>JAOPTO010002393.1:114465-1314465 GCA_033822845.1 Tetrapedia diversipes | reverse complement strand
TGTAAAATTATTTTATACAATGTATTTTACAAAAATCATAATAAATTAGATTAATTTAACGGTATTACAATGCTTTATCATTTATTCCCTCTCCTATCTTGTCTAAGTTAATAATAAATAATGTCCTGCAAGATTTAAAAATAAAATTCGAAAAAAATAGTACAAAACGCGAAAAAATAAAAAAGTAACGAAATCTGTTGAAAAATTCCGAGAAATCACGAAATTCCAGAAAAATATTCCGTGCCACCTCCTCGGTTGTTATGTTCTCCTGATACAAAATCGAGATTTTCGGAGCAAAGTTCGGTTCCAATTCGAAAGTTCCGCGCTCGTAAAATTCCGAGAAATGACGTCACATTCCGAGAAATTACAAAATTCTGAGAAATGACGTCACATTCCGAAAAATTATAAAATTCTGAGAAATGACGTCACATTCCAAGAAACCGAGAAATTCCAAGAAATGACGTCACATTCCGAGAAAAATATTCCGTGCCACCTCCTCGGTTGTTATGTTCTCCTGATACAAAATTTCAAATTCGTTTCAAATTTTACTCCAAAAATCTCGATTTTGTATCAGGGGAGCATAACAACTGAGGAGGTGGCACGGAAAATTTTTCTTGGAATGTGACGTCATTTCTCAGAATTTCACGAGCGCGGAACTTTCGAATCGGAATCTTTACTTCGAAAATCTCGATTTTGTATCAGGAGAACATAACAACTGAGGAGGTGGCACGGAAAATTTTTCTTGGAATGTGACGTCATTTCTCAGAATTTCACGAGCGCGGAACTTTCGAATCGGAATCGAACTTTACTTCGAAGATCTCGATTTTGTATCAGGAGAACATAACAACCGGGGAGGTGGCACGGAATATTTTTCTTAGAATTTCGTGATTTCTCGGAATTTTTCAACAGATTTCGTTCCTTTTTTTATTTTTTCGCGTTTTTTACTTGTTTTTTCGAATCTTATTTTTAATTTTTGCAGGATATTGTTTATTATTATTTTAGATAAGACAGGAGAGGGAATAAATGATAGAGCATTGTAATACTGTTAAATTAATTTAATTTATTATGATTTTTGTAAAATACATTGTATAAAATAATTTTACAATAAATAATCTGATTTCGTAATATGTGTGTAATTTCTTCTGGAGATTTCCGATGCTGGGAGTTGTCCCGTTGTTTATTTCCAGGTCCAGACGAGTTCTGTAAATTGAGAACTATTGTTGAATGTAAGACTTTGGAGAAATAAAAATTAAGCAAAGTGATAAACGAAGAAAGTGATTTTAAATTTGCGTGCATAAATTAAGTAACTTTAGTTTGCGGTTCCATCTATTGAAGAATGATTGAAACTTTTAACGAAGTAGTTCGATTGTTTACCGTGTAGATGGGGCTATGTCGTTTTTTTCTCTGTCTCTTTTTATTGTTGGTAAAAATGTGCGAGTCGTTTGCGGGTTTCTTTGATAGATGGCAGGCCTGATCAAAGTCAGTTACCACTTTTACTTACTCGTCGATAAATGTTTGTTACCAGTTTGGACACTTTTTGGAGAGATGGCAGCATTAACGTTTTTAAAATGCTTTAGATATGCGGGAAATTTAAAATGATTTTATATATTACAAAAAAGGTAAACTGTATAATTATTGTATGCCACTATAAGTTGCTAATGCTTAACCGTATGTGTATGTACGCATACATTTATTGAACTGCAACGTGTAAAAAAAATAAAGCATTAATTAAAAAAAAAGGAATAAAATAGTATGATATGATATTCGTAAATTAATTTGGAAACTTTTATAGCTGTTATTTTTATAATTCGAATTTGTATCTAGCTTTTGACTATTTAAAAAAATGCAAATAAAATTATGCATATACTATGTGTGTCTAAAAATAATTCATTTTCGAAAATTGAATTTTTCTTTTTTTTAAGTAAAAAATGATCAACCTTCATATATAGTCTTTGTTGGTTGAATTGTTATATCTTAAAGTTACTGACATCATTTCTTGTATGTAAAGATTAAGAAATCAATCATTTTAACATGATCTTAATCATTTGCATTAATTGAGTTTCTGTCATTGGTGTTTTACTTTGTGACACACAAAACTACGTAGAAAAGGCTCTTTTTTAAATAATCAAAACGTGATCAGGAGGTCTTAAAGCGTGTTTTATTAACAAAAATTTTTTCGACACTTTTTGTCATTACAAGAGCATCCTAGAATAAGAATAATAGGCAGTAGCTTAGAAATTATGTGGGATGATTAAACAAATGATAGTACCATACATTTGTACAGTAAATAAACTGGGATAATTGATAGATTTTTTTAATCAGTATGGTAATTTTTTAAATAATCTATATATAACGGTACATCATTGCAAATATCGATTTTAAAAGTAGTTTCTCTTCTAAAGGGACTTAGATAAATATACATTGCATCGATTTAATGTTTTCCTTCCCTTTGCTTCCATTGGAGATATTCTTGTGGGAAAGTGCCGGTTAGTGTACTTTATTATGGAATCATTTATATATGATCTTTCCCTTATCATTATATTTTTGAAATATTTATCAGTAATTTCTTCTACTAGCTTATACTTGTAACTATGGAAAGCTAGATGCTTTTCATTTTTCTTGAAGATGATATATAACTATTTAACAGCATCATATCCACAATTTACTAAATATTTGGTTATCAATTCCACCTATATTTTTATTATAAACTATTATTGCTATTTGGTTTCAAAATTTTTTCTCCACTGCATCAGTTTACTTTTCCCATCTCAGATGAAGAATGTATTTTCTAAAAAACGTATTGTTAATACAACCACATCTTTCTTTATATTTCCATTTTATGGCAACCATACCTTCTTTGTTGAAAATATAGTAGATTTTTCCTTTTCCTGACGCATCCATCTTTATTTACAAAACTAAAAGCTAATTTTATTACTTCTTTATAACGTCTTTTACAAGTATGTTATTTACTACTACTCCATTATTTCATTACATGATTTTTCTTTTAGTAATTCCTAGAGAAATATAGTAAACCTTTAAATTAAATTAAATAAAAAGAAAATTTCAATATCATATATCTATTCTAATAGCACTTTAATCTTACTGCTTTTATATTATTTTCATAATCTTCTTCACAATGTATTAATGTTGCATCATTAATATTCAGATTAAGATCTTTTGAATTCTTCTCATCAGTGTTCGTATTTCCTGGTAAATATTCAATTTCAAAATTGGTATTTCGAAAAGATTTCATTTTTAATCTTTGTTCTCTGTTTTTCGCCTCTATTACCTTTTCCCTACGTGTTTCTCTATCAAGTAACTATTAATTTGAATCACGTAAACTAAGTGAAATTAACATAACTATCATACATAATATCAATAGAACTTACTGCTGTAAACAAAAACTTATCATTTTTTTGATTAGTTGTTAATGCTTCTGAAAATTCAAGTAAAAATGTTGTTCCTTTCTTATTAGCAATTGCAGCTAATTGTCCTTGTTCATGTGGTTTTATATATGTTAACACTTCATCACAAATCTGGTATATATTACATTAATTTATAAGATATTAATGGTGTATATAAAGTTATATAATCTCAAGGAAACATACTTTGACACTAAGAACTGGTGAATCTTGTTGAACCAATAAATCCCATACATCCAATGTTCCATCCATCTTTATTATGAAAAATACAGAAAATCGTGTTGCGCTCCATGCTCCACCCATCAAGAAATTTCTATAACCACTAAAACATAATTTGAATAGGATTTGAATAATTTTTATCAGCTTTTTATACATTTAAATTATATGACTTAAAATATACTTACGGTGTCCAAGCAATACAAGATTCTTTACAATCTTCAGACCATATTCTTGTCGTCCAATCTCCAACAGTCAAAAAATTTTTAACAAATGTTGGATTTCTTTCTAAACTTATTACAGGTCCATATTGTGCTTTAAATCTGGTTGCAATTTTCTCACTTGAAGTTTTACCTTTACGGTTTCCTGATATTACTATACCTAAGTATAAATAAAAATAAATATGTAAATGGAAATACTTAAAAATAAAATTCTTATTTACCATTTTCAAGACCACACATGAAACGTGTGCTCATAGATGGTTCGAACTGTAATGTCGAAATTCCAATTGCTTTATTAACATTTTGATTATCAGGTTTAAATAAATCTATTACTAATGTTTCTGTAGGTGTTTGCAATTTTCTAATGTCCCACCACATTATCTGGAATTATGCTAACATTATGCACTTACATTCTATTTTTATTTTGCTTTTATTGTACCTGTCCATCCTTAGAAGCACTGAAAAATTCTGTGCTGGTTTTAGAATTTATCCATAGGACCTCATTACACAAATCTCTATGACTAAATTCTACCAAACTAATGTCAACCGGTTCTGATCCTTTTCTGATATCCCAGCAAGCCACTTGACCAGACAATAATCCACTAATTAGTATGTTGCTATCTTTAGGATTATACTCTAATGTTAAAATTGGATAGAATGATTTCACGATTACACAAGGAGCACTTGGGTTTTCTATAAATTTAACATATATATGTATTAAATTTCTTTATATATTTTGTAAATTTTTAATTTAACTTACCTACATCCCAAATATATGACTGAGAATTTTCATTTATTGCTTTTTTAAAGTCAATATTACAATAACTAGCTGCAAAACGATTTCCTTGATCTGGTGACCAAGAAAGATGTGTTATTTGTCTCTTCGTTGGTAAAATATCACGATATACATTAACTGTACGGGAATATATTCGTTGTATTAAGGAAACTGGTTCCATATAATTAAAGTATTGCTCATAAATATTACAGGCATTGTTTTGCAATATGCATTGCTCGATTGGCTTAAAACAGTTATAAATATGACAAAGTATGTTAGTAAATTTATGTTTAGCAAAATATTAAAATGCAGATAAATAGTAAATTGAAAATATAATTACAGGCAATAACTGAAGCATTGTATGAATATACAATTCATCCTTCTCTATTTTACGCTTATATCTTATTGTTTGTTCGGTATCTTTTGTATTTAAATCCTTTGGCCAACCACCTTCAGAATGATACATACCATTATCTCTAAATGTTGCAGTATTTGTGTTTACCTAAAAATATCGACAATAATGATACAAGTAAACATATAATTCTAGATTGGAATTTGTACCTCATGAATAGAGTATATTTTACTACATTGAGTTCCCTGAGTTGCCGGATCTATCTGAATATAATTATTCATGTACCCTGCATGTGATTTAATATCAGCTTCTATTTTTTGATTATCTGTAAAATTACACTGCCTTCCAAATTGTAGTCGTTTTTTTGTATAAGTGTAATGCATGCTGATATTTTTCATATTCTAAATCTTCTTGTTTAATATTTTGTTTGTATGTTCAGTAATTCATATTTGTATTATGCATTCAATAATTTGCAGAATTCAATAAAATTAGTCCTTAATAATTTGTATAAGTACTTTAATTATGTAAAGTTTACTAGGAAACATTAATGTAAAAAATTAACAATTCATGTAAATTAATTATTTTCACTTATCTTATTAATAATAAAAAAAAACACTTTAATGTATTACACTGAAAGCATAATATGTTTAGAATATCAATTATGTATGCTTCAAGAATTACTTATATATATATTTGCATTTTCTAGTTGCTATAGTAACATAAATGATAAGTACATCACTGTTTGTATTAATGAAAAATTTGTTACAATAAAAATTATTAATATCCTTTTTTACCAGTTTTTACTAAAACTGGAATTTTTGGATTTAAGCCTTGATAAAGAATAAAAATCATTTTATATATTTTTATGTACTCCAATTCTGTAGAATTAAACATTTTCATATTAGGTAGCACATCTTTCATAATGATTTTGATTAAATCTTTATGATATTGAGTATGTTGTAATTGTTGTTTCAGATTGAAAAATAATAATAATTGATTTGTGCTTATGTATCGTATACAACATATTTTCGGCTTTTCTAAAAAAACAGAAACATGATATAAAACATTAAAATTAATTACAAAAGAAATATACAATTATACCTTCAAAACCTTTTATACAGAAAAAGTTCCAAATTCCATTTGTCGCGCATTTTGTTGTGGTTGAAATAATTTGTAATGTTTCTTGCATATAATGTTTGAATATTTTTAAACTATGAAATTCTTTTGTTTCATACATTTTCCATGAAGAACTTAATTCTGCATATATTGCTTTAATATTAGTTAAATTAAATACTTCTATGTCTTCAGAGAAAAGAGTTTGAAATAAAGATATAAATTTAAAGAACAGAGTTGTAATATAATCCTTATGTACTAATTTCTTTTGTATAATGTTATCCTGCAATATGCATATTTATATATATATATTTATATTCAGATTTACACTGTTTGTATTCACTTACCATTTTATTAAGTTCTTCTAAAAATTTATGTATTGCTTTTTGTCCTTTTTCATTAACTAATTTTTCTGAAAGTTCAATATTTAAATATATATGGTAAACTTTCAGTGATTTAATTATTTCCTCAGGAATATTAGTTAGTTTAAAGCATTCTAAGATGGTTCCACTTATTAGATTTTGCTCAGGATTACATTGTAAAATTAAATTTCCGTGTAATGGACACTTCATATTACGCTCATTAGAAAGTGTACAATTATAAGATTTAGTTGACACTTTTTGTATTAGGTTTTTTAATTCACTAGTTGATGCCATAGAATGTTTTTCACCAAATTTAATATACTTTGACTGTATAGACAAGATTATATAAAATAATTAATTATTAATTAAATATATAACAGGTACAAGATATTTTAAATATTTATAGTAGTTAAATTCAAAGATACTTATATATGACATAAGGATTATTATTCTTATATTTCATTATATGGAATACAAATATTTAAGGGATTAAAGAAATGCCATAATTTCAGATGGATATGTATTTATGTTACACTAGTAAGTTCAAGTAATTATTATCAAGTGTGAACGAATTTTATTTAAGTACCACATTAAAATTACTGTTTGTAATTTGATTAAAAGTAAACCAATACAATAAAGTTATTACCTCCACTGTAGAACTACTTGATTGAGTATTACTTTCTAGCTTGTGATTAATATCTTTATGTTTTTTAGCTCCTTTTATATTTTTAATGTTCTTTTTATTTATTACAAGAAAATTCTTGCTCTCAGTTAACTTTACTAAGTGTGTTACCAATTGTTTATCATCGTTGTTTGTTTGTTCACATTTCATATGTACATCTCTTTGTGATATTTTGTTTTGTAATTCTTTACCAACACTGATCTTCTGATTACTTGATTTTTTTGCATTAAAATCTTGTATAGAATATATATTCTTTTTATTTGTACTTAAATTTTTTATCCTTTTCTGCTTTTTATTAACTAAAATTAATGACAATCAATGACATTAATTGTTAAATTGTTTTTTAAATAATATACTTAACAACAGAAAGATTTTTTTCTAAATATTTACCAATTTCTTTTGAGCATTCATACATATTAAAGCACTTTGAAGTTTTTTCTCTTATGTTAAGAGATAATTCTTCTCGTAATTGCTGTGTTTCTATTAATGCTCTACTAATACCTGTAGCAATTTCTTCAACTTCAGTTTCGAACTTAGGTGAAAGAATAAAAATTAATATAATTTTATCCTAAAAGATTATACCAAGTAATCATTGAGAGCCTTACTTTTAGGCAAGTGCAATGATCTGTACTGCTTTCCCATGGAGAACTGTTTGCTAAATACCATGGTTTTAAACAATACATTGCTTCATCACAGTCTGATTTTAATGCACATTTTGCTTTTTCCATAAATAACAAGGTTTGATGTAAAAATTTAATCAATTGTAAGAGATTGAATGTTTTTTCCATTTTTGTAATTAGGTCTTGCTGTTCCTAGCAAAAGAAATGTAAAAATTTGTAATTAAAATCCAATACTTAGTATAAAAGTATTAAAATTAGATAGTACTCAAAGTGTTAACTGTGTTTGTTATGTACTCTATCATGTAGGTACAACATAGTTACATTTTATAACTTTTTTTATACATGTAATATACTTTTAAACACATTACTAATAAATAAAATAAGTAATATGACTTAGATTTGCTTGGAAATGAGATCAACGTAAATATATGTATATATATTATGTATTAATAGTAATATATAATTCCTTTTATAAAACTTTTACTTAAATTAAAAAGTAGAAACATTAATATCGTTTCTACTTCAAATGTTCATAAAATTATTACATATTATTTAAATGCTGTAAAAGAACATGTACCTGTCAATCATAAATTTTAATAGTGATTCTTTAAAGTAAATACTTTGTTAAACTGAAGACAATAATTTTTAACATACGTTTGTTATACAGATGCATATGTGTATATATTTAATAAAAAACAAAGTCCTCTTATAAAAATAAAATACGATTTTGCGGAAATCTTAGCTTAATGATTTTTTGTTAAGTTATATCTTCATACATCAACATCACAAGATGAAAATGTTGTACCTAAACAATTTTCTGAGAACAAAGTTCTCACAACAACAAAAAAAAGAAAAGAAAAAACAGATAGAAAGATAAGAATCATACGAATGGTGCAATTGCCCTGCTCTTGAACTGTTTTGATATACAGGTTATTTTCATGTCAGACATTTATGTAAAATACACATTAAATCTAACACACTCAAAATAAATTGCTTTATACCTATGTGTAACTTATCACATCAGATACCCAGGCAAATGGAGCATACATTGTTGCCGAGTTATGCCAATCGTATGTATACGCGTTTATACCTACCTACCTACATACATACTTGCATACATACATACATACATACACACACGCACGCACACACACACACGCACACATACATATATATATACCTCGTATCAAACTGCGAATAAATTCTTAATAATTAATTATACAATTTGAAAAATTGATTCATAAACTTAAGCTTAAAAGTACTAAAAGAAAAATGAATGATTAATAAGTCTTCTATAAATTAATATCTTTTAAGCAGAATTACAAAGTTCATAAACAGTAAATATGAGAAATTATTGAATTTGTTTTTTATGATGATATATATATCTTATAATTCATCTTTTCTTGGCACATCATCATCTTCATCTTCTTCTTGAGCCTGCAAAAATACATAATAAAGTTTTATAATATGACTATATAATTAATATCAATTACAAGTTTCTACAAACTTCTTTTGCAGCTTGACCATAAGCACCATCAGAATCAATGAACTTGGAAAGTGCTTCAAGTGTTCTTTCATCATTGTATTCTACAGCCTAAAAATTTATATGACTTAAAATGAATTTCTATAATTAATATTATATAGTTACTACAATTTTAATAAATTCAAAACTCTTACTTCATTAGTTTCTTTTTTGTAAAGAATAATTGTAGGGTAACCAAGGATTTTTACATCATCTAACTCATTTACAGTAGCATCCATTTTTGCTATAACTAAATCATCCCTATCTTTGTATTTTTCTCCAAGCTAAAATATATGACAGATTATATTTAAATATTACTACTTAACCGTTATAATACATGAATGAAACATACCGCTTCATAAACAGGAGCCAATTGTTTACAGTGTCCACACCATGGAGCATAAAATTCAACTAAAACATTTTTCATTTTATCATATGCAACTTCATGGAAATTAGTACCAACAAGAACTTTTACAGGATTCTTATTCCAATCTTCAGGCAGATCTTGTGTAAGCAAACGTCTTTTTAATTTTCCTTCAAGAAATGAAGTTACAAATTCTAAAACATTTTCAGTGGATAATTCTGATTTCTCTGGTTTGTACTTAATCATATCTTGTTCAAATTTTAGCAAACGCATAGTAGGTATCTCATCTTCTTTTATACCAAAGAATTCTAAGATACGTTTATAATCAGGTTCATCAACATTAATTGTTACAAATAAAACCTGCACAATGCAACAACATATTAATATTATTATAATAATACTATTTAACAATACAGAACTGCTTTATACTTCTATTTTATTAATATTTATACTCACTTTTTCACGGAATTTCTTTGCTGGTTCTTTAATTTTCTCTACATATTCTTCAAAATGACCAGCTTCCTTACTAAGAAAGACAAGAAGATGGCTTTTAATATCACCACTAAATATCTTTTGTGCAGTGTCTTGATTAAAATCAACAACTAAAGGTAAGGTATGTACAAAGATAAAGTTCTGCAATTTTTTAACATCAAGTTCTTCATCAAATTCAATTCTGCCTTCATCAAACTAAAATAAATATTAAATGAAATACATGATATTATCAACATATACACAAAGAAATATATACTAAAGAAAAAATTATGTACCTTCTTAAATAATACAACTTTACCATCTTCTGCTCCATATTCATTGAAAATTTCATCACTGCTGGTTACACCAAATACATGATCATCAACAGCATTACAGACTTCTAAAAATACTTTTGCACCATCTGATTCTATATCCTAATTAACATGATTATAAAAGCTTTATAAGTAAAGGCATAAAATATTTTGTTAACATTAAAATTTTGATATAATTAATAAGAGTTTTGTGCAGACATATAATGTCTATTTTAAATAAATCACAAATAATATGGTAATACCTTAAAGAACCCAACAATTGCAACATTCTGTGCTTCAATAAATGATTTAGCTTCATCAACTGACAACAAACTCTTAGCAGCTGGGCCAGCTTTTTTTGTTACCCAATTTATAATATCATCTGCTACACGACCACCACTATAATCTATAGCAGATCCCTTGCGATAAAATTTGAGAGTAGGATAACCACGAACTCCATGTTTCTCAGCCAATTCTGTCTCAACAGTTGCATCAACTTTAGCTAACTTTATAGGAGAATCAGTTTCTTGTAATTTTTTTGCTGCTTTGGTATATTCAGGAGCTAAAGCTTTACAATGAACACACCATGGTGCATCTAAATATTAAATATAAATTATTAAAATAATTAAAATATATTTTATTAAAATTGTAATGTAAAGATTTAATAAATAATAATTATAGTAATAACACACAGATTAAAATTTAAAATACAAATACTTAAAATATTAAATAATTTTTATTGAAAGAGATTGATATATTTGTTTTGTTTGTTTAATTAAATTTACATACCTAATAAAAATATTGCTTCTTTTCATAAAATTATAAATTAAATATCATTATAGATATGGTATGTAACAAAATAAATAATAAATATGTCAATTTTGAGTATTATATAATTATTTTTAATATAAACGTTATGTACTGGAAATGTTACTTTAATTATAGATGATTAAACATTAACTAGAATAATCGTCAACAAATGTAATTAATCTACCGGCTTCTTAATGATGACGTGTAAAGATTAGCATCTGGATTAGTTTCAGTTATATTTTAGATATTTATCTATGAGCGATTAATGAAATAAAGATGAATTACAATTTTTTTATACATGATTAAAACCTGTTTAAAAAGAAATTAAAGATTACTTACAAAATTCAATGAGCATATAATCATTTTGTTTGATAGCTTCCTCGATATTGTCTTTCGTAAGGACTAAAACTGAATCTTCAACTTCAATTTTTGCCAGAGAAAAAGCAAAGAAATAAATTATTGCAAATATTAGGGAAAAAAGCTTCATTTTTTTTAAATGAAAGAAATTTGTTTTGTAAATAATACCCCGACGTGCACAAAAACTCGTCGTATGTATGCAAAAACAGTAATTCTACCGTTACGATATCGAGATTAAACACACCACCAACACCATTCTTTGAGGAATACGAACAAAGTGATCCAACACAATGATACGGAGAACTATACAGTTGGTAGATCGTGGTGAATGCGTGGCATAACATTCATCGTGGGAGTTGCTGATTGGTCCAATGCTGTATTCAAGAATCTGGTAGAATGTTAACGGAGATTATTGCATATACAAGGGTTAGAACATCATTTTGATGATATGATTTTATCGTTTTGTGGTAGAAATAAATATATTTCTCGGATTTAAATTTACCAAAGTTTTGCTTAATATTGCTTAATATTTTTATAACCATATACATAAATACAAAAAGAGCAAACGGTATTTATTGTCATCATTTTAAATACCGTTTCCATTTCAAGTAATAGATGATAACATAATGATTAAATACATATAAATCACGAAACTAATAATCTCTTTTATATTGAAAAATTATATCAAAATTTGTAATCATTAGACAATAAAAGTTATTTTAATATCATTTTTGTAATGAAAATCTGTTATGCATTTAATAAACAAGTAAAATAATTTTCTCGTTATTACTAAAAAGTTATCAATAAACTGATATACTATATTATTAAAAGTTCATACTGCAAAATATTTATCATTAAAATTAAAATGATATTTTTATACATATATTACACCATTGCTATATATAGATTCAATTTCAAGCAAACTTTTAATCTTTTACAATTTTTTAATATTGGACTATACAAAATACGAATTGAGTTATTACATGTAAAGAGTAAAAAAACATTTTACTGTAACTGTTTGTAACAAAATGTTTAAATAAAATAAAATTTTAAACCATTTACAATATTTTTAATTTAACAGTTTTCATACATAATAACATAAAATATTTTGTTTTTTGTACAATAAAAAAGTAAAATTAGATTTTTGTATTTTTGACAATTTAAATTTAACAACTTTTTCAATTCTAAAATTCATAACACGATTGAATACATTTTATATACGTGGGTAAGGTACAATATAATTTAAAAATGGTAAATAATTTTAAAATGCAGAGAAATTATATGTTTGTGTATAATATATATATTAAAACATATAACTATCTAAATAAATAGAACAAATAAGTCGTAGTTATGAACTATTGTATTATATAAACTTCGTTTATGAAAACACGAAAAACGCAACTTATTGCAACGTAATTATGGGACTTCAATTAAACAAATACATCACAGAGTAATTGTATTTAATAATATACAATTGTTTTCTGAACGTATGTACATGTATATAGATATAACTATTTGTGTTAAAAAGTAAATACCTACTTATATGTTATATAAATCAAACCTTATTTTTTATTAACAAGTACAGCACATTATTATATTAGATATAAACGAAATTAATTCAACTTTCCATTTAAATAAGATAAGTGGCATAAAATAATCAGTTAATATAGATTTTACAATTGTGGACTTCTGCTAATGAAGATGACATTGCATACAGTAACATCAGAAATATTTACAGAAAATGATAATTCTTATATAAAATGTAAAAATGATAGTAAGTTTATTGTTTTTTAACTTCTAGTTTTTAATATTGCACCTATTATATTGTATGCGTAATAGTATAATGATAGATATAATACATTTAATATATTTTTAGATGTAATATCAAGCTTTATTTTTAAGTATCCATCTTATATGATTAAATCAAAATGTCTTAATAATACTATAACTCATGATA
This sequence comes from Tetrapedia diversipes, assembly GCA_033822845.1. NCBI lineage: Eukaryota > Metazoa > Arthropoda > Insecta > Hymenoptera > Apidae > Tetrapedia > Tetrapedia diversipes. Next base: position 1,300,910 of record JAOPTO010002393.1, on the reverse strand, counting down.
GTGATGATGACATAGACATAACTAGAGGACATGAAGGAAAATTATTAATAGGTATAAATTTATATAACGTTTATTTAATATAAGAAAAAACTGCTTATTATATATTAATGATTTTAGAACACTATGTATCTACAGAATTACAGCATGTTGGATTGCAAGTATGGCGTGGTGCCTTATTATTGGCAGATTATATTTTATCTAATCCTGATTTATTCATTGGTAAAATAGTTCTAGAGTTAGGTGCAGGAGTTGGCCTAACCAGCATAGTAGCTAGTTTTTTAGCAGAAGAAATAATTTGTACAGGTAATAGAACTTGCAGTTTAGTATCATTGTATTAAATATAACTCATATGTATTTAATATAAAAGTATCTTTCACTTTCTAGATGTTGATATAAAAGGATTATTAAATTTAATACATAGAAATTTTATACGGAATAAAGCATACGTTAAGTCCAAAATTTATATAAAGGAATTGAATTTTTTAAATTTAAGATGGCCTACATTGTATAAAGAAAAAATAAATCAAGCAACTGTTATCTTAGCTGCTGATGGTGAGTTACAAACTTGTATTTTTAGAAGAGAAACAATATATAAATGATCAATAGTTTTTTATATTTATAGTAATTTATGATGAAATCATAACAGAGGGATTCGTTCAAACATTAATAGAACTTTTAAACTCAGACACATCAAAAATTGTTTATATTGCTTTGGAAAAGAGATATGTATTTACTACGGTTGATATGGATACTACCGCTCCAATGTATGAAGAATTTTTAGTATGCATTAAAAAGAAGCAACTTAATTGGAATATTGAATATATTAAAATTGATTTTCCGAAATACTTTAGATATAATAGAGTAAAACAGATGATTCTCATGAAAATAGAAAACAAGTGAATAGGTATTCATATAAATTTTACATTAACAATGATAAAGTAGCAAGCAAATTTTGTATCTGTATTAATTTCTTTTTTTCAGAATAAAATGTATTTTTTTCAAAATGATAACACATTTTGCATCTAGTTATCATTGTTATTAATAGTAGTTTTGAAAAGTATGTTGCTATTTGTAAATTAAATCGTATCTCTAAATTATTAATAAGTTGTAAGTATATGTACACTTCATGTATATATTTATGTATATATGTACATATATGCTACAATTATAAGAATTATTATTCTTAATGAAATAGTTGCCAATAAACTATATTCTGTAATATATTATTGATACAAAAAAGTGATTATAAATAAAAAATTTGTATAACCTTAAGTAAAAGTAATGAACACTTTAAATTGTAATGTTTCTTTGTTTATTGTACCTCTTTATTTACAACCTAACTTAAGTAATAATATTAATGGACAGTGATCAAAATCGTTCGAAGAACAGATTTCGTAGAAATTAATACTTGCTAAGAAAATTGAAGATTTTATATAGTTCTACTGTGAAAAAAATATCACGTACTATGTACGGGAATGTAAATGTTTCTTCGAACGATTATCGGCAGTAGAGTTGTGTATATTACACAGAGAATAAATTTATTGTAACATACTAAATTTTATCCACAAGTTTATCTGAAAGAATGACTATCGACAAGAAATTTGATATTAAAACAAAAGGAAATAAAGAAAAGAAAGTGTAAACATTTAAAGGTCATGTATTGGCGACAGTCACTCATATTCAGATTTTTCCGCTTTATAAAGGCACTTTTTTGTAACAGTTTATTCCTTATTTTGGGATAGAACTTATAATTTACAGCCTCACTTTATTAAATTGAGTTTACAGGAAATATCTGATGTAATTGTACCAAGGTCCCATCTTTTAAGAAATTGTGTACTAGTTTTCTCAGTTTCTTATTAATCCCAGCTATTATTAAATTTATTTGTTAATTTATAATATAATATAAGATTATAATATAAATTAACATTACACAGAAGGTACAACTGTTTTATCATATAAAAGAATATTATCTCTAGTCATGAATGTAAAGATAGCCAGTTATCTTGATTTTCTTCACAAATAGTAATTACATGTATGTTTAACATATATTATATTTTAATTTCTTATTTTTTATCAGTTTTTTCATTAAAATATTACACTTTGCAAATCGTGCAAATTATAAATATACGAGACAATACAATTCTCATATATTTTTAAACAAATAAAAAATTCAGAAAATTGGAAACATAAAAGCATCATTGACTAGACCAAGAAAGAATGGGTACATTATATTTTTAAGAAATAAGGTTTTTAGTTATGTATATTCAAAATAATTTTCTATTTCTATTTATTTTTTATTCACACTGTATTTACTTGAAAATTTGTCGTTTGTTTTATTTTTATATTTAAAACTTTCAAATTTATAGAAAATTGATCTAGTAGTGCAATGATTATGAAATATTAGCAATAATGTCAATCATTCTAATCGCAATTATATTCTTTGCAACAAATACTGTACAAAAACGTACAATTAGTACAGTAACATATGTATAATAGTTACTAATAGCTACTTCCATTTTGGGGTGGTTTTTGGTTAGTACTGCCACTGTTTGGTACTGCATCTAAAACCAATTTTCTTCTGTGATATTCAATACTTGTGTTCTCACTGGCCATCGACTTTCGGCGTAAAGGTGTCGTATTCTCTGAAATCTGAATGATTGAATTTGTACTTTTACGTCGTGTTGGTATATCACTGGCCTGTCTTTGCCCTATTTCATTCTGATTAGATACTCCACTAGATATTGAAACCATTGTAGAAGTCTTACTATTAGTAGTATTTGTTATACCAACTGTAGAAGCAACTTTATTTGTATTGTTTTGTACAGATGCAAATGTGCCAGTATTTTTATTAATAGAACTTTGAATTGTACTATTATGATTTACAGTCTTGTTTGATGATGTAGTCATCATATTAGCATGCTTGCTAACATTGTTATGAACAGAAGCTGTTTTTATAGATTGTGAATTTGGTGAACCAAGTGGTAAAGAAGTCTTTCGCCTTGCATTAGAATTTGATCCATCGTTATTAAAATTTACTTTAGTACTTGTACTGTTTTGTTTATTAGCATCTGCAGATGCGTGACAACCTGAACTGAGCCATTTTTCAACTTGAGCCTCATGCGATTTTTGTAAAACTTTTCGTATATCGCTATCTTCACCTCCTTCTTTCATAATTTCTTGCAATTTTTGAATTGTTTGATATAATACCACAGGACTAATTAAACCAAAATCAAATAAACTACACATATGTAAAACAAAATTACGATATAGATTTTTCATGAGCAATTCCTTTCCTTTAGTTTCTAAGAACATTTGGCAAGCCAGTGGTATTTGGCAGTCTCCTACATAACCATATTTCATAACATGTAAATTCCACATTTTCATAAGTTCTTTTTCTCCTTCATTCACATCTGTAAAATCATCAATCATCATCATTGTTTTTGTTTGCAACCATTTTGGATCATTTTCTCCCTCTGAATCAATATCCATTTCTTTTGGATATATAGGTAAGCATGTAACAGTATGATGATACAATCTACAAAAAATTTTATAAGTCATATACTTTATTATGTTAAAAAATATATTTATTTTAACTATATGTTGTACCTATTATGTCCTGTAATGTAAGGTCTTTGGCTTTCATATTCATTTTCATCAAGCTCCAAAAATTCAGAAAGACTTGGCTTAGTTCTTTTTGGATGACATACTAAAATATTTGTTACACTTGTACGCCTTGTTGGCCCTGTCCTTGAAAACGCTATACTAGATGGTTGTGAAATTAATTCATGAGGACTACCAGCGTAAGAGCCATCATAACATTCATTTATAGCTACATCTATTCGAGCACCTTGGGAAATTGGCTATCAAAATAGACAATAATCTATTTTGTAATATTTGTTTAGTTATAGAATTGTAACATATGCACAGGGTGCGATAATATTAATAAATAGAAACATATATATGCTAATTTCTCCTACTAAGTTAAGTGAAAATTGTAGAGTAGCTGATTTTTAATTTCTTGTTATATAAACATTACTTCTGTTTAATTAAAAATTAAATACTACTGATAATATAATTAAGATTTTATAAAAACAAATAAAAGTAAATGGATAAATTTTTAATATTACCCTCTTTAATCTATGCTGTTGCACTTATCACATTATAGCTGAGCAAGATTTTATCAATATTTCTTGAATTTTTAGTTAATGATAGAAATGAGGTTGTCTCATTTTATTAACTCCTTCAAAGTTCTAAGAATACAGTAAATTTTTTAATTTGTTATTTTTTGAAATCTGTTTTTTTCGAAAACGAAGCTTTGCACATAAAAAGCTTATTCTATAATTTGAACCTGTTTTTATATAAAAAATCAACTTTTATACATTCATACCATCAATATTACCGTACCCTGAATTAAAAATAAGTACTTACCACATATGTAAATGTAAATCGCGAATGACATAATTTTAAATGTTTTAAAAGAGAATAGAGTTTTCCACAGTCTAATGAACACCAAGGGCAATGTAAATCTTCACAAGCTTCGGTCTGTTGACGACTATTATTATTATATAGGAACTGATAAACTATTTGCTGTGTACCTATAGTATCCGTCTTTTCACTAGATGTCATTCTTGAAGAATTAAGAGGACTAGGTGTTGGCAGTGTAGAATTATTGTTGTTGTTATTGTTATTATTACTATTATTATTATTACTACTACTATTATTGGTACTACTATTATTATTATTCGTGGAAGAGCGTTCTAGACCAGCTGAAATTATTAAGTGAAACATTTTACTTTTCTTTTTGTGTTTAATTTTTAGGAAAAAAAAAAAAGGAAAAAAAGAAATGTACAAGTAACTTACTATTCACTGATCGATTTTCTTTATTATCACCATTTGGTATTGGATGTATTGGAGTTGGTCTATCAACTAAACCATTACTTGGTTCTGTTGTCCAGTTAAGCCTAAATTTTAATGTTGGTCCTTTGCTGAATACTTCAAAGGGGCCACATTCTTTGATGTCAGGTACAGATTCCCAAGAACTATGCTTCTTTGGGCTAGACCGAATATTGGTTTGTACTTCTTGTAAACCTAACTCATAATCGCCATCTGTCAACAAACATCGATTATGTTTATCATATACTATGAGTTCGGAACCATACAACTTTATTTCTTCTCCTCCGGTTTTAATTGAACCTGTAGAGGATTTACGTCGCTTTTGAGCTGGTTCTGAAAATAGAATTCATATTATAAAAATATATTTTTTAAAGCAATTTATGATATAAATCACTACTAACCATCTAAATCACAGTTATGCGTAAGGCAGCCAATATTAGATGTACAATATACTCTAAGTAAAAGCATATAAGTTTTTGCTACATGACCATTATTTAAACTGAAGGATTCATTGGGTATAGATATAGTAGGTGCTTTTGGAGGAGGTTGATTTTCACAAGGATTAATTGGAACTTCACTGGTACCAACAGAAACCTAAAAAAAAAAAACATTATTTAACAATAACTGTCAATTTAAATTATTTTATTTTAAGCTGATTGCATAATACAAAAAACTATACTTGCCTGCATAATAGGTGAACTCACATCTTTCCGTTTCTTGTGACATATTTTTAATAATAATGTTTCCACTTTTACAGGATCCTGAGGTATTTCAACTATAACATTATTATAATAATAAGATAAAACGTAGTTTAATAAATTAAATTTTAAATATATATTTTTTGAATATAAAGATTGAAATAAAATGTATTATTTTTACCTTTTTTATCATAAAAACCTAAAAAAGTAAGAGTCATGTATCCACGAACACCTGGATTTCCTTCTTGATTATTTTTTAACATTAGCTTTTCCAATATCATGTCAATTTTAAATCCACGTCGAGATTTATGACTTCTGGACATACGTTGCCTCATGTAAGTTAAATTTCTATATAGAAATATTGGCTAAAAAAATTACATGTTTTATATAATCATATTTTTGTTTATGTATATATAAAAAACCACAAAGAACTCAACATGTAATATATAATTCAATATAAGTTATTAAATTAGTTTTATAAGATAATAAATTATATACCTACCGTTATTGGTTATTAAAAATAAATATAAAAGATTTGCGAATGTTCCTATAATTTGAATTATAATGCAGAAATATTCACAAGCACTCTACTGCAGATTAAAATTTGTTGTTATTACAATCCAAGAAAAATTCACTAAACTGTTGGCACACAAAAACTATACCAAACACATTTTCATTCATTTTATTTGTCTACAAATATTTATTATTTCATTTTCATCTAACATATACTTCTTATCCTTTTTACTATTATAAAGTATTAAAACATTCAGTTAACACTTTGAGGAGAAATTAAACTATAAGTAATTAATAATTAAAACAAAATATAAATTAAAATTGATTTATTTTGTTTTTACTCACTGATATTTGGTTTCTTGTGCGTAGAAATCGGTAAATCTGAGTTGGTTCTGAAAAGTAAGAAATGAGACGTTATAAAATTAAGAATAGAAATATAAAATTGAAAAATGTTATAATTCGAATAAATTACATAGAGATAAGTAGTTTTATTTAGTTCCACTAGATGGCACACAGATTAACATTTCTCTCGAAAGTAAGATAGTCAGTGCAGAAGTTTAAAAGGATAAATGGGAAAATACAAGACCGATCCTTCGTAGAATCTAAATGGGAAGTGATGATTGAAGTTTACTCGTGTTATTAGACGAGAAGCCTGCGATTCTGTTACCTATTATTGTTACGCTTAAAGCAGGTCAAACCATTCTGATCCCATTTTATAATAGGATTTATAAAATAAAATCATAAATATTTCCAAATGATTTTATAAACAAAGACTCTTTAAAAGATAGTAATCAATAGGGGTTCAATAAAAATACTTGCAGAACAACACTAAATCCGATCCGTCATACTAAAAAATTCTGTCACTAAGTAACGAACTTTTTTCATTTCTTTCATATATTAATTAAAGCAACTGGTAATGTTAAAATAAATTAACATTAATACCAGATGCATGTAATATGACATTTAAAAATTTTAATATGTCAAAACATTACTATATTATGAAAAAACCTAACTTTTATAACCTAATGGTTAATTTTATAACAAATGCACTTGATAAAATAATTTAATTATAAATTATTTGAAAGTGGTAAAAGATTGACAGGTGTCTGTGAATTGAAATAAAGGAGGGAACGAAGTATACCGACGCGCGATTCAGCGCTCGGTATGTTCTAAAGAAATAGGGTTATGTACGATCATATTTTAATATTTAAAACAAGTGTTCAGAAAAAAAAGTTATTAACTTTTAATTACAGTAATATTTATTATTAATTAATTATGGAACTACAAAAAATACATGAAAGAGAAAAATGATATCTAGAATTTCTTACTTTCGAAGGCCTGTAAGAATAGCTCATGGTCTGCTTGTATTTGATCCATTCGAGGACCTTTTTGTCCATCCACTTCTTTCTCCCGCTTTTTCGGCGGCATTTTCACACGATTTGTTGCTGAATATCCTACGAAAACTCACTTTTGTCACGTGAAATACAATGACAACACCCGCCCCGCGCGAAATCTGCGGCGCTTAGCCTGCAACTGAAGCGCACTCTAGTATTTATTACTAGTAACTAAAATTGACCAATCATTTATTACTTACGCACATTGCGAAAAATCTAAATCATTTTTCTATTATGTGAATACATGAAATTTATTGTTGTAAGATATTTAAATAAAATTTACATATTTCTGTTAGAAGATATTGTTTATTATTATATTCTTTATCTCTTAAAATCAGTCGAGAGTAATTTGTACATATTTTTACTTTTCTTTAAAGATTGTGTCTTATTCTAATAATAGTTTTTATTTTATACTTTTATGTTTGACAGCTGCAGTTTTGTAAAATATCACTAGTTAAATAATATAGTATAAAAACTCCTATTTATTATCTTCAATAAACTTAAAAATTTTTAAATAAGGAGGATATTAAATATATATATATCTATGACTGAATAAAGGCACTGAAAAATGAATTACTATACCATGTTAGAGTTTTAGTAATACAAATTATAATCACAAATTAATTACTAGTATAAATAGATTTTATTATTAAGTATTACAAACAAATTTTATGTTTTTATCTTACAGTATGATTCAACACAAGTATAAATTTTTTGGATATATTTTTCTAAGGTTGGTAAAACATGAAACATTTTTACCAGAAATAAGAATACCTAACGTACGCATGTCGAGATGCGTACGGTAATTATATAAATAACAAGTACAAATGAATTATACGATTTTGATAACTTAGTTTCGTTTATTTTAATCATATAGGATATAAAAGGTGAATTTAAGGGGAACAAATTTTTATTATATTGATATATTTTATGTAATTGGAATATGTACTTTTATAGCATGATATGGATTAAAGTAATTTTTATGATTACATTCAATGAAATTTGAATCAAAACTTTAATTCAGTTTTAATTTAATTAATATAATGAAGTGTAATATACTTCGCATCACAAGTGTACAATTTGTGCAAAAACGATTTTTTAATAAATTGCAAGTAAGAGTTAGGTTTGCACCTAGTCCAACTGGTATGTAACATGATTATTTATTTTCTTTTGTATAACATAATTTAAATAAAAAATTATATACAATTAAAATGTATACATTCTTTTATTTTACTATGATACAAATATTATGTGCCTGTAAAATAAATGGTTTCATAAACCCAAGGTTATTACAGGTTTATTACATATTGGAAGCTTACGAACTGCATTATATAATTATTTATTTGCTCGTGCTAATAATGGTGCATTTATCTTACGAATTGAAGATACTGATCAAAGTAGATGTGTACCAGAAGCAATAGAAAAAATTCAAAATGATTTACTATGGTCTGGAATTATACCTGATGAGGATCCAATAAGAGGTGGACCTGTTGGGCCATATGTACAATCAAAGCGACTTGAAATATATAAGTATGATAAAAATTTCCATTCTAAATAATTTTTAATCTTGATATTATATTATAATTACATATGTATGAATAAGAATATTTTGTTTTGTAAGATCTTTTTCAGTTCAATGAAAATACTTTGGTAATATAAAATCCAAATAAACATAATATAATACTTTGTTTTAAGACCTAACTTCAGATTATTATTATGATGTACTTAACTTTTATTTATTTATAGTTCAGCTCTAAAGATAGGTAAACTAAACAGCTATAATATGCTGCAATAAAAATTTTGATATAATAATTAAAGTTTGATATGAATATATTATAAATGAATCAAGTAACTTTCTTCAAAAATATTTCAAATTATACATAAGAGATATGTAAAATACAATTTCAAAATAATAGAATTTTATAAATAGAATATCTTTAGAATTAATTTTAAAAACTATATTTGTATACTTTCTTTACATTTCTTATGAAGTAGATTTAAATTCATCTTACTATTTAAACCATTTAATTCATAAATGTTTGAGAATTTTGAACACATCACTCATTAAATTACAGGGAACATGTGCTTGAACTTATAAGTAATCATTCTGCGTATTACTGTTTTTGCACAGAAAACAGATTGCAATTATTGCGAAAAGAAGCAATAAAATGTAGACAAGTGCCTAAATATGATAATAGATGTAGACATTTAAGTAATGATGAAATAAAAACAAAACTTGATAAGGGAGATCCTTTTTGTATTAGATTTAAGGTATGCATGAGAAAATAATTTAATATTATATAAATATTATATAATTATATAACATACACAATTAACATAAAAAAATTTTATATAATATTATATATTGTAAAACTATACTATTAAATATCTTTTTTGTATTTCTGTAGTTACCTTCTGGGATAGAATGTTTTGATGATTTAATATTTGGTAAAATAAAGCATGATATTGCACAAAGAGAAGGAGATCCAATTATTATTAAAACAGATGGTTATCCAACTTATCATTTTGCAAATGTTATTGATGATCATCTTATGGAAATATCTCACGTATTACGAGGAATTGAGTGGCAAGTATCTACACCTAAGCACATAATGATGTATAAGTAAGTACTAATATAAAGGTTTTAATAAAATTCGTAAATAATTTATTTGGTAATATTTAAAAATTTCTAGTTTCTTTAATGTAAAGTGATTGTAAGATATTTATAAATAATTGTGATTTATAATATGATATTTATTGTAATGAATAACTAATTCATATAAAAGAAATAGCTTAGATTACTTTAATTCTATGAATGTGTGTTTCTCTTAGAAGATTTAAAAATTTGTTTTTAGAATTACAATTATCAAATAAAATTCATTTGCAGTTAAAAAATACTACATAACTATGTTTGTGTATAAAATTAAAAAGTCGAAGATATACATATATAGGTAACCTTCCTATAACACGGTAAATAGGTTCCAAGAAAATACTGTGTTGTATGAGACCCAGAACCAGTACAAAAAGGGGGATTACATTCTGAAAACTTATTAAAAACAAATTTTTTTTTAATTCTACATAAACTACTTAATTTTTATTAAAAATATATGTATGTACAACACAAAACAAAAAAAAAACAAAAATATTATTTTAATTTAACACAACCTTAATTTAATAAATTTCTTCGCCGCCACTGCTCAGTATAATTAAACAAGAACGTTTTTTCATTTAAAATTTTTGCATCTTTTTCCCTTTTAAAAAAATCTGTAATTTCACTTTGCTTGCTGGTTCTTATCAGGTCATTGTAAATTTCTCGGTATGGAGTTAAACAGTTCTACAGCTCCCTTTTGAATTTTCGGCTTCTTTCTGCATTCAAGAAAAATCACTCGAGATTTTCAGTTAAGCTTAAGTCTTTTTGTAATTTTATTAATGTTAAATTATTAACCCAAACGGTTAAGACAGCAAGCCTCACCGCGGCTGTAGAAGTACAGTGTTGTACAAAGGTTTTTACAATTTTCTTATCGTGTTAGAGCAAAACCGCGCTATAGGATACTGTGTTGTAGGAGGGTTCCTACAATTTGTAAATCGTGTTATAGCGAAGCCGTGTTGTAGGAGGACTACCTATACAATATATGTAGACCACTATAATAATAACTTTTGTTAATATTTATGAAAAATTTTAAATAATAAATATTTACACTATGAATATATATATATATTTTTTACATCTAAGAATACATTATCCTAAATACTTAGATACAATTAATTTATTATTTAATAAAATTATAAACCATTGTAAATAAATATAATTATTACAGAGCATTTAACTGGACTCCACCTATATATGGACATTTACCATTGATATTAAATTCTGATGGAACAAAATTATCGAAAAGACAAAATGATATAAACATTGAGTCATTTAGAAAAGAGGGTATTTTTCCTTTAGCAGTTTTAAACTATGTTATTCATGCTGGTGGTGGTTTTGATAATAAAGGAGGTGCTCATTATATAGACAGTTATGGAGAATTGATTAAACAAGTACTTCATTTTTGTATTCATTCTTTTTGTATTATATTGTCAGTGTATATAAATTCATTCCATTACTTGAATTTTTCATCATTTATTTTGTTCCTCTTTTGTTATTTCAGTTTGAGATTTCTAAAATAAAAGTGAGTTCTAACAAACTTTTATCTTCAAAATTATTAGAGTTTAATAAGCTAGAAATAGCAAAACTATTAGCAAATGAAAAAAATAATAAATTTTTAGTTGAAAGGATTAAAAAACTAGTCATGGAAGCATTTTCAAATAGGTATGAATTGTTTTTACTCAATGTACATATTTTTTACTTAGTACTTTTAAAACATATATTATTTTAGACAAACTGATGGGAGTTTACAATTAGATGAATGTCATATAATTTCTACACTAAAGTGGGCACAGAATAGAATATCAAAATTAAATGATTTAGTATCACCAAGTTTAGCTTTTTTATGGGTTGTACCAACTGCTCCATTAGATACTACATATTTAGAACATTTAGGTATAATTTTCATTTATTGAATATTTCATGTATATAAATTTATCAATTTTTAGATTATGGTGATTACTTTCTGTTATCTTTTTTCTCTTTTATAGATACATTGAAAACATTAAACATGAAATTGATTGATGTTGACACTCAAAATTTTAATAAAGCATGGATAAACAGTTACTTAACAACATTTTCTAATGAACACAGAATTCCATTTCCAATATTGATGAAGATTTTACGTTTCATTCTTAGTGGTTTGAAAGTAAATATAAAATACTATAAATTTTTTTTAGAGAAATTAAGATTATATCATATATTTTCTTCTGTTTCTAGGAGGGTCCGCCAATAGCTGAAATGATGGAAATTTTAGGAAAAGATTCTACACTGTTAAGAATAAAACGCTATATTTCTTAAGAATAAAAACGGGATTATACATATTTGTAAGTTATAATTAACAATATACCTTAAAATTAATATTTTTACTTTTAATAAGGACTACTTCCTATTAATAGTATAATAAAAATAATTTGAATCGGAAAATTTAGATTTCTAGTCAATGTTTTTATAAAGTATTTATTTTTCATATATTTTTAGAAACTCAGAAAGCATTTAATTTTGTATACAATGCAATGTATAAAGTGCCATAAATTGCTTTTTAAATTTGTTAAACATGCAATCACTTCGGTTTTTGTTTTTATATTGTGCATTATTTATAATAAGTTGTGTATAATAGAGAGTAAGGTATTAAAAGAGATACATGACGATAAAAAAATGATATGATATCAAGTTCCTGATATAACTTATATTACCAATTTCTCATTTGAAAGATATTGTTTCTAAATTGTAATTTATGGTGATTACTTAAGGTTATGGACTATAAATATTTTTGAAGTACATAACTGTAAGCTGCAAGTTATTATGAAAGAAATTTTTGCAAATTTTGTTGTGATAACTATATTTGTACATATAATGAATGTCTAAATAATTCCAGACAATAATAAACAATAACAACATAATAAAAATATTAACTTATAATTACAAAACTATTTAAAATAAACTCTTATTTTTCGAATTTTATTTAATTGATCGATATTAGTAAGTGTTAATTATATATTAATATCTATATTAAAAAATACCACTAATATTAACATGTTTTAACAATAAATAGTTGTATAAATCGATATATATACCTAATCCTTATAGTCCAATATAAACTACTTTATTGAGAATTTAAGAATTTATAATTTGTAACTTTTACTTGGTGATAGTCCATTTTATACAATAAAGATTTATTAAATAAAATTTTTCATCAAATTATGTATAAAACATTTATTTTAAGACATGTTGTAAAAAGATTGGATAATTTTTAATCTAAAAATCATTTTCTACATATTGCATTACTAATGGAAAATTACATTTTTTAATTATCTTATATGAATACTAAAAATAGCTGAAATCTACCATGTTGTTTTAATATAAAAATATATAAAAGTATATTTTGAAACTTTTTATATCTGTTACTGTAAGTTAATAATAAAAAATGTATTATATTTTTGTATAAATACATGAGATAACATTTTACAAAATATATAAAGACAATTTTAGTAATCACTTAATATTTAATAATCATGGGAAAAAAGAAAAGTAATATTTAAACAAAATGATTAAAGTGAACAGTCACTTTTTAAATAAACTAATAAACATTTGAAGAATAAATGGTGTACATATTTGTCATTCGTTTAGTAGGTAAAGTAACATGATCGTTAACATTATTAAAATAATGTTTTAATTTAAATCAAAAGATAATTTATTAAAAGATGTTAACAATTATCATTTATTTATACGCAAATATAGTTAAAAGTATATTTAATCCAAAATATAACATGGTTTTATATTTGATGCTACAAAATCATTCCACTAATAAAAAGTTTTAGAAGTTTTAACTAGTTAAACAATTTTTCTTTAAATTATAAATATTTTTTCAATATTTTTTAGCATGCATAATGTATACATTATAATTGTTATTTATTTTCCCTACATATTTTGAAAAATATCCGTTATACAAACATAAAATTATAATTGAGTATTTAACATTATATAATACTGATGTGATAGTATTAACTAAGTACAATTTGTAATTGTTTCTGTATACTTAAATAAATATCATATGCAAATTATTTTTATTGTTGTTTACAATATTAAATGTGAAATTTGGAATGCATAATACAATTTTGAAGTTAATATATTATAGTTAGACTGTAGATATTTTTGAGAAAACATGTTTTTATAGCAAGAGATACGTAATTAAGATCTAGATATAGACAATATATTAACAACACAAGCATATTTTGACATACTAAGCATTACAAGTTTTGTATATTTTAACATATACCTGCATAAACATCTACAGTCTAATTATATTATAATGCCAGTTATATAAATACTGTTCGTTAAGATTAAAAAATTTGAGGTAGGCACTTTTGACACTGGAATGCAAATTTATTTATTTAAAATAATTAATTTATTTTTGTGATGTAGATTGAGCATTTAATAATATTTAAGAAGGCATAATGAACAAAGTATTAAATCAAATTAAATATTTTAAAAATCTTTTATGATATTACTAATATTATTATTTTAATAATCATTTTTAAGAAAAAGATTAATTATAATACTTAAAACCAGTTTTACTGCCCTTTTTTACTTATTGAATCAATAGAAGTTTACATTAAAATATTCATTCATGGTGTATATTCTTAATAAAAAGATATCCACAATTTGTAATGACAGTTTAAAAGTAACTCAAAAATATACAATAATGCAAGACAAAAAAACAAATTGTAATATAAACTATTCTTTCAAGTTATTGATTTCTATTTTTAGATCTTAAAGTTTTTGATTTACATGTTAATAAAATTCAATACATTCATATGTTGTTTGCAAATATAAACAAATTTGAAATTAAAAAAAAATAAATAAATTTTACATTTAAAATAGTTAAGATCATTAAGTCTATATTACCAATTGAAATGAATTTCAGTATTGTATAATTATAACATCATGATTATGAACAAAAATTGTGTAGGCATATCTGCCTTTAAATGTATTTTCTATATATGTTCTTATATATACAATGGATATCACATGCATTAATGTTATATTAAATGTGCAATAATGTTATACTATTACAATAAAACGAATAAATATAAAATAATTATAATTACATTATTTATAGATTTAAATAGCTGATATCTACCATTAGTTAATAAGTTGTTACAAATTATATGTATGTTTTGAATTATATTATATTTTTATAATCAATAACATAAGAATTTTAAATATCTTTGCAATCAAGTCATAGATGCAAATGCACAATTTAGACATTTAATAATTCACATACTAACTAGGAGTTATGAGAAATAGAAGAATATATAAAGATATAAACATTGAGATCGACTACAAGATGTCTGTAGAAGAGGAGTACTAAATTATTAATGAATCTAACGTCTGGCAATAAAAATAATACCAAAAGTAATAATAGTTATTACTTTAACTCACATGTTATTTATAAACATAATGATGTAGTACGATGATATTGGTATTAAATTTGTAAATAAAAGTATACATATGTTTAAAAGATATTTCATCGACAGACACTGTGTATATGTCATGGACCAAGTGAGTAATAGTTCATTATGAATAATGTCTGGTCATGCCACTTAAACACCATTTAAAAAAATAAATGTCATCTTGACTTTTTATAATGAAACAATTTTTGTTTAATTTTTCATATCGAAATCGATAGCTTTTATCTTGAAATCGGAAACTGATTAACTTTCGTCTGAAATATTTTTTCTGTCAAACTGACAGAAGTGGCGACAATTATACGTCACACCCTGTATACACCTGCATAACTGTTTAATTTACAATGTACAATTCAAATTAGGCGCAATATCAAAATATGTGTGTGCAAATACGAAAATCAAACGTAATGTAACAATATATGTTTGTTGTAGATTATGAAGCGACTAAATTCGAAACTAAGCTCTGATATTTGACTAAGAAAATGTTGCAGACAAAATAACAAAAAAATATTAAACCATTAAATAATTCAGCCACAGGCAGATCTATAGATTCTTGAAAGATGAATTGTTTTTATATTTTTATTAATATCATAAGATTATTTATAAGAGATTATTTCAAAGCTAATTTCTACTCAATAGATATTATGGTTAAGAGAATTTTAAATATTCCGTAAATTTTAATTGTCAACCGCGTGCACATATTCTTTTACTTGTGACTATGTCTTTTTTTAGCAGTATAACACTGAAATTATAATACATTTAAAAAATCTTTCCACGTCTTCTCATTAAATTTGTACATGATATTTTTATTGCCACTGGCACAGGTATTTCACATACGTTTTCTTTATCATTACCATCATTCTAATCACTGTTTACATCAAAACTATTACAATGTGATTGTAGAAATTAAATCTCACTTTCATTCAATTATTTCGCATTATGTAAAAATGTTTCTTAAATATTTTTAATTTTGTTAAAGACTTAGATTTGATAAAATATTACAAGTGTTAAGTAATAAGTTTAAAAAAATTGCAGATCACTTATACATACATAGTATATTATTTATATGGATGTATAGATACATTTTTTTGATTGTGCACATGTGTATATAAATGTGTATGTATATATATTTCATATAAATTACTAATAGATAAAATAAACAAATGAAAGTTTATAGTACATACATATAGATGAAATGTAAATATAGATATAATGTTAAGTATAAATAATATAAATATGTAACGTTGCTACTTTAAATTGTAAAATTTAAATTTTCATAATTTTAAGTATCTAATTTTGCAAATTTTACTGATTATGATATTGTATGGATTTTATACTATTTCCATAATTTATATAAATATTTTTAGTACATTGGATTGCTTTTGAAAACGTTTGACAACAAATCGTTATTAAGTTATCGTGCAATGTACAAGAAAAATATAGCTTTAATATAAAATATAGAATTAAAAATTAATAATAAATTTTAAGATTTAAAAAAATAAATTACATCATAGGCTACACAATCAAAATATTATAAAGTTTAATACAAATGTAAATAATTATAATATTGATACAATACTTTATAAGTATTTAAAGCTTACAATTAGTGTAGTATATAAAAAACTGAATTTTTTTATTGTTATGCACACATATATGAAAAAAATAATTTGGAATTTAAATTATAATTGTTCTCATAAGACGTAGTTCAAGAATTATAAACTTATAAAATTAGTTTGTAATAAATATAACTATTTTTGAAATATGCTTTTATGCATACATACATACACATTCCTATTTTTTGCACAACTAAAACTGGAGTAATTCAACATAAATTGTAAATAGAATATACTTATACAAATTATTTAATTGACAATACTTATTTCATATTTAAATTTAGAACATACCTTTCAAATATATTAATACTGTTGTAAGCAAACTTAACATGATCTGTTTCAAAATTTAACATATATCAATATATCAAATATAAAAAAGGTAAATAATGATATAATAGGTATCTTTAAACTTATAGGTAATTTACATTAACATATTAAAGTCTTTAACTTTTGTACAATATACAAAGGAACAAATAGAACTTAAGCTATAATTTAATGAATGTTATACTGACCAAATATTGCTTAATAAATGCATCAATATTATACACGTGTCTTAATAACATTTTGCAATATGAATTACATTAAAAAATACCTTATCAGATGCTGCTATATCATATTTTATTTTTAAAACACAAAGAATTTTCCTAGAACTCTCCTTTTTAATCATTTGTTTTCTGATATATAAATCAGTTGAAATAATTTGGCACAAATAACATTGTTTTATCATATACAGCAGTGTAGAAAATAATTATTTTTTAATAACATTGCTGTATTACATTAAGTGCCCCTTTTTACTAGGATATTTATGTCATATTTATATTACTTTTTATCGTTACATAAGATTTTATATTGTAATATTAGGATTTGATCCATTTTATGCCTTTCAAATGATTTAGGTATATTCAAAATCTGTGGTTATCAGTACCCATATAGATATATTAGAATGTTTAGATAAGTATTACTGGCATAATATGCTAATTTATTGATCGTATATTTTATATTTTAAAATGATTAAACAAATATCGTATACCTAATTATTTAGATCATCGATAGCCTGTAAAATTCGTTTAACATGTCCAACTTTAGTAATACCGAGTTCTTTAAGATCCCTACGGGCAAGTGATAATAATTCCCTACCTCGTATATCATGAGAAACAAACTTGTCGGTATATTCAGCTAGCTGCAGATTTTCCAACCAGGAACACACTTCTTGTACGCCCCATGTAGTAACTTGATCTCGAGCGGGATGTGCTCCAGAATTAACTCCTGAACGCCGAAACTTTAACCAGAACAAACCTCTATGACGATTCTTTTTATCTCCCTATATAAAAGTAATTTTATTATATTTCTATTTATAAATATATATTATCACATTAAATTGCATTTAAGAACTAAAGAAGAATATTGTACATTAAGAATTATACCTGTTCATCTGATGGCAAGTTTTGCAAGTATACTAATCCTGTGCCTCCTTCATCAAATGTGCATTTCTTCAATTCTTGTTCCATATTGGCCAAGGAAAAAGATAACTTACTTTCTAAGTCTTCCCGTAATCTCTGTATTATATAATTATGTTATTGTAAAAGTATTAGTGAAATGTAAAAAAAATAATGGTTTATAAGATACTTACTAAATTATGTGCTTTATCTCTAAGTAATTCACACGAGTCTTCATAAAGTTGTCTTGCACTTGATACCAATTCTGTCACCATTGGTCTTAAATTGGCCTGTTAAATAAAATTTAATGATTTATGAAAAACATGTATAGTTCAAAAATGCTTACAAGCAGTAGAATTAAATTAATAAATAAGTCATTTGTTTAAAGAATGTTAATCTTAAATATACAAGTTATTTACATTTAATAAAAATTATTAATAAAAATTATGCTATAATATGAAAAACTACTAACTCCTTGTAAAATTTTTCCATCTGGATGAACTTCTTCAAGTGCCTGAGCTGTTCGTGCTGCAACTTGATACAAATCTGGTTCTAAACTTGGATGTGATATAATAAGAAGTTTAACCCATTTAACTAAAGTTGTAACTGCTTCAATAAATCCTAATAAAATACACATTTCTTCATCATTCAATTGTGATGGTTTATTATGTGCTTGTAGAGGCTTAGATTGTGACTGCAGTTGCGTATTGCTTAAAGTAGATGCCGATTGAGATATTGCATTGAGTATATTGCGTTGCTTTTCCTCCCATGCTTTTAACGAAGTCTCGAGTGCCTATATTTTGAAGAACATAAATTACACAACGGATGTTATCTATTAAAATGCATACATGTTATTATTGTAGTATTAACTTAACTTTACTTACCCTATTTCTATAAAGCATTTGCATACGATTTTTATGTATAATACGAATAATACCAGGAGGTTGAATCCAAGCTTCACCATCAACTTGTATAGGTACTCCTTCATCGCCCAAAATATTAATTTGAACTGTTTGGCACTGTGCAATTCTATGATGCTGTAAATTAATGAGACGTGATGCAGCCATTTGAACAGAACCAAACACAGCCACAACTTCTAATATGCGGTCGTCAAACGAAGGTGCTAAAAACAAATCTCCTTCTTTTGTGCCTCCCCAAAAGTTGGTACCACCCATAAAGCTATAAAAATGTAGTTTTATAAATATTATAATATTCATAAAAATATTTTATATTTCATGTTATAGTATTTTTACCTTGGAATGTTTAATACAACAATTCCCTGCAAAGAAGGTAATGGTATCCGTTGACCATCACACTCTAATTGTACTCTCTGTTCGAGATTTTTATACGTTTTCTGTAACCACTGTTTTGATCCTAACACTCCATACCACATGTAATTTTTTGCCCGTGATCGACATTTTTCAGGGTGTTCTTCTCTTTTATGATGAAAATCAAGACTAATTTTTGCATCTATGCCGATTCCAAAATAATTATTCATAACACAGCGTTCAAAATAACCTTCCCTACAATAATTCACAAACAATTTATTTTATACATAATATGTTGTTTCAGTTATTAATTTATTTAATTTATTCATTTTATTAATCTAGAATAACATATATTCTATTATTATATTATTAATTATTTATGTTTTATTTTTAATTTACATAGTTTAAAAATTATTAAATATAGTGTTATAATATAGTGATTTACTAAAAATAAAAATATTAATAAAATCTATAGAACCTGTGCACTATAATGCATCATGTGAAAGTAGCATAGTAGAGAGTATCAAGCTTACATTAATGTTTCATCAGGATCCATTAATGGTGATACTGCAGCACAAAGTGCATCTGCATTTGCAAGTAATGCTTGGCTAATAAGTCCTGTTCCTCCACTGACGTCTATGAAATTTTACATTATTTAAAATATGTATATAAATATTATTTTGCATTTCAAATAAACTTCAAGATATTTACTTACTTGGCCACATAGGCAACTGAACTAGCGGATTGATAATTGGAAGTTTTTTAACGTCTTCCGTTTTTTCAAGAGATTTTACTCTTTCATGGCGTAAACTTGCATTAGAACCACCAAATCTTGCAGCTGTAGCAGCTAAAGAAACAACTTCTGATGCTTTTAACAAACTTCCACTGCTAATTCGGCGAGTTGCTTGAGGAGAAAAATCCGATTCTGGTAGTTCTACGCTTACTAATCATTTGTAAAACTGATTAATTTTGATAAAATGTTTAAAAAAAGTTAAATTGTATTACAGATATTTCTCAAATAAAGCATAAGTAACAATAGTACAAGACCATGAAATAAAGGCATATAATAATTTGTACGCAACTAATTTGTACTTAATATAAATTTAAAGGTATGAAATTTTAACTTACATTTTTCCATGCTTCCAGTGTGTTGTTTTAAA
The DNA here is from genome assembly GCA_033822845.1 of Tetrapedia diversipes. Taxonomy (NCBI): domain Eukaryota; kingdom Metazoa; phylum Arthropoda; class Insecta; order Hymenoptera; family Apidae; genus Tetrapedia; species Tetrapedia diversipes. Next base: position 1,279,817 of record JAOPTO010002393.1, on the reverse strand, counting down.
TAAGGACTCATTTTATATTCTGCATCTGATTCATGTTGACTTTCAATTGACATTGATGGACTGGGAGGATTAATTATAACACTTATTGTAGGTGGAAAATTATTAAACTTTTCATTTGTTGGAGTAGTATCTGAAGAAACAGTAAAGCAACATACAGGACTTAATAAATCAGATGTTTTTCCATCTTGAGTTTCTTTAAATTTATTAGCATCATTTATATTCTGTCCAGGTAATCCTATCTTGTACTTCATTTTATTCTAGTGAAAATAAAAAAGGAATTTAAGTTGTATATTAAATATTTATATTCAAGTACATTGAAGCACAATACCTAATAAATATTAATTACATTATATTCACCTCCATTTCTATAACAGTCTGTATTTTTTTTGGTTTTTTAAATGATCGTCTAGCAATTTCATTAGTAATATCAGTATTTTCTAATTCATTTTCTAAATACTCTCTTACAGAATCATATTCTTCACCATTCATTGTACTAGTTAAATCTTGTCCCATTAAACTTTCAGAATTTTGTATTTCACTAGTGACCATTTCCGAATTGTCAGGAGAATCAATGTGTCTGAATTCGGAATCAAATGTATCACTACCTATATATGCTGAAATAAATAAACAAACTATAAAATGTGTAAAATATAGTTTAAAAACATTCTTATAAGTTATTTGTGAGTATTTATTATAGTTTTAATCATAATATTTTATTACTTGAATAGATTTAAGTTACCTATAATTATATAAACTATTAAATATGTAATGAATAGTTTAATTTTATTAAAAATGATACAAAACAAAAAAATGTTATATTATAAACGAATTCAAAAGCTAATTAATTTATCACAAGACTGATATTAATATTAATACCATATTTTCAATAAATTATTTTAATATTAATCTGATATAAAAGTAAGAATTGTATTATGAAATTTTAAAAATCTAAGTATCCATGTATCAGAAACTGTACTACTCATATTAATAATATCACTACTATGATTACCTCTAATTGATTCTATTTTAGATCTATTTTCAAGATTTTGTTCATATTCTGGTGATTGGATTGAATCTATGTCAGATGAAACATCTTGTGTAGTTCCATCTTCTGAAGGTGAACTTGTGTCAAAGGTAGTTCTTGTAACACTGACTTGAAATTCTGAAGAAATTTCCATGTTATTAGAATCAGATATCTCCTGATCGTTAGATACAGGCGTTTCTGCTTCTTGTTCATTAGCCATAGGCATGGATTGAATTGTAGGCATATGAAAATTAAATGAACTGAAAATAGAATTCAATTAATCAAAATAAATCTTTTAACTTTTCAGAAAAATTCTTCTATCAAAAAGTATAAAAATGTGATTTCTTTTTTATTCCAAACATGCATAATATTTCATTTAAATATATGTTCAAAATATACACGAATGTTTTAATATCTACTTAAAAAGTATGTAAAGTAATCTTAATTTATCAATAACTTATATATTACACAAAAATTGAAATAACTACCCTTGTGGCAAATTTTCACTATTTCGTCTACTATCAGCAAAACCATCAGGAGCAGGTAATGTTAATAACTCTTCAGGTTGAGAATCTCTTCTAAAATCAGGTATTGGACTCAGCGATGCCACATTAGGAGTAGGACTAGTACATAATGAATTATCTGTGCTCTTTACAGATTCTATTAATGGTTCTACAGATAAACTGTCAACATTGTTCATTTTTAAACCAGGAATATCTAATTGTTGCTTTTTATCTAAAATTCATTTCTTAAATTACTTAATTACTTTTTTCAAAAAATTGAAAACAGCTCTCAGTATAGACTTACTTGATATTGAACTTAATACAGTATTGTCATCTATTGAAATATTAGTATTTGTTATTTTAGTAGCATGTTTTGTGCTTATATGAATCTGATCATTTATAGCCAACTGGGAATATTCCACAAGTTTCCTTACTGTTCTCTTTAAGCTGTTTGCTCTAAAATTTAATAAGAGTTATTAAAAATTAGCATAATTTAAATAATTATACCTTTTTTATACATGTTTGACAAACAAATACCTAATATACCTTAATATTATGTTTTCTTTCTCTATAAGTTGTTTTCTTCTTTGGAGTCTTTTTAAATTTGTTACATCTTTCTCTGATTTTTCTAGTACTTTTTTTTCATAATTCTCAGGTGAAACAGAAATTTCAGTATTTAAAACAATATTATCAATATCATCTTCTACATGTTCAGAAGGATATCCTTCTTCTTCGCATAATATATGTAAGAATAAATCAAGCTTCCGTTGAAGTATTTTACATTTTTCTTCCATTTGTTGGTCCTCTGGGTCTATATTTTCCATTAAATATGTTACAAAATCTTTTACTGTGCCACATAAAATTCTACACATAAAAGATTTTATTTATTGCAATAATTCTTATTCCTTGCTTTATTATATTATGCTTCAATACATAAATATTTGATTTAATTTATTTTCATATCATTATATTCTTGTATAAAATACTTACCTAATGCTAGATAAAACTATATTTTCTTGATCTGACTGCAAAATATTTGTTATATGAGTAATAACATTATTTTCATATTGATGAGCAATATTGGATTTTAACATAGTGTTAGATCGACTTAAAACATTTTTATGACATGGCATGCTGCGTTCAAAGGTCATAATACTCCATCGATCAAGCATTTTTGTGCCTGCCTTTTCATACTTTTCTAACAACTGAGGTAAATGAGCATCATCGTCACAAGAAGATCCCCAACCCAACACACGTGCCAGATCATTTCCTGTTCCTAATGGTAGAACTCCAACTTGACACTGCTTCTATTTTAAATATTTAAGAAAAAAAATTATATAATTAAAATTTCTAAGAATGCACACATTTAGAAGTAACAAATAACAAAAATATTTAAAAACCTCAAATGTATTTTTAGTATAGCTACTTAAAAAATTCACTCATAATTGCTACTAAAATATGGCAGAAATATACTACATAAACATTGAGTTACGAATTACGTTATTAAATATATAATTGTTTATCTATTATACAACATACACCGGAATTAAGCAAAGCAATAGTCAAACATTCAGAGAAAGTTTGTTTCTTACAACAAAAATACAAATTTCAAACAATAAGTATATAATAAAATATTTAATATTAGCTTACTGTGCAACTACAAATTATAATACATATCTTGTTGTTCATAATAAAAGTTTTTATTCTAATTACTGCTTCTTTATAATCACTTTTATAATCATATATTTTGAATAATGGTAAATCAAATTATCATTTCAGTTTTCTCTTGTTTTATTAGTCTTCTGTTTCTTTATTTTCTTCTTTTATTTAAACCATTTACTTTTCACTTATTCACTTTTTATTTATAGTAATCATTTATATAAAAAATGTTTATTGAAATTTCTAAGTAATCAAAAGTTTAACAGGAATATGAGTTTTAAAATAGGTTTATTAGAATTTTACATGCCGAAGCCAAGTGGTAATTGCTACCATGATTTTATCAAAAGACTGAGTAAATTTGATACTTTAGAAATAATTTAATCTGAAGGATGCATAGAAAATACATTATGAATAAAGATACTACATTTAACAAAATATAATTGATCTTAAATATACAAACAGAATTCAGTATTCATAATGACAAATAAATACTTTGAAATTTGCATAAATGATGAAAATACTAAAGCAAGCACTAAATTATTAGATATCGATATTTCTACAGTATAAAATAAAACAATAAATTATTAAACTATATTTTTTAATAAAAAACTTTTTAACCAAATTTAAGACTTCAGATAATAAGATTTATTTATTAGATGCATAATTCTTTAACTATAGTTAAATAGAAGTTATCTAGCATTGCATTAATCCATTTTGACTGATAAAATATAATTTATACAATGAACTTTATTTTCATATTCATTAAGTATAAGTATTATAGAAAAATACTATTTAATATTTAAGAACTTTATGTGGATAATCAATAACTGGAACTGTCAATTTAATTGACATAAAAGTCAATAAAAAAAGCTACTTAAATATATAATGTTATACCTAAAAAATGATATTCTATTGACTTTAAGAAGTGGGGAAATAATAAAATAAAGAAATATGTACTAATTTGGCTTCCATTTCTAAACGTTTGTTAAAGCTCCTTGAAACACTATCAATAAAATTACAGTTTATAAGCCTATTATCTTTAATTTAATTTTATTTGTATTAACTATTATCAATAATTATACTGTACATTACATCTATGGCTGCAACCTATAATTATGTAAAACATCATACAATTCAGTCACACACCTTTTGAATCATTTGATGCAGCATTCCACTAAAAATCCAAATCCAGAGGAATTAATTCCATTGTTATAATCATAGGAAGAATTGTTTTGTAATTTAATCCAATTCCATTGGTTCCAATAGTTCTCCAGTCTCTTAATTACACTGAATTATGTAACAAGATAAGCGAAATATAAGAAACGAATTTTTTAAAATTTACTCCAAAATCTTTTTTTAAGAATAAATAGCTGATACAAAATCATATTCTCAATTCTTTCTTCCTTTTTAGATTTATTTTATATTGATTGAATCTTTTACTATCTTATATTAAAACTTCTACTTATTTATAAATTATATAATAGGAATGTCATATATTGTGCAAAATATATTCATTTTGCTATCAAATTTGTTTTTATATTTTAATTTAATTGACATACTTTCCACCGTTGATGTGTACAATATGCTTTATTTTTAAATTATAACAAAGCTTGTAAATAATGAAGATTATAATATATAAATATCTATTTTTAAACAAATTAGCATGTTTTTATAAAACCCTGAAATTGATAATCTAGAATATATGTCAGAAAATATTTTTCTTAGACTTCATTTTTTATGGACATTTTATAATGAATTATAAACTTTATAATAGATTGTTTAAATGTGAGTAATTATTTAAATTATAACTGTATAATTGTACTAACTATTAATATATTACAAAATTAAAAAAATTACCATGTGAAAATGTGAATTAAAAACATGTAAAAGATCATATATCTAAATTAATATTCGATATTAAAAATATAAAAACAAAAAGTAATAAAACACTAAAGAATTTTTAAGTAATGCACTTACCATCTACAAATAAAGTTAATGAAGCTTCATGTACACAAAGAATCCTAATAAACAAACATCAGTATAATCTGAAATAAAATTATAAAAAAGACATGCCATGCTGTTTAAAATATTAAAGCTTTTTATTATTATTTACCTAACCCTTTTATGAAATTTGAAGATCTATTTTGTTTTAATAGACTGACATTTAAAAAGATAGTTAATTAAGTATTTACATTTTATAACTTTTATAATAATAATTGTTTGTATTAACAAATCTCATGCATATGTTGTTTCACTAATACACCTAAGTTAAAAACATGTAAACAAAAACGTAATTTTTTTATTAAATGTAATGAAAATAGATAATATTTAAAAGTTTAAATTCTATAATTTTAAGCAAATATGCATTTCTCTTCATTGTTAATTAAAGAAAGTAAACAAAATTGAAATAACAAATAAAAATTAAAACGTTAACTTTTTAGATCTTTAATCTCTTTCAATGCAATTTTAATGTTTATTTGTAATTAATAAATAAAATTTCTAATTCTTAATATTTTTTCATGTACATATATTATATTTTCAAATATTTTTATTTTGAGGTAAAATGTAATGAAATTAATGGTAGATAAAAAAGAACTTTTCATTTAATATTGAATTGAAATAATTCAATTTTCAGAACAAAGTTAAGCAAATTCAGTACATATATATACTTGAACACATTACATAACAAAGTATTATGAAATTCTAACTAATGGTAATAAAATGCAAACATGCAAATAGTAGAAAAAGAAACTATTTTTATTGTTTTTACTACTTAATCTAATTCTGTGACTTCTGAATATATTTTATTGTATTTTACATTCATGCATATGCATGGGCATACAAACGATTCAAATATTACAAAATCCACAGAGCATTATAGTTTCTGCATATTATAAAGATATTTAAAGTAAATTTATATATATATACTACATAATAAAAGTTTTAAATCATGCAATTAACTAGTATTTGTGTAGCAAATAAAATTATGTAAATTTCCTACTTACATGCATTCCTAAACGATCAATTTCAGAAAGAACCCAACCCACAGATCCATCTCCACTGCATACCAAAATTCGAAATGGATCAAAGTGACGAAATAATCTTAACCTATTTATGAAATATTGTTACTAAAATTTATGGATAATTAAAATTTATAAAAAAATGTATAAAATAGTTTACCCTGGTCCTGGTCCTCCTTTTATAAGATCAAATACTTGTGCTGGATTTAATAATTGTTTAAATCTTCTAAGAAATTTAATACCTTGATTGTCACCAGATTTACTATTTACAAATACTAAAAGTGGACTACATCCAGTAGGTCTAGTAGCTTCCCAAGCTTCGTCGCTACCTATTTAATAGTTATATACTTGTTTTATATAAAATTCGTATAAAGGTTTATTTTTGTAAAAATATTATTATTATCTAAATGTCACCTATACTATGTAGTGCTGTAGGAGGAACCACACTCAATTTAGCTGGTCCTAATGGACATTTAATGTCTATAGCAGGCCTGCATGCTGTATGTACTGTAGCTCTACACCATAAACATCTCCAGTCTTGAAGCCTAATTAAAATAAAAAAATAAATAAAAATTTTCCATATTAATTAATATGTAATTTTCATAACATAATATTATACCTGAGCACAGAGCCACAAGTTTTGTCACATACAGAACATTTTGAGGATACTGGTAAATTGCCTTCCATCCATTGATGAGGCATAGTAATGTTCTACATAAAAAGTTCATAAAATAAACTATAATAATTGCAGCTTGTACTTCAATTAAAATGAAATAATGGAGTAAAATTATAACTATCATAGGGTAATAAATGTATCCCTTTTTTATTCAGATTGTTTGCTTTCTTTTACATATATTAAATTTCAATAAAAAGAATTATATATTATATATTTTTACAGGTGATTGTTATGCTCCAGCAGCAAAAGAAATATGCTAATAATAAAAATCTAATAACTTTAAACAGAAATCAATGTCCCTGAAAAAATAACTTTATTTGTTGGTTTGTACATACCCGATCTTGATCCTCTATAATGTCCTTACCAATAGATGCCAATGTGGTCCATTTACAATTATTTATTGCTTTTACACTACATCGTTTATGAACTTTATATTTACATATTTCACAACTCAAACCATGAGAAGTAACACCTATAACATATAAATCAATATATATTAGCTATTTATAATGTTTAACATCTTTATAAATTTATATATCAATACTCAATAAAATAAAAATAAGACCATAAAGATTATGTTCCTTTCTAAATAAGTATATTTACCATAAAGAGCATCTCTGCAAACATTACAGTATGTTGGTCTTGCATGACTTGTTGCATACCATTGATGATTACCACTAAGCATTTCTGCAATTCCAGAATCTGTCTGAGAATGGTTCTTTGTTACTGATCTTAATGCATTCAACCAATCTTCCATCTCTTGTCTACTTTCTCCACAAAGAACTAATGATCGAAATGGAGTTATCACCTTAAAGTACATGTTTTATTTCATATTATACTAAAAATATATAGAATATAATATTAATATTATATTTCATATTAATATAACATTATCAATAATCAATATAACATTTTTATAAAAAAATTAAAATATTATACAGAAATTAGTTTACATAGTTTTTACAAATAAGTGAAAAAGAAAACTGTATTTACCGTTTTTCAATTCTTTAAATTAATTACACTTATATTACTTGATAACCATATTCTATACAATAAATACTATTGTAAATAGAATGTTAGTACTACATGTAATTAAATTACAAATTGTCATATCATTTCAGAAAAAGATAACCTTTTATATGTAAGTATTTATGACATAAATTAAGAGATTACCTTGAATCGAGAACGAGTTCTCTGTTGCTTTGATGACATTTGAATAGTAATTTCAAACACAACATTTGAATGCTTATAATTTGCACGTATTTCAAACAATTACAAATGTTACATTCAAATGACAGAAACCGGTTTCTGGACATGCGAAAAATATAATAAAATACACTGAGCATCAAAATAACCGAAGTGATATACGCAGCGTTCGTTTCTTCTTTAAGCCATTGCTATGTCCTATTTTCCATGGCGCATGTCATGTTACCTCGTTTATAAATAAATATCTAACATAAGTGAAAACAATATTATTGTACAATTTTATATACTTATATAAATTCATTCAACATTATATTTTTTAAATTTTCTTATTGCCAAAAGTAAATAATGAAACCTGAAGTTAAAATATAAATAATTGTTAAAAGACTTTTATTTAATAATTCCCAGAATATATCAACGTATAGTTTATCCCGAAATATTGATTATGTTATTAGTTAAAAATTCGAAAACCAAAATATTTAACATTACTAAACAACTGAATATAAAACAAAAATGGTACATTATTACAAACTATTTATATTTTATACTATCAAATATATCCTAAATAAAATTCTAAATGCAATGCAAACATGCAACAATAATTTATGTATAATTTAGTTCATACAAATTTAACACAATGTTATACATCTCTTAATTTAATAATAATTAATTTAAAACTTGTTAATAAATAAATAAACAAACTTATATACATGTACAAATATACACGTGCGATATAAATGTGCGAGGTTAAATATTACACATAATTTATGATATTCATAAATGTAGTATAAAGGAATTAAATACAAATTCATGTATAAATTTATAAATTTCATTTTGTAATAACAAAATTTTTAATTTAAAAAATATATAAGAATTGAAAATACTATACAAAACAGTAAGGACTTGAGAAGAGATAATTGCGGTTAATCGAGCGCTCTTTTTAATTCGTTCTTAATCCGATGATGGCGTAACTATCGTTCTTTCCAAATATCCTTGATACACATTGATACATTATACACATGCATATATCTGAATACACGTTTATACAGATCAGTCCAAACAATTAATATAAAAATTTAATACTGTATTGCTAGGGATTTTTGCTTTATAGAATGAAGGTAATATTCCAATATGGATACATTTATTCATTCCTATATATCAATTATAAGGCTAGTAACTTAATTGTAGCTGCGTAGCTCAATACCATAATTGATTACTATATGTTTAAAAATTTAATTAAAACGTTTGTTTATAAATTAAAATTATTTATGCGATTAAAGTAAATAAAATAGGAAGATTTTAAGATATACGACGGAAAATAATTTGTAACATGTATAGTGTCCAATAAATCAACTACCGTTGGTAATGGTAGAACATAACGCATAGTTGAGTGACCTGGCTATGTTAAACTTGCAATCACTTGGTTCAAGAGAAAAGATTAGGAACTAGTCAGAATCGTGTATATGATTAAATTTCTCAGTAGATAATTGGTAATAATTGTGTTATATTATTAAAATTAATTAATATAAGATATAATAATGATTTTGTTAGAGATACACAATAGGATATTAGAGGAAACGTTAACTAACAAAATAAAAAATGCTCTGTCAGGGTAAGTAAAGCACCTTTTTTAAGATTAAGATATTTTATATGTTTCTAAGATAAACATTACAAGCTAGGGCGGTGTCCGTTTCAAGTATTAGTAACATTTATTTTAGTACAATATAAAAGAATTGTTTTAGCATTTGTATGTGTTATGGAACTTTTTCTAAAATGAATGATTTTAAAGTCAAAACTATTTATCTGTGATATTCCAACCAAATTTTTATAAAGAGTGTAATATTTGTAACATTTAATTTTTTGCTTTAACATTCTGATATTAATTGTACAGAAATTATAAGTAATATATACATTTAATACTAGAATATTTGTAATATTATTAAGCTATTTATTGTTTCTATTACTAATATATAATTTTAAGCTCTATATATTTAATATAATTAAGATTTAATTTTTTGTAGTCATAAACCAGAATCAACAGATGTTGTTATAGCAGATTTCGATGGAGTTTTATTTCATATTTCTAATTTAAGTGGTGACAAGTCAAAAATTAGAGTAAGTTTTGAAAAATTATATCATATATATTATATTTTTAAGCAAAATTATAGTATGATTCTTATGATAATTAAATTTATACATTATTTATTAGTTATGATAATAACATATGATAGCTACTACATTATTTCTAATTATTATAATTAAATTTAGATTTATAAAATGTACTAAACTTGATTTCTATACTTTTTTAAATGTGAACAACATACTTCCTTTTTTACAGATAAGTATTTTACTTAAATTTTATAAACAATTACAAGAACATGGGGCTGATGAATTACTTATACGTGAATATGGATCATATCTTATAGCTCCTGAAAATGGTAAACAATCTAATGTATAATACTTATAATTGTTATTTAAAAATTATAAAATAAGATGCTTATATTTCTATTTTTTAGGCTATAATGTTTCTGTATTGATAGATTTGGAAAATTTACCTGAAGATTGGGAATCATTAGTTAAAAAGATCGCACTTTTAAAAAGACATTGTTTTGCCAGTGTTTTTGAAAAATACTTTGATTTTCAAGAAGAATATTATGACTCACCAGGTACACAGTTACAAAAAAGGGCAGTTATTCAATATAGGGATGAAGAAACAATGTAAGAACATATTTTCATTTTATATCAGTGACTTAAGTAAACAATATTCACTGAATGTATAAATATTTCATGTAAAGGTACGTTGAAGCCAAAAGTGATAGAGTAACAGTGGTATTTAGCACAATATTTAAAGATGAAGATGACATGGTTATTGGAAAATTATTTTTACAAGAACTGAAGGAAGGTAGACGTGCAAGTCACACAGCACCACAAGTTTTATTTAATCACCGCGAACCACCACTAGAATTACAGGATTCTGAAGCAGCAATTGGAGATTGCATTGGATATATTACATTTGGTAAACATTCATTTAATTCTAACTAGAATTATAAAAGTGAAGAAAGATGCATAATATTCATATCTTTTACTGTGTTCTTTTCTACAGTATTATTTCCAAGGCATACAAACAGAGAAGCTCGTGATAATACTATTGATTTAATACACATGTTTAGAAATTACTTGCATTATCATATTAAGTGTAGTAAAGTTTATATTCACTCGAGGATGCGTACCAAAACAACAGACTTTTTAAAAATATTGAATCGAGCAAGATCTCAGTCAAAAAATACTGAGAAAAAGACGATCACGTAAGTTCTTATAAAAATATTTGTCACTTAAAAGATTGCACTAGAATGATAAATTAAGAAATGTATTTTACAGGGGTCGAACGTTCATCAGGAAGGAATGAGTGTAAACATAAAATTGCACTTTTCGTATTGTTTTAATAAAAGATAAATGACAGAGGTCTCGTTTATCACATAGATTTGCTGGAAACTTTTTGACCTTCTGGCAAGAAACATTCTTTAAAATGAAAGATTCTAACTCATCAGATTAATGAGTTAAGAGCTTTCTATCTTTGAGTCTTATCACTCATTGACTTCGAACAGTACGATGTTCTTTAGAGAGGTCTATATTGCTGTAAACATACTTAAAATGTATATGCAGCAACAAAACGCATGATTAAAAAACCATTTTATATTAAAGTAATACTACAAAAGTTCATAAAGTCTTCAAAGATATCAGGGAATACATAGTCTGTTTATGAATAAAGTTAAAAAGTATCTTCTGTTTCACTGTTTCTATATGTATAATATGATGTTATCGTTACTGATCTTCGTGATCAAGATGCGTAACTGCGTATTCTTTTTTTTTTAACATTTTATGTTTATTACTTTTATAAAAATTATCGCCTTCTTTAAGCTCCACGTACAATGCAAATGTTTAGAATAACAAAAACGCGTGGATTTTATGAAGTAATATACTGATGTATCATTTGTATCTTCAACAACATACCATTATCTTTTTTGATAAATTATTTTTATTGTCTTTTTTTATTAACGTATAATTATTGTAAGATAATAAAAGTATTAATTCTATATAATAAGTGATATAATTGTCAATCCTATGTTCATTTTAGTTGAAAATATTGATCTAGTTACTGTGAAAACCATTATTGATTTCTAATTACTGTATGAATATGAAGATTAGAAAAGAAGATTAAGGTGCAAACTAGGGAGTGCCAAATAGGAGTGTTCATTAATAACCACACCTCTTTATTTAACATTGATACAGGAACTATAGTATGTGCCTCACAGAATTTCAGTTATGTGTGTTCTTTCACACAGTATGTACCAAACATTCTTTTCAAAACTTCGTTGTATTAATTATTTTTATAATTAAATGGAAACAAATTTGAAATCCTCAGTGTTAATGCAGATTTTGTCACGCTCTCTTTAATATGTAAGTATTATGATTTTATTATAGTTATAATGTATACATAAATACTAATGTGATATTGATATAAATATTTAAACAAAATACTTTGTTAATCGTACTTAAAAACAAAGTTTATATTATCTTGCACCATTGTTTTAATGTTAATCTAATTTAATAAAAAACTCATGTAATTTATACATGGTTATACATTAAACAAAATTATGAAAAGATAAAAATAATAGAAATTAAGTTCCACAACAAAATTTATTATTCCTTAAAACTTATTGAAACTTTTCAGTTATTAATTATAAAGAAAATGGATGAACCAACTATTGTATCAATCTTATCTTCATCTTTTTCACCTTGTTCACCTAATGAAATAGCTATTCGACCTGGAGACTGTGTTGAAGGTGGAGTTGAAGAATGGTTGGAAGATGAAGCATTACCAGGATTTCGAGTTTGGCAACTTGCTGGTATAATTCTTTCTATTTTACTTAGTGTACTGATTGGACTTTGTTGTTGCATCCGATTCAGAGTGCCACGAACTAAACAAGAAATAGAGGCTGATTATATTCGAAAAAAAATAACAGAAAGTTTTAGATATGAATTGTCTAAAATCAGTAATACAGAAATGGATGAGATGAATTTAAAAAAAGGTAAAAGAATTAATTTCAGATAATAGGGATAACAGAAAAAAAACACTTTAAAAAATGTCTTCATTTATTCAGTTTGTTATTTTAGTTAGTTCTAACGTACATCAATTTCCTTCATTATTAGCATTAAGTCAAATTAAAAATAAATTTGATATGGAAACTCATGAAGTACAAAAGGATCATCAAGAAATATCACATAAAAGCATACAACATGGATTACGATCAAGATTCAGTGTTATGTGTAGTAAAATTCTCTTTACAAAACAAGAACATGCCAATGCTGGTAACATAATTTAATAAATTATTATAGCATGAGAAAAAATATTATTAAATACTATGTTTATAATTTAAAATAGTTTTTAAAACAATAGTATTGTTAGTACTATTATGTTTCTAATTTAAGTGTAATAATTAAATTACATGTTCACTGTAACAGGAGTTAAGAACATATTAAACAGAAGTAAATTCTGTACTATATCAATTGACTAAATATAATCTTTATTTTATGAGTATAATACAGAAATTAAGTTATCTTACATGCAACAATAATCTATAGTAAAAGATAATACATTTTGAAAAGCACTTAATGGAACTAACATATATTACCTACCACATTATGTTTTATTTACTTATATTATTAACTTGCTGTTATTGTTAAAAGTGCGAATTCTTCATTATTATTAAATAAAATAAATTTTGACATATTACATCTAAATAAACTATTATTCATAAGACAAGAAGAAATCACAGTACAAACTTTATGTTCTTATTAATAATTACAGGTTACTATTATATATTTTTTTAAAGAATATTAAATTGTTAGTACTAGTACATTTATAAAAGCAAATCATCTGTATGTATTAAAAACAAGATCTTTAAAATCCTTATTGTCTCTCTCTCTCTCTCTCTCTCTCTCTCTCTCTCTCTCTCTCTCTCTTCCTCTCTGTTTTTTCTTTTAAAAACGATATATTTTTACACTTTACTGTATACTCGAACTATACAAAATTATTTATCATTGCAATTTTAAAGAAATAATCTTCTGAAGTATTGTAAAATAAGATTTAATAAAATACAGATATTCATAAAAACATTTTATTAGTTAATAAATATAAAATAAGTAATTGCAAAATTGAGTCAGTCATAAGTTTATAAATCAATTTTAATAACTAATTTTACAGAAAATATTAAGATGAGGTTCAAGAAAAGAAATAATAAAATATAAATCCTTTAAATAAAAATTTGAATACTTAAAAAAATAAATTTAATAAAATTTAAACTTAAGTTATTTTTTTTAGAAATGTAGATCCTTTGTAGATATAAACATTTCTCACACAGAAATAAAAATTTTAGGAGAAATATGACGTCATATACACGTCGCACGCATGTAGGAATGATTTAATTAATTATAAACCTTAACTATTTTAATCTTGCTTTTATATCATAAAATGAATCTAAATTAATTCAGTATGGTAATTGATATCAGGTTTACAAAAAATTAATCTGAATTCTCAACATTATGCAACACCAATTGGTGTATTATTTTTTATATTTTTAATATCACATGTAATAGTTATTTACATGGAATATTTTTAATTATACTTTAATGTATGCATTAAGAAGTCTAATACTTTTGATCATTTCTGTGGATCAATCAATTTCTTTTAAAAATAATGCTTTAACTTGAAAAGAATGAAACTTTATTTAATATTTTAATAATAAAATAAATATATTTAAATATATTAATAACTTTTTTACTCAGAAAATGTTTTTTGGAAAGATTTTTTGTTTAAATTAAATGTCCTTCTGTCAGAGAAAGTCATTTATACTAGAAAAAAACTGAAATGGAATTACAATACTGCTGATGGACGTTGTTCCAAATTAGACCCAAACTGTGACTTTATTTTTGTTTTTTTTTTTGTTTTTTATAATGAATTACTATGAGTAGCATCAATATAAGTAGATGAAATTATAAGAGTACTTTGGAATAAGGATACTTGTTTCATTTTACTTAAAAATTAATAAATTGTAGGAAAAACTTCATGGACTAGAGGATCCAATAGAACTATAATATACAATACAGACATTGTTTAAAATATTTGAAGTCGTTGTACATTGTGTAAAACGTTTCCATAAAGTGAAGAAACTACTTATGTTTTTAAAATCTACCTGCATGCGTTCTTTCAATATGATCCTATTTATAGTAACAAAGAGGAGGTATAGACTGATTGACATATAAGTGTAACGATGACAGGATACCTCTAATTGATGAAGATTGGGAACTCACTACGAGGTAAGAGGTTTTTATACAAGACCACTAGCAACAATTGCGCTACAAGACCACTAGCATCAATTGCGCTAAATGGTCGCTTAAGCGTACCTTCACGAGATTTTGTTTCTCCACCACGAGAATTTCATTTTCGGGCTTAAATATTGAAAGCTGATGACTGTTTGTGGAATCAAGGATAAGATTGGTAAAAAATTTCCGCAGCTTCGACTTTTTGGTTCATCATCTAATGGTTCTTTTACATTTTCACTCATAATATTACGGTGAGGCGTGGAATATGGATATGGTGTTGAAAGTGGATTACAAGTAATATGTACCTCTCCCATGTTCCACTTCTTTTTTGAGTCATTCGAGTCATCTCCTTGAGTTATTTCCGAAAGACATGAAAAAGGTAGCTTTTTATCTGTGGAGTTGATGGAATAATTAGAAATATTGATTACACGACTTTCTGATATAACATTACTGTTACAATAATTAGGTACACTATGATCTAACATGGAATTTGATAAATTCATTGACTTTAAAGATGCTTTTCTATAAACTTTCGATCGTGTAAGGGGTTTAATTGTTAATTGTGGCGACGAAACTGATCGCACAGAGTAGGCATTAGTACCTCTATTAATATCCATGTGATTTTGCGGATGACAACCGTTACTGTTTATATTTAAGCATTTATCTTGTACAGATATATCGGGATTGATGGATTGAGATGTGGATGTTATCATTGGACTTATGGATGTTATAATATTTGACACAGTATTTCCTTGGGTAGTTACAGAATTTTGTATACTGCATTCATTAAGTTTTGTTTCATTATTATGTTTTATATATTGTGTAGATACAAGATTATGATTTTTGTAAATATTTTCAGATTTTAATATACGTTTTATAGATTGAGTATGTTTGTTTGCTTCATTTACGGAATTGGAGAAAGAAACGGAAGTTTGAGAATGGACAAAGGTATTAGTGAACACTTCATTTGTTCCTAATTGATTAGGACCGAATGAAGCGTCCATGAACCCTCAGCTTGGGAATCTTGAGTAAAATGCGCAGGTCAAATCATAATTCTTGAAACGACAATATTGTACATCTGTACGTAGCCAATCACCAGAACATTTCAAATAATCGGTTTGTTCTAAATCACGTGGACAACTAGCAGCTATTGATTCTTTGTTTGCGAAGATGGTTACGACAAATTTTTTCGGTTTAAAAGTATTCAGTACACGACGTATTATCTCTTCATACGATGTTTCTGGAATGTTACTCTCAAATGAGACATATGAAAATTCTGGCTCTGGTGTAATATGAATAGTCATGTAATTTCCCTGTAAAATGTATACATATAATTACTTCCATGTGAATCAATCATATTTAAAATTTATGCAATATAAACTTTCAATTGTACAAAAAAGTACTTACATTTTTAGATACTCCATTCATTGAATAACCACAGGGTTCGAACAAAAAATCATCTATAACCATGTTTGGGATAAGTTTGTCAATTCCTGACTTTTGAGTTGCTTCATCTGCAGAGGAACATACATCCCTAGTGAAGAGGGCCATTACTTCTGGATCTAAATGAGTCATCAAAATTTCGAGAGTTTGATCTGGTTCTGAGGGTTCATCCACAGATTTTTCTCTATTCAAAGTATATAAATACCAACAATCTGAATCTACAGAGCCTAAACAGTAAGCTTCTCCAGCTAAAAAAAGAAGCCAAAATCACATTTATTACATACTATTACGAAATTTAAAGGTATAAACATGAAGATATAATTACCAGGAAAGAATGTATCAAGCAAAGCAACTTCTTCTTCAAATGCTTGATGTGGAGATATCTGGAGTTCTGGTTTCTTGTAATTTTTTCGCGAATAAAATACATTCTGAAACAATTGTAATTTTTAAAAATTTATGTTTTACTTGTATTTCACTCTCTTATGGTTCATGAAAAAAATGAACAATTTGATTTTATATAATCTTAAAATAAAACTAACTGAAACATACATTCAAAAATATTAATCAAGAAATATTAAATCTGAAATAAATTTGAACAAATGTATTTTCATGTACTACATCATGGGTAAGAGAGATCAATAAACCAAGAGGTAGAGATGTATCCTGTATACTAGAGGTTTCCTATATAGACATGTCACTTATCTATGCACTAGGTCAAGTTATATAGCTAAGTACTTAAATTTATTTACATCATCAAAAGATACCTATATTTTGTTATACCAAAAAATGTAAACTTAACTCTAATTTTTCATGAAAATATTAAAAACAGAATTTCTGTAAACAAAATATTTCATGCACATTTCAGATATGTATAAAGTGTACTTCATTTAGTTAAGATGATAACAAATAACTGATGATAAAACCTTTTGAATAAGTATAACATTTTCTAATAAAATGTATAAACGCATTTATACATTAATGATACAAAATATTGAAAAAATGTCTTATACCTCTACTTCTTCAAAGCCAGTATACTCTTTTACAAGTTCCAAAAGGGGTTCCAAACATTGAAGAGGTGTAGTTGTACCACATGTTTTCAGAATAAGTCTACGTTTTGATAGAAACATACTGCTTTCACTGTAAAATAATACATATTTACATAACTTTATATTTACTTCAATATTCGTTATATTAATTTATTTAAAAGGACTTGTTATCAATATTTTAGTTAAAAAAATTTTAAAATAGATAAAAATATACAATTAACTAAAAATTGTGGAAAGACTTTAAAAAAGGATAACTGATATACACGAAAAGATATTTCTTTAATTTAAAAATATATGATTTAAACTTATAAAAATGGAGTTTAACGGGAAAATTACGCCTTTTCGTATGACATCATCGTTAATCAATATTTCAGCATAGTAATGACGATAGGATGCACGTGTTCAGCTAAGCTGAAAACTTATACTTGCTATAAATTTGTTATTTTTCTTTATTAAATATATTTTTAAAATTAAATATTAAGATCATATGGAGAAAAGAAAGAAGGAAACTTCAAATAGTAATAATATTATATAATATATTGGAAGAAATTTTAAGTATTTCGTTGAAATCATTTAGTTTCTTTTATGAATATTTTTGGTACAAATAACTTGAAGGTTATCAAAGAATGAAGGTTATTAAAAGACATTCACTTGGCTTCCACTGTAACATTATTTTTAGTTTCAGATTTAAACGGTATTAGGTGAGAATAAAGGTAAGTTAAAATATATTTGTAACATTTTATAAGGTGTTTAACAAAACAACAGTAATGATAAATAAATGGGAAAACATGCTGTATTTCATTCTATGTACAAATTTAATCATAATTTTTGCAATATTTTATCAAAATCATCTCTTGAAATGCAACTTTCTAAGTTTATTACGAAGTGTTATAATTTTTTTATAACTATATGAAAATGGCAATTTCTTCTAGAATTAACTACATATATGTATATTCTTTACGGGTTATCATCGATATTTCGTATAGACATTGACCCTAGATTTTCTGAGTACAAGTGCACGATAAATTAAATGTATGAGTTACTTTATTAGCCCAAATAAAACATCGTGATAAGCGAGAGAATAGATAAAATGGTAAAGTACAATGACCATAAACAAGAGTATTGTAATATAGATTCAAATATTATAAAATGTATACAGCTGATTCACAGAAATTTTTACTAATTTATCCTGTATTATTTTTAATGCGTTTCATATTTTCTCTGGTTTGTTCCAAGCTATTGCATTATTATTTTGTAAAAATTCGCATAAAATCATTCCTAAACTTTGTTATATTACTGAAGATATATAAAATCTGATACTAAAAATCAATGTTTAATTTTATATACAACGAACTTTTCTCAAAACACTTTAAAAAGAGATATTGTAATTGATAAATTGATTTTGATTAGTTAAACGTGGAAGGTTTGTTAGATAAAATTTTAGTTAAAAAAGATTACATAATATTAGAATTTTTTATTATTTCTTACATACAACTAAAATTTCTTTGATAAATAGAAACTGAAAATCTTATCGCAATGTAAGATATAAATAACAAAAAATTTGTCAATTCGTAAGGATTCCGATAGATTCAACTTAAGCAAACATATAGAAATAGATCTAATTTTTTTAATATGCATTATCAATTACAAAAATACTTCATCTCCGTGCTTACGAATTAACATCATATTTTAATGTTTTTCTTATATTACATTCCAATTTAAGAACAAATACACCCTGCCCTACCCTTTTTTCCCTCTTTTCACATCTTATTTACTTTCTATCAAATTTATAAAATTTCAATTTGTGTCACATTGTGCAATATTGTAGTTTGACAATTACGTAACTGTAAATAATTTTAAATAGAGTAAGTATTTTGAATAATAACAATCTTATCAAAAGAAATAGTAACCTACTGATCTTAAAATATGTATATCAAAAGTTAATTTTTTTTATATCAATGCCGGTAATCAATATAATTATCAACAGAAGTATTACAGACTGTATAATTTAATTGCAAAGTTTTCATTCATAACAAACATATACGTTAAACAAATATGTAATTGCGTATATACAAAGTTTTATATAATTTGTAACGAAGAATGGCTTGCAAAAGAAATAACTACGAGAGACGACTAAAAGGTATAAAACCCAAGTTCAAGTGCAACTCCTTGTAACTACACAACAATTTATATATATTCCCCCTGCACTGTCAGTGATGAATTGGCCAAAGAATTTATGAAGCAGGAAGATTACGTAAATGTAAACATTGCGATTAAAATTTTTTAAACAAAAAAAAAAAAAAATATTTTGAAGTTAATAATATTGGCAAAGGTGGCAATGCATAATTAGCTGAAGCAAATTTCAATATAAATTAAATATTTGATGGTAAAATAAATTATAACTTAAAAACAAATGGAAATAAAATTAGAGATAGTTTTTGGATTTTAAATTTTATTGAAGACAAATCCAACATTGAGTTTAGATATTTAAATAGTTTATCCATGCGAATGTTAAATTTTACTTTTCTAACATTAAACGTTACTGAGAAGACAAAATTATGTAATGGAATTTTCATTTTGTCGTTTGTTCGTAAAAAATTTATTGCTCAACAAACTTTTAATATAGTAATTAAGAAAAAAAATGAATAATTATAGGAAAGCTGATAATTGATATGTATATATTTTGTAATATATAAATATATAATACTCTGTAAATTTCGTTCTTTTAGAGATATTTGGACATAACTAACAATTAGAGAATTTTATATTTAATATTCTTACATTTATCCTGGTTGGGGAGAAATCACTAATGATGTTACACAAAGATAACAGTTTATTATTATAGAATCCTATAAAGACTTTCGTTTGTCAAATATAAAGTGGTGATAACAGCTAATTTCAGGGTATATATTACGATAACCTTAATAGTATTTGTCGGCAAACGTTGTTTGAAACACAGTTCACAAATTTCTTCAAAGGAATGTTCTCTTTATATCGAATATTTGTTTACACGTTTGAGAAAATGCATTATTCATAAAGATTTTGTAAAATGAATCAAAAAGATAAAACAAAGATCGAAAAATTTACATATGATAACAAATATCATATATAATTGTAAACAAAAAAGACTCTGCATATGTACTAGTAAATTTAAATTAAAAATATTCTTGAAATAATTAAAATTAAAAATTGTTAAAACAACACAATAGAGCTTATATTACTATTATACAAATAGTTGTTTTTCAGATTTTATTACTATAAATATGTTTGTTAGAATTTTACAAAATGTTTTCACCCTGTGTACATATGCATGTACTTTTATATTTTACAAATAAAAGATTTGTTGCACTATATGATTAAAACAAAATTACAGCTGGAAAACTATAAGGGAAAATGGCTAATAAACTTATATGCTATTCTAAAGGTCTTGTTATCTCAAGTAACTTTACCCGATGAAAGTTTACAAGAGCCTACAGTTTATCGCGTTGCTTGCAATATGATAAACATCACTTCCGCTTTCCTTTGTTCTCTCGTATTTTGTTTCTTTACCCCTTCTTATTTCAATTACTTCGCTATACTTTACTATACTATTCTTAATATTCATGCATGTTTAACAAAAATAACTTCAGATCATTTTTAACAGTACATGAATCTATGCAAAAACTACTTATATATGTCCAAAATTAAGTGTACGTAAAATTTAACTATTATTACCTGAGAACATAAGCGTCCACATGTTCGGTGTGACAAATGCTGATAATTTCACAACGAACAATTTTTAATAGAGACTGCCATTTCCATCTGAAACAAAAGTTTGTTTTTGCTAAATTTATTTTGATTATAAATTATTGATGCCTGATTGAAAGTATTTTAATTTTAATATAACATAAACAAAATAAGTAATGTAAATTAATTGCCTCCTGTTCTTCACATTACTTGTTTAGTTAACAAGAGAAACAAATAAACATATAATATTTTCATTATTAATAGATAATTACCATTAAGCTGACACAATAAACAATCATTTAATCACCTACAGTTCTTAAAGACCTGTATAATAAAATTAATTAATCTTTTCATTTGGATTATTTATATTTAAAAATGTTTCGTAAATCAATAACTAAATTTTGTATTTCCTAAAATAGTTAATTTTAATTTTAACACTTCAACAAATTTAAAAGTCCAACAATTGATGAAGCAACAGTATAAAACGCAAGCTTAATTAATACAAATTATTATTAGGTATTAATAATTTATATAATATGCATCAAATATTTTTAAAAATAAGAAATCTCAAATTCTATCAGTTTATTTACAGATTAATCGATTTGAAAGTTATTAATTTAGAAATTGTACGGACGAAACGTGTAAAAAAATTAGTACACACATATGTGTAAATTAATCGTTACATATATGATTAATTGCTGATATACAAGAAAACTCATTATCATGTGATAAGGATTCTAAAAACATGAAAAATCGTATAGTTGGTTGAGTTAATATGTTTGATGCATTGTAATAACACATTTTCAATATATTTGTAAACAATACTGTTTAATCCATCATGGAGCGTTTTGAAGTTGTTGAAAATTAAGCAATTGGAATATTTAACAAGTTTATGTTAGTTTTTTTATTATAATAAAAGCAATATTTGAATAATTTTTTATACAATAAAATACATTTAATATTCAAAACAATGCCATGATATGATTGATATTTCTTTATCCCTTTCTCACGCAAAAGTTAATTATATAATATTAGTGTATTATTTTTTTTAAAACATGTGCTGTGCACGTGTTTACGGTGATAAAATAGTTTTCCTCATTTCTCAATTTTATTTTTTTTATATTTTATATTTATCTCAACTGACTAAAAAGTTCTGTTACATTTATACGAATTTCTTGATAATATTAAGTCCTTTCGAGTTATCAGCAATAATTTTTATTCCTTATGATATTCATTTAATTTTTGCATTCAATTAAACAGTGATAACATAAAGTATAAGAGTTATAAATAAATTATTTATCTAATATACTACAGAAATATATCTTACAAATATTATATTTCATTATAAAATTCATTTTAATTCTCAAATTAATCAATTAATACTATGTAAAGTAATTCAGTGAATGAATGTTGCTTTTATACATTTATCTACTTCGTTGTCAAACAAAATATATTCCTCTATTAGAAATGACTAGAAATGTCCGTGACTAAAATATTTTTTTAAACTATATCTCTCATTAGCATTTTCTCTTAACGTCATTCATATACAAGTTCTTTGTATTATTTTAATAAATATAAATCATTTCTAGTAATATTTGTTAACAAACCCATACAAAAAATATCATATCTATCTATCTATTAATCCAAAAACAGAACTACTAACTATTACTCTTTTACCATTTATTAATACTTGCTAACATGTTCTGTTTATATAATTATAAAAATTTATAGTTATTCCAGCTCCTAGTATTCATATATAGATATATGCTACCGAACGAGATAAATATACAACACATCCAACAAAGTCCTCTGGTATTCTGTCGAAGTATAAAACCACTAAAGTGTGTCGAGCATTGACGAAGTATTAATAAAATATAATATTAATTAAAAAATAGTTTTTGGAAATATGTACATAATACCAATATAATTATAATGAAATGTTAATGCTAAGGACTAAAGTTTTGCAAGAGCTGACTTGTATCAATCTTTTAAGTTAACCAATAAATAAATTTGTTTTAATGAATTAATCAAAGGTTTATAAAATTATGTAACTTAGCCAATTTTAATATCTTGATATTTAGACGTACTTGTAAAAAAAACAAAATTTTGATTATATAAATACCGTATTAAAATATAATAAACAAAAGAAACTTAATACTTTAATTCAAAGATTCAATGACAAGTGCAGTTTTACCGAGTGCTAAACAAATGCATATCAAAGTTTCTATTATACTATTTAAAACTATTTTAAAAAATTTCATTTGACGATTAACTTCTCTTGTCCTTCGAGACAATTATGCTTTCAAGTAGTATGTATCGTAGCGCAAAATTTTCCTTTTTCCGTAAATATGCTTTTCGTATTTATGCATGAGAGAAATATGCGTTACTAAACATTTTTATATTATGTCCCACAATTTTAATTGACTGACATTATATATTAACACATTACAAACAAAATCTACAATCATGACAAATTGAAAACACTCTTTTTTATATAATTATTTAGATCATTTTGTTAAATCTTAGTTTTTATTAGATTCTTTTCGAATAAAAAATGTAACCCTAAACTAAATGTGATAAATGTGATTTTTGTTAGAATTTTTATAATCATACTTGTTAATGATGTAACATTATCTATTTGTAGAACAAAAAAATGTGTATTATATGATAAAATACTTAACAAATTTCAAAATCTGATGTACTCAACAATATATTAATTTGAAATGTTTCTAATTACTAATTATCAAGAAACTACATAATGTATAAATTTATATAAATTACATAAATGTATCGAACAAGTGATGTGCTTTTCTCGAAAATACTATTAACAAAGCAGTATACAATTTTAATACAACATAGTAAAATAAAGATAAAAACGTTATTTTGAATTTTATGCTTCAAGATGAAAATTTTATTTATTCTTCCTTTAAAAGTTGATCAGCCCTTTAGAAATTATCATTAGTTTTACAGTATTTATAAGTATTTCAAGTTTACATGATAATTAAGTTATTAAATGAAATAGATATCTAATGCATGATATATTTTTCAAAAATGCTTTAAATTTTAAAGTGATAAATATTAAATAATATAATTATTTTACTTCGTAATTTGATCATTAAAAATCTGTAAATCAAATTATTTTTTAAAAATTTCTTTTTTATCCACTAACAATAATCATTACATATTATTCGTATAGATCACGATAAAGTTTAGTGAAAAAAGATACATATCACACAAAACATAACGATAATTTTTCGACTTACGGCGTTATAAAAACATTTTATGATCAATGTGACAATCAATATTTGTGAATTAGTTTTTAACAAATAAAGATTTTGTCCGGAAAAAGGAAAGATCCTAGAAAAAAGAAAGAACCCATTGATGCTTACGTCTAATTATATTCAATTTAAAATAAGGAAATAAAGTAATGTATATACATATCAGAGTCACGTACGTAGCCTTACTTTAAGCGGTACGTATATTACTGGAACGAGGAGGTGGGCGCATCGATCTTCGCCAAAAAACACGACATATACCTACACACTACTGTACAATTTAACATATCCAACGTTAGAATGTCATCAAAGCATTTTTTCGACAAATATTATTTTCCTTAATTAAGCACACAATATTATGTTTGATAAAATAATCAATATAAAATAATAATAATTCTTATTAAATGCTGGAAGTTAATAGTATTCTTTCCTAAAAACTAACACAGGCGAGAGACTAATTCTCGAGCATTAGATTAAGGCGTACTAACGATTATTATCAGAACACTACATCACAAAATACCGGCAAAATGGTTATGGTTGCCAGGCCGGTTTTAATTTATCAAAACATTTATTTAGATTAAGCTATTTGTCACTGAGCAATTCTTAATACTTATAATACCTCAAATTGCATTACACTTTAATACGTTATGTTTAATTATAATTGAAAATTATAACATTTTTATCAAATTATCGTAAAGGTTGCTGTTATATAGAGCATGTAAAAATATGATTAAATTTTATATAAATTATATGAGATATATGAAAAGTTTTAAAACAATAATTTCAATTAAGATGCAAATAACAGAAATGATCGATTTATTCTGAAAGAGACACTATGTTTCAACTTACTGAGGAATTTGTCTAAGATCGCCCTGCTTTCTGTTTATGCTACTACTGCTTGTGAACCAAATCTCAAGAAGTTTCTCCACACCTTCAAAAAACTGCACACTGTCGGTGCTGTCATTTTTTGTAGCTGCCATTTTTCGGAGGCACAAAATTTTATTCACAACTACAATTATATGAAAATAAACAAAAACTTCTTTCTTAAGTTTATGTTTCGCTTCGAATATACGACAAACCACTACTCTCACCAAACTTTACTTTACTACTGAGACAAGTGATCGAGCAATCATATTGGCGGTGGTTTCTATCTCTCTCCCTCTCTTTCGTATGCGCAATATGATAGTTTCTATCTTTTTCTTACTCCTCTGTATGACATCCTTTTTTTAACTACTATCTCTATCTTGGATGCGTGTATTTCACTGTTCTACCAATCACAAACTACTTTTTGGTGCATGCGCAAGTCATCTGATTATATTTGAAATATATTTCTGTAATTTTCGATCGAAAATTATATGTATACAAACACAAATTAATCAAGTATTATATAAATTACAACATAAATGCAAAATTGTATAAAAAATAACAATAATATATTATTTTGTGGTTTACGTAAGTAATTGTATTCTAATTATAAGATGTAGTAACAATTCTTAATGTTTATAACTTTAAGAATCATAATTTAGTAGTTTTACATTTTGTACAAAGTGTTAAATAATTATAAGAAGTTGTGATTATTCCGTTTTGGAATTTAAATATTACATTATTAAAGTATAGAAAATAGTAAATAATATCATCTAAAGAACATAATTTTTCATCATATATCACTGCTGATATCTACCTTTAGTTAATGTCTATTTATAATCATAAATAATTTATAAAACAACTTTTTTCATTAGTAAATAAGTTATTGACAAATAATGATACACAAAGAGAAAATATAAAATCATTATTACATACATTTTATATAAAATATACATTACAGGAACAAATCTAAATGTTTCTTATCCAAACAGATGTTTACATAACTATTTTACAAAACTTTTTTTATTATATTTTTATTACCTTTTACCTTTTGTTTCTTAAATATTATATTCTTTTTAGGAACAAATTTTCGACGTTTATTTTTCTCTTTTTTAACTAAAATATTTACATTCATTGGTTCAATAATTTTTCCCATATCCGTTTTAATAGTAGGTTCAATTAATTTTCTATGAGAATTTTCAGGTACAAAGTTCCTACCAATTGGCATTCTAACACTAGCTTCATAATCTCTAACACTTGAAAATGGGTATGGCAATTCATTGACTTGATGTTCCTTTATTTTGGGATTACCTTCTTCAATTATTATTACATTACCCTTATTTTCATCTTTATGTGATAAATCTTTCGGCGTCTTTAAAATGAAACGTTTTTTCTTACGTTTTGATATTTTTATATCTTTTCCACCCCAACTACCCCATCCTGGTAATGTTAAGTCAATAGTCTTAGGCCGAGACTTTTTCATCTGCATATAAATATCATATTATATTTTACAATAGATTTTTAATAAACCTGATTTATGACAAAGATATTTTAACCCACCTCCTCCTTCTTCTCTTTTCTAAACTCTTCAACAACATCATCATCCGCAAATGCTTCGGTAACTACATTGCGCTTCTCCTCACCTTCGCTATCATCCAAGATATCATTACCACTAGTAATATCTACTGGAAAATCCGTATTTAAATGTTTCGGTTTGATATTTATATACTTATTTGGGTCTATTTCTACTTTAGACGTATTTAATTCCTGTATGGTGACACATTTTAAATGTTTAACTTTTTTCAAGTCGATATTCAATTCTGAATTATTTTCATTAACAGTTTCATTTAAACCTGAATCTAAAATAGGCTTTCGTCTTCTAGCTTGAATTTCGAGACCATCAAAATGGTCTTCCTCAAAAATATTTTTATTTTTTCTCTTTTTATTAACTTTAACTTTATTATAACTTTGGGTAACACGTTCAAGTTTTGATTTAATTTGATCTTGAACATTTTCTTCCATGAAATCAAATATTTTATTTATCTTTTCCTTATTTGATGTATTAAATGTCAAAGAATTAAGTACATTTTTTACATTAATATTTTCTATAGATTCCACATTCCAAGTAGAAGTAGCTGTAACATTATTATTTGTTCTGTGTGACTTAGCTTTCTTGTTGCTATCTAAAACGGTCTCTTGTGTAATTTTATCGTAAGAATTATTTTTTATATTTCCAGATTTGGATTCTTTTGCTGTTAAAGTTTTTTGATAACTAGTAATTTTAATCGGATGTATATTACATGTGATATTATCATCTGCCAAAAAAATATATTTATTAATTATATTTGTAAATATTAATCAATAGATTTTACAAGCATACCTTTTAAATTAAATTGCGATTTTAAATCTGAGGATATGACCTGCATATTAACGTTCGGTGTTTGTAACGATTTTTTATTATTCTGAATTACAAAAGAATCAATCTCAACATCAGTATTTTTATCTGTAAAATAAATTTTAACGATAGAAATTTTAATTTTAATCTTATTAATTTTTTAGAACATACCACTTAAAATGTTATCAAACTTTGCATCCTTTAATAAATTGTTCGCTTGTTTGTTCTCCCTCGTGCTTTTAATATTAACATCTACTTTTTTATTTTTTGATTGATCAATTTGATTATTCCAATATTTACGATAACTTTTAACAAATTCATCTATTTCTGATTCACTTTTAGTATTTCCTATCCATGGATTTTCTTTATCATTAGCTAAAGGCTGCACAGATGTACTATCATTTTCATCTTCTTCTTCAGTGTCACTTATTTTCTTCAATTTTTGAGTTAATTCTCGACTAACTGATAATTGTTGTGCCAGTTCTTGTCGAGCCTAACAACATAAAATTAAATTAATAGCATAATATTACCTCAAATAAAAGAATACAGTGTTATGAGTAAGTTCAATTAAAACAAGTAATTTTCATTTATTTTATTAACTACAATTTTTTCAATTTTGCAGGACCTCTGCAAATTACTTACTTCTTTATCATATTTTGCTCTAATTTGTTTAGATTTAGCCCACTTCCCTGTATTTTTGTGTTTTAAAGACATTCGTTCTTCTGCTCTAGTTTTATCCAATTGTTCAAGTTTCTTCAAAGCAGCTTTAGGATCAGTCTTTTGCAGTTGTTCAAATTCTTTTAACTGTAGCTTTATCTTTTCTTTTTTCTGGATATGATGAAATTTTTTACTTTTAATTTTATTTTGACGACGAGCTTTTGCTTCTTTATAAGACTAAAATAAAATAAACAATTGCATATTATACATAGTATATATAATAAACCTAAATTACTATAAGATAACTGTTTTAATATTTTAATACAAACTTGTTGTGCCCTAATCCTGGCAGCTTCTTTCCTTTTTATAATAATTTCTTTCATTGTTAAAGAGAATTCATCATCTTTTCTTTCAATGTTTTCTTTCTGTGGTTGTAATGCAACAAGTTCTTTTTCTAAATCTGATTGCAATCTAAATCTTTTAACAAATTCTGTGGATGGTTTTAATTCCATTGATGATTGATTTAAAGGAAAATGAAGTGATTCAGATACCCTGTTTTTCATTATTATAGCATTCCATTTTTTCAGTTCTTGTTTTGTGTCTTCAAAGCCAACTATTCTCTTTATCTAGAAAATAATTAATAATAATGTTAAAATGCTTATATTCTAATATATTGTTTATAACATGCATATAAAATTATGAAAACATTTCAATTTTATATACAATTATATGTAAAATAATTCTTACTCTGTCTGCTGCTGGTTTCTCCAATGGTTTTGGTAACACATGAACTTTTTTTTCTGCAGCTTGTAAAGTTTTAGTAATTTCAAGATGATGACCTTTCTTTATTAAAGCTTTAGCTAAATCATGTATTTGAACTGCATCTTGATTATAAATTCCACTTTTTACTAAATGAAATTCTGAAACTTCTAATATAGGTTCATTTCTTGTTGCTTTTTTTATCCTATAAAAGAAATTAAATATTAAATATGTAATTAAGATTAAGTTAAAATGTGTTACATTACACAAAACATATATTGTATAAACGTACTAAAATTAAAAGAAACATTTCTTGTGATACTTTTTTTATTTTTATTATATTATACTATATTTTATTTTATATTTTATTATTCATATTCCTTTTTTCATCATAAATCAAAATGGTTATGTATCAAAAATGTTCCTATTTACCTTTGACCTTTATCAAGCCCTGATACAGCTTCCAGAAGTTTAGGATGAGATTCTGATACTTCTTGTTCTGTATCATCTAAAAATTCTGTGTAATTAATTGAGGTATCCATCTCAAATTACACCGCGTGTTTTATATACTGTATAAAATGAGTAAAATACCATCAATTATAGTCATAGAAAAAATAAAACGACTTAGAGGTGACATACGGTTGTATTATATTTGGTCATATACTCAGTTACAATAGCACTCAGTGCACCAACTAGAAAGAATTTAAAAACTTGGAATCAAGTCATAATTATACTATCTGCTATAGATATTTTCATATTGGTTTAGATTGACATAAGTGATCGTGGATGATTATAACCTCTGAACTGTTTTTTAGTTGTGACTGAAAAGTACTTCCCTACACAATTGCATGTTCCAATTAATATTTCATAAAATATGTATAAAATATGAGATTTATGTTATCGAAAATATAAAATGAATTTACTTATAGTATCAACTGTAAGTTGTCTTTTACAATATGTTATTCCACCTTTAATCAAATATGTAAGTATTTTAATTTTGTTTAATAATTTCAATTATATTTGAAATTGAAGAAAAGAAATTGTTATTCTTATTACAGATCACATCTCGCTTATGCACAATGAGTAAACATGATACAGAATTACGAAATGATTTAATTAATTTGAAGCAAGAAATGCTTGGAATATCTATAGTAGATGAATTCTCAAAATATGCAAAACTTCAACGTAAATATAATAAGCTGGAAAATACCTTAAAAGAAAAAGGTAAAACAACAAATTAAAAATAATTAGCATATTTAATGATTAATGTGGTTAAGAAATAGGAAATCAGATATATATATATATATTATAATTTTATTGTTTAACAATTTAAATTAGTAATTAAAATACATCACATAATCATTTAATATGAAAAGATTACACTATTAAATTTTTATTATGTATAATATTGTTTACATTATTTGTTATCAAATTTATTTTGCGAAATCATTAATTGCAATAAATTTACTATTTAGCAAATGAAAGACTATTTTCTAGAATGAAGATACAAGTGTATATAACATATAGTTTTCGTATATTAAATGTAAGTATTTTTTTTCAGTTTGTTCTTACTATAATATAACATTCTTAGTAATTAATGTTTTTCAGGGTTTGTTAATGTTGATCCTATTATATCTATATAGGGATAAACCTGTAATAATATTACCAAAAGGTATATTGTGGCCAATACAAAGTTTATTGAGCTGGCCATGTCATTGTGAAGATTCAATTTCTTTAGTGATGTGGTTGATAATGGCAAGATTAGCTATAAATACATATAAAAAAAATGACATAACATAATATTAACTATTTAAAATGCTAGACTGTATATAAACAAAATAAAAATTTTGCAAAGTATAAGTTGCCTGATCCAATAGAATTCATGATAGACAATTTGACTTTCAGACTGTTAATTGGAAACTTTAGAAGTGTACATAAAATTTATACTTTTTTCTTAATATATTTATATAATTAATTATATGACATTTGCTATGTACTTACTAAGGTATTTAAATAAAACTCATATTTTTAAATTTTTATTAAAATTACTAATGTATTATTTATTTTAAATAAGGAATCTTTAATAATGAAGAGAATATAGTACACTATGGGTTTGACAATAATGATAAGAGGATGATATAGTGATTAATTTAAAAAGACAAGTATTTAGACAAAACAATTCTTTTTTGTTTTAAAATCAAATAATCTAGCTACAAACTGATAGCAAACAAAGTAATTTGATGTAAAACAAGATATACATAACATTCATAAAGGTATAGAAAATCTAAGTATAATAGACTCCTAATTATTTAGCCTTGTTATAACCAGTCACATTTCTGTTAATATGAAAACAATCTAATGACGCATTCTGTGATTATTAATCTTTATCCAAATAAATGTACTTTTTATGATATTGTTAAGTAGCCTTTCTCATATTAATTTTGTCTTCTGTTCTGTTAAATTTTTGAACAGTGAATTTTATGTACTTTCATAGGGCGTGAATACACTTCCTGTGTTATAAGAAAACTTGTGTTGTGATATTTTCGGATTGACCAGCTAGTCATTTATTCGGCCACAGATCCTATCCCATATTGGCCGGCTAAACGAAAAGTCTGCAGTAAAGGGAAACTAGAAAACTATGTAAAAATGAATTGCACAATTAAGATTGATGTTCTGTTTATAGAGAATACAAATCAAATGAGTATAAGAATAGAGTATTATTAGAATGCTGATAATAAACAAGACATGAAAAATTTGCATTATTTGAAAATTAGATTAATTTGTTCAAATATCTAAGTACATGCAGAGGCTGTAACTAGAGATCATTAGTCGCGTTTAAAATATACAAATAGAAATAATACAATGGATAAAGTATATTATAGCAGTATTACTATAATATAGTTATACAGTAGTAAAATAAAAACAAGCATTGTAACTATCTTGTACTCATTTAAGATTTAATTAATGGATATAAGCCCAAGATAATAAACAAAACATAAATAAAATATATTTTAAATAAGGATAACAATAAGGTTTACAAAAAATAATAGCAAAAAAGTGTCTGTATTTCATAGTAAGCTTGGATAAAGTACATAATATATAATAATGAAATATACTTACATATAGCTATTGATAAGTAATAATTTTATGTTTTAACAAAATTTCTTTATATATGACTGTTGATACATCTATATTCGATATAATATAGCAACACTTTATTCATGTATAGAGTATTTGTGAACATCTATTTTATAAAGCTTAAAAAAAGTCGATAATTTTTCGTATGATTATCATAAGTAAATATTTACCGTTTAATTCTTAATAATATTATAAATTTGTTAGCTTTTATGTTATATTAATTTGAATTTTTCTTTGTAATGATTTTATAATTCAACATTATGACACATGTTAATCCAGCATCATACATACAAATTGTAACCATAGAAAATTTTATAATGCAAAGACTGAATTTACTTCTCTTCCTTTTTGTTTTTTTTTTATTTTTTTTTAACTAAAAAGCTGAGATATATTCTTCACTTTATTACTGGACAAAGAACAAAAATGCTGTCCATAACATACTTTTAGTAACAAACTGAAGAATTTTACATTTTCAATAGTGTTGAGCACCAATAGTAAATAATAATATTCAAATTATTATAAAATATAGCACAAGATTGTTATATTTTAATTTATCACATTCATATAAATATAGACTGAAAATATATTATACATGACATATGTTACAAAATAACAAATAATATGATTGGAAGGCCAAACAATAATGTAATTTTTAAATGAAATATTATTAATAACTGAGGGTTAAGTTTCTGGAATAAAATAAATATTATAAGCATTACTGATATGAATGCTAATACAACGAATTTTATAATTAGTAACAAGAAAATTACTGTTCTAAATATTAATAGATGTAATTATCTTATCATTTCAAATAGTATGTTTGAATTAAATGCAACAATGTCATGTAACTGTTACATTCACGATACTAGTTTCGTTGATTCCAAGTATAGCATGTAAATGCTTACATATGAAGTAATCAGGTTATGTGATTGTATAGAAAATATTGAATCGATTATATTTAAAGCATTACAAAGTAAAAAATATTTTGAAAACCAAAAAAATAATTACAACTTAAAACATTAAAAAATTTGTTTTTCATTCTTTTTGTTAATCGCTTTTTCAATTGTAGTTACAAATTTTTTTAAAGCATATTAATTTTAAGTATATTCTCGCTCTTCTAGTATCATTATAAATATTATATAAAATAATGATTATACAACTTATGCGAAACTATATTACTAACCATCATATACTATATAGTCATGTTACAAAAATTAACATTACAAGAGAAAAAATTTAATTTAAATAAGTTACACAGTAACTGCTATAGAAATATTTGTTCCTATCACCTAAATACTTAAATTAAAAACAAAAAATATTTCTCTCCACACTATTATTTTAAAGATCTAAAAAGATGCATTACATTATTCATAATAATAAGAAGAAAAATAAGAATAATGATAATAGCACTAGTAATAGTAGTGATGATAATGATGAAGTATAACAAAAATTAGAAGAGCGACCTTCCCTTCAATTTTGTTAGATTATTTTAAAGCAGCTCAGAATTTTATAAGCAACTATTTCTTTTATAACTATTTTGTATAATGTTATAAGAAAAAGTTAAGAACATAATTTATAGTACAGCATAACTTATAGAACATTCATTTTTTTAGATATTTTATAATCAATTTATGTATACTGTACTACGAATGTAAATGGATTAAAATATTAAGAAATGAAATTCTTTAAATAATTTTTGAGTACGTTATACAATCACATAGTAAAAATGCATCAACAAAAAAGATATACGAATACACTAAGTATTTGTGTTATGTAAATTTAACTGACTTATGTTTTAGTAATATCCATTGGTGACCCGCCAGTTGCATTTGTAGTTGTATTAGCAGCAATTGGTGGACCACTTGGACTTACAATAGTTGGCGGAATTGCAGGTTTAACAAATCTATCTGATGTGCGTCTATTGGATGATGTTATCACGTGACCCTATTTAAATATAATTCAATATTTTTAGTTAATGCAAATTTAAAATATGGCATATTGAATGTTGGTTGTAAAATATGTCTACATGTCTTAATACATTAATTAACTACAATAAAATATAACTTACAGTGGAAGGAGGTGATGAACTTGCAAATGGAATTGTAGTGGGTTGGCCACAAGCATAGCATCGATTTGTATTGAATCCCTCCCTGGTTGATGAACCTATCCATAAGTAAAGTTAGCTTATTATACTAGTAAAGTATAGAGGTATATAATGATATGTAAAATTTGTGACAACATACACAAATTTATTTTGATTTTAAATAAAACAAATTTAATTATTACCTGGACTTAATGGTCTAGAGGAACTAGGTGAAGGATTATATGGTACTGGGCTAGAAACAGTACGATTTCTTATATTTCCACCAGACATCACAATTTCATTATAGTGCCGCTCTTCTTCCATTTCCAAACTAATATGTACATAAAATTTAGAATCAAATTAAAATTGTCTATAGATTTAATATTATACAATTATTTACCTAGATTCTGATTCTGAAAGATGTCTACATAGAGCTTCCCGACGTTCTACTTCCAATTGTAATTTTCTTTGAAGTCTTAAATTTTCTTCCCGGATTTGTTTCTCTTCATTCACATATCGTTGCATTTTTTCTGTATCTAATGTAAATATAAAAATATATCAAACAATATTACTTTTTAATAGTAATTAATTCCTAATGTAATTACTTTTACTATTACTTTAAAAACTTTATATGCATTATTTGTTATATATTTTTTCTTTTCATTGTGAGAAAATTGTTCAGCTTTTAATTTTTCAATTTTTTATTCATTAGTGTTTCAAATACTAAGCACAAATTTTTAATGATAATGAAAATCATAGAATAGAAGTAAAATTATACAATTTTAATTATGTATGATCTAACTTTATCAATGACTTAAAGCTATGAATAAAACATAAATATATCAGTAATTAATTAGTTATATTAATTATTACTTTGTTGTAATCATTCTACTTTCTTTCAGAAAATAAGATAATATAATAATGTCATACTTTAATACATGAAATATAATACAACTGAAACACAGTAATTAAGTTTACAAAAACTTACTTCAAAATATACTTGTTATTACAAATACACATTATTATATAACAAAAATTCTTACGTTCTTGTTGCGAAATAAACAATGTATGTCTTAATCTGGCTACTTCACTCCTGAGTGTTTGAATGTGTGCACTTAGACTAGTAGCAGTATCACCATTATTAATTTCTCTTGGTGAAGCAGGATCTGACACAGGTTGATCCAATTTTATTTGAAGCATTCGTTTTTCTGCCTCCAATTTATCCATTCTTTTCCATAATTTATTTACTAATGCTTCTTGTTCTTGTTCGAGTGTATTTTCAAGTTCTACTTTCTCTCTACGTAATTGTTCTAAATTGCTTTGTTTTGCAAGTGTCTCTGCTTCAAGTTTTTCTATTTTTCTCATTAATTTATTCACAAGACATTCCTGTTCTTGTTCTAAAGTTTGTTCCAATCTACACTTTTCTTGACGTAATTGATTTAATTTTCTTGATAGATCATTTGTTAAACATTCTTCCTCTTGCTCATAATGATGTGCTAATGTTTCTTTTTCTTTCTTAAGTGCTTGAATTTTTTTTAATAATGTGTTACTTATAAATTCCTCTTCTTGTTCAGCTTTAGCTTGCTATAATATAATCCAATAAAGTAAACCAAAATGTTAATAGAAAATTTCATGTAATTTTGTATAGACTGTAATAAAAATTTAATTGTAATTTATAAACATAAATAAACAAAAATTATAAATTATTGC
The DNA here is from genome assembly GCA_033822845.1 of Tetrapedia diversipes. Taxonomy (NCBI): domain Eukaryota; kingdom Metazoa; phylum Arthropoda; class Insecta; order Hymenoptera; family Apidae; genus Tetrapedia; species Tetrapedia diversipes. The sequence goes on along the minus strand of JAOPTO010002393.1, from coordinate 1,243,253 downwards.
TAAACTTCACTAAATAAAAAAAAAAGAAACTTCAGAAGAAACTATTAAAAGAAATTTAATAGTTAAGTGATTTAGCTAAGACACTTGAATTTATCAAACATATAACATTTTTCTATAAAAGTTTATTAATGCATCAATATGTTATATATAAATATTTCCTATATTAACTAACTTTTTAGTGTCCATAATTTTTTAATTCTTAATAATTAAACAGAATTATATTTAGAGAAATTAACAACTTTTTAACATAATAATTATATATTTTCTAATTAAGTATTTATTTTTACATCAAGTAATTATTTAAAAAATCTCTATCTCAACTGAAATTATTTTGTATAGCTTCATATTACATATATTAATATAATGAATATGTTTAAAATATGAAAAATTTCATACAAATGAAAAATTAACATATATAAATTCAGATAAATATATAAAATTAAAAAAATTATACTAAAAACATATTATATAAAAAATATTCATCTTTACATGAAATAAATTGTTCTACTTTAATTCAAAACTAGATGCTTTGAACAGTGAATATTTAACCGTAATGCAGCTAAATATTTTGCATCGAGTTAAATGTATAATTAGTAAATATACCAATATAATATTCATTTAATAAAAATATATTATAAACTTACTATAATGACAGAAGCTTGACGAAGACCACGATTTTCTTCTTGCAATGCTTTTACTCTTAATTTATACGTTTCTAGCTCAACTTTAAGAACGCGATTATGTTGTTGTAATGACTCGATTCTTTTTTGAAGTTGTTCTCTGGTTACAGGAGACGGTGGCATCATTATCGGTCCTCCGTCGATCGAGCTTGAGTCGCTTTCAGATGCGCTATCACGGTCAGCCATTTTTCTTACACAAAATTTCTTCAAAAAGAATTTACAATTCTTTCTTTTTCATTGCACATTCAATAAATATATAAGTTATGTTTTTTTTAAGATGCAGATGTCTACTTTTTTGTTAGAACTTCATTACTTTGCGTAAAAAATCTGTAATATTATAGTATACTACCGCACATGTGCTCTACCATAGAACGAATCAGCTGTTTGAAACTCCATGAGTTACATGCGAGGAAGATGTTAAATATATGTATTTTAGAACAACAATTCCCTATATGCAAACAATAAAATTGTTTTATTCTTGATTCATTAAAATTGAAGTCAATTGAAAAATATATAATAATAATATTTCAAATAAGAAGAAAATTCAGTTGATTATGATATTTTGAATCGAAATAATTAAACAAATTATATCGATTTATAATAAAGATAAAGTGTAGATAACGTCTAGTAATATGAAACAAACATTATCTTACAATTTGAAATTCCAACTATGTTAAACATCTAGGTTTATAAACAGAGGATAACGTGTTTCGTAATTTGATTTTTGTAATAACTTATTTACTTTGTAAAATCATTGTATACCTATGTGTTACGGGGTAGAAGTGTAATTTTTCAAAATATGGATGCAAATTTTGAAGAATTATCACATGATATAAATATTATTACAAAAATTAAGCAATTTCGTGATGCAACTTTAAAACTAGAAGATACAATTAAACTTGCTACAGATCCAAGAACATACGAAAAACTTTCAAATACTGATAAAATTGAATACAATCTATTAATGTCTTATTGCTTAAATAGTATGTTTTGGATGTATTTGCGTGCAGAAGGTAAGATATAAATAAAAGAAACATGAAAAGTTTATGATTATACAACAATTTTAAGCACAATGAAATATATTATTTTTGCTTTATATACTTTGTATTTGTTGAATCAGGAATCGATCCAGCAAAACATCGAATAAAACTGGAAAATGATCGCTTAAAAAAATCTATGACACGTGCAAAACAAATTAATGAGAAGAATACTCTCATGCCTCGAATAAACAAAGATGCAGCACAAAAGTTTATTAGAAATGGATTGTGGGAAATAAAAACTACAAAAAAAAAAATACAAAAATAATTAACTTATACTCTAAGATTTAAAATACATTAAATATGTATAATATACATGTATTTTATATATTTAATTTATTATACAATAATTTACATCAGTTAAACAAAAATGGGCACTTAAAGTTAATTAATAGTTACAAAATTATAAAATTATAAAAACAATTTTTATTTTTGAGGTTTCATATGGATAATATTTGGAAAAATAGTTTTATATACTGTATAATTGCATTACATTATATGTAATTGTAAAGAATATATGAAATCCATTGTAAAATCTGTTTACTAAGAAATTTTGTCTTTGTTTATTGTTATGACCTTATTTATATCCCTGTGACTTTTTATGAGTAAGTTTTAAAATAAGAGTTATAAAAATAAGATTAGCAAAAGGGACAAGTAAACTTTGTGTGATAAATTTTTGATAACTATAAAGTAACAGAAACTAAATATAAATATCAAAAATGATTAAAACTGAGTTAAATAATAATATGGAAGAAAGCATGTCAAATATGTCTGTTCAAGATAACGAATGTTATACTACTAAAAGCAATTCATTTTATACTTCAACTATTATTAATAATAAATTATATTCAAAAGATAAAAGTGAATCTATATCAATGGATCAGTAAGTTGCATTTAATCCTTATAATTACTAATAGTTTTATATAAATACTAATGTAAAAATAATCATTTAAATTATATATATTATTATATATTAAATATTTGTTATATTTTTGTAGAATGAACAAATGTTTTAAAGGATTAACGATACAATCTTATTTAAAACACAATAAAGAAAAAAGCGAACATCTTGCAGGAAAAATTGATAATATTATTGAAAAACTTTATACTGTGATTGTCAAACCATATTCAACGAATATGCTTTTATATATTGGTACTCCCTTGTTCTTAATTTATACAAGTTTTCAAAATAATACATCAAAATATACTCTGTTGGGTTATATAGATGATATTTTTGGATCTGTTGGGGAACCTATGTATTCTGTAACTATAAAATGTAATCCAACAAATGCACTCAATATTAATGCAAATGTATATTATCTTTTTAATCATCCGAATACATTACATATATATGTAGAACACTCAGTAGATAAAACATCTAATAAAAAAAAAAATAATATTACAGCAAAAAATTTATAATTACTGTGGATTACAATTTATATTTAATTTCTTGTTCTGATGTTTTTTTTCTTATTTAGATTTATATCTAAGTTGCTTATTCAAGTATTTTCATTACTTTATATTTTTAAATTTATAAAACATCAACATATAAACATTAAATAATTTAATATTTTGTACAAGCAATATTTAAATTTATAATAAATTGCTACCAATGATTCATTTATACTTGTTTAATATTTTCCAGTTAAAACTTATAAAGGGATAATTAATAATAATTATTAAGTAAATAAAATATAAAATTTTTTAAATAACTCATAAATTCGAAATTAAGTATGTGTTATTATTGATAATTAAATAATTTGATTTTTTAATATATTTAATGATTTATAACTGTTTAGAAGAGTTAATGGAATAAAATAAAGAACAACTTACAGAATTTTGTAATCAAGTTAAATTTAAGTTTTATAAAGGATTATAAAATTAATAATTCAAAAAACATCGTTTTTAAAATAATAATGAATAAATTAATACATCATAACGTTATATATTATGCAATTAGTACGTTGGATGAAGTGCTAGTACCTATGTATATAGAACTGTTTTTATATTTTATAGTACCGTTAAAGAGTGTTTTGTAACCACTTGTAACCCATTGTAACAGTATCATTCATTAGTGTAAATTAAAAAATTTTATTAATGATGACTGTCGGAAAACGTATAATCAAGATTTACTTTTTTGCACTTAAAAAACTGTCATTTTTCTATTAAATACTAAGTATATTAAATTTTTATCTCACTGGATCAATTGCCACGTATATATAAGTACACACATAATATCCTAAGCGGAAGATACAATATAGTTATGTCAAACGAAATTATTGAAATTCCAAATAAACGAATGATGATGGTAAGTATTAGCTAAAATATGTTTCACATTCTTGTTTTATAAATAATATTATTCGAATACTTTATTAATATAATTATATTGAAAGATAACTGTATATATACATGTAATGTGTAAAGTATATGATTTTTATATTGTAGATTATTTTGATTCATAATTCTTAGAATATTTAAATTTAGATTATAAATTATATATTCTTAAATTAAAATAATCATTTTTTATTGAATACACTGTATATGCTAGAAAATATAAAAATTATTTCATTGTTTCACATATTGACTGCCAATTTTGTGTCTCTTCATTTATATTCTGACTATTCATATGCTCAAAATTTTATTACGAATATATAAATAATATGATAAAATGATTTTACATTCAGTTTATTTTAATATATTATTTTTTGTAGAATAATTATTGATAGAATATGTATTTCATGGTCTTCTTAAAATGTTATTAATTAAATCTGTATACACTAGAATTATTTAATTGAGATTAGTAATATTATTTTTTCCTTTTTTAATGATCAATCTGTTAGTGGTATTTTGTATAGTTTTTGTTTTGTGTTATAAATAATGCATTGTTCTATTTGAAATAACTACTGTACATATTAATATTGTATCCTATATTAAATTAAAATATTTTACTTCCAAATTATTTATTAATACATTTTTTTTATACATAAAATGTAATTGTTTCATAAATAATGATATTTAAATATTATTGTGATTAAGAATATTCAGAATTTATGATTTGTATTATTTTTTAATTTATTGTATTCTAAAAAATTTCTCATAGACTTGTACCAATGTATCAGAGCAAGCACATCATGTATCAAGAGCAAAACGTGGACAAGCAGTAGGAAGTATAAGAGGTTTTCGAGGATGTACAGTTTGGTTAACAGGCCTTTCTGGTGCAGGAAAAACTTCTATAGCTTTTCAAGTTGAAGCTATCTTAGTTAATCATGGAATTGCTGCATATGGACTTGATGGAGATAATGTAAGGAGTGGTTTAAACTGCAACCTTGGTTTCAGCAAAGAAGATAGAAAAGAAAACATAAGAAGAGTTGCAGAAGTAGCTAAATTATTTGCTGATAGTGGACAAATTTGTTTATGTAGTTTTGTATCACCATTTGAAGAAGATAGACAAATGGCAAGACAAATTCATAGAATGTCAGATCTTCCATTTTTTGAAATCTTTGTCAATACACCTCTTAATGTGTGTGAAGCAAGGGATACAAAAGGATTGTATAAAAAGGCACGTCAAGGAGCTATCAAAGGTTTTACTGGAATAGATCAAATGTATGAAAGACCATTAAATCCTGATTTAGTAGTAACCACTGAAAACTGTACTCCAGAAGAATCAGCTGCAACTGTTATTGATCTTCTGGAGAAACAGTGCATTATACCAATGCTTCAAAAACCAACAATATCAATACGGGAGTTGCTCATTCCAGAATCACGAATATCTTCTGCCATTACAGAAGCAGCTACACTTCAGAGTTTAGAACTTAACAAAATAGATGTACAATGGCTTCAAGTTTTAACAGAAGGTTGGGCTGCACCTCTTACTGGATTTATGAGAGAACACCAATATCTCCAGGTATCTATGATATAATGACATAAAAAATAAGATAATAATATAAAAATACTGTTAAAAATTCAGTTGTTATTCCTAGAAGCATAAATTATTTAAAAAATATTTTTAGACTCAGCATTTAAAATGTCTCCTTGAAGGTGATAAGGAAATTAATCAATCTGTTCCCATAGTTCTTGCACTGCATACAGAGGATAAGGAACGTTTGGATGGACTTTCAGCTCTTACATTGAAATACAAAAATAAAGTTCTTGCAATATTACGTAGGCCAGAATTTTATTTTCACAGGAAAGAAGAAAGATGTGGTTGGCAATTTGGTACTAACAATTTAGGCCACCCATATGTAAAATTGATTCATGAATCTGGAGATTGGTTAGTAGGTGGAGACATAGAAGTTATTCAAAGGATTAGATGGCATGATGGTTTAGATAAATACAGACTCACACCAAATGAAATTAGAATAAGGTGTAAAAAAATGAAAGCTGATGCTATATTTGCATTTCAACTTAGAAATCCTATACATAATGGTCATGCATTATTGATGCAAGTATGTTGATTTGTTAATTTAGGATTTATATCTGTATAATATATTTTTTAACATACTTTATCTTTTCATTTATAGGATACTAGAAAGCGTTTATTAGAAGAAAGAGGATTTAAAAATCCTGTATTACTGTTACATCCTTTGGGTGGTTGGACAAAAGATGATGATGTACCATTGCATACAAGAATTTTACAGCATGAAGCTATACTTAATGAAGGAATTTTAGACGCTAGTTCAACACTGTTAGCAATTTTTCCAAGTCCAATGATGTACGCTGGACCAGTTGAGGTAAACTTCAGTTATATTGTACACTGAAGTATAATGTAATTTAAAAGTTTACTAAGAAAGTTAAAATACTTTTCTGATCTCATATATATTAATGATTTTGATTTGTTACAATGTTATAACAATGGAATGTTATATTTCATTTTAATTTTTAATTTTACAGATATGTATTGAAATTGCAGATTTTTTTATTAGAGATTTAAGATTTATCTCATGTTACATATAATATGTAATATGTTTAAATTTTGTGTAATTATAGAAAAGAATCCAAATAATTTAAAGAAATTATTATCTTAAAAGATTGTTAGTTTTTCATCATATTTTATATATGAAATGTAATTATACACAAAAGGAAAAAACATAGGTTATTTCTTTAGATATGGAATTACAATATTTCATTTTTATTGTTACTTTGTGATAAATATAAATATAGTGTGTGATTGTTTCAGTTTAGATTGAGTTCCCAAAGATAGTAAAGGAGCAAGTGTATCAATTTCTTTCGCAATAAAATATTACAATGATTAGTATTTCTTCATTTCACGTCTATTTTATTTATTGTCAGGTACAGTGGCATGCAAAAGCTAGAATGAATGCAGGTGCTAACTTTTACATTGTTGGAAGGGATCCTGCTGGTATACCACACCCTAACAAAAATGTAACACCTGATGGAAATCTTTATGATCCTACTCATGGAGCCCGAGTTCTTTCAATAGCTCGAGGCTTACAATCTTTAGAAATCATACCATTTAAAGTTGCAGCATACGATAAAAAATTCAAGAAAATGTCCTTTTTTGAAGAAAAACGAAAAGAAGACTTTGAATTTATATCAGGAACAAAAATGCGTAGTATGTATGATCACATTTATTTTTACATTATATTTTTATACAATATTACATTTATTTAATATTTAAATTAAAAATTTAATGTACTTCAAAGAAAATATAAGTTTAATACTTAAAATATTTGTAACATTCTTTTATAGGTTTAGCAAAAGCAAGCAAAAATCCACCTGATGGTTTTATGTCACCTAAAGCATGGTCTGTTCTTGCACAATACTATAAAGATTTAGAAAAATAAAAATTTATCAAAAAAATAATCAAGAATTATTTAACAATTTGAAATAACATGTTTCATAAAATAAAATTAATATTTCAAATGTTATCAAAGAATAAGTAAAAAAATATTAAAAACTGATGTAATTTTAACATTATTACACACTTGTATATTTGTACATTTTTCCTGTACAGTATAGTTATTTCAATATTTATCTCTGTATTGAATAAGTTCATATCTAAATAAATTTATTCTTAACGCATAATGCATACGTTATTTTTAGTTTATATAGGTATAAAATTCAATTGTATTTTCTACAAAAATTTTATAAGAGCATAAATAATATAAATACATGACTTATAAGTGCACCTATTTAAAAAAATGTACATTATCTTATTATCTAAAATTTATGTATAATTTGGATGTAAGTTTAACGTTCATTTATGTATAGTAAAAATATATATAAATATTTGCAAGCATTTTTTTTAAATATCAAATATAGAAGTATTTGACATTTAAATTCTTTTATTATCACAATAAAGTATAGATATGATTTACAGACAAATAATATAAACTAATAAATGAAATGAAAAGAATTTAAAATGTATGAAAATTTACTGCATATGTGACAAAAAAACATTCTTACTATCAAAATTTAAATACTCTTGTTATGAGTAATTTTGATAAATAATAAGTAGTTTACTATGATTATGAATATAATAAATTTGAATACAACTTTATAACAATAAACAAACAGAATTTTTATTAGTAAAAATCTCTCCAATTTATCGTAATATGAAGAAATACTATAAAGCAATGCAAACATTACTTATATCTATGTTATGTCTAAAATAATGCTTGAGCACCTATAGCATAATATACAAAATTCTATAACGTAATTTTTATGTTAAGAATGCAACGTTGGATTTAAACATATATTTCACGTTTAAAAATACTTCTATGTAAACATTGAAAAAAATCAGTAGTTCGATAATTTTTTCTTAATTTGTTATAATTTGTAACTATAGAATGCATGATTTCGATTTTGAACAAAAATAAAAATTACCCATCCTTTAAGAAATTAAGAAATCAAGAATACTTATACAAAATATTAATAATAAGTAAATAAAAAATATTAGTAATAAGTAAGCAAGAAAAAAGTTTCAATCATAAACAATCTATAAATGGGCATGTGGTTATGAACAATATCAATTTTATTATAATTTTGAAAGTTTATATTTATATTATCAAGTAAAATACTTGTTCATCTTTCATAGATTTGTACAAAATACTTTTATATATCATACTACAGATATTTTTATTTATTATATATAATTAAACGAAAATTTTATAACAAAAAGCATTATGAAGATAAAATTTGTTATACCGTTATTTTTACAATTTTTTAATTAGTTTCAATAAGTATTTTCACACAGTAAAATCATCTTATAAAACTACTGTTTCAACTGATAACTATTCTGACCTTTGGGTAAATAATTAACGTTCCTAACATAATGAAATCTATATATATTAAAAGGAAATATACATTTTAGAATATGTTGAAATCGGGTCTACAGGAATGTAATTTAGCCCCTACTTATTTATATTAAATGAATAGCTTTTTAATTGTATAATTACCACAATAAAACTTTAAAAATCATTTCTTTTTACAATACATATCGCAAATATAAAATGCGATACTGAATTTAATTATTATACATAATGGATGCTGTAGCTAAATTAACTTCTGTATTTGCATCAGATAAATCAGGCAAGGATAACATCACTGGGATCACTTGTATTTTTCCTGAATCATCTTCTTGTTGCAAATGAACTACAGCACCTGATTGTAGTATTTCGTTTGTCATCATTTCATTTGTCATCATTTCTGCAGGTTCAATATTATCTGCAGTTACTTCTTCTGTGTAAACAGTTGTATCTTCCATATTCATTATAACTTCTGCTGCATCAGAAGCCTCTCTAGATGTCTCTTCATATTCCTGATAAAATATATGAAAAATAACAAGAATTTAATTTTGTATTTAAAAAATGAAGTTATAAAATTATTACTTTTACCTGTTCATATACTTGTTCATATTCCTCTGTTATTTCTTGTTCCTCGAACTTTACTATTTCTTGTTCTTCAAACTTGACTATTTGTTCTTCTTCAAACTTGACTATTTGTTCTTCTTCAAATTGTTGATCTGTTTGTTCTTGATATTCACTTTCAGGAATCTGAGGTTCTGTATTAGTTAAACCTTCGTGTTCGTGTTCAGAACAAGAAGAATCTTCTTGCACTTTAGCTTTGATATTTCGACCAAGCACTATTCTTTTAAATCCAGACCCTCCTAAACTTTCATGCCGCCTTTCATGTTTATTTTTATCACCTAAATATTTAAAACGTTGTCTGCACACACTACAAGAGTATGGTCGTTCATTTGTATGAGTTCTTTCATGACATACTAAAGCACTAACTTGTTTACATCTCCAAGGACAATATCTACACTGAAGAGGCCTTTCATCACTATGTCTGTTTTGATGATGTTTAATCAATTGTATTTTAGTTTTTAAATTAAATCCACAAATTTCACAAGTGTATGGCCTTTCTTCAGAATGAGATATCATATGAGTTTTTAATCTAAGCTGGTTTACAAATCGTTTCGGGCAATGAGGGCATGGCAAAGTCCCTTCTAATCTATTATGTGTTACCATCATATGGTGTCTTAATCTTACTTCAGAAGTAAATGTTAACTCACAATCTAAACATTTCATAGGGTCTTTTTCCATGTGTGTGTTTTTAATATGTGTTCTTAAAATCATTTCTGTTTTGAATGTTTTGTTACAGTGATAACATGATGCTCTTTTCTTTTCTGATGGTTCATTATGTATTGGTGATTCATTATGTATATGAGACATATGCCATTCTAATGATCTAGTAGAAATCATTGACCTGTTACATATATGACATGTATATTGTCTACCATCTTTATGAACTCGATTTCTATGTATAACAAGAGTAGAGTGATTTGGAAACTTTTCACCACATACTTGACATGAACATTCTTTCAATCCTCTGCTATCAGTTTTTTCATGCACTCTCATATGTAATCTTAAACCATCTCGTCTATTAAACCCAACACCACAAGTATCACATCGATATTGGCGCTGATCTTCATGAATTCTTACATGTTGTTTTAAAGTTGAACTATTTTTAAACATTTTATCACAATGTGGACACTGTATAGTATATGCTTTATGAGTATGCATATGTTTCGAAAGACTATAGAACGGCACTAATTTATGGCAAACTGGACATTCTCTTTTATTACCTACTGGTTGATGTTTACGTATTCTATGATGTCTAAGACTCGCAGGGTTTTTAAAATCAGCTCCACAATCTTCGCATAAATAAGCCCTTAGTGTTGTATGCACAGATTTTAGATGAAAACTAAGCTTTTGTTTAAATGCAAACTTTTTAGGGCATTTTGGACATTGATATATTTTCTCCCAACTCATGTGCTGTGTTTTTACATGCTGATCTAATGTTCCCTGATGTTTAAATTTTTCACCACATACATCACATAATTGTCCATACATACTGTCACAATGTTTCTGTTCATGCTGACGTTTTTTTCCTTTTGAATCTAACATGATGTCACAATATTTACATAACAACTTTTTTATACAAATTACATTATGATTTCTTTTTGCTTTATTTGTTGGAAATTCTTCCATACAATCTTCACAATAATGCATAATTTTATAATCATGCATTTTTAAATGTTCTTCAAGAACTTCTTTAGAAGCAAACGTTTCTGGGCAATAATCACATTCCAAATAATTTTCCTCTGGAATATAATCTATTGGCTGACTTTCATCTATCAAATCAGGTAAACTATTTTTAAACACTGCATTATTTCTGTCTTCATAAAGAGAAATAATATCCTCATCTTTTAATCTAGTAATTACAATTTTACGTTGTTTTAAATAATCTTGAAATTCTTGCAAGTTCTTTTCTTTTTCTCCTAAAATTCTTGCCAATTTTTCAATGTTTCCTTCTGTATAGGATTCATCCAATTCTTTTTGAAGAGATTCTTTCTTTTTCTTTGCTTCTTCCCATTTTAATTTAAGTTTTGCTAAACGCGATAAATATTCTTCAGTATTTACATATGCCTTTTCATTAGTGGATTTTTCTTTAACCGGTTCAATAATCTCTGAAATATCATTATCAGTTTTAATATTTGTATTACATTCACTATCATCTTTATCAAATTGTATATTTACAACAGTATCATCTTCAATATGTGTGAATGATCTTTGATTATCCTGACCTTCACTGCGCTTAAAATAACGAGTTTGGGGTTCCTCAAGCTTTAAAGGAAGTGAAATATTAGCATGTCCACCCAATACTTTCTCTCGCTTTTTCTTATATTCTTCTATTTGTTCTTCTATTATTTGTTCTCTTATTTCCGACTTTTTTGTTCGTTCTGGAAATAAGTCTTTTTCTTTTGTAACTAATGTTTCATATCGTTTTAAAATTTTTTCCATTGGTTTAATATCAAAACCTTTTTTTCCTATGGATTTATCATCCTTTTTCTCTACTGGCTTATCCATTTTTTTAACCTTTACTAACAATATTTCATTTGGTTTTGATCCCTTTACAGTAACATACATAATTCCATCTTCTTGATTACTGTTAATGTTCAAAGAATTGTTTACATCTAATTTTTGTACTTTAAAATCCTTATGATTTCCACTTTTATCAGAAATATTAGATTGACAAATATTTGCATCAGTTTCTTCTGTATATTCTTTTTTAGTTTGCAATAAAAGCCTGCGTTTTAATATATTTGGTTGTTTCAAACATTCTTTTGTACTTTCAGTATTACACATAGGATCCGATTTATTGATGTTATGTGACTCAGTAAAGTGATTATTACTTTCTGTGCCCTGTACTTTAATGTACGTTCTTAAGCATGTGTCATAGTTATATGTTGTTTGATTAAAATCAGTATTTTTATTATCTAAAACTGAAATATTATCAGAAACAAACATTGATTGTGAACACTGTTTCGTACTTTCTTTCTGCTGAATATGTCGTCTTTTTACATTTGATATTTCTACTTCATCATCTGAGTCTGCAGCATCAGAACTATCAGGTTGGAAAGGAGGATCATCTGGATCAAATTCTTCTATTGATTCATTATCATCACTACTTTGTTGAATCATTGAATCTTCAAAAATCTCTAATTCAGCCTTATTTTTTGATTTTCCAAGGTCTACTTTATCAATCTTTTTTAAAAATTCCTGATCATTTTTTAGTGAAGAAGTTGTAGATAATTTTAATGTAGAAACATGTTCATTCTTTTCTGAACTTGTAGATGGATTTGTTGCATTACACACTGACATGTTTTCTACCTGTTTCTCAAAATTTCCACTAGATTGTATTTTGTTTACCTCTATATTTTTTGTTACTGTATCAGCCAGACTAATGTGTATGGATTTTAATTTAACTTCTGCCTTCTTAATTTGCATAAAAAATTTGTAACTCATTTTTAAATCACAAATGCAATCCATGCACATTTGAGTTGATAAGCTATCATATGGATTTATTTCTTCTAAATGTTTAATTTGTTGACTTAGTCTCATTTGATTACCTTTTTCACTAAAAATATCAACTAATGGAAGTTTCAAACCAGCACAAGTTCTACAATACTTTTTTAATTCTTGTTTTGTTTGTTCCAATATCGATAGTCTTTTTTGTGCAGATATTTTATTGTGCAAAGAAATTTTAGTTAACTCATTCAAACTATTTGCATCATGAGTCAATAATTTAACACGTGGTGTTATTTTTTTTAATTCATTAATATCTTTAATTTGACCAAATGTTTCTTTGTTTGATACTACTTTAGATTTGTTTGATTTACATATAGTTTTAACATCATTGTTGCATATATTTTGTATATTACTACCACTATATTGAAGATTATCTAATTTTACTTCACTATAATTATGATCCTTGTTATTAACTTCAGTGTGCTGCATCTTTAATTCAATCATTTAAAGTTTTTCCATTGTATTTTAAATGTGTATTTGCAAAATTTGTATGACCTAAACAAAAAATAATAAAACAATCATTAAATTAATACATATGTGTGTGTGTGTGTGTGTGTGTGTGTGTGTGTGTGTGTGCGTGCGTGCGTGTGTGTATATATACACACATAAATGCGTGCAAACTGTATTTCAGATGAACTAGCATTGCAAATAATTTGATTTACCTGACTTAAGTAAAAATGAAAGTTAATTCTTTTTGTAACATTACTTTTACATATAGTGTTTTTATTTCCTCTTCAATGTTGTTTATTATTGTTGTACATAATACCTTCCATTATTACAAATACTTTTATTTATACAAAATTAATAAAAAGTAGCTTAATTAATTAATATATTATCGTTACTTGTAGAATGTTGCCGTTACCGATATTTTCAGATTCTTGAAGTTCACGTTTTTTCTAACAGAATTAAAGGTACCGTCGATTCCTTCTTTTAAAAAAGATTCGATTTTTTTATATTTACCATAAGACAAATATAAAATCACTCTCTCATAATTACAAGTATTCATTTTTCATTTAAAATTGAGGTTAAGTAAATATAATCATAAGAAGTATTTACTTTTGCATTTAAACATAATGCAAACGTGATTGATGTGAGTTATACCAATTTTTAAATTCGTGAATTTTACCTTACAATACTCGTTATTGGAAAGAGTAATAACGTTATTCAAAAGTTTTTCCAAACTTTGGCTAATATAATTTCTTTATGATAATATCTAGATGGCGCAACCTAATGGCGCCTGTGGCGTGTTATTTTCGACCTACACAACGGACATTCTACAGTTCCGAAATTCATGACTAGTTCTCAATAGCCATAGAATATTTTCGTATACATTACTCTGTAACATTTTACGAACATCCGTCATAGATTACAATCCAAGAGATGTAGGTTTCGGAATGAAAATCAACTAATATTACACGCACTTTGAAATGAAAATTTATGCCACGTTCAACTGTCGTGTTCTAAAATTCCTCTACTGAAGCTATGACGTTGCTTCTATTTGCAATGGCCGCGATTGTAATCTTTACTGTTAAGAACATTAAATATGAAAAGTAAAATTTAATAATTATCATGAAATATGTAATAATGAAACGCAATCACAATGAAGAAGTTAGATATAAATCTTTTTTATATAATTTAGTAAGATAATTTTTATTGCGCATCAGCAATACGAATATTACGCACCACTTATGTATGCAACCGCGAACAATTAAACTGGTTAAAAAAAAAGTTTTTGTACATATTTATATATAATTTTTTCTTTTCTCAAAAGTAAAAAATCTTTTGGTATGAATTTACAATAAGTCATAAATTAAATTTCTTAAATAACGTTCATACTTCTTTCATAATTTATAAATATACAATTAAGAATAAATAATCCTTCATGTACATGAATTTTCTTATAATTTTAACAATTTCTTATCCAATCTAGAGAAAGTTGAATGTACATATTTGCTACGTATTATTTTGAAAATATTTTTGTATAATTGGCATTCATTAATTATCCCTTTTACTATATCATTAATTCATTTTAAGGTGTTGCGTTGCGTGCGTCTTATATTACCCATACCACACTTCATAATCAAATAATTTGGAATTTAAAATTGATCGGCTTCTAGATACTACCTTTGTAAAATGTTATTGTAAAACCTTGATCTTAAATAGATGTGTAGCTTCTTTTAATATTTATTTTTAACTGCGTTAATATACAATTCAATGAATATAATTATTGATACTACTTTAATTTATAAATGGCAATGTATATTTTAAAGCAATAAGGGTATCTTTGAAGTAAAGTTACATCAACATTATTTTATCACTTTTACATATTTCATTAGTTGAAAACATCACAATCGTGCGGACAATGAGATCGAGTATTACGCTACGTTAAAGTATATGGAACTATGTAGTAAGATGTACAAACTGTTTACATATAACTGTATTAAGTTTTACATACAAAATTGTCTCATACCTACATGAAAATAACAACGTTGTGTTATTAAAAATGCTATTTACTGTAAAAATATATCCTTAATTAGATACATTCAAAGAATATATATCACAATTTTATCTTGTAAAGTGTTATGAAAACAAATGTAAACAACATTTTCGGATATCACATACCGTAATTTACAGATAAAAAATTAATAGTTTTTGTAACATTTTTATAATGTGTTCTCATCTAGTAATAATCTAAGAGCATATCTAATAGCATAAATTTCATAATATACGTGAACAAATGAATGTTTCTAAAAATTAGAAATGATTCGATTTTGCGAACAGTATATATTCTGAAATATTCTGTCTTTTGTTGATTCCTTAAATTATTCATTGATAATACCGTTTTTTTTCTTTTTTCTTTTTTTAAACAACAATACCCCTACTTTTAAAGATATGGTGTCTTTTGTTTAAATTCATATTGGTTTTCCAAAATTAACTTTGTGCTCAAGTAACATATTATTTTCAGGAGGCAATGCAAGACATGCTTTTAAAATGTTTTCAATCGCAGCCCGTTGTCTGAATAATGCGTTTACAACTGGTGATCCGCGAGGCACTAGAGGTGCTTTGCAAAGATACGATAATATGGAAAGTACACTATGAAATCCAGTGAACTCGTCTGTTGTATCCGCCAATTTGAAGGTAATGCGTGAACATATTTCTGCTAAAAGAACCAGATCCAAAATAATCGGACTAGCCAACAAAGAATCTTCACACGTGTTATGTATCACAATTGTGTTATGTCCTCCAAGTAATATTTCTGATGTGTACTCGTCCATCGCCCGTTTACTATCACCTAAAAATAAAAGGAAAAGAAAAGAAAAAAAGAACATGATATAACAGTTTCGTGTTTTCCAAATAATAAATGACGTGATATATACAAACATACATACATACATAGATACATACATACATACATACATACATACATACACACGCCCGCACACATACATATATATTTCATATATGGGGACATACCAACATATGGAACATATTTAATAACAACACAATGATCTGGTTTCTCACCAGGTTGATAAAGAATTTTATTTGACTGTACCATGTCATCTACCACATTGCTTTTTGATATCTAAACATAACGTTATGTTAAAACTTTAATATTTAATATTTATATTTAATAGTATTTCTTTAGCTTTAGTGAATTACCTCTTTTGATCGAAATTGCTGAGGAGCAGATAAATTATATCCATCATTATTTCCAAGGTGATTATAACTAACAATTGCTACTGGTTTAATACCAGCAGAGACTAAAAAGTCTACAAGCACAGATTTCAATTTTGTTTGTCCAGATTTAAAGTCATCACCACCAATAAATGTTTTATATTTCTCTGCTAATTCAACTGTACCTGGTACAAAAGTATTCTGAGGGGAACCATTTATATATGTACACTGAAACAGTAATAATATTAATACAAATTCTCTTGCTATTACTGTTACTAATTTTATTGCTGCTGCCTGCTACTGTTGCTAACAATAACAGTTTTTATTTGAAAAAACATATTCTACTTACTCCTTCTAAAGCAGCTGCAACAGCAAACACTGTGCTTGGACTAATTTCTGAATGATCTTCTTTGATAGCATTCAATAAATTTTCTGCTGTATCATTTACACCTGTGATTATTTCCGAGAATCGTTCAGTATTAGCAGTCCATAATATAATTACTTTATCTAAACTCTTTGTAACTTTAAATTCTGCAATGTCTTTTCTAATTTGTTTCAGTTGTTCAAATTTTGTGCCAGAAATAAGATTATTTGCTCTTTTTTCCTAAGAATATAAAAATATAATATAAAAATTTTAACATTTAAGTGGATATATAACTAATATTTATACAGAAACTGTAATATTAAAACAAATATTAAGAAAAATGTTACATACTTGATTAGAAGCAATGAAGTCAGGATAATATATGCTTTTCCTTGGCTTCATATGTATCATATGTGCTACTAATTGCTTTTGTAAATTGATGTCCAAGACGTTTGCACGTTGCATAGCATCAGCTAAGTTCATGTTTGAAATATCCCATCCGTCAACTTCAATATCATCTGGATTAACCATTGGTAGCAACCAAGACATAGGGACATACACATCATCTTTAACCCCTTTGCCCAGTCTAACAGTGGATGCTTGAACTAAAGAACCATACCTGAAATTTAAATAAAAACTCTTTAAAAAAAAAGGATTTAAATATTCTTTGTATAATGAAGCTATTAAATTATTATAACTACCAATTTGCTTTTTGGATGCCATTCTTTGTTTCCCATGAAAGTTTAAGTTTATTTGCTAATAATGCAGCAGTGATAGTAGTACCATTATTTCCTCCCCATCCTACTAACATTAATCCAAGTTTTGGAACTTTCAGTTGTGTCCTAATTAATAACTTTGTTGATTTTGGTGTTACCTATTGTAATAAACACAAGTTTATACATTCTACAATACATTATTTTCAGATTTTTAAAGTAAATAATATTACACGTAAGAATTAATATTTGTATCCAAGGTTTTTTCTGCTAATACACAGTGGTATATAATACAGGAATCTTTTTTCAAAAATTGAAAAATTGATATCCAAAATTAAAATCATAGCGTTTGAGCAGCTGATCTTTTTTTATTATATTTGTTCCTTTCTCCTAAAAAAGAATTTTTAAGTACAAAATCTGTAAATTTAATATTTATATAATTTTTCTAAAAAAGTCTTCCAACCTTAACAATATTAATCAAATTAAATATCAGTATTGTTCTTGATTAAAAAAATATCATGTTTAGGATTTGTTTAGTAACTATTATTATTAAATGTATATAGAATTAATTTATGCAGCAGAATAATAAAATTAGGGTAATAAAATTTTTTTGAATCATGTATCTTTTCATGATTAAGCCAGTCGACGAAGATTTACAGATAATGCAGACGAGTTGGTACAGATACCTTTACCTATAACTACCATCTATTTTCTGCTTGTGCAAAAACTAAGTGTATGTAAACCTTTGCTGCATATTATCCGAAGATATGTATATATAACGCTTTTTCTTATCACTCTAGATGTTTCAAAGCACACTACTCATATATTACATTACCGATTTTATCAAAGCGTTTTTTATCATTATTGTTTAATTCCCTAGTTCTTAACCTTATCTGTTAAACATAAAGGAATAGTTTCTTTCTTAAAGAATTTTTTCACTATTGAAAATAGTGGTACAGCATGATTTTAATAGATATAATTATTCAAACAAAGTAAGAAGAGATATTCAAGTATCAATTCTTGTATAAACATTAGATTATAATTAGTATCATTTATATAAATGTATTAACATACAACTACTCATACAAGTGTATCTTTATTATCAATAGACGGCGTTTACTGTTCGATCTGAAGTTGGTCAAATTAAACAGAAATACGATCATTAGATAAGGAGTGGTGGAATGTTTTTTAAGCATTGAACTAATGGAAAGAACTAGTATGAAGTTAATATTATTTGAATATTTATGTTTTAAACTATAAGTGTTTCATAAAAAATTACATAAAATATATATCGTTATCAGTTTTATTTAATAAAAATTCATTAAACTTCATTAATCATATATACTTATTACTAAATTGAATAATATGTAACACTGCTTCTTTTTTTATTCTATGTTTTGCGTGATGTTGTTTTAAAGTAATGTTCTATCTGAAAAACATCATAACAGAAAACAATACTTTAAATGAGAAACAAGAGATACGGGCTGAAAAAAGTAAGAATACTCTAGTATGCTTACCATATACTTTACATTGTCGTCTTCTCTAACGTTCGATGTTTGATACTCGTACTGCGCTTCAATATAATCTTCAGTGTACTTCACCTTCGGCGATTGAACGCGGATTTTTAAAGCCATTTTGTTGTTTCTTAAGTTGTTGTCAAGTTGTTAAGTTACACTGATAGTAGCAGTTACAAACTAAGCTTGTGAAAAATGTTTTCGCAAGAAATATATTTCTTCAGGGATGTGGGATTCAAAGATTATAAATTTGAGTTAATTGTTATTATACTTTAGCTTCAACGTCAAAAAATGTGTAAATTAATAATGAATGTAATTATTTTATATACATCACCATATAATAGGTGATATATATATGCACGAAATGTAACGAAAAAAATTAATAAAATGAACGTAAACGACACTCGAAGGTGAATATCCAAACGTCGTGTTCGTAACTGAAACGTAAATGCGAGAGCACGCGCAGGCATGCGCTTTAAAAGAAACGGCGCGACAGCCCCCTTCTACCCCTGTTTAACTGAAACCTATTATATTTGGTTACTCCTCGATTTTTATCAAGCAAACTGATCTAACATAAACTAAACATATGCTTCATTTGTAATTTCTTGTTCGTCTTTTCTTTTTTACTTTTTTTATAGCACTACTTTACAGGCACCATCCTGTTTTAATATTGTTTTCTGAATATGATACAAATATTTGAATGTGTATCGTTTGTTTACATATGTTTTCTTCAAGTTTCAACGTTTTCCTTTTTTATTGGATCTTGTTTTAACTTACATATTTGTCCGCCCCTACATTATAACACGCCTGTAAACGTTGTTTCAAATACGTAAATTATTTTGCGATTAATAAATTCAATATTTTTTTATATTCTATATATTTATACAAAATCTTTTAACACAGGGATTAAAAGGTAGAAAATATATACATCATTTTTAAATATTTTGAAATTCTCTGAATTTATTTATATATCTGTGATCTTATTCTTAGGAATCAAAATGTTAAGAAAGTAAAGTAGAAATAAAGAACATTATAAGGATTTTTATAATTCATTTATAAAATATAAATCTTGAAAATTATACATTTCGTTAATTAAAATTAACACGTATAATAATTCTTCAACATCAAACGGACAAATATGAATATACTAAATATATAAAAATAATTTAACCACTACAACAATTTAATTTTGGGAAAAATATTACAAATATTGAATTTTTAATATGTACTTTATAATTATGTTTAATTGATATTAATGTCATATTTACAAATTCTTTAATTTAATGAAATTATATTTAAGGCTTAGTTTTCGTCCGTATCAATCATTCCTTTATCCATTGAAATTTTTATATACCTTAGTCATTCACTTAAATGTGTGTAAAATAAAATGCATAATATATCCTTAGAAAACGCGCGAATTAATAACAGATAAGGAAGTTATTTTGAACAGTACCGTTATATATCTGACTAAAACTACAGTCTTAAGAATCCAAGCATTATAATGTTTGTTACTTATTCTTTAAAATCATTTTTAATATTTATAAATATATTAATATAAAAGTTATTAAAAATATGGCATCAAATTATATAAAGTTTTAAGACACTTTATAGGAAATTTATATTCAAATATAGCCTAACATTTATTTAACACAGGATACATTTAGATGTATTCTATTAAATTTCATTTGATTTTCCTGGACAATTTCGTTAAATATAAATTTATAGATATAAGAAAACGACTTACTCTACGTATCTTAAAAGTATAGTTTATTGTAGTCTAATTTACTTTAAACGATCATTACATTAAACACATTTCTAAGCATGGTAACCCGTTTATCAACATAATGTGTATTATTTAATTAAATTAAATTTATTTATAATTTATATCGTACAATGTAATTACAAATGTACAGTAAGTATGTATTTTCTAACAACATCGTGTTATAAGCTACACGCATACGTATACACATACAGATGACATGGATACATAAAATAACATATTAATACATTTTGTGATTTAAATTAATGTTGTTAGCCGGTCTGTGAACTGCTCAATTACATCACGTGTAGCTGGAATGCATAGATTGTTTCAATCAATTGGCACTCGGTGCTCTGGAACTTTCGTAATGGGAGAATTATGTTGCCAGGCTATTCGTAAGACGACCCTCGATGAACGATTATGAACTATAATCTGTTTACAAAGGTTGATTTTATTCAACTTGACGTTATATGCGAGCAGTTTCGCTTTCATCTCAAGAAACGAGCATTATTACCGATAATTAAGCTTGAGCTTTAAAACCTACACATAATCATACCATTGAATAACTTTACTTCGTATCGCTTTTTTTCCATACGTTAATATCGTATGTCCAGAAGCATTCAGGATCGATATTCAGAGCATAACATCGATAACAATCTACGGGTACCGTCGCGTTTATCACAGTAGATAATTCTATATGAAAAGCTTCAGTAAAGGAATATTATTTTTACCTAATGTCAAATGTAAAATTATTTATTATATTTAAATATAAAACAAATATTTAGAACATAATGCCTATTGCATGTATTTAACGTTATAAATATATGAAATAAAGAAAGGAATTAGAAAAAATGTAGATAAAAGTCATTTTATAATTTTTATAACAATGTTATATATCCTGTATATTTAATCACTTAAAATATCAAACAAAAATACACGAATCTATCTTAAATATTAAATGAAATTCAACCAACAGTTCAGTCTTTTATTCATATAGGGTGACAATTGAACTCTGTCCAATACTTAAACTAAATTGGAGTGGAATTGGCCTATGGAAATGATCATTGTTATATACGTACCGACATAATAGCTGTCATCAACAAATACCTTGAAATTCCGTATCCCTTCATCGGTTAAACAAACAGGCACTTAAAACAATTAAAAAGCTACCAAATTTTACAATATTCAGTATTATAGTAATATTATCCTTCAGTATTATGAAATATTTAATATGATTTATTTGAAATACAATATTTTTATAACAAAAATCTGATAAATATGTGATTTACTTATATTTTCGAATTCGATATCACTTTTCATAACTTCTTACAAATTAATAATGTCTTAATTTGAATTTTATCCGTAATTTTATTTAGAATCTTTTCCAAAATTTTCTTTCTTTAAATTATAATCTTATAATTTGAAGAATTTCTTATACAGTTTGCAATAATAAGTTTTCAAGTTTTATGTCTTTTTTCATTAATGTGACTTTAATACCGTTTTATTGTCTTTCAATTATATTATACTATCTGTGAAAATATTCTCAATTTCTTATTAAATTATTAACAGAGATATGCATTCAAACGTACGTTTTATTTCAACGTAAACACATATAATATTACATATATTTTAAACTTGTTAAACTATTTTTATTTTTTTTTATTGTATGCCACACGCTATGCTTTTTGAGAAAAAGTATATGAAAAAATAAAAATTATTAATTATACTGAACAACTGTATATCTTGTAAGCATACAGCTAACTTTTTTAGAATAATTTTGTGTTTATACATGTAGAGCATTAAAAAAAAAAGATATACATCCATCTAGATATTTCCTTTTTCTATTCATTTTTTAAATTATCTTGTTAAAAGAATAAGCAAAAATGTAGTAAACGATTTGGAAAGAACAATTTTGTTAAATATTTATAGTGTTATGTATTTTAAACGTAGCACGATTTCTATTTTAGGTTTGGCTAAAAGAACTATACTGAACTATTCATAAATATACATATATAATAAAAAGCTTTATCGTACATAGTATAGATATAATAATATATCTTTTAGAGTTAAAATATTTTACGTTGTTGATATATGATAGAAGAGTAAAAATGTTATTTAAAATACTGTTATATACTCATTATAAACCGTTTAATTGTTATTAAAATTTATTAAATTTATTATATTTGTATTATTAAAAATTTAATTAATACATTAATTGTTTATATTACTCATAATATGAATTTTATAAATTCTTTTAGTATTTTTGTTATAAACGGTTTGTCGAAGAATTACTAGAAATAGTAGAGTGATATTTTGTAGGTTTCATTATTGAAACATGGAATATATATGTTACTTCATTTAAACTAGTGTAGAAGTTTAAACACCTGCCAAATATTACATTATATTTATTTTTGTATATGAAATATTAAAAGATATACATATATGACATATATATAAACAAGTAATTAATGCATTTTTTTTACAGAAACATTAGTAAACAAATGTGGATTAAAAAATTTTAACTAGAATGTCAAAATATTTGCAAAAAATAAATGAATTATTAAACAATGCAAACAGTAAGAATATTACAGCAAAAAGGGTATGTATTACATATATTTTTGACATTTTTTGTGATTAGTAAGTTTTGTTTTTAGGCTTTGAAATAGCATCTGACTAAGAAAATATGATTAACTATAGATGTTGATTAAGAATATTTTTACACATAATATAAAAAACATTATTTATGGAAATCTTTGAATGGAATTATAACTTTTGTTTCAGAAATGTGTTTCTGAACTATTAGAGATATATGAAAATGAAGAAGCTGTATTAGAGATTTGTAAAAATTCAAAAGAAAATATTCAAAATGTTAATTGGTCACATATAATATATGTAGTTCATAAGATAATATTACATGTGAGTACAAATTTTATTAAAAAGAAAGAAACATAAATTTAAAAAAAAGATATACATATTACATATATTTAACTACTTTTAATAATTTGTTATCATTGTTATAGGAAACAGATAGAGTTGCTCGCAAAGGCACTTATAATAAAGCAACAATCAATCAACGACAGAATATATGTATACTCATACAAAAAACATTTCAATATGCAAATTGTTATAAAGTACCACTTTTAAAGTGTCATGACATAATGCCTTTAATTTTACAAATTTTAGGAACATTTACTTATGAATATTATCATGATACTTACATAAATGTACTAATTTCATATGTATTACCATTTAGAGTATATCAGGTAATGATGTTACCTGAACATTGGGAAGAATTGTTGAAAATATGTGTAAATTTATATAAACACATGTCCTCTGTCTCAACTAAAAGAGTTGTTTTAGATGCTTTACAAATGATTATTAAGTATGGTTGTTTGTATTCTAATTTACATCTAAATATGAAACAAATGTTGTTATTTTTGGGTATGTAAAATGTTATTTAAGTTTATTATAAAATTTTATATTATAGTTACTAACTGCATATTATCTATTTAATTTTTTGTTTAAAAATCATGTATAAATTATATGAAGCACATTATAATTCTTTCTAATTTCAGAAAATATCTTTCTTGATATAAAAATAAATCAAGAAATTTTAACAGAATCTAGTTATAAACTTACACATACAATATGTCAACAAATAGCAGTAGATTATAGAATTACCTTGTGTCATTTTAGTGAAAATATTTTACCAAATATAATCAGTTTAAAAGGTTCTGTTAAGAAATATAAACTTTTATTATTCTTTGTTAAAATTCATCATCCTAAAGGAGTATGTAAAATTGATGATGGTGCCTATGCTGATGATTGGAAAAAGTGGAATACAATACTCAGAAATATGTATGTAATGATTTTGAAAGATTTTAAAGCAGATATGCTTTTAAAAAGCTTTCTTCATCTTGCAGCTGAAGGTAATATTAATTATATTTATAATTCTTTTTAAGTGAAAGATATAAAATATATATTTTATTAATTTTTTTAACATAATAATATACTGTTATTATAGTCTTTAAACAAATATTTGAAAATTTGGATTTGATTAATCAAGAAGAATTATTTGATGAATGCGACTATGTACAACCAGCAAAACGTAGTCGAATTTTTGTTAAAGTAAATAGTGCAGCGGATATGATTGTTAATAATGATAATAATCTAGAAGAAACTTGGCCTATGATACAAGTTTTAACAATACTGTTTAAACAATATCCTGGATGTTTAAAGTCTGAAGATTTCCAAACATTTTTAAAAGCTCTGGTAGATCTTCTTACATTATGTTGTAAGCAAGAAAATATTGTGGATAACATATATGAACTAGCTTCCATTTTATTAATAAATGAAAAAATATGTTCTGTAACAAGTATAGAAAATTTAAACATTTACTGGAATAAGATATGGGATTTTTTATTAAGGTAAGATATTTCTTTAAAATAGGTTTAAAATAGATTGTTAACTTAAATTTCTTTAAAATATTTATTTTATATTTGTCAATAATAATTTTAGATCTTTGAATGCAAATCAGAATGAAATATCAACACATAAACTTACACAGCTTTTTATAATACATAATAAAATAACAAATCTAAATGCTCTCCTAAAACTATATTTTACAAATGTGATTAAATGGTCTGTTATGAGTCTTCATACTTTAATAATTCTCTATGAATATTTACCATTGCCGACAGACCTTGCAGGATGTAACACAAATGTATATTCACCTACAATGAATTCAAATTCCATTAGGTCATGTCTTATAAAATGGATATTAAATATTCCATGGTGCAAAGTGGCAACACAGATAAAAATTGAAGAATTGTGCTTATTACTTATTGGTATTACATTGAAATCAAAATATGAAATACAAATAAAATCCAATGAATATAATATTAATAAGTTATGTGACTGTCTAGAAAGTGAAGAAATTACTGAATCATATTATGAACATATTGAACACTGCTATTTGTTATTAACATATAAAAAAGATTTATTTATTGAAAAAAAGAAAGAAAATACTGAACAGAAAATTGAAGTAAATAAACATGTTCTGTGTATGGAAAGCATTGTAACCTACTTAATAAATAGTTTGCATAACATTATCAATGAAAATGAAGCTGATGATCTTCATATAATTATAATAAAAATCGCAATTATAGCAAAAATTATATCAATAATGAGACAATTCAATATGATATCTGAAAATATTGAAAATATGTCCCTTGTACAAACAATAAAGAATTATTTAAATGTTGTTTATACTTCATTGAAAAATACAGATCTATCAAAAAGTAAATATTCCTATCTTTACAATATAACAAAAGCACTTCAAATACTCTATGAAACATCATATGATACTGATATAGCAAAAATAATTGTTTCACCTGCAGCATTTGAGATGTTAAGAAACGTATTTAGTTTAATGAATATTGAAGATAATGAAATCGTCGATTATGAGAAAAGTAACCATTGTTATAATGATTATGGCTCTTTTCAAAGTAGACATAAATATTTAGATGAACAAAATATACAAAAAATGCAGTGTAGCTATTGTAACAATGGTATAATTAGAATACAAGCAACAAAGGCTTTAACACTATTTTGTTGTGTAAATGTAATCCAGGAAGAATGTGAAATTCAAGTGAAACTTATGAACAATCTGCTTAAGATAAATATGTATGATCTTTCACATACAGTTGATTTTAAAATGGCTATAATAGTTTTGAAATCTTTATCAAAATATGGTCAAGAAAAATTATGGAAGAATCATAAGGATTTACCATTGGAATATTTGTTGGAGATATATTATAAATGTTACAAAGATGAAACTGCTATTTGTTATATAATAAACGTTTTACCATATTTTTTCAAATATGCCATAAATTACAACTGCAAGCTAAATACAATAATGAATATTATTGCTCAACTTAATAAGCATTGGTCTAAAAAACAATATAGTTCCAATGGTTATATAGGATTTATTAAGTGTTTCTCAAAATTCATTCACATTAGCCCTGCTCATTTACATTATACTATATGTGATACTTCAAGCTGTATGCCACTACTCGATGGAGTTTTATCATATCTTACTAGTTCTTCATTTGCTGTACAAATACAATTAATTAAATGCATATGGGAAATATATTCTTTGAATAATATTGCTATCGAGTGGAAGGAAATATTGTTTACACAAATAGAAGAATTAGTACATAAGTTAATTATTGACAATGAAATAAATGACAAAATGAAAGCAGATGAAAAGGAAATTACAATTGCAAGTACTTTACTGATGCTTACTTGTATAATGCGTTCCAATGGAATATTTCAGTGTCGTGCTTTATTGGTAATGTTACATTTTATTGTTGATAATAAAATAGAAAATCTAATAATTCCAAAAATGATAAATATGTTGACAAATCAAATCAATTATTCGAACCTTATTAAAGACAATTTAAGTTATCTAATGACTTACTGGTATAATTCAAAATATTCATTGCAAATGTTTCCCTGGAAGCTACTGCAGTGTAAATCAGAAGAACAATTTTATAAAACATATAGCAATACAATAGCATTTATTAAATTTCAAAGTTTAGAACTTTCTAATATTATCTCTTTTTGCAATAATATTAATTTGTCATTTGAACAAATAATTGAAAATATTTTTTCACAAATTTTGTCATGGCTACTGTGCTGTCTCAATGGAAACAATGGAAGTATTTCAAAAAAATTAACGTGTAAAGTACTTCACAAATTGATATCAAACCAAGATGAATTTGCTGGAATTAAAAAGTTTTCTAAAATATTTAATGATAAATTTGAAGAAACATTAATATATCTTATTGAAAGATTACATGATGAAGATTACCTTGAAGAAATGTTGGGAGTAAGGGTAATATTTGCAGTATCAGATCCTCCTCATTTCAAGAAAGAAACAATAATTATTTGTTTGAAATATATAAAAGAAAAGTTTTTCACACAATACATGTCGATACAACACGTCTTAGTTTGTAATTGTCCAAATGTATTGCAAAAGACATTGGCCCATTTAAATAGTAATATTTATAAAAGAGAATTTGAGGAACATAAAATGAAAGCTTTTCATCAGTACATTTTTTTTTGTACATTAATTATTGAGGAGTTAAAGCAAGATTATTTCAATAAATTATCTATGTACGTTATAAAAGATATTAGTCATAGCTTGCTTCATATTATTAAAAGATACGATAATATTCGTAAGTCAGCATGTAAATATTTCTATAAATTTATAAAACACGTTTTACTTATAAGAAGTGAAGAAATCAAAGAAATCTTAAACTTTACTATCACAACTTTAGTTCCTATTGCACAAATAGAGGAAATGCCTGAAGCTTTAGAAATACTTCAGTTTTTATTAGTTGATCAAAAAGAGATATTATGCAGTGCAATAGAAAAATTAAATGTATTTCCAAATATTCCCGTTTTCCAAAAGATACGATACATCCATAACGATTTAAGATATAAAACAAAGAAAATCTATAATCTGGAAGAAGAAGTGCAGTATTTTTTAAGTACAATACTTGAAAAAGATATACATTGTAGCATAGAAGATATTACTCGCTTACAATTACAGTTATCAACAAGAAAAGAAGAATTGTGTAAATTATATAATAAACTTGAAACATTCCGTGGTTTCTCTGAAGATTGTGCTTCAAGCATGTTACATCAATTAGTATATAAACTTATAAAATTAACAGCATCTTGTGACATAAATATTTCAATTGAAGCAGTAAAATGTTTAGGTGAATTAGGGCCAACTGATTTAACATCAATGATATTATATTTTGAGAAAAATCATGTTAAAGAATCATCTGATATAATGGAGATATTATCATATAAAATAATAATAATAATGGTACAGTTTTTGTTCCAAAATGATATCGAATTTCGAAAAGTTAGTGCTAGTATACTTTATGTTATATTTTCATCTTGTTGGGGAAAAAAGTTATTGAACATAAAGTACATGGAACATCTAAAAATTATTTTGGGTGAATCATTTAAAATGTTACCTCAAAGTTATATACAACCATTTATAACAAGTAAAAATTCAAAAATAGATTTTATTGATATAAACTATAGAAAGATTAATAGTATTATAAATCCAAACTTTACTATTTGGACAGTACAATCTGAAACTTCATATTCCAATTGGATTAGAACAATAACATGTAAAATTGCAGAGTGTTTTACAGGATTTTATTTTGAAAATTTAATACCTATTTGTGTTTTAAGTGCTGATTTTTGTGAAGTAATTTTAGCAAGAATTATTTTTTTAATAATTCATACAGATAAACAATTTACAAGTACCATATGCTTATGTATTGACAAATTTTTTGAATATCACTTTAATTTTATAATAGAAACAAATATTCCTTCAGATGCAGTACATAAATTTGCAAACTGTGATCATCGCATTGTACATTGTATGTTAAATATAGTTAACTATATTAGAATACAAGTTTCTAATAGTCTTTTAAAGTTAAACTATATATACATTGCGAAAGCTGCACAATATTGTTCAGCATTTTTTACTGCAATATTATATGCAGAAATGTCTTGCGAAGCTATTTTAAATGATAATGATAAGATTACTAATGTTTCAAAAATTGATTATATCTATGAATTGTCACCACAACAAGGAAAGGTGATACAAAATATACTTAGAAACTGTTATATAAAAATAGGCAATTTTGATGGCATTAGTGGTACTGGTTCCTCACATTTACAAGATCATTCCACTCGTATTCAGCATTATATTCATACAAATGAATGGAATAAAGTATTGCTTGCACAAGATGTTGAACTTTCTTTTGGAAATATGACAGTAATGAGAGGTAACATGAATTTAAAAATATCAAGAATAATACATTTATATCTTTACATAATTTAATTCAAATGATTGTAAAACCTTAATTGCAATTTATAAAAAGTGACATTATATTTCTTTTTATAATAGTTTTAAATTATATATAATAAATTATGCATTGCAGAAATGGCAAATAGATTACATCAGTGGGGTCCTCAATACTTAGTTAGTCATTTTATATCTACTATGTCAAAAAATGGTGAAAATATAGATGAAGATGTTCAATATGAATGTGCCTGGCGACTTAGCAATTGGAATATTTGTGAAACAAATCAAGCCTTATATGCACAGAGTAATTGTAATTTGAAATCGGAAATAACTGAAAATGATTATCATTTTTATCACTATCATGCACTAAAATATTTTCATGAAAGTAATGAAGCAGGTATACGGGATGCAATTCAAAATGCACGCATAAGTATTATTAAAGCACTAAGAAATATTAGTCTAGGTAAGAATTACTTACTTTTCAATATACAGAGATATTATATATTTAAAAATTGACTTTTTCTAGAAAGCAGTAAAACTATATATGAAAAGTTAATGCAATTACAATTAATTCGTGAGATTGAAGAGTTAAGCTTTGCTAAACAGGAAGAGTATGAAATAATCTTACATAAATGGCAGCAACAGGATATTGCAAATTTTAACGAGTTTCGATATATGGAGCTTATTTTAACCCAAAGAACTATTATGTTTCAAATAAATAATACTTTGATTAATGATACAAACATTAAAAGTGCACTTTTTGATACATATTTACAAATATCAAAGATAGCAACAGATAAAGAAAACTTATATGTCGCTACACGTTCACTAGGTGAGAAGAATTTTGTAACATTATATTATATAATTAATTGTGAAATTAAAACTGTAATAATTATACACATACTTTGTACAAATTCAATTTTTTTATGAAAGCTGTCTTAGCAAAACAGAAGGATTTACCTTCAAAAATACAAGATCAGTTACTCTATCAAGAATCTTTATTAGCTCGATTTAGCAAAGATTTGGATCTTGGACGATTTCTCTTACGTAATTTAATGCACAAGGAAACTTTAGATGCAAACTTACGAGCACAAATATTAAGAGTTTATGGAGACTGGATGGCTGAAACAAAATCAGAAAATGCTCAGGTGTGTAGAACATAGTAAAATTAAATTAAATTGTGAAAGGTTCAAGTCTACTTAGTATTTTATAATTTACTGTTATCTTTCAGACTGTAATAAAAGAGTATTATCTGAAATCTATAAATATAAGCACTTCAGTCAGTATGCAAACTATTGATACTATTAAAAATTTACATGATACACAAGTAGCTTTGGCTTGCTTTGCTGATAAACAATTTGAACAGATAAGTTCATATGTAAAATCTGCTCAATTTGAAAGTCTAAAAGAATGTGCTACATATTCTTATAAAGGAATTCATAAGCATTCAGTTCCAGAAGATAAAGATATTAGAAGTGCTATAATTTTGAATCAAAAGCAAAATACGAATGATGTTGCTGAATTGGAACATATACAAAAAGAAAGAAATAATTATTTGATTTTAGCATTAAAGTATGTTTGATTCTTTTTCCATTAAACTTACAAGAATATTTCCTTTCTTTTACTATGTTAAATATTAAGAAGAATAAAATTCTTTTTTTTTGACTTTTGATTTTTGCTTTTACTGTGATTTACTAATATTATAGACTAGTGTTCTTATCTACCTAAGAAAATTTGTAAATACAACCGCAATTAACTCACTTAATATCTATAAATATATACCATTTCTTTACAGATATTATTTAATAGTGCTAGAACAAAGTGAAAGTTATAATTTATTGGTATTCAGAATAATAGCACTCTGGTTGGATAATGTATATAAAAATGAAATCAATGATTTGTTGCAAGAAAATCTTAACAGAATACCATCTTTTAAGTTTATTCCGTTAGTACCACAGTTAGCAGCGCATATGAATGATGATATTAATAAATTTTCTGAAAAAATATATAACATTATACAACGTTGTGCTCAAGAACATCCACATCATACATTACCAGTATTGTTAGCATTAAAAAATTTGTATGGAGATTATAATTACAGTAATGTTAAGAAAGATAAAATTCTAGAACCAAGAATTCTTGGAGCTCAAAAATTATTACAAGAATTAGCAGATTCAAATGTAAATGTAATTGTACAGGAGATGGAAAAGTTGTCACATGCTTTAGTTATGTTAGCTAATCTTACAACTACTTCAAACAAACGTAAGCATATTATTATATATTCAATGAAAATATACAATGTGTAATAATAGTTTTAAATAAATTTACTGCATTTTGTTTCTGTTCATAGCCGGTTGTCTAATCAAAATACCTAAAAATCAAGAAATCTTAAAAATAAAAGATTTTCAGAACATATTTGTACCAACATTAACAACTATTGTAAAGCCATCTAAAAATTATAGTGTTGTTATTGGTATTACTAAATATGTAGAAACATATGAAACTGTGGGAGGCATAAATACTCCAAAAAAATTAATTTGTGTTGGTACAGATGGAATTTATAGATACCAATTAATAAAGGTATATTATTTATTAACTTTTTATAATACATTAAAAATGTATTAAAAATAAATTAATATTATATACTGTTAAGTATAATTTCTTAATCATTAAATATACCATTTAGGGACGAGATGATTTACGACAAGATGCCGTAATGCAACAAGTTTTTATGGTAATGAATACATTATTAAAGTCTTATAAAGAAACTAAGCGTAGAAAATTGACAATTAGAACATACAAGGTAATATTAAAAAGCTACTTATATTTTATGTATTTTCATGTAGTATGTTCACTGTTGTTTAAAACTAAAAGTAAAGACAAATGATTATTTTGTATTATTTTGGTTATATCAAATATTTATTTCTCTTGTTATTGCTATATCTTATTTTATTTTAGATTGTGCCATTAACACAAAGATCAGGAATATTAGAATGGTGTAATAATACAGTACCTATTATAACTCTAATAATAGGTTCAGGTAGTATTCTTGGACTTCATAAAAAATATTATCCAAAGGATTATACAACAAATCTTTGTAAAGAAAAATTAGCAGTAAGATTATATTTAAATAATTTTATATTTTACAGTTGATCATATTTATATTAGTTATTCTGATCAATATTTTCAATAGCAAATATTTTATAAAAATATAAGATATTCTATAACATATAACATGTAAGTTTTATTTTTAGGCAGTAGGAAAATCTTCAACTGATACAAAATTGAAAGTATATATGGAATGCTGTGCTCATATGCATCCAGTAATGCATTATTTTTTTACTGAAAAATTTCCGTCACCTGAAACATGGTTTGAACGTAGATTAGCATATACACGAAGGTAAAAATTGTAGTATATAACGATTGTTTTAAATGTTGGTGCATTAAATTTTATTTAGTCATATATTTTTACAGTATAGCAACAACATCAATGGCAGGATATATCTTAGGGTTAGGAGATAGACACTTAAATAATATCCTGATTGATCAAACAACTGCTGAAGTAATTCATATTGATTTTGGTAAATATACCTGTATAATTTACAAATATAGTAAAAGGTTTATTAAATTTTTAGTGATATAATTTATATAATTTTTAATGCTTTGATGTTGATATTGTAAAATTTACTAGGTATAGCATTTGAACAAGGAAAGGTATTACCGGTACCTGAAACCATTCCGTTTCGACTCACGCAAAATATTGAAGTAGGAATGGGTGTATCTGGCATAGAAGGTACAATGAGACATTGTTGTGAAAAAACTTTAACCGTATTACGTGATCAAAGACAAATAATTATAACATTACTTCAAGTTCTCTTATATGATCCATTATTTAAATGGACCATAACACCAGCAAAAGCATACAATATACAAAATGAGAGCTCCTCAAAACTAATCGAAAATAATCCATGTAAATATAATTTTTCTTTTTATTCTTTACCTTTTGTGCCATATTTTAATAATCATATTTAACATCATATATTAAATATTTGTATATATTATTAATAGGTTCTATAGAAACTAATAAAACAGCAGAAAGATCTCTTCTTAGAATAGAACAGAAGTTACAAGGCACTGAAGAAGGATTAGCATCTAGTGTATCTGGCCAAGTTGAGAGACTCATACAGCAAGCTCGTGATCCTATAAATCTTTGTCGTTTATATTATGGGTGGCAACCATATTTATAACTCTTTAATGTTACATGCATAACCTCTTAGGCACAGCTGAATTTTGCGCGGGGCTGTTTCTTTATACAGCAGAGTTCAACATGAATTACGTGTAAATGATACAGCACTGTAATGTGCGACAGATAATGCTGTTCTTTACTCGAGTACATTGGAATGAAGTGTTTGATGATTTAATTATAATTTTTTATAAAGATATGATACACTATAGTGGCACGTCGTACAGAAAGATTACATCCGCGAAAGCCACTATAGTGGCGCATAGTGCCTAAGAGGTTAAAATGCTAACGTTCAAGAGTAGTATAGATTTTAATTTTTCGAAAAGCGGATAATCTTGAATCTCAGTAAACTAGTTTAATGTAAGTACATTTTAATGACCTGAATAAAACTTATAGAAACACAAGAAATTGTAAATGAAATTTTATCTGTTTTTTACAACTTCATATATTACGATAAGTATACATAATTACATAGATGAATGAATGAATCCATATATAAATAACTGAAATCATCAACAGTAAACTGCTAAGTGACCTCATCTCTTCGAGAAGTGCTCAAAGTAATCGCACATTGTTATTCGTATTTAAATGAAGTGATTAATAGTCATGTGGCGATCTCTACTTTCGCTCAGCCATCCCGCCGAAAAGTTAAATTGGATTCTGTGATGCCAGACTGAGGACGGGAGTTTTCGAGAGAACACCCCCTTCCGCTACGCCCACCACGGCAGGAGACGCGTTTACGTGAGCTTAGCGTTTCGGGCGATTTCGGGAAATCGAGAGAAAAAACAAATGAAAGTCTATCACTCTCGCTCTTGAAGCATTGAAATCAAATTAATGTGGAAAGCAAGCCTGCGACACGAGCCGCGCGAAATCTTGACTGCCTATTATTCTTATTTCTCGACATACATAGCATAGGCATAAATCTATTTGCATTTTTTTAAATAATTAAACGGCAGATACAACTTCGAATTATAGAAATGACAGCTATAAAAGTTCTCAAATTAATTTACGAATGTCATATCATACCATTTTATTCCTTTTTTTCTTTTTAATGCCTTATATTTTTTACATGTTCTAGTTCAATAAATGTATGCGTACATACACGTACGGTTAAGTATTAGCAACTTATAGTGGCATACAATAATTATACAATTTATGTTTTTGTAATATATAAAATCATTTTTAAATTTCCCGCATATCTAAACCATTTAAAAAACGCTAATTATGCCATCTCTCCAAAAAGTGTCCAAACTGGTAACAAAAATTTATCGACAAGTAAGTAGAAGTGGTAACTGACTTTGATGAGGCCTGCCATCTATCAAAGAAACCCGCAAACAACTTGCACATTTTTACCAACAATAAAAAGAGACAGAGAAAAAAGACATAGCTACTCCATCTATACGGTAAACAATCGAACTACTTCGATAAAAGTTTGAATCATTCTTCAATAGATGGAGCCGCAAACTAAAGTTACTTAATTTATGCGCGAAAATTTAAAATCACTTTCTTCGATTATCTCTTTACTTAATTTTTATTTTTCCAAAGTCTTACTTTCACCAATAGTTCAAGAGAGAAAACAAATGAAAGACTTTTTCTCTTGCTCTTGAAGCGCTGAAATCCAACCAATGTGGTTGGATTCTCACCAGGGCTCATTTTACCTGTAGCGACGTATATGTACGTATGAGTTCCCATTCGGAGACAATGAAGAAGATCGATGAAGCGCATTGTATTCAACCTGACACACACCTATTTATTTGTACATTATTTTACCGAATAAACGTGCATCACTTTTGCATACTTAAATTAACGGTTTTTATTATTTATTTGTACTCTTCGATTTTTCGATATTAACTGTGGTTTAGTCAATGAAAAAAGAAGTGCAGAAAGCTGCCCTTTCCTTTTATATATAATTTCCTTATTTCTCTTTATTCATCATAATTTCTTGAATTTTAATTCTTTATGCAATAATTTATTGCATTACCAATTAGCCTTCATTGTTTGGTTGTTTTTTAATTAGCAAATAGAATTATAAAACTAAATATCGCAGGATTATTTATAAATACACTCTTCTAGATAGGAAAAATATAGATAATTTATAGGAAATGAATAGAATATTCCATACGCCTTATCGTTAAATTAATTTTTATTAATCGTTATTTTACACTAGTGACGATACTGTACATTTACTTATTTCAAATTCGCGCTGAGTCGTTCTGCGCAGCCGCGGCCGGTTGCTGGTTCGTGACGCCGGCAGAGGTGACCCTTTCCCGCGTGGGACGCCATTGTGTACGGACGTTTGACAGATCGAACGAAACGCGTCTCGCATAATCGCCAATCATAAACGCGTTTTTACGGGTTATAGCTTCGTAATTTCGCGTAATTTAACCCGTTCGCTACTATTAACGGTCGAGAGTGTTAGATTTTTATTTTTATTTGTTTTTATATCACCGATTCGATACAAATTCAATTCGGTATTTCGCAACCGGGAGTGTTAGACTTTTATCTTATTTTTTTTTATTAACGAGTGATGGTTCCTGAATATAGTACTGTATCCTGGATACTACTGGTGCTACTGATGATCTACCCGGTACAGGCTATGGGAACCATAGAAGTCGCGTGATGCTAATCGCCATACGGTGAGTCACATATTTCATTGTTCCTCCGGTTCCCAATCATGTCGTAGGACGAATGGTCCGAAACGACACGGGAATTGGTTGTATTTTTGCTTATTATTGCGAGCATAGTGACCACGAGTATTTTATTACTCGTGTACATTGATATATTATTTGTCAGGGCTTTCTTGTGTCTCGCGTTTGCATAAATTTATTACATCCATTTCTGTTTCATATGATTTAATAATTTTACACAACTTCATTGTATTCAGTATTATTATTTGCAATAGAATTTCATATTATCTCGTAATAAAGCTTCGATCTGTTACACGCAAAACCTTTCGAAGGACGTTCGGGCTTGCTTACGTAATGTAAACAAGAAAGCATTTCGCGACGAGCTGGCAGGTGGTATCGAAGCGACAGCTGTTGAACACTTGTTCATTGTCTTCGATTCTTAGAATTGTCGCTTCGATAATCCTACCACTCGAGGGTTTTTTTAACACGTTCATTCAGAGCTTGGAAATATACTTCATGTAGTGAATAGGAAACAGTTTACTTTGTATTAAAATAAATTTCCAAATTACCCAGCTCTGAATACGTACCTTTTCCCTTCCCATTCCTTCAACGTAATAAAATAA
This sequence comes from Tetrapedia diversipes, assembly GCA_033822845.1. Classification (NCBI taxonomy): domain Eukaryota; kingdom Metazoa; phylum Arthropoda; class Insecta; order Hymenoptera; family Apidae; genus Tetrapedia; species Tetrapedia diversipes. Next base: position 1,205,723 of record JAOPTO010002393.1, on the reverse strand, counting down.
ATAAAATATGTGAAATAAATAAAGCGAATAAAACAAACTAAACCCTTCCTTGTGTTTTATTATCCTCTTCTCTGAAAAAAGTGTTAGATCGTTAGCTATGTTACTAATTACATTTTTAGCTGGGATTCATCGCACACATGAAGACGCAAGGTTAGTCATATTTTTGTGTTCAGTTATTATGTGTAGTATTGGCCGTTTTATCCATCCATTCTTATACATATCAATTTTTTAAACTCGGTATTTCAATTTCGTCATTCGGCGTCGAATTGCAATATTTTCTTCGTGCATATTCGTTATTTCTCGGTGTCAAACTTCGGATGCTTGAGCGGTGGGCGCTACATGTAATAGGCTAGCAAATTATTCATGATACAAACTCCACTTTAAATTCAACATATTGTTTTTTGTCAGCTCAGAATTAAATAAATGTTAGAATTTTCAATTTAAATAAATATCTTTTATACAAATTTACAAGTAAGCAATTCAGGAGATTTAATTAACTTCGAAAATTGTCATTCAGATATTATAGTCTTGAATTTAGGAATAATATCTATAAATTTAAAATTCATTAATTAGTGCTTCTTTTTATTTGATCTGTTGTTCTTTCGAAGTTGTTTAGTTCGGAAGCTTTTTTTTTTTAACGCACGTAGGGAACAGTCGAACATTCATAAAGAAATTGTGGATGTTTATGCAAATTAATATTTTTATTAGTACAATTAAAGGAATCGAGCTTAAATAAAAATTTATATCTTGCACATTGAGTGTATTTCGTGCTTCTACATTTATTTGAATTTCCCATTAATGCATAAACATCTATGGTTTAATATCGAGTTGCTGCAAATGTTTTGTTGAATTCATTCTCATCTGCTTGCCGAAGAAGAAGGAAATCTACAGCTGTATCTTCGAAGAGGCCCAACATGTTACGAAGAGGGCTGCAACGTAATGGTTGTCCATATTAGAGTAAACGTTCTGTTCTACGATGGACAACCATTTTTTATTTTACTTTGTCACTATGCTCGCTATGTGTTCTTTATCTATTTTACAGTATTGTCCAAAATCGAGAAGTACTAACACAGATTTCGTTCCCAAATGAAATATAATATTATTCTGTGCAACAAGTTTTAAATATTCAATTTTCAATTAATTAAAACATTTCTGTGTACTACTTGATATTTGGGTCATTTATTGTTTAATAGGAACGGTAAGTCTTTTTTTATCATTTTCGCTTTCACTTTTGAGAACACGTTAGATGTTTCACGTAATATTTAAATCATAATTACGAATATTCAACTTTTAACTAAAACTTAAAGCTTATTAAATTGGCGTTGCAAATTAATACAGCCTCTCAAGTTTTCTGATATGAATATTTTACTTTATCTAATATTTCAAATATATTAAATTAATGTCTTGCATCATTAGAGGCTCTCGGGTATGTTTCCGATTTTCTTTTTTGAAAATTGTCATTTTATTTTGGAAAAAATAATTGTTTGGACAAATGCTTAAACTATCTCTGTTAACAAATTCTTAATTTATAAGTAATAATCAATTTTTTTATTTCAACGTTTTAATTAAACAATTTTTTAAATCATTAATTACAATAAGTACTCCTTTGGGTACTTCGCAAAATCTGTTAATCTTCTCAGAGTTGTTTAGTTTTTCGGAAGCTCTTTTTTAACGAACGTAGGGAATATTCAAACATTTTTAAGTGCACGTGTAGTTTAAGAAAATTTATAATTTGACGAACTATGTTGAAAAAATAGAATTCGAATAAAGTAAAAAATATTTAACTGCTACGACCTATAAATTAGTTTTAATATTTCATATATTTTACATATTGCATTTTCTATTTCGTATTCGTTTCGGTTTTCCATAGATGTTTCGCTCGATGAAGAGGTCAGGAAGGGGCCTGCCAGGACTTGGAAATTAGTACCGCGAATGAGCATAGTTTATAGGTTTTGCCCACGGTTTTTTCGCTTTTCAGAGAGTTTCGAAAATAATCAGTATATAGGTTCTACCAATTTAGGAGTTATGGAAAGTAGGATCTCCGAGGGAAGGGTTTAGGGGTTTACAGATTAGAGAGTTTAGGATAGGGGGTTAAAGGGTAGGGAGTATCTAGATTCAAACCCTCCGTTTAGGCGGAGATTGGTTTAGTAAAGTAGTAGTTTGTTAGTACCTTTAAACTTGGTACCTTTTGTCCAGTAGTCAGCGTGGCCGTGGCGCGTATATACTCTCAGGGCCCTCCGTTCACGCGGAGCTTGTTTGTTGAAAGGTCACAGCCACGTTGCAATTCGAGCCCTTTTTTATTTGTTAGGGGTACCGGGGGTGGGTTTCGCGGTCGTGACGTTGGGGTACGCGGTCGTAACGTTGGGATACGCGGTCGTAACGTTCGCGGTACGTGGTTTAAGGGGTGGATTCAAACCCTCCGTTCACACGGAGTTAGGTTTAGTAAAGTAGTAGTCTGTAAGTACCTTTAAATTTGGTACCTTTTGTCCGGCAGTCAGCGTGGCCGTGGCGCGTATATACTCTCAGGGCCCTCCGTTCACGCGGAGCTTGTTTGTTGAAAGGTCACAGCCACGTTGCATTCGGATGCTTTTTTATTTGCTAGCGTATTCCGGGGGTGGGTTTCGCGATCGTAGGGTTGGGGGTATATGGGGGAGGGGGGTGGGAGCAAACCCTCCGTTTATGCGGAGTTTGGTTCAGTTGTTCAATTCTGTACATTTTGGTACATTCAGTCCGGGGGCCAGTCTGTTTCTAGCGCGTATATACACTCAGGGCCCTCCGTTACCGCGGAGCTTGTTTCGTTGAAAGGTTATAACCAGGCTGGACTCGGGCTTTTTTGGTTAGGTTAACGCGCGCGAGGGTTGTGGGAGTGGTGGGTTTAGGGAATTCGGTGAGCAGGCGCGCGCGGGGTTCTATGGGTGTAGAGTCAAGGGGTATTAGTAGGGCAGGGTATACAGATAATCGGTGTAGGAATACGGGACACCAACCAATCGGCGTGGGTTGTGGGAGTAGGACTCGGGGCGTCTTTCGCTAGGGGTGTGAGACGAGGGTGCATCGCGTTTAAGGGGTTTGTGGGTTTAGAATCGATGGGTGTAGAGATTAGAATCACGTTTAAGGGTACGCGATTTTATGCGTGTTACGTTCCGGGGATCAGGGGGTAATAGTATAAGGGTGGGGGCTTTGTGGGTATTCGGGTCTTCGGTGGCGCGGACTGCGGGGTGTGGGTTCAAACCCTCCGTTCACCCGGAGTGGATTCAAACCATCCGTTCACACGGAGGTTGGTTTAGTAGAGTAGTCTTATAGTACTTTACAGTACTTTGTATTAGATAATCAATTGTGGCCGTGATGCGACCCCACCGCCGGGGGCCGTCGTGCAGAGGCGTGATCCTTCCAGCATTTCAGGGTCCTCCGTTCACGCGGAGCTTGAGTGCGTTTTAGCGTTATAGCCACGTTGAATTGGGGTGCTTTTTTATTTGCTTTTGTATTTGCTAACGGTTTCCGGGGGTTGGTTAAGGGGCCGTAGGGTGGTGGGGGGTACGGTAGGGTGGGGGGTGGGCGCAAACCATCCGTTTATGCGGAGTTTGGTTTAGTTGTTCAATTCTGTACATTTTGGTACATTCAGTCCGGGGGCCAGTCTGTCTCTAGCGCGTATATACACTCAGGGCCCTCCGTTGACGCGGAGCTTGTTTCGTTGAAAGGTTATAGCCAGGCTGGACTCGGGCTTTTTTGGTTAGGGTAACGGGTGTGGGCCGTGGGAGTGGTGGGTTTAGGAAATTCGGTGAACAGGTGCGCGTGGGGTTCTGTGGGTGTAGAGATTAGAATCACGTTTAAGGGTAAGCGGTTTTGTTGGCGTCGGGTTCCGGGGATCAGGGATAATATTATAAGGGTTAGGGGTTTTGTGGGTGCGCGTTCCGGAGATCACGGTAATAGTATAAGGGTGAGGGTTTTTTTGGGTTTTCGGGTCTTGGGCGCTGGGGTAAAAGTACAGGGGAAGGGGGTGCTGGGATGGGGGGCAGGGTGGGTGGGTCTCGAAGTGCAGTCACCTCCTCGTGGTGAGACCTGGAAATTGGTGCTGGTTTTCCGTTGAGTAATCAGTGGAATACCGTACCAAGCTAAGAACTGCGCAAGAAATTTATGGTTCAATCAATTTTGAATAAAGCTTCTAATCTGCAATTTGTTTGACATTTAATAATTTTAAAATAAAGATAAAGTAAGTATAGCGCGGTTGTACAGTCCTATTATTCAACATATAGAGAACATTAAGTTGTATTATCGTGTTATGCAATAAACTGTTTGATTGAAATATGCACGCTTTTATATGTGTTGCATACCTTCACAGATCATTTTCTAATAACATAATTTTCAAATCGCAAAAGATACATTTCGGGAGTAATTTAGTATCTTAAAAGTTTGCGCCGTGACATTTTGCAACTCGTAGTAATAGTTGCAACTATTGATTTTCGATTTATAAATTTTATCACACATTTGAATGGTTAATATTGAATATAAAAATAAATATTGTTACAGAACTCGTGTGGACCTGGAAATGAACAACGGGACAACTCCCAGCATCGGAAATCTACTGAAGAAATTACACACATATTGCAAAATCAGATTATTTATTGCCTAATTGTTTTATACAATGTATTTTACAAAAATCATAATAAATTAGATTAATTTAACAGTATTACAATGCTTTACCATTTATTCCCTCTCCCATCTTATCTAAGATAATAATAAATAATGTACGGTAAAATTTAAAAATAATGTTCGAAAAAAGTACTAAGAAATGCGAAAAAATAAAAAAAGTAACGAAGTCTGTTGAAAAATTATGAGAATTCGAAAGCGTGGGAAATCCGTGCCACCTCCTTGAATGTCATGTTCTCCTGATACAAAATCTCGATTTTCGGAGCAAAGTCCGGTTGCGATTCAAAAATTCCGCGCTCGAGAAATTCCAAGAAATGACGTCACGTTCCGAGAAATCGCGAAATTCCAAGAAATGACGTCACGTTCCGAGAAATCGCGAAATTCCGAGAAATGACGTCACGTTCCGAGAAATCGGGAGGCTCCGAGAAATGACGTCACGTTCCGAGAAGTCGCGAAATTCCGAGAAATGACGTCACGTTCCGAGAAATGACGTCACGTTCCGAGAAAAATATTCCGTGCCACCTCCTCGGTTGTTCTGTTCTCCTGATACAAAATCGAGATTTTCGTAGCAAAATTTTAAGCGTATCAGGTTCAGTGAAGTTTTGTATCAGGAGAACATGACATGCAAGGAGGTCGCACAAGTTTCCCGCGCTTTCGATTTCAGATTCGCGCTTCAAATTCAGTTCAAATTTAGCCCCGAAAATCTCGATTTTGTATCAGGAGAACAGAACAACCGAGGAGGTGGCACGGAATATTTTTCTTGGAACGTGACGTCATTTCTAGGAGCCTCACGATTTCTCGGAACGTGACGTCATTTCTCGGAATTTCGCAATTTCTCGGAACGTGACGTCATTTCTCGGAATTTCGCGATTTCTCGGAACGTGACGTCATTTCTCGGAATTTCGCGATTTCTCGGAACGTGACGTCATTTCTTGGAATTTCGCGATTTCTCGGAACGTGACGTCATTTCTTGGAATTTCCCGAGCGCGGAACTTTCGAATCGGAACCGAACTTTGCTCCGAAAATCTCGATTTTGTATTAGGAGAACATAACAACCGAGGAGGTAGCAGGGAATATTTTTCTCGGAATTTTTCAACAGATTTCGTTACGTTTTCTATTTTCTCGCGTTTTGTACTAGTTTTTTCGAATTTTATTTTTAATTTTTGCCGTACATTATTTATTATTATCTTAGATAAGATGGGAGAGGGAATAAATGGTAAAGCATTGTAATACTGTTAAATTAATCTAATTTATTATGATTTTTGTAAAATACATTGTATAAAACAATTTTGCAATAAATAATCTGATTTCGTAACATGTGTGTAATTTCTTCTGGAGATTTCCGATGCTGGGAGTTGTCCCGTTGTTCATTTCCAGGTCCACACGAGTTCTGTAACGATGTTTATTTATATATTCAATATTATCTGTTTCGGATAATAAAAATGGAATTTTTAATCATCATCGCGCATGCATATTTTAATCAAACGAAATTGGTTAACAAAATGGCATAATTTCATGTTCTCTACATGGCGAATAATTACATAATTTTTTAATTGTATTTCTTTATGCTGCTTGTTGAAATTAAGAATTATTGTTGAATGTAAGACTGGAGAAATAAAAATTATGTAAAGAGATAAACGAAGAAAGTGATTTTATATTTTCGCGCATAAATAAACTATAGCTTGCTGCTCCATCTATTGAAGAATGGTGGAAACTTTTAACGAAGTAGTTCGATTGTTTACCATGTAGTTGGAGCAGCTATGTCGTTTTTTCTCTGTCTCTTTTTATCGTTGGTAAAAATGTGCGAGTTGTTTGCGGGTTTCTTTAATAGATGGCGGGCCTCATCAAAGTCAGTTATCACTTTTACTTACTTGTCGATAAATGTTTATTACCAGTTTGAACACTTTTTGGAGAGATGGCATCATTAACGTTTATAAAATGCTTTAGATATGCGGGAAATTTAAAAATGGTTTTATATATTACAAAAAGATAAATTGTATAATTATTGTATGCCATTATAAGTTGCTAATGCTCAACCGTATATGTATGTACGCATACCTTTATTGAACTGCAACGTGTAAAAAAAGTAAAGCACTAATTAAAAAAAAGGATTATAATGATATCATATAACATTAATAAATTAATTTGCGAATCTTTATAGGTGTTATTTCTGTTTGATTATTTTAAAAAATGCGAATAGAATTATGCATATGTTATGTATGTCGAAAAATAAGAATGATAGGCAGTCAAGATTTCGCGCGGCTCGTGTCGTAGGCTTGCTTTCCAGATTGGTTGGATTTTAGCGCTTCAAGAGCGAAAGAGAAAGACTCATTTGTTTTCTCTCTCGATTTCCCGAAGTCGTCCGAAACGCTGAGCCCACTTATGCGTGGCTCGTGCATTAGTATGCGTAGTGGAAGGGGGTGTTCTTGAGAACTCCCGTCCTCTTTCTGACATCACAGGTTGGTTTAAACTGACCAATCGGGAGTGCACTCTACAGTATATGCGTTTCGAGCGCCATCTTTTTCGTTGGCGCGTCTCTCAGGATTGCACTTCGCAATTAAACTTTTTAATTTGTATTCTGTTCAGTTCTTCATTGTCCGTTGTTATAGTTATTCAGTATATTAAATATATAAATTCTTGAACAATCGTTAAGAAACCATTCTAAATTCCGTCGGTAAGACAGCGACCAGCGACTTGGATTATTACCTTGCGCTACAGGTTCTGTATAACGACGCACCTTATCCAAAGAATGCTTAACTAATCACAGATTCTTATCGTTAGCAATGTGGTTTTTAATCAGTTTTATTTGATTATTCTATCTCTTCAGCAAGTGCACAAGCATAATACTTTTCGAAAGGATGGCGCCAGCAATCGAAGTTTATTGACAGACTCACTTTTCTATCGATAATATTTAACTAGTTTGAGCGCTTTTGAAGATATGGCACCTCAAGTTAAATAAAAATGAATTTAAAGGAATATTGCATCAGCCATGTTTACTTATTTATGAAGTTTTAAAATTGTGCCTTACTTTCTAGACTTCTTATATTTCTTCTTTGTACCGATTTCATTAAGTTTTTATTTATAATAAGCGATTTTTGAAATAAATATCTTACCCTGCGGAGTGCTTTAACAGCCAGAAATGGCAATATCGAATTGTGTTCAAAATTTAATCGAAATTTAGGAGTGTGTAAAAATTCTATGAAATTTTAGTGATTTATTTCTATTATTAACGTACATAGAATAGACAAACGTTCGAAAAAATTTAATTAAAAAAGTATGTTGATGACAAAACATTACTAATATCAAAAGTACCTTTTAATGGTACACTAGTTAAACATTTGTTTATTTCCTTTATGTTCACGTTTTTTGTTTTTAATTTTCTGAAAGCATATTATAGAAATTACAAATTATGCCTATAATTATTTCGTATGTAATATGTAAATATATTATATTTAAATTAATTTTGATTTGCTCGTGAAACCATATTTTTAACAAAAGGTGTGGATGCTTTTATAGATATTACTTACGTATAAATTGGTGAATATCGCTTTATAAAGAATTTGGCTAAATCTTCGAGGATAGGTTCAGAATGAAGAGCAACAAATTGTTCTCTACATATCTATAAAAAAAAGTGACATATATACAAGGCATATAAAATATTTAGAAGCCTAAATTACATTTATTTCACTTACTTTATTCATAGTATCCACAGTACAAGGATGAGTCCAAAAACAGTCATGTACTGAGACAAAGGTAACATTTTCTTGATTACAATATAGACTAGTAAGCATCATATGGGTGGAGTCTAAAGAGTGTATAAAGTTTGGTGCAAATGCATTCTTCTGTTTTAGTGAATCAGGTTTCCTATAAATGCAAATTAAATTGCGTTTTTAAAAGTTTTACTTCTAAATATCACAAAAATAAATAGTAGGAAAGTTAGTTTAAAATAATATATTCATGAAGTGATATACTTTTACTAACTCAACATTTCTAACGTATTTATAATTCTTTTGCTGTTTAATGTAAGGTTGTACAATAGGAAGACCCAATGGAGTAATCCACTCCACGTTGTTGCAACAAACATTGGAAATAATTCGAGCACACTCCGTAAGCCAATCTTGAATTTCTCTCGCACTTTTGAACATCGATCTTAAACTATGAAATGTATTTTCAGCCAAATACAGACTAGCAAGCCAAATATATTCTTCGGGAAAATTTACCACATCTATAAAACACAAATAATAAAATAAATATATGTTGAAAAATGAAATTAAATTTATACCTTTTAACTGCTTTGCTATTTGCTGTTTTGCACCATATTTTGTTACACCATATACTGTTGTCATCACAGTTTGCTTTATAACTTTTCTTTTCACAAATCCTTTTAATATCTGTGCCATTTTATTATTGTTCTTTGCATCCATTTTTCGTTGTTTTTCAACCTATATATTAATTAATTCTATTCTTAAAAATTATTTAGATTAGAATTTACATTTTTATATCAAATATAGAACTTACAATGGATGCAACTTCAGAATAAACATCTTTTGGAGTATTAAATGGATACAGATTGACACTTTTTGCACCTATCTGATCCCTACCAAGGGCAGCATAATGCTGAAGCCCATTACAACTTCCATCTTGATGAACTGGAAACGTATTTACATATTCCTCTATATTTGGTGCTTTTAGTGCATTTGCAATTTCTATGCATCCTGCTAATGTTTGCCATGGTTCTTCTGATTTTGTCCACCACATTTTACCCTTCATAATATAAATATAAATTTTGTTTAAAACTACTTTAAGTATTCTAAGAATATGTAATTAAAATAAAATGTTATTACGAATTATTGTTACAATTTTATTTTGTTTTATAATGAAATTTAACAAAGCTTTTATCATAAATAAACACTTACTGTTAGAGGATTATTGGCACTGTCCAATATATTTTCCATATTTTCATCTGCAAATTCAAGACGTTCTTTAATAGAACAACTTTTTTTAAGACTAGTTAAATTAATAACATGCACTTTTAACCAATCGAGTCCATTTGGGCCTAAGGGTTTTCCCTTTGCAAATAAAAGTAAAGAACGACCCATGTCAGATGATAAATGATTTAGATAAGGAGGAATTGGGTAAACTCTCCCTCTAAAATCCAAATTATGTGGCAGCCAAAATATCTGGTTCCTAGACTTTTAAAGAAACAGCAAAATATCAATATACAAGGCAGAATAGTATACAAGATTATATAAATAATTGCAGATTGATAGTCAATTTAACCAGACAAGGCAGTAGACATAAACAAACGTTCGTGTAGAATTTATGCAACAGAAAAAGAAAAACGGTGGGTTTGATCGCATCCCACCCATGCGTTGATGACGTACATCTGTTTACATTTGCTGCCTCCTCTTTTTGGATTGACTATAGATAAACTGATTTATGTATTGATTATTTCGTATCAGTACTTTTGAATACTTCATAACAATCCAATTACAAATTAAAAATAAGTATAACATTAACAGTTGATAGAAATTAGTTACTGATAAAATAAATAGAAAACATACATAATTGGCAATTGATAGCTTGTAAACTGTATCACACCACAGAGAATACATTTCATATTTCTTTTGTTTATACTGGATCATTGCTATTGATGCTTTTTGTTTTTCTTCAATACTGGCATCTTTACCTATAGGAGACGGCGGGGATAATTTAGAAACTGATTGAGGAATATTCAATTTTACAGAACCTCCATCTCGAAAAATCTAATTAAAAAAATAGTATGCATATGTAAATTGCAAATAATAATTGTATTTTATCTTAATAATTGCTAATAACCAGTAAATAACTATTTTAATACTAAAGTTACCTTAATTACAATATCAAGTATAGTAGTGTTTACTTTCCATGGAATAGAACTAAGTTGATTCAATGAATCAAATATGGGAAACAACTGTTTCGATGCTATTTGTTGAAGATGATGTAGTGGAGATTCCTAAATATACACATACATATGTTATACATTTCATTTGTATATTATAGCAAGAAAGGTGTATAAGATGTTTAATATTTTACATTCCTAAACACATCAAGGCATTTAATTTCTAACATACATATAATAAATGAATTTTATCTAGCAACATACAAGAAAAAATTAAAAGGCTAAAAGATACAAAAGAGCATAATATTAATTAGAATATCACATATAATGTGAGTGTACACATTCTCTGAGTTTCTATATTATGTCCAAATAAGTGTAAAGGACAAAAACCTTAAATGGAATTACAAAATAATATATTTAATGATAAATAAATTATATACAAAAATATAAATAAAAATGCTGATTATAGTTACAATATTTTTGTTGTATAAAATCATAAATTAAATTAAAATTGTAAACTTACATTATAATCTGACACTCTCATAAAATTTGTTTTTGATGTAAGATATCCTCCTGAATATATTGAAATCCATGGATTTGGTGGACTATAAGATGGTAAAACAACTGAACTGAATGTTAATGTTTCTGAACATGACTCTTTATACAACTTTGACACAAAAGGATGAGATTTAATCTACAACATAAAAATAAATTTTATGTACAGAGCTATCTTAATATTCAAGTTACTTCTTAAAATACAAACCTGTTCTGACAAATAAGTTCCTTTATTTCGAAACAATGTATAAAATGCAGGAATAGAATATTTTACATCTTGTCCTTTTAAAAATTCTGGTTGAAGTATTATATCATTTAATATAATATTATATAAAAATTTTCCAATATTTATAATAACATCTATAGGCCAATTTAAACATATCATATTCAATGACAAGCCATGATTTCCTTCTTCGCATTCAAAATATTGCCATGCAGTACGATTATTCATATTATTGTATGAATCAGGATGTAAGTACCATTCAAGGTATTTTAAATAAATATTAATTATTTTATCTTGTATAGCAGTTCTTTTTTTTGTTTCAATCTATATATTAGAAGAATTAATTATATTGAGATTAACACAACAAAGCACAGAAAGAATTTGTTCATGTATAAAAATTTCATACCTCATATTTCTTATAAATGTATTTTCCTAAAGCAATGTACAATGATTTAAGAGATGTACTGTATGTTTCTGAACCTATAGCTACTTGTTTAATTTCGCGCAATATAGCATTTACATACTGTTCTTTATCCAAAATTTCTAAAAATGGATATAAAATCATTGAACTATTAGGAAACTGATTTTCCTTCTGCTTTAAATTTTTTAAATTTCTTTCAAAAGCTGCTTCTATTTTATTCTTCCAATAACTTTCTAGTTCCTTAATTTCTTTTTTCTAACATAGAAAAAGGAAACTTTATCAGATCTTTAAGATTTGTAATAACAATATAGTCTTTAAAACTACAACTGAAGAAATTGAACTAAATTTGAAATTTCATACAATAAAATATTACATGATAATATCTTACCAAGTTAGAAATCTTTGGATCTTTATCATTTACTGCAATATTTGGTATTTGTACTTCAATTACAGATTCATTGTGAAACTGGATTTTTGAAAAATCTTTTAGTTCTTTCATAGTCAGTAGTCCTTTCACTGGACTTTCATAATTATTCTTCATTGGAATTTCTTTCATAAGTTTACATTTATAGCTTATATTTATATTTTTATATAATGGTTTAAAATTTGCATTTAATATCCTAATTGCTCTTAATATATTGTTTTGTTGATCATTTTTAAAATATGATTTATTAAAGATATCGTTAAAAGATATATTATAATGTTTCATTTCAGTACTTAATTTTTTTAACAGTACTATAAATGAAAAAAATTATTACTATATGTTTTCTTTATATAAACAGAATTAATGATGTTACAAGGATATGTATAGAAAATAAAATAAATATAATTACCAATTTGGTTATTATGTATAGTTTCTCTTCCAAAAGCATCAAATATATATGCATAAGTTTGTGGTGTTGGTATTAAGGAATCTTTTTTTAATGTATCATATAACTCTAAAACTTTTTCTATTTTTCTTCTAAACGCATAGGCTTCTAGAAGCATATTATAAATATCAATACTTTCTTTGCATTTTAAATTATTTTGAGCATGGTTCCTATATTTCATTAGAATACTGTTTGCTCTTTTGAACAATCCACAACTTAAATAAACTTGCATATAAGGTAACAAGTAACTAATATAACTTTGCAAATTATATTTCGTTTTTTTGACTCTATCAACTTCTGTCCCGTTTTGTGATACTTTTCTATTCCTAAAAACAGTTTACTTCTATGTAATTATTAGTAGAAGTAGTTATAAAGCAGTAAACTTAATTAAAATAAAATATAATAAATAATAATAAATACATAGCAAATACATATCTGTACCTAGAAAAAGTTACATCTTACGAATTTTATGTTTTAAAAATAAAATTATGTTTTAAAAACTTAATTATATTTATCTGTAATAAACTTTTTGGAATAATTTCTCAAAATAAAATAATAGTCATAATTTATGCTTATATTGTACTACTGTGTATTATTGTACCATATCAATATCTATTATACTTACATATTTGATACCAATATGCTATTTAACTTTTTGTCCATTTTTAATTTTCTATCTTTAATAAAATGAAGGGTAGAATCATTTTGACAAACAGGTTCTTTAATTTGATTACATGTATTCAATTTGTCAAAATCTTCATTATAGAAATCCTTATATTCTTTCACTTTATTCCCAGTTAATACATTTGGATCATCTTCCTGTCATTATGTTATAAACATAACATATTTAAAATGCATAATTTTATCATGTTAAAACAGCAAAAGAAAACTTTTACATTTACTTACAAAACAATTACAATAAATAAATTTAGAATTGAAATAAAATTTAATAACATAATAATACAATTCAGATACATTATTCACAAAAATAAATAGTAACTTAGAAACAAATATTTTTGATAAAAATGAATAATTGAATTCAACTTTTTTGATATTACAGTTGCAACGCACTATTATCTTTAAATAATTACTACTTAGTGTTTCAATATTTTAAATAGAATATAAAACAAGATTTGAAACATAATATATAAATATAAAAATTATTGTAACTTACAACGTTCAAATGAATTCCATTATCAGAAGAATGGTTATAATCCTCATCTACATGCTTTAAATCAGAGTTTTTATCAAGTATAGAACTTTCAATGCCATATGAATTATCTGTGATAACATTAAAGTGATCAACAAACATAGATTGGTTCTCAATTCTCTTACTCTTTGTTGTTTCATTTGTTGCTATGATAAAAAGATATAATATTAAAGAATAACCTTAAATTCAAGTGTATGAAACAATTAATATTAAATTTTACCTGCTAAGAATTCAGCATATTTTTTTGTTCTTTGTTTAACTTTTTTCTTTATTGGTAAATGATCTAATACATTTGTTGTAGCATTAGTATGAATTTGTTGTTTTACAACTATAAATTAAATAAATTTATATTATAATCATAAGTGTATAAAGTAAAAATAATTAAAAAATAAATATAAGCATGAAAGTAAATTACTTAATTAATTAACCTATTACTTAATTAATAAATAATATTAAGAAGTATTACTTCTTTAAGTTAAATATTAAAGATTCATTTAAAACTGAATATATATTACAGAGATACATAATTTTAAATCTAATTTCTATTTTACTGATTTTGGCATTTTTTTAATTCTTAATTAAACTATGTATCATTTACTTTTTATCTCAATATGTAGTTTTCATTTTGTATTATGCATCTTATAAAATATCTTACAGTCAAAGTCTTAGGTTACACCTCTAGAGTTCACGCTGATAATGTTTCCTAAATCAATATATTACAATCTTTGTGGTTTATCTCACTTCTTGATTTGAACTTTTGAAATTTCTTTCATGCTATATATTTACCTACAGAATCATTTTCAAATGTCATATAAAGATCTAAATTTAAATCTATAAATAAAACACATTTATATAACAATACTATACTTTAAGATGATTTTCCACACAAATTCATATGTTGTTAACAAATTTCTCCTACTAATTAATTCATTTTAAGTTTTGCTAACCCTACCATAACAAACATTATAAAATACCATAACATACTCTGACAACAAGAACTAAAATAAACTCATGTCAAAAACTGCAAATTATATACACTAATGTTATTAAAATAAAAAAAAGTACTAAACATGACATAATATTTGAATAATAAATAATACGATAACCTAATATTTTGCAAAATTGAAACTTTTAAAAAAGACATAAATCTTAAAATATATGTATGAAAAATATAAATCTGTTCACATATTTATATCAGTAACATACCTTTTGGAATCTTCCTATGATAAAAATTACAGAAAGAGCACAACTGGTTTGAACGCTGCACAATTACTAGCATTGGTATAAAAAAGGTATCATGTGGAGATACTCGTTTTGTAACTCGTGTTATAAAAAGTTTGTACATCTTCATACAATTACATAAAGATAATTAATATCTATATAATAATAAATCATTTCACATGAAATACTAAATTTATATGCAGAGCTAACATTGTACAGAAAGTAACCTAACTTCCTCGTGAAATGTAAAGCATCATTTTACAAAAACGAATAAGATGAACCCCCGATTTACAATGTGTAGATGGCAACACCTTTCTTGTATATATCTATCACTTTTTTATTTTCACATACTATAAATTTGTGGTATTTAAATTAATCGTTTAGTATAGAAAAAATCGTTTAGTAATTGTATAGTATAGAATACTATTTCGTTAAAAGATCTGTAAAATTAATTATCGTTTTTTATACAATATTTATTATGTAAACATAAATATAAAATATATAGTGTACCTTTGTTAGTACCAAAACTGACCGCTACTTGTCGCTACAAAATAGTATAGCATACAAAATACTATACCTTAAGTGCAGTTTTTTAAAAATCCAAATCTGGACTTAGCTAATAATGCTACAATCAGTTCTTCAATGAACGAATGAGAAAACAGTTCATTGTTCTCCACTGTACCACGTTAACACAAAAGAATAAAATACGATTAATATGTAAGTAAAATTCACTTTACATTTTTTAAATTTATTTATTTTATTATTTCAATTTTTACTAGTAATATATTTACTTTTTATTTTTCAGTAATATAAATTTTATTTAACAAAATATTTTTTTATTATGCATTCAATTTATACAATTTTCCACAAACTGTTAAAAAAAGCAGTTTTTAAAAATTTAATATCAATATTTAACAAAACTTATTATCACTTTGTTAAAATTGCTGTTTCAGTATTTTATAAAAGTTTAATATTTATATTTATTATTTATAATTAAAAAGAGTATAGTTTCAAACATTTAAAAAGTTATAATAATAAACTAAAAACACCATATTATTTAAGGGCAGTGTACTTTGAACTATTTTCATTTTGAATCATCGGGTCCCATTTTCTGTTTTAAAATGGTGAGAATTATGCACTTAATAGTAACCGTGACTCAAAGTGATGTGCTTGAAACTATTTGAAATGTGTTGATACTATTAGTGATATTTTGAATAATACAAAAAGATTACTTATGCAATTGAAATGGTGTTATAAATAATTACTTTTTAACTAAATTGTAAAAAATTTGGATTTTATTAAAATACAAAAATTCGATAAAAAGCATTCAAATGGTATAATAAACGTATAAATTCTTTATTTTTTTGTTACAAACAAAACACATGCTGTTGTTCGATATTTAACGTGTATAAATGACATTTTACATTGTGTGTGGGTGTATGTGCGCACATGCGTATTTTATTTAACTACATAATATTGAATCATTTTATACTTTATATTTAACATTATTTATAATCACTATAATATGAAGAATGTTTTGTACAATACAATTAATTGAAATTAAATATAAAAGTCAATATGTTTTAAAAATAATAAGAAGCGAAATCAAGTAAAATTAAATATTTTAGTTTGTTGAATTACGGTCAAAATAAAATATGTTAATAATAATAATGACAGGTGTAATTTTTAAATTAAATGTTTTATTATAATACTAATGAACAAAATAATAATTTATTATGATAACATATACCTACATCACACAATATACCTCAAGTGTTTAATAAGAACGTGTATTACATTCAAAGCGCATTATATTCAAATATTTGCTAACATGGAAAGATAAATAAATATAGCATATTGAAAACATAGTTCTAAATCGACCATACGGCTTTATCAAATGGCATCTGATATACGACTATAGGTCTATAAATAGCTAAAATTTGAATTTTCTTTGTGACATACAGTTAATACAAATATCTTCATCTGGAAATTATATAGTATATAATCAAAAATAGTGTCATGAATAATTTAATTATAATACCTTGGTAAGGAATATAAATTGAAAACGTCCAACTATATATGGATTTGAATACTTTCTTTCTTTCCTTCAGTTACAGAGTCGCGTGCGCGTGTAAGATACACATACACACACATATATACATAAGCGTTCACAAATAATAGGTATATATGGATATTCAAAGATGTTATATTTTAAACGCCTTATATTTTAAACTATATATTAATGAAAATTATTTTGAATCATTGTAATTTAAACAAAAATGGTTATATTCATCAATTAAGAAAGCTTTAATTATTATGATAATTTATTAACAAAGATAGTTTTCTTACCCATCAAGGAGTCATCAGCAATGACCTCTTAACTTCTTATCTGAAGAACAGCACATTCAATTAATAGACCAAAGGAAGCATTTTACTCATTTAGAAGATATAATAGCTACTGTGGTAGTTATAACTTGTTATAATTTTGTCAAAAGTATTTCAAAAACATAATAAGACAAAGAGATTAAAATACAAATATATATAAAAGGTATAGATATACAACATTATGGAATAAAATTAATATTTTTCATTTCAGATATTTTCTATATATCAACAATAGTTGAAAATGAAGTACATGTTAATACTGTTATTACAATTACTTTATATAAATTTTAATAATGCTAGAGAAATCACGTAAGTTTTTTTATTATTAAGTTGATATAACTAAAATAGTAATAACATTGTAAATTTAGCTGTTTTTCATATCTTTTATAAATGTTTATTAATCTTTTCTTATCATAATGAAATTATTATACATAATTTTCAGACATGAAGATATTAAAGATGCAATGTTGAGTTTAGTGCATATGATGAGAGAAAATACTGAAAAATTAGAAAGACACGAAGCAAGAGAACGTCAATTAGGAGAACAATTAAAAAAGACAGTTGCAGTATTGACAAAACGTATGTCAACAGTTGATGCATTAAAACTACAGTTAACTAAACTTGATGAAAAAGTAATAGGAATTGAGCAATTAATTTCCCAGGTATTGTATTAATTAGCTAATAATTATTTTAAATATTTTATCGCATTTTAAACAATTTTTGAAATCAAATCATACTTGATGAGCAAAAAACCTTCATACCTTTTTAATTATATGTGTGAACAGAATATAATAATAAGGAAACATTTCTTTAATTTATTTAGAGAGATGAACGAGAAAGAATACAAATGCAAAAGACTGTTGATACTTTGGAAGATTTAAAAAACCGGCTAGAAGGATGGCTTACAGATATTGAAAATAAAGTATCTGAAGTAAATAGTCGATCAGATACCACCTTACCTCCATTTGACAATCTTTCTCGTATTGTTTCAAAATTAAATGATACAGAATCAGTGTTAATAGAAAAAATGTCTAAAACAGAATCACTTTTAAAATCTGAAACAATAAAATTAAAAGAAGTGGCAAATATTCAATCAGGAACAACACAAGCATTATTGACAGAGGTAAATAACATATTTAAATATTTATTAGAATAATTATTAAAATTAGATGCTCTGTAGATACAGGATATTGGTACAAGACTCAGTGATCTTCAAGTTTCATTAGAAAAAGTTAAAGAACAATCACAAAATATACAAAAAAGATTACAAGAACCTCAATTTGATGCCATTTCGGATATTAATAATTATGCAAGAATATTGCCCCCTATTCAAAAGCTTTTGGAAGATACTTTTGATCAAATTAAGGAATTACCACGGTATATATTATAATTTCGGTTAATAATACTATTGACTAACTAAAAAATATTAAATACATATATTTATTTAAATAATAAATATATAAGCTGAAAAAGATTTTTAATGTAAATATTTCATTTATATCTGTATTAACTTAATTTTATATTTAATTTATTTTAAAACTTTTATTTGAAAATAAAATAAATTTCATTGTTTAGGATTAAGGAAATACACACTGTACATAATGAAACCCAAACACTTGTACAAGAAACTAAGCATGTATTAAAAGACATTGTTAACAGAGGAATAAATGATATTGAAAATAAATTAGTGGAAACCAAAGATGAAACAAAGGATACTATAGGAACACTTAGGTACTGTTATACACAAACATATTTTTGATTACCTTTAATTTACTTATTTTAAACTGAAATTAGCTTATACTATTAATTATTACACTTCTATATAGCTTATACTATTATTTCTTCTATTTATTCTCACACATTAGATAAAATTCAAAATTTGTATATAAAATTTTGTTTGATCACAATATATTAATACATAATAATTTATTAGAAGTTCTTTAATTTTATACAACTTGAAAATTTTTTTATCGCTAGTTGAAATAGTTATAAAGCATATGCTTTCATCACATTATGTAAATTAGGACTGTGAAAAAACTTATTTTTTTTAGATATGGAATAGAGTATTAAGCATTACATAATAAATTATGATATAAAAACTGCAGACTGAATAAATTACTAATTGATTAATGTTGAATATTTATTTCAATATAATAATTTAATACTAATGAAATCTTATTGAGTATTTCCGAGGTTTTAGAATGGATCTGGCAAATAATGCTGAACACGTGAATCAAGAATTAAATGATCTTGAGAAAGGGCAATCTGTAATGGTGTCAATGGCTGATCATGTGTTAGATACTAAAAAAAGAGTTGAATATGGTGTGCATCAAATTCTTTTAGAAGTAGGAGATTTAGTTAAAGCACAAGGTATAAACATTAATAATACTTTGAATCAAAGATTTGATGGCATATCAAATGATATTATGGACAATCAGAACGGAGCTTTAGCAAATTTGACTACGAAAATGGAACAAGAAATGAATCAGGTAACTAAATTCATATTTTTTTAGAAAATTATCCTTAAACAAGTATTAAACTTTTCTTTTATGAAAGGTATGGCGACAAATAAACGTTATGTATCAACAAATGACAGAAAGTGCTAAAGCATTAGACAAATTGCATAAGCAAAATGAAGAATATGTTAATGGTACAACTTCTACTATGGGTGGAATGGAAAGTAAAGTAAGAATTCAACATAAATGGAAAAATACTCAATAAATCACATTATTTTGAATAATGTACTGATATTTGCATGATTTTATAGGTAAGTGAAATAACAAAACGCATGACAGAAGTTGATGAGAACTTGAATTATCTATTGGGACGACTCTCATTGGTGACACAAGAATTTAATCAAATAAAAACAGGATTAGGTAATGCACTAGATAATATTAAAGCATCATTCAAAGAAGTTCAAGATAGAACAAATGATTTAAGACATCCTGGACCACATCCAATACCTGAAAATTATAAAGAATTTAATGAGCCTGATAATAATAAACCAGATGGTAAGCCTTTACCAGCAATTGTACAACACATTTTTAATCCTCAAACTAATTGAACTTTTAAAAGCTAAATGTATAACTTTGAAAACTAGGCTACTACTATATTTCTATATTAAATGTAATGTAAAACTTTTTAACATTAATATTATTTATACTTAAGTATCTACAGTATATTTTGCAAATATAATGAATTTTACACATTTTGTCTATTAATTTACAATTTTTTTTAACTTAATTTTTAAGATTTTTTTAAATAATTTAATTTAAAAGTATTTTCTATCTAAAATATAGCGTTCATTTATCAACGAATATTTGTTTTAGTTATGAAAATAAAATAAAACAATATTAATTTTATATGAAGGACGTTTTCATCGTTAGTGACACATATCAAGTTGTGTTCAAGATTATATTTCCTACATCATTAACATTAACATTTATGATAGTAATGTCTATCGTCATCATATATTACACAAACTTTTTAAAAATGTTTTATTTTAACTTTAACTTAATGGTAAAGAATATATATAAGTTAAAAATATGAAAACAAATGATTTTTATCATCAAATTTCTGTGCCAAGCAGTTTCTAAATCTCAGGAGATATACATATACATGTCTCAACTGTTATTAATATATTGGTCCAGAGTTGTTTTTTGTGTTTATGAAGCATTTAATGAATAATTATTAAACTATTTTTATTTTAATAATATTTAAGTGCAATAAAGGCATAATTTGCGATATATCAAAGTTATCAAAATATAATAAACTCTGATCATCATATCTTTATATTGTCATACTTTATATGTAATAAGCAGTTTAATCAAAAATAAAAATATAAAGTATGTAGAATATTGCATTGTAAATATATCATAATGTTATGACCAAAAATGTTAATATATACTCTCATCTATATTAAATATAATTGTGCTACTGATAAAATATTCTATAAAAATGTATATTTTATTACAATGATTACAGCATTTCAAATATTATATTAGTATATTTTGCATGATTTTTGCAAAACTGCTTAACAGTAAGAAAGAGTATACTGTTTCATTATAAATACACTACAGTATTGCTACAAACTATACGTGTAATAAACTGTCATATGATATGATTGGTATGTGAAAAATGTTGTTTGATCTAATTTGCATAACAATTGAAGTATACAAGCGAAATGTTTTAATAAATTGCATGTAGATATATAAAGATTCATTACCACTTATTATGATTAATCCTTTATCAAAACTAATAAGTTCCAAATGTAATTATTGTTAAAGTAACAAAACTGTAACTTAAAATTAATATTTATAAAATTTTGAATGTTCAGAGGTTATGTTAATAAAATCTTAGAGATGTTAATAAAATTACTGACAATAATAACAAATGTTATTTAGATTGACATTCTTACTGAACAAAGTAAGCTTGATTAACAGAACATAAATATGAAATTTTAGTTCAGTAATTTAATGGCTATATGATAAAATGCAATCAAGTAATATGGTTAATATTCTAAATCTAAAATACAATTTTAAAATATCATTAAACTTTAATTCTTCTATTTTGAAAAATACGTAAAATGAAAATACATAACTTATTCAATACATTTAATTCTTTAACCATAATATTGAAGTACAATGTATGTTTTTTAAAAAAGCAGATAATATTCTAATTTAAGAGAAATATAATTTAAAAAAATCTAAATAAAAGTACGTGCGAAATATTAAAAAACGATGAATTGATCTTTCTTTCCATTTTGTTGAAATACATTTACAAATATTAATAATGCACATATATTGTTCAATACCTTAAATTTTGTATAGAATGTTGTAATTTCATTGTATGTAACATGCATCCACAAGGACATACGTAAAATATACGCATTTCTTCTCACCATTTCGGTTTATAAAACCATCTACTATGCTAATGTAATTTATATTATAAACAATCTTAAAATTTCTTGGATACAGTATTTTATAGATGAATAAACTGTTTCATAAAAGTATCATGTAATATAAATCAGAGTGTTACAAAAGAACACATACATTGTAATAAAAAAGATTTAAAATAATATTAAAACTACACTTGAACTTCTATGCAGTAGAGAATTTTACTCATTGCTATTATCATATACAATCGTATATAATACATATTACTAGTTCTATTATACCATTATCTTCTTATTGTAATTATAATGCATGTATGATTCAGTATAGTTGATCATGTATACAAAACATTAACTCTTTATTGACAATTGATTTGTGCATTATAATTACTTAATATTTATTATTACTATATTTATGATTGTATGTAATATTAACACAATATATTATCATTTTTATAATATGAATTCATATCAGTATTCTTTACCTACTGTTAATGTTAACTATAATCTTCATTTTTATATCAAATATAATTTAAGAATATTAAGAATCTGTTGAAACTTACTACCTTTTGAATCAAGTGTTGAAATTGATATTCTTATCTTTTTAATTCTTTGAATAAACAGCTCAGTACAAAAATGAAATGTCATAAAATCCATAATATAAAATTGTATCTTTTTTCTTTCATATTCTAATGAAACTTTTTCAAGCTGCATAAAACATTATATTTTTATTTTATGTAAACAATTCTATCTCTACATTTTAAGGATGATATACAATTATCATATTTGCATTTAAATTTCATTACACTCACTCATAAGTATGGTATTCTCACTCTATCTATTTCATTTAAATATAATTTTATATATACATTTGATAATATTAAATTCAATGTATAATCGTATTCAATACATACTGTATAATTCTAATGTATTCGGTTTCTATAAGTTGTTATAATAGGTCCACTATATCCAGCTAAATAAAAACTAGGATTTTGTATGGTTAAAAGATTCTTATAAACTCGAATAATTAAAAAAATGTAACTATATTAAATGTTATTTATCTCACAATTCTGACATAAAATGTCCGATTCTTGATTAAATATTTTAATCAAATTTCTTTTTTTCAAGATGTTAAGTTTGAATTTTGGTCTTAATTATGTTGCGTTATAATAATTACGTAACTTATAAATTAAAATTTTGTCATTGATTCATGAATAAATCACAAAGTAATTTATAAAATGGAAATATATAAAATATTTACATAAAATTACATTTTAACATTTTTTGTTAATATTTTCATTAAATCATTTACCATACATATGTTTTTTTTATTTAATCTTACATCACACATGGAACAAAATTATGTGTTGTCAAAAACTATTGATTAATAAATTCATTTCTTTTTATCATTCATTCATTGATTTTTTTTACACAGGTAGGAAAATACTAAGAAATGTTAGAACAACCTTGCAAATTATACACACAATTATATTACATTAATGCTTTTAATAATTTCTGTTGTAATAGTATTAAACAATTTTTCTTAGAAAATCAGAAAAGATATAAATTTAATACATTAAACGCATAATGAAGAACGACATTATAAGTGTTGCTTATAATTTACTGCTTTATAGAAGCTTAATTTTAATTACTTGTTAAGTTATTAATTTCTTTTTACAAGACACGCGATAAATGTATAGTTAAAATTTTTTATTCTGGAAGTTCAACTAATGATTCGAATGTTTATAAATTCCTCGAATTTGTAATTTATTGTAATAATAACGATTATTGGATAATCACTGTACATGTGCTTTATATAACATGAAAACTTCAAATGATAATTAAAAAAGAAAATACATATACTTTTTAAATTACATTTTAAAAAAGATTGTTATTTCATCAAAAAAATTAAGATATTAAAAAATTAAATGAATTTTAATTAACTTTAAGCATTAAAGAGAAATTAATTGTATTTATGTATTGATAAACCTTGCAAAATAATAATTTTCAATTACATTATTTATAAAACTGAATTGGTTGCAAATTAATTATCAGCAAATTGTTATACGTTATATCAAAATTAATTAATATATTATTAATTTTTATAAACTTGAATATTATAATCATTTTCATTATGTTTATAAATTTTACATATTTAAGAACTTGTTATATTGAGCATATTAAAGAAATTAAAATTGAAGTTACCAATAATACAAAATTTTGTATGTTATATGGTGAGGTATACCAACTTGATTCATAATTTTTTGTCATAGACAAAACAGAGTTATAAAGCACTAAAAATTTATTATAATTTTGATATTATTATATTTTTGAGCTGTTAATATTTAAGCTATATGAATTGCATTGGATACTTCACATTAAAGCATATTCATTAATCATAATGGACAACCATTTATACTATATATGAGAAAGATTAACAACTAACATCGACTGCTTGCTTAACAGTACATTAGATACGCCAACAAGCTCCCATGATAAGCTTTTGTTAATTTATTAACTTTGTAAGTAATTTTTATTAGAACTCTTTGCAGTGCTAGACTTCTAAATGATATTTCATGTTTTAGTTAAATTAAGATCTCTAGAATATTTTTCATCAGTAAATATCTAATGATATAATAAATCTAAATCATTATTTATATAATTTAATGATCCTCTTAATCATTCTACATTCATACTGACTTATCCATGTCCTGATGCTATTATTATAACTTATGTAGATATTTCTAGCAGAAATATATTAGCACAGCAAAGAAGTATTGATTGTAATCTATATACACCCCCAAATGCATTGGAAACGTCATTAAAAATGCCTACCCTATGATAAGCAATGAATTAGAAAGTTATAACATATTGCACATACTCTAGCTGAGATTTTCTTACATATAAAAAATGATGCAAGACCTCAGCCAAGTAATCGTTAATGCCATTTTTCTTGTTAATCTTTTTTTTTTACAAAAGGATTACTTAAAAAGCTATATAATTAAATTCGGAGTATTGGACGCATTATATCGGAATGCATTACATTAATTTTCTAAAAGTAATGAAAAAGAGTGCAGGATACTTATACTAATTCGTTCATGGATATTTCTGAATTTATGTAATATACAATTGCCTTGGCAGTTTATAAATACTGAACAACATTATACCTAATGAACCACATTTTTGGGTAGTTGCTGTTAATTCAAAGTAATGTTTCAATATAATTTGAATAGTATAATGAAGTATAACTTTATTAGTTTATAAGCTTATTTATAAACATAAAATAAGCATAAAAATACCACTAAATATTGTCAACTAATTTTATAATTACAGAAGATATGTTGTTATTAAAAAAATTATTGAAATTTGTGATACTCATAAGTATTTTCGAAGTATCCATACACTCTGTTTTGAATTATACTCTTAGAATTTGACTAAAGTTAAGCAGCTGCTAGCTTGAATCACTGGATGTAGATATGCGCAGCTGACGTTTGCTACGCCTTTGGGGGTGTGAGTGGTCCTAGCTGCTAGTAGAAGCAATAGGACTAACAGGGCTCAAAGGACTACGTGCAGGATCCCTGAGACAACCAGTCAATGTAATAGCTACTTTGCGACTTCCAGCATCATTACGGTGTTCACACAACCAAATTCCTTGCCATGTACCCAAAGTCAATTTGCCATCAGTAATTGGAATACTCAATGAAGAACCCAGAAAACATGCCTTTACATGTGCTGGCTATAAATAATACAATTATAAGAGAAACTATGTAAATTCAAAATCCCTTATGTATAAATTTAAAAACACATTTTTATAAAGCTGCTATTTATACTTAAGAATAAAAAACTTAGATTTTATTTTTTAATAAAATCTTACTTGTTTTTGATAATAGTAATTTTTATAAGAATTTTCATAAGCACATAAATATGTATATATAATGCATATAGCACAATTTAATTTCAAGAATTATAATAAATCTGATAAACTTACCATGTCATCTGGTCCTTCACAACTGTGTCTATAGGCCAAACCTTCAGGAACTATTTTATTAAGCATCATTTCTACATCATCTCTAACATCTGGATCCCAATTTTCATTTAATGCTAAGCTTGCTGATGTATGAAGAACTAAAAAATAATGAAAACTATTGAAGTATGGAAAAGGATTTTATGCCTTCTATAATAATTATATACACATTTTATTATTTTATCTAAAAAATATAATAAACCTATTTGAATTAATATTTTATAAATTTTATATGAAATATATGTCTCTATTGATTACACTAATATCAACAATGGTACTTAACATTAACACATGTTGTATCAGCTTTTCCTATTATTTTTATTTTTATCTTATCATCTTTATAGAGACTGACAAAGGTTATCAATTATGAACTTTAGAGAATATTCTTATATTTTCTAATGCATATTAATTCAACCTGATATACATAAATTTGTATAGAAGTACTTAGTGTCCTCTAAATACACACTCTTATATGTATTATGATAATATTATTATATTAATACTACATACATTTATACATAGAAGACAAAAAATAGAATATCATTATTATTTTTTTAAATAGGTTATACATATGTATATATTAAAATTTCATTTCGTTTTTTTTAAGGAATACGAAACAATACATAAAATTGTATCGAATTAAGAAAATACAGTTTTCATGTGACTTCGTGTAAAAATTTAAATAGAATTCTATTATTCAGAAAATATTACAATGTAATTATTTTTATGATACAGAAATACACTTACTTTGTATATGACAAAGTCCGACAGAAAATTCGCACAGTTCTGGAATTCTTCTTAAGATTTCTTCAGTAACGTGATGGATACCTCGACGCTGTGGTCTTAGGTTAATTTTTGTTTGAAACCAAGCAGAACCAATTTGAATCCTTCTATTTGATGAGGCCATGATATGATACGCTGCAGAGATTACACACTTAACTAGACTTTGGATAAAATTTCCCGCAAAGCGAAGATACGATAAAATCTACTTCGAGTCAAAAATCACGAGAACACGGTCCACTCCATTGAATATAGTATATGTCTACTATCTTCGCCGCTTGCCGGCTACAAGACGTATGGATTTATCCACATCTTTTAAGATTGTCTAATTGCATCTGCTATATTTCGTATTCATAAAAAGGTTATGAGAAATAATGATTCAACGTGTACATACGTATCACGTTTACATACATATACGCTCACCTTCACCTACACGAAATACCATTAATATCAGGTATGCATACTAATAGTGAAAGCACAAGAAAATAAAATTATTTGAAAATAAATCATCGTACGACTAGAAAATGCGACTTTTTTGAATAAAAAGTTTGCTCGAAAGAATTTTAATGACAGCGAGCCGTATTGTACGCCATGTTAAATGCTACAGAATAAATAAATCGAATGGTAATCCAAACAATAATGTAAGTTGCGTTCAGTAATAGCACATTTTCTGTTAGAACCATGTTATTCCCTATCGATTGGTTTCTAAATAAATTAAGCCGCAAGTTAAAAATTGGGATACAATAAAAAATATCTAAAATGTTATGAAAATCTGTTAAAAATATATTTACTAATATCTAATTACTATTACAGTATATAATAATATCGTTATTAGTACTTACTATTATTAGTCGTAATATTATTATTATTATTATCGTTGCTGTTTGATATTGGCTATAAAAATAAATATGATAAACACAATGAAAAAAATAAATATAAATATAACAAGCAAAATTCATCAATCATTAATTTGTAGTTAGGTAAAATTCAGAAATCTTATTTCTTTAGTATCTATATAATATCGACTCTTAAATGAATTTCGTATTTAAATTTTCATTCAATTATCAACATCAATAAAATTTAATTAATAATAAAAAATATAAATAAAAGCAAGAATATTAGATAGACTATACCGTTGTATAATATATATTATTAACATACAGTAGTAGTTTTATGTAAAGTAGTTCGAAATTATGTTAAATTATTCCATGCATGAGGTAATGATGGCTTAATATTAAATTGTCCGATGTGAAAAACACATTTGAAAAAATTATTTTGACATTAACTGTTTATTGGTGCATATCTACGATTGTGATGCTTATTTAATATTAATAAATTGGTAATTAATATATTAACATACCATTTTTAGGATGTATTTTTTACGAATTATATATTTATAACTGATAATTGTAACGTATTATAATATATTGTTTAAATAAATGCAGTGCTTCATACAATGTTACATCACGCATACAAATATTGAGGATATTAATTAAATACGATTACTTATAATTTTATTTTAATTATTATAGTATCAATATTGTTATTAAAGTAATACAATAAACTTTGTCCTTCTTATACGTAATTGAAATGTTTATATAAACGTATTTTTGTTATATACAAATTAACTGATAAAATATGTTCAAAATACAGTAGTACTATTTGTAAAGAGATGATACGATAAATAAGATATAAATATATTTTATTTTTCCTATAAAGAAATTTTAGATTTTTATTTTGTTATAGGCTTACAGCAATATGCAATTGTCAACACATGCATTATCAAAGCTACTCTATGTACAACTGCAAATCTCGATTGATTTCAATGATACTAATTTGAAGTTTTTTATTACTACACACAGGATTTTCTCTTAAATCAAGTGACTTTAATTTGTGTTGTGTTAGCAACTGTAGTATTTCCTCTGAATTACTCAATTTATTATTTCTTAATGATAAGACTTCAAGATTTTGTAGCCTAGGAAATTTTCTTAAATTTTCCAACTGATTACTTGAGAGTGATAATTTTTTACAATTTTGTAAAAGAGATAAGCAATGTAAAGAATATGATAAAAAGTTTGCACCAAGATTTATTTCTTCAAAGAAACTAAGGTATCCATTATTATTAAGTGTGGTTAAGTTTAATCCTGAAAGGTCAATTTCTAAGTTTATTTCCTGATTTTCTTCAGTATTCCACAATTCATACAACTTGTGTTCAATTATATATTTACTTCCTAGAAAAAATGTATTATTTAATTTTCGAATACCTATTTTTTGAATTAAATAACGTTATATTTAAAATAAAAAAACAACTTTTAATGGATCGAGCTTTTAATTATTTATAAAAGAGAAGTTATTTTTAAATATAATTCTACCAAAAATAAGATTAATTATTTAATCAGTTTTTAGAAGCAATAATTATAAAAATTCTAAAATGTTTTCTACTTTAAGTAAATATATACAAGGTGTTGTTTAAATTGAACATTTAAATTATTTCTGCTGCTATTTATGTAAAAATGAATGATATGCCATATCATGAAATATGATATATATTAAATTCCTATAATCTACTTATTAAATGTACTTACGTAAATCTTTATAATAATTGGATCGTAGAAAATCAACATTAATAAGAACATTCAAATTTGTTAAAATATCCTCATAAAGATTTATAAAATCTATTTTTCTCATTAAAAGAACAGCAGTAAGGTGTGCCCATTTATTATCAGGTTCCATTTTTATAAGCTGCTTATAACTTGATAATTGTTCCAGTAGTTGATCCACATTGTAGCAGGACTTACATTTTTTTTTTCTATATATCCACTTCTGATTAAAACAAAATAAAGGATAAAATGTTCCTTCTATTCCTATTTGAATACTTTTTATTTCTTTCAACTGTTTTTTAAATTTTCCAAACCATAGTTTTGAAATTTTTGTCTTCTGCCATGAATTCCAATGAACATTTTCATTTTCATTATTTATTTGTAAGTATATTAATCCAGGTGGTATATTTTTATTAGTAAGCAGAATTATATTATTATCTTTTATTAAGACCTGAGAAAGGGTAGGACTATGCTCATTTTTATCTAGTAACCATCTTTGATAGAACCAAGCACTAGAATCACTAGGATCAGTGAATGTAGCATTCATTACCAAATCTAATTCTGAACAAAAAAAACAGAAGATGTTTTGATATTATACGTTATAAAAGAATTTTAAATAGTATATTTTGTGATTAGTATTAATACCCAATAAAAACATTACCCTCTTCCTTTTTTTTATATATATCTTTTTCATTAGAATTGTGAAATATTTTTGATAGTAGTTGACTTCTATAATGCCAGGAAGAATAATTGGAAAAATTGTTTAGAATTTTCGAAGTAGCAAACTGAAATTCTTCTTCAGGAGAAATTCCTGCTTTTTGTACAACAAACTTCCTATAATTCCAACAGTGAACTAAAATAAAACAAAAGTAACATTCATATTTTAGTATTCATCGAATACTGAAAATAGATTAATGCCATAAAAAACTTACAATTTCTTTCATCTAAATTTAGACACTTAGTACATAACATTAGTTCTCTTTTCCAGTCACAATTTATTAAATGATTCATAATCCACATTCGTTGGTACCATACCCAGTAGGATTTAGGATTTTGTTTTAAACAATTTTCAGTAAGGATTAATTCATTTTGATAAAATTCTTTTCTAAGATCTTCAACCCTAATTTATTAAATTGCTAATGTTATTAATTTTTACTTTACATTTAAGATATAATAAGTATATGCAGTATTGGAATTCAATTTTTGTTATTTTATGTTTTTCTATTTTCCTACTTAACTTCATATTAAAAACAAAAGGTATACATAAATCCGAACATTTAAAAGTTGTAATTATTATTATCCTTAATTAGGAGTAAAAACTTAAAATAATTATATAATTACCAATCATTACTTATAAATGCTTCTCTACGAATATTCCATAAAGTATAGATTTCAGGATTTAATAGTAGCATACGTTCAATAACCGCCATTAGCTCATCATCGTAAATTTTATTTCTTCTCTGCAACATATAATATGAAATAACTATAAATCACATAATTAATTTATTTCTTTTCACTTTACTTTTTTAATATAATCAGTTGTACTTCAATTCATTTCCAAATTAATTATTCATTCATATGAGTTATTGATATGAACAAAATTAATAGGTATATATTAAATAACATTAAAATAAAATTACTTTGTGAAATACAATACTCATGCCAGTTTTATAATGTGTAAGTTTTAAAGATCTTTCTTTCCTTTTCAATGCTTCTTGTTCTGCAGTTGTTCGAACCTTTACTCTGCCATGCTAAAAGATAATTTTAATATTTATAACATTAAATACAATTATACTAAATATAATTGATATATAATTTTATTTATACAGGACAAACAACTAAATATTTGAACAAAAATTATTTTGATTTTGCAGCCATAATGTATAACACTATTCATTGATATAGATCTTTATATACTACTAATTCATAAAGATAATAATAAAATAAAAACAAAATATTAATTTTAATTACCATCTTGTATATCTTTTCCAATTTTATAATTACAATTTTTGAAATTATTTCACTTTAAGGTTCAGTTTAGCTATTCGTTGCTTTTTATATGTACATATGTTTTACACATTAATATAATCGATAAATATATTTCTATAATTAACTATTTGCTTCTAATATTAGTATAAAAATAGAAAAATGCATAATTCATTTTCATTTCATAAATCTACAACTACAATACGTATTTCTATTAAAGTATTAATTGACAAGTTTTATACACATGTGTATGTATACCTCATACACATGCGGATATGTCATCTAGAAATTTTTTGTACATATATTCTTATAGAAATTCATAATTCGGCATTTCAAATACGAATTTTAATTTAGTGTTATGTACATAGTTTTTATGTTTTACAATTTTATTCATATTTTATATTTATTGCCAAATGGTAAATGATCATACTAGAAGTCCCTACAGTTCCCTATTGGAAGTCAGCATCACGATTAGTGAAACCAAAGTCGATGAATATATAAATACACTCGTGGATTCGATAGAAGTATAGGTATCGATAATTGTACCTCAAGCTCGAATAAAATAATAATAAGTAAAAGTATCGGTCCCTCAGCGAAATCGATTCATTTTCAAATACAAGTATATTATATAACCTGAAAAATGTTTATTTTACATCGCTTTATGCAAAATTTACTAACGTACAAATGAACATCAATTCTCAACAATAAAGTACTCCGTAAAAGATTAAAAGTCAATGAAATTACTAGCAGTATTATTTTCATTCTTCAAGTGAATTTAAACAAAAGTGCTTATTGTGGATTATTTGCATAAAATAAAGTTTTTGTAAACTGTAATTATATTATTAAATGTTTAATATCAAATTTCTATATTTCATGAAAAGTAATTTACAATTGAACAAAATTAGTGCGATAATTTTAAGTTTGCAATTGATAAATCGGTCTTTTTATACATTTCTGAATTTATAACCTATGATAAATGATTATACATATACCACTTTATGTTCAAAATTCTGTGATAGTGTTTAAATAATACAATAATGAATCGTGTTATGCATTAAAAGGAAATTAAGGTGTAATTAGTAATTTATGTAAAATCTTCACTATAAAGTATGTTTTGTAAATTTAGTGTATAACTCTTTTTTCATTATGATTAATGCTGTATTATTAAGAAGTCAGAAGTAATTTATTTGATTGAAGCACTTAAAATAATTTATTTTAAAGTGTCAATATAGTAAGCTTCATAATGCCTGCATTACAAAGACTTTCAAAGTTCTCTAAGAATCTATATTTTTTTAAAAATGTTATACCAAAATATTCAAAACGAAATGAAAGTTTTTTATCAGCATCTCAGCAATCTTCAACATTGAAAACTGTATTCAAAGCAAGTTTAGTAGGAATTTCTATTGGATTTCCTGTTGGTATAATTATCACAACTGGTTATTCTTGGTATACAAATAAAGAAGTTTCAAAAACATATCATCTTCAAGGAAAAGAAGAAAAAGTTAAAATACTCCAAGAAAAACCACCAGTACCAGTTTCCAGAAAGGTACATAAAGCTTAAACATCATTTTTTTTAAAATGTTTGCAAAGATTGATTTATTGAGAGCTATTTATTAAAAAATATTTAGGTTTTATAAGTTAATGTTTTATTTTTATTATAGATTGTTTCACCAGTGGATAGCACTAAATTAAAGTTAACTCTTTTCCAGTATCAAACATGTCCTTTTTGTTGTAAGGTAAAATAATTATATTAGCTATTTACTTAATGAATATTAAATTACAAATGCAGTATATTTTTCATATATAAATATAAATGTAAAGTATAATATTTAAATTCAATATTTTAGGTCAGAGTTTTCTTAGATTACTATGGAATATCTTATGATGTTGTGGAGGTTGATCCTGTGTTACGAAAAGAGATATCATGGTCATCTTATAAAAAAGTGCCAATACTTCTAGCACAAGTAGATTCTGGATATCAACCCTTAACTGATAGTTCAATGATTATTTCTCTATTAGCATCATATTTGAAAGATAGATCACAAAAAATTGATGATTTAATAGAATGTTACCCAAGTATAGCAATGCATGATGAAAATCAAAAGTTTAAATATGAAATCATGAATAAATACTTCTTAATGTACAAAGGAAATTTACCTTCGGATAAAATTATGGATGAGATCGCGTGAGTTAATTGAATTAATACTTAACTTTAATATTGGATATAACTAGAAAAATATTTATATTAATAATAATCCTTATATTGAATATATAATGAAATTTATCTTAATGTATTTTACTTTATTTTATTTTATAGTTGATATTAGTTAGTATGTATATATTGTCATGATTAAGTGTTCAGATTTTTATTTTAGAAAACATCTGAAACATTTCCAGTTTTTTAATATTGAAATAAATTAATTTTAATATACAGTTTAGATAATATGTACAATTGGCAAATTTCATATTTTCATTAATATATGTCTCCCTCTTTAGAGAAGACCGTAAATGGAGAAAATGGGTTGATGATGTACTTGTTCATACACTTTCACCAAATGTATATAGAACACTTGATGAAGCCTATGAAACCTTCAATTGGTTTTCTGAAGTAAGTATTTTAATAACAGTTAAACATAATATGCTATATAAATAGGCAATAGGTAATATTATAATGTTGAGATTAATAAACAGATCTAAATTAAAAAACAGAATGATTTGAAACATCTCATTTAATTAGGTTGGTAAATGGACAGAATATTTTCCAATGTGGGAAAAATTAATAATGGTAAATGTAGGTGCAACAGCTATGTGGCTTATATCTAAACGGTTAAAAAAACGACATAATTTGAAAGATGATGTTAGACAATCTCTATATGATGAAATTAACAACTGGTTATTTGCTGTTGAAAAACGTGGTGGTATATTCATGGGAGGTGACAGACCCAATTTGTCAGATCTTGCTGTTTATGGAATTTTGAAAAGCATAGAAGGATGTACTGCTTTTAAAGATTCTTTGCATAATACAAAACTTGGTACATGGTATAATGCCATGTTAAAAGAAGTAGAAACACATTCAGGAAGCAAATATTTAGCAACTAAATAATGTAAATTTGCATTGGTTTGAATTATTTACTTCATTTCTATTAATATTATTGAAATTACACTTTGTTTTTTTGTTCGTATATGTAATAAGAAAGTAAAGAACTTATATAAGCAATAAATTTTGAAAATGTAAAAATGTTTAATTATATGAATAGCAAAATAAACTTAATTTAACATAAAAGAGACATATAAATAATAAAAAATTCATATTTGCAGTGAAAGCATCAATGCTTTAAATATTAGAGAAATTATTAATACAGAAGAAATTTAAAAAAAAAATGTTAATTATAATATTTAAATATTATTAACACTTATTACAATTACATATGTTCACATCATGGCTGCCGATTTATTATGCTGTATATGTCATACATAGAACAGAGTCATACTGCTAATTTACACTGCACACGGTATTTGACGATACGTTAACGAGAACCCTTTATTTTCAATTTCTCCAATCTCATCTCCATTTGTGATAACATATAATACAAATGGTTTAGAATACGCTAAAATAAAAAAAAGGTATTAGTTCATGTAAAATGTATATTATATATGTATATATACAAATTATGATTGAAATAAGACAGAATGTAAAAAGTTAAAAATTAAGAAATTAAAACAAGATCATAAATATATAAAATAAAATATGCTTACATGTTTTTGTTACAAAACCATTACCGCAAAATCGTTCTGTATTAACTGCAAGACCATTCTCATATGGATGTGGAACGATGACAAAATCTTTAGTACAATTTATTCCTGCTTCTGCTGCATATTCAGTACCTTTGTAGTTTAAATGTACATATAATATATCAGAAAATTTTAAACGAATAAGGAACTAAATAATTAACCGAAATGTCATCATGCTTACCTATTATGGTAGGATCAAATGAACCTGTATCTCCAGATACAGAAAATGAGTTTGAATTTGTTTGAGACCATTCAATGGCACAATATCCTTGTGCCATTCTTACACATACACCATAATTTGTATTTGCAATTTGTCGTGTACCAATTTCTGGTGCTGAAGTAATTTTTATTATTAAACTAATTATCCACTTAGCAATCAATTGATACTTCCACATATAATTGATATTTTTAATTAATTCGTAAGATTTTTTATTGGATGTATTAATTGATAACAAAAATTGATGAAATATTACAAAATTTACTACCAATGTATTAAATCTATTTTTAAATTTATTACAGAATTAAACTAATTTTAATGATATTTTAAAAACTCTGATAAAAGCAATTTTTTATATTATAATTTAGAATAAATTTACTTTTAAAATACTAATTTTAAAAATTTAATCTTTCACTGATAATATGATTACTGTTCTGGGTATATTTGCAGAAATCTTATATAATTATTAATTGAATTTGCACAATTGTTTCTATAAATTATTAATAATGATAATACCTCTTGGATTCTGTGTTGTGCCATAATTAAAACTTGTTACAATATTTGAGACACCATCATAATACTGTAAGCATCCATTTGGGGCTGTAAAAGATTTATGCAATAGAGTCACTGAAGTTAGAATACTTTAATTGTATTAACATTAATTTCAATTTTCTGACTTATATAAATAACAACTTTTAATTGAAATCTTGTTTACATGCACAATAACTGAGTTTTAAAAATGTTATTCATAAGTTACATCTATTTGAAAAAATAATAAAATACAAAATTATAATATACATACCTTTATTGGTGGAATCACATGGTAATTGCTGAATTCTTATATTCCATCGGCGATCTGTAGCGTATTCAGAATTAGTATCAACTGATAGCATAATGGGTGTATCACCACTAAAATCTAAGTACACTGAAAATAATTAAATAGTTAAAAAATATATTAAATGCTACAAACATTAAGATAATAATTAATTGAATATAATGTAATATTTTTTATAAAATTTAATTAAAAATTGTCGTGTACATATATATGTAATTATATAATTTGATATTGGTATTTACTTATTGTTAGTAATTATATTTGTTACCATGCTGATTTGCATTTTCTCCACAAATTCGAGGCACTATACTTCCAGATCCTGAGACCAAAAGAAGATCATAATCACAAATTCCACTTGCATTTGGTGAAGCAAGACTAAATTCTAAGAAATCTAAGCGTAACTAAAACAAATTTATAACATAAGTTTAACACAAATAATAGGAATTTTTATATAAACTAACTTTATTTAAAAAATTTTAATTTTCTTCATATTTTATTACTCTACCTGACATATATTTGAATTACAACGTTGCACTGTTATTGTACATCGTCCTTGGCCTTCATAAGTTGTGGGATATTCAGGGTTTGTAAAATATGTGTTATTTACATTTGTTGTAGAACTGCAGGTTTTTTGAACTGTAAGCATTAAATTTAAAGAGAATTTTTTAATAATCTGATTATATTAACATTTATAATAATAAATTATGAGTATGCAACAAATAAAGTATTAAGAAAATAATTAAAATTCCTTTGTTACTTACAAACACAGCAAATACCATGTCCATTTGCACAAGTACCAGATGGTGTTCCACCATATTCACGGCATTCTCTTCTAGTGAAGCAGGTACCATTTAAATTGTTGCTAGCAAGGCATTGTGAATTTGCAAAACGGATAACACTGAACAGCGGGAAGACTGTTTAAAAATTCATTTAATGGTTTGATAGCATTTTTATATAATCAAAATACTTAAGTTATTAAAGAAAATCAAATACTACAATCGTCCTTAGGCACTTTGTATTATTAAATGAATTTCACATTTTTAATATAATATTTTAGTAATAACTTTGTTTATTTTCCTATTACTTACATCTTCCTCGAGTCATTGAATTTTGAATTTCCATGACATTATCAGTATTCAATTGACAATTAGTGTGAATTCCAAAAAGGAAAATCGTCAGGTAAACTGCATGGAACATCTTTCAAATAACAACTGTTCAAAAGACGTTCTATTCTTCCAAAGATTTCGTTTAACGGTACCCAAGAAATCAGAATAATTAGCGCGCAGATAACAACCAACTTACTATTTACTCATGCTTACATAACTGGATTTTCAATATATCTGCTGTATTACAGATTTTTTATCTAAAAGATTACTTAAATAAACGTTTTCTAAAAAATTATATTAAATACAATAAATTATAAATCCTATGTGGAAAACGTAAGACTATATTTTGTCTTACAGTTAAAAAAAATTTACCAAAATAAAAAACGTAGGATACATACATACATACTATAAATAAATACATAGTAATGATAGTTCTTTAATACTTAATGCATTTATGTTTATCATCTAACTACATTTTTTCTAAGATTATCTAGAACCAGTTATTTTAACATAAAGTAAATTTACAATAATAATAATTTATTACATTAAAAGTACTATTATGAGTATATTTCAATTTGTAGAAAATACTAATCAGAAATTTTATTTACTGTCCTGCAAAATGGACAACATCCATGCCGTAATAAAGCCAGCTCATAGTCGTCTAAATGAAATAGCTAAAAAGAAAGATATAGAAATTATTATATCTTTTAGTAATTGCTATATGAAAAGAAAAAAGTTTAATTCAACGTGTTTCAGAGTAACACTGATTTTCATATTCCTTTGTTAATTCTCTAACTACTTAAAATGTATAATTTAATTTATGTTAAAGCAACATAACACACAATTCAGTGATAAATATTAATATTTAATTTTATATACCTTTAAACAAGATTTACAAAATGTAATTTGTAAATCAGGTAAAAGATTTTTGTAATATTTTGTTTTGAACGGTTTTGGCCACTTTATAATTAATATAGTACATGGATCCATACTTTTTAGAACATTTCTGCCTACAACTATAGCAGAAGTGGACTTTCCCTAAAATAAGTAAATACGATTAGTTTAAATCTGTTTTAATTGTACAATAATTGTGAAAAACTTTATTCAATATTATTGTACTATTATTTTTTATTTCATTAATTACACTTTTAATTTGTGAAGTGACGTATGTTATAAAATTGTAAGTAACATATGATACCTCATATTTCATTAAACGAGCAGTAAAGAGATCTACTTCAGGTGTAATAGAAAATTCATCTGTAATTGTAATATTATTACATATCGAGAGCGATTCATTTATTAATTTTTCTGCTTCTTCGTCCGAGATATTGTCTTCTAGTTCAAATTCAACTAATGGTAAGATTTCTGTAATTTTAGTAATTACATTAATATGAATATTTTTTAACATCAATGAAACATTTTTGAAGCTTTTAAAATTTTGCTAAGGGTTGTTTATATATTAAAATATACTTTTTATAGAACATGTTTGACATTAGTGTATTTATTTTTGTATCTTTAAACAAAAACTTTAAATACTGTCTACATGTAATAGTACATTGAAAATTAGTTAAAATTTTTCTTAATAACAAAATGCTCACCAAACATAACAAAAGAATATTGAAATTGTAGACCACACTGCATACATTGCCCTTGATTATTTGTTGGTAACAGAGGATTAAAGGTTGAACACTTGTAGCAAAGTGGCAAAAGTTCTTCAGGATCTCTGTAAGAAGAAGCTCGAGCATTTAAATTTGAAATTTCTAATTGACTAAGCTGACTCATTGGAATTTTGGTTTTACGTAATTTTTCAAGTAACTGCATAGTTAGTTTATTAGCACCAAGAAAGGAAGCTTGTTTTAATAAGGTATATGTTATAATGAATCTTGAAATTCCTTCTACTTGAATATCTTCAATTTTTGTTAAAAGAAATCGTGCGATGTTGAAGAGGGCTTCTGGCATCAATGACGTAAACGGTTCTTCCTAAAAGTAATTACGTAATAAATCCTAATATAATTCTCATTATTTTATTCTAGTATTCTATTCACGAGTATAGTATTGCATTCTATTCATTATAAATAAATATCTTTTTGTATAGATACTGTAAATTTATAAACTTATATATATATATATATAATAGTTTTAATAATACTAGACATCCATCAACAATCAGTAGAAAATTAAGGAAGTGATTCTAAAAGCCAAAATAAATTTCTTAAAAGCTAAAATAAAGAATAACGAAATCGTACTTCAGACTTTGTTTATAAGCTACAAACATTAAAAAATTATTAATTATTAATATTATTACCTTACTATTCTTTACAATAAATGTATAAAACAGAAATCG
The DNA here is from genome assembly GCA_033822845.1 of Tetrapedia diversipes. Lineage (NCBI taxonomy): Eukaryota > Metazoa > Arthropoda > Insecta > Hymenoptera > Apidae > Tetrapedia > Tetrapedia diversipes. The sequence goes on along the minus strand of JAOPTO010002393.1, from coordinate 1,165,739 downwards.
ATGCTACAAAGGATTAATATTTAATGAAGTATATGAAACTATTGTTTACCATGTATTTATGCACTTCATGATAAGCATAATAAATTTCAGCTTTTTCGTAATTTTGAAGAAACGTCGTTTGTAATTTTTCAATACTTTTATCAAAATTTAAATTGATTTGTGAAAGAAGCCAATAAAAATAAGAAGCATCACGAAATCTTTTTTCCCTAACTGCATTTCTGGCCAACATTGTTAAAACCAATACAGATTCATCTGACTGTCCAGCTATCTGAAATGCTAAAAAAAAATGTATGAATGTATTCTATTATTCTGTAAACATTGAATACAAATAAATCATAAATTATTTCTCTTTTACATTTTATATTTTCCTATATACTTTAAAGGAATATGTTTTTTGTACTTACCCTGTTGTGCTTCAGAAAAATGACCAGTCTCTGCTAACCATCTAGCATATGGTCCATATATTCTAGCTTTCAGTTTAGGGTTTCTTTCAGCTAATTCAAATGCTTCTGGCCAAGCTTGAGCTTCTATTAAAACATCTGCTACATCAGGATCATCTCCCAGACGACTAAAAATTTCTGCTGCACCATGAGTAGCACCCAATTTTTTTAATTTATTAGCAATTACAGTTAAATTATCTCTATCAGTTTTATCAAGTTGTCTACCAACTTTAATCAACATGTCAATCCAACCATATTCTGCAATTATGTTAATGGCACGATCAACATCTCCTGCTGAGAGAAACATTTCTGCTGCAGCACGAGGTTCTCCAAGACTTTTAGCCCATTCTGCTCTTTTACGAAGTAAAATAGTACGATCCTAAATATGGTAAATTTTTATTTCAATTACCTTTGATTTGCATTTATTCGAATAATAATTTATGATATAGTATTGATATGTTATTATGTGGAATACTTCTATTATTTTATATAATATAACATGTAAAAGAAAGTGTTTTAAATGGTCTTAAACAATTTAAAAATATATAAAGTGTTTCCAAATTTAAAAGGAAAAGCATGTTAAAAAATATTGCTATCATTAAAATATTAGTTTTACTAACCTGATTATTTCCACTAACAATGAATTCTTGTGCGATATCAAACATGCGTAAATCAGAATACATAGTTAATGCATATTGTTGTAAGCCAGCTTTCTGGTAAAGTTTTGCAGCATCTTTTAGTTTTCCCATGGCAGCTGCAGTTGTAGCCATGCATGCTTCTCTTCCCCATTCTCCAGATTTTAGTTTTTCTTCCACTTCGGACAGAACTTCCATATATCTTAAGTTTTTCACTCTAGCAAAAGAAGAATAAGCTATGCTTAATTCTAACTTTTCCAAAGCAGTAGTGCCTAAGATGAACCAGTCAGAATCTGCTACTCCAAGACATGCTATGTTATAAGCATGAGAGAATAGACCAATATCAAGATATTGATACATAAATAGTGATAATGGTGCCTATAACAAATAATTATATAATAGTACATAATTCAAGATAATGATAACTACAACATTAATTATTATCATATATATCATTATATTCTATTATGAGGCATCATATAAGGTTTAGTAAAAAAAATTATTTATTTTAATTATTTATACATGTTAGTACTGATAGAAAACAAAATAGTTTTACCTCCATTATAACAATAGAAGAATCATTTAAGCAATAAATCTTTGAACCATTGTGTCCAACAACAAGTCCAGAAAATTTTTGTTTATACTCCTTAAAATTGCCTACTTTAATTGCTAAATATTCTCCAGTAGAAAAGCACATTATATCTTCAAAGTTATTATTAAATGCTACACTATTTACATTTCGAAATTCTTGTAGTTTTTCTTCTGTATATAAATCAAATACATAAAGAATTCTATGGTCATTAACCACTGCAAGCTTTTCTTTAAATGAACTAATATCAAGGCATCTTACAGAACCATCAATTTTTATTAAATATGCTGGAAAAGGATTATCCAAGTATATCTTTGCTATGTAACCAGTATTTAAACCTGTAATTAAACATTCTTGTCCAGCTGGACCACCAACAACTTTTATATAAGTTATAAGTCCATCAAGTATCCACTCTCTTTCTATTGTTCCACTAAAAGATAAACTTTGCAATCTTTTTTCTATACACAACACTAAGTTATTCGCAGTGACAACAAGCAAATTACAATTTAATGCTTGATTTAATTTTTCACATATACGATAGTGCATCCCATCATTGGAATTTGATGGTTCATAGATGATTACACGTTCTGATAATTGAACTGCTAATCTGTTTTTATATACTGCAATCCGGTGTATCTAAATATAGAACATAAAATTTTACACTGTTAAATAATACGAAAATTACATTTTTATGTAATATTACAGTAAGACCTCACTTAACGCTATTTCAGTATTACGCCGTAGTATTTGGATTCTCCGAAATCGCACACAGTAGTGATACTTGTAGTATATGTGTCGTATACGAGGAGCAAAACGAACTCTCAATAGATTTTCTAAAAAAAAAGTTTAGCCAATATAACGGAAATTATGGATCAGTTTGTACAAAATGATTTAAATTTTGAAAGAAGTTCAAAAGCAAGACGAAGTGTCATTGATGCGGTGTTTTGCTATCGACAACTACTTGCTGAATGAAACAGGAGAAGGCAACTTTAGATGACTTTGACACAAAAAAACAAAAAATATCAAATAAGGAAGAACCTTCCTCGTAACAAAAATGACATCTTTACTTCAACTTTTTTTTATTTTTATGAATGTTTTATGAATAAAAATGGTTATTAGCAATAAATAATTGATGTAATAAAAAACTATTTAACAATAAATGTTACAAAATAAAACAAAAAAAGAATTGAGAAGTTTTTCTTATTCTTTGTTCTGTTTCACTTATCCCCATTATTAACGTGTTAAGATGATCTCGTTTAACGTTGTTTTATTTAGCGCTGGAACTTATTGGAACGTATCCCCCGCGTTAAACGGGGTCTTACTGTATTTTTTACTTGGTTCAATTTAAAGATCAAAAAACAGTTTTGTGCGAAACTTCAATTTAGTACACAATACCTCTTTTACTTACCAAATCTTTACATTTAATACGGACTTTCTGATTAGTAATTAAGTTTTGTATTATTACATCGGTCATATTTTCTCTGTATGCATATCGATCTCCATATAATCCATGTATAATATTGCAAGATAATTGTAAATATGTTATTATACCATCTTGACAACCAAGTGCCTAAATAAACCAAAAAGATCAGCCCTATTATATAATCACATTACATTAAGTACTAAAGTAAATAATAAAGATTTTCGAAAGCTGAAAAGAAACAAAAGGTTTTATTCGTACAACATGTGTAGAAGTTGGATGTACAGCACAACTCCAAACCCAAGAGGAAAATGTACCACCAACATTTATTAATTGTATTCCATCATATGTCATTAATATACACTGTTTATTACTTCCAGAAACTAAAATGTACTGGCCTCCAGCAAAATTACACATTTTAAGAGGAATAAAATTGAGTAATCTGTCTTTTCCAAGTGGTTTCCCTGAAACTGAATAAAATGATATTGCTCCACTCCATTCTGCAATACAGAGAACATCTGATGAATCTTCCCTACAAATAATGCAGAAATATATTATTAGAATATTTGCTAATTTTAAATAATATGAAGAATAATTATTTTTCTATTACCATTGACAATTCCACAGCAAACTCCAAATAGGCACTCCATTTTGTCTTTCAATTCGTGTTTGTTCTTCTCCATTCTACAATATCAAGTTTATGAATAAATATCTTTCGTATGTAATGAATGCAGTTTAATATTGCAAAACATAAAATATAAATATGATTAATGAAGAAAAAATACAACAAACCTTGTTTCTAATGGAGACAAAGCCAGATGCCAAGCCAATAGCTAAATATTGACCATCGTTTGTCCAAGCACAACAATTCACTCTTCCCCTTGACTTATGTTTTACAACTGCTTTCTGTTCTGCAGACCAGAATGCTATATCTGACAATGAACAGCTTAAAAGTTGATGTGACACTGGATTGAACTGCATTGCTTGAACAGCTTCATTATGTCTAAGACATAATATCATAAATATATTATATACATTACATGTCTAAATATACGATATACTCTATATAACAACAGTTATAAAATTTGAAGATAATTTAATTACATTTTAGTGTGTATAGTAATTGAGAATTAAAATTTTTGTATGCACATTTTTTATACATTTTACATGTTATTTTTAATTGTGATCGAACTATACTTTCATTTTCATAAACATTGTAAGCATAATTAACAAAAAAAAATATACAAAAAGTATATATAAATGATATACAGAGGTAAAGATAAAGGATGTGGTTAGCAGTAGGAAAGATGAGAAAATAGAAAGATGGTTGGAAATGCTAAAGAAAAAGAGGGAATTAGCAAGTGATAAAAGGCAATAAGAAGGTATATACCAAATAGGAATGTGCAAAAGCAAGTTAAGCTAATTTAAAATTAAAATAAATAGATAAGAAATAGTTAATAGGTTTACAGTACAAAGCTAATAATTTAATAGTTTTATATTGGGTGAGATAAGAGGATAATTTGTACACCAAGTCCACATCTCATAGCTGTGTTGCAGAAATGATAAAAGAATATACACAAACATATACACATTTCATGGTTATAACGATTATTTATCAAATAGATATTACTTACGAGTATTTAAGTATACCTTCTAATCTTGACGTCCAGATGATAACACTTTTATCTGCACTACCTGATGCAAATTTTTTACCATCTCTTGCATAACATACACAATAAACTATATCCTTATGTCCTATAAAGCAAAAATTAAGGTATTATCTATATTCTTAAACTAGACATTTTACATTCTAATTTATTATCTTAATTACCTTTTAATGGTTGAATTAAAGCACCATCATTTGTTTCATAAACGAGAACTTGATGGCCAGCAGCAATAACTAATTGAGTTCCATCTGGATTAAAACATAAGTCATATATACTGCAACAACATTATAATGTATTAATAATTATTTCCATTGCTACAAATAATACAAAATTGATAATCAATACAAAAAACTTGACTTAATTTTAAAGGATTACTTTTAAAAGCAAAGATTTTTTATTTAAATTTATACTTTTAGACTAACATACATCATACATTTATAGATCAATCAATCAATTACAAAAGTATAATTATTAACAATATTATTTTTAAAAAGACACAAATAAAAATGTATTTGAAATAACATGATCGCGATAGTATTCGTTCTTATGTTACTGAACATATTTTTATTTTTTATTTCAAACAAATTTAAAATGTTTCCATTATATTATGTTATATATATTGTTTACATATTTATATATTAAGAAGATTATTTCTATGCTTACCATCGCTCTGATTTATCTTGAACCTTATCAACCCAAGTTGGAGAAGCTTCCATCATTTATTCTTCCACGAAAAATCAGTTCTTCAAGGTACTTTCTTAAAATTATTTGTTATTATTTCCTATACAAATTATATATTCACATATATTCACATATCTATCCATTTCTATGCACAAGTTTATTTTCACGGTTTCCACGGAAACTGTTAAAATGGCGGCTAGCAAGGAGTATAATATAATTTTTATTCACGCTTAAATTACCTTGGTATTTTATTTATAATACATAATAATGTTAAATTTTAAACGATAAAGTCATTAATGAGTAACTATATTGAATTCTTTGCCATTACTTAAATCTTAAATTTTATATGTTAATAATATAAAGAACTTACAAACATATATTTTTAATATAAAAGTTTGTATTACAATATTTTAACTTTCTTTGACATATAATAGATGTTTAAACATAAATATAAATATTTCATATACATGATATAATAATTTAAGGAATGCTTTTACTAAAAGAATTAAATAATATTATTAACTTTTATAAAACTAATAAAACTTAATATATTATTGGTTAAGCATTTATTATCTATGAATATCATAATATTTTATGTAATACTGTGAATATGAATAATAATATTAGCAATATTGGTTGAAGTAATTAAAACTATTTAAAAAAGTTTATTTACATACATTAAGAATGTACACCACTATTAGAACACAAAATATTCCAAAATAATATCCAAATAGGAAACATTATGGAAACTGTTACATTATACAACCAATTTCCATAAATCATTGAATCCATAATGCTGAAGACAAATGCTTGTTTTGTAGCACGGTACCCACGAAATAGAATTGAGAGCAAAGAATCTGAAGAAAAATTTGTGTATGTGTAACACATTATGACTAAATTTGTAATCATAAATGGATGTAGAAAAATCCACATTAAAGTCAACACTTTGTGAAGTCTGTAACATAAATTTCGTTTCAAAATTTTTCATAACAGTATTTAACATTATCAAAAAACAATTAATTTAAAAATATTTTTAAAATATAAAAAAATAAAGAAAGTAACAACTCATTAATCAAAAAGACTGAAAAAATTAATAAATCAAAATCTCTTTTATTGCTCATTTTAATAATCATAATTGTAAAAAAATTTCTTTTTGAAATAAACTTACATGATAGAATCTTGTTTTGGTGTTACTGATAAAATAACAGGTACATAAATTACAGCAATAAGAAGTGCCAAAGAAAAATTATGCATTGCTATACACATTAGTACAGTACCTAACTCTACTAATGCAGTTACACATACTAAAGCTGCATTTTTATATTTCATTTGCCTGAAAGTAATAAAAATTTATTTCAATAAAATTTATAGTAATATGAACTAATGAATTAATACTTAAATTACCTTCTAGAATAAAGTGGCCACATTAATGTTAAAATAGTTATTGTCATGAAACCAAAATATATTGAATCTTCTGTGTGAAAATTTATTTTTTTACCAAAATAAATTAGTGCAGACGGAGATGTTGTTATTAGAACTCCACAAATATGTGCCCATAATATTTCTGAAGTAATAACTCCAATATCAAATCCATCATCCTATAAAAAATATTTTATCTGCATAATTATATTTTTCAACTTTCTTACACAATAAAATATAAATACATTGCAAGCATAGAATCAAACTATCTTAAGCAACAGTATTTATTACATTTGAAACAAGTTATTTTAATTTATAAATTAAATCCTACATATATTTTATTTAACAATACATTTCATTTATTATTTATACACTAAAAAAATAATAAAAAACAAACAAACGAAAGAAACTACAAACCTTTGACTGCTTGACAATAATGCTTTTCTTATCTTCTACAAGATTAGCTGCTTGAAGTCTTTGCCACATGGAAAATGCTTTTACAAATATTCCAGCAATAATTAGAACTAGAGACCTTATATAAAGTCCTAAAATTTTGTTGCAATAATTATTAATATTTGATCACTAAATATATAAAAGTAAACCCATTGAACAGTTGTAAATTAAAACTTCTCTATTTTTTAAGAAGATATATTTATAAGTAATTTCTCAGTAAGGAGAAATAGAACATTTACATTTTTGTTTCATCTTTTAAATCCTCACTTACCAATAGAAATATAAGTATCAGTTGACGGAAGTAGATAAAAAAAGTAAGATTGGTGGAAACGCTCTAATAAATTATTTAAAGACCGTACTATACTTTCTACGATACGGCCAACTTGATAAAAATTTCCATCAGAACTTTGTTTTCCAGACTTTTTAAAACCTTCCAAGGTAATAGCTTCAATACCAAATCTATAATGTTTATTAAAAAAAATAAAAAATACTAAATACTGAATTATTCCTTACTTATATTAAACCAAATGAATATTTAAAACAAGATCTCTTCATATTTTTGTCACATTTTTTATCAATCTTATAGAATGTTTTTATGAATATAAAATATATATATCTTTAGAATTTTTTAATGTTGTTTAAGTACCTGTGAAAAAGTCCATGATTTCCTGTTGGAATTCCAGTAGCTTGAGTTGTAATCATCATGAGAAGTGTATTAAAGTGATACCACCAATTCTTGAACTTATTTCTGTACTTAACATCAAAACGTTTTTGAAATGATTGCCGAATCCCTTCCTTAGCTATCATATTTTGGGCTAAATTAAAAAGGTCCAAATTGGGTAATCGTCCATTTAATCCTTCTACCTAAAAAATAAAAAGACTAATTTTTTTACCACTGTTAATGTTTTCAAATAAAACATAAATTACCAGAAAATTGTTTTATATCAATTTTGTACAGATATTGAAAGAAAAAAATAAGCATACTTTCACATCAATAGATGAAATCTTCATTGAATGTAATTCCAAATTAATAGCAGCTTGGATGGAACCAGCACGACCAGAAAGATCTCCAGATATGAGCACACCTTCATTACCACTTGTAACTCCATGATATGCATCCAACCATGCCTGTATTCCTAATTGTTCATGTTCTGTTATTAGAAATATAATATCCTTTGCCCAATACTTCTGCTCTATAAGAAACAAAATTTTTAACATATTTTGATAAACTGAAAATAAATAATGGAAGAACAAATAAATATAATTTTTATACGCAATTATATTTTAATTCTTAATCTTTTTTATATAGTGTATATAATATTTGCATGTTTACAAATTATAATTGAAACTTCTGTATAAATAATACAACAATACTTTTTGCTGTATTACATGATAATATTATCAAAGTTATTAAAAATATTTAATTACATTTTATTAAAATACTTACTTCTACAAAATTTAGCAAATGCAAGAAGAAGCGCAATAGAAGGTGCAGTATCCAAATAAATACTGTTAATTGGCCTAAAAGGAACACTAACTACAATTGCCTCTGTACTAGCTGCTCTTGGAGCTCTTATAATTCCATATATATTTTGACCTGTAAACTATAAACATACTAATCTTTATATCCTCTTTATATATTTTTGTATACATTGCTTCTAAATTTAATGCTGTTAAGTAGTTTCAAAAAGCTATTTGAAAAGCTTTCTAATAATAATAAAATATGACTTTTGACTTACTCGCTGTTCTTGGAATGGATACATTAACGTGAAATTATGTATAAAAACATCTAAATGAAGTTGATTTAATTTAGCAGCTAACCATGCATATGGCATTATATCAGGATACCGTTTCATTTCATGGAATAAGTGAACATAATATTCTTTAGCTTCTTGTTCTAAGTTACTTTCTTTTGTAACTAATCCTGGTAATAAAGCATTTTCAGAAAAGTAGGTATCTATAACATAAAAAATGATTCATACATATTATTTAAAATTTATTGTAATATTATCATAGACACTTTGATTTATTTGACTCATGTCATAGATACTTTCTTTATTATCTTTATATGTAAGAAGTAATTATATACAACCATTATATATATAGAAAATAAATAAAATCTTAACATACAACATGATACTTTATTATAATAATTGTAAGTTGAAAAATAACAGTTTAATGTAATCTAAATTGCAAGAAATTTTTAAATATAAAATTTCTTTTATTTTATTTACAAAATAAATATGATCAATAAAAGTAGTCAGTATTAAATAGTTATTGGTATAAAAACGTAACCTATAATCTCTTTATTTAAACAACATACACAATTTTAATACTTACTGTCGTTAAATACGGGTAAAGCAAGCAGTAATATCCAAAAGATACCGGTAATATACAAAAGGAAACAGAGTGGTCGTTCCCATTTTAATAAAAATTTTATTACTTTTCCACATCCCGCACTAGGATCCGTTAACAAACCCATTTTGTTACGTAGGTCTATTCTGTGTCACAGAATCTGTGATGCCAGACGGTGGGTTTATTTCTCATCTCTTCATGTGTACATGGAAAATGCAATTATTATTTATCGTAACAATAATGCTGCTAAAAATAAAAATTGTGTAAAACTTATGGACAATATACATGTTATATAATATAATATAAATAAAAATAGATATAATTAAAATAAATACAAAGTTTTAAATCTATACTTGAACCGGCAAATTTGTTACTTGAAGTATATTAATTAGCAAAATTATCAAAATCTATTATATTTAATATTTTACAATTACAAATAAATTTATAATGAATTATTTTATTATGAAGTAACTTAAAAAAATTATCGATTTTATAAAAATTTAAATTTTTAACTTTGAATATAGATGAATTAACATATTATTACCAATACGTATACAATTATTTATATATAGTTCACTTAAATTATTAAAAAATATTATAAAAGACAATATTTATATGATATAGATTACATGTTTATTGTAAGAATTAGGAATATAACAAATGCACCTTTTTATTTTATATTTAATATATACAATATGAAATGAATTTGAATAAAAATATTTGTAAGAAAAAGAAAATATAATATTAAAATATAATGTAAACATATTTATTGCAAGTACATATGCTTTTAAAATAATACTCTTTGGTATCAATCTTTGTATAATATAATATGAAAAATAATAAGAGATTGGAACTTCATTATAAATAACAAAATATGTTACACTGAACAAATTTCGCTGTATCCTCATTTACATCTAAATTTTAACAGAAAAGCACAATATTTTTCACAATTCTTCACAAAGAGAAGTTCATTGCTACACGTTATTTAATTCTGAGGTTATAAGTGGGAAATGTTGAGTATCTAGAAGTAAATCCTCGTTTGTATCTACTTTTTCTTCAGATTCAAATTCCTCCACATCTTCATCATCAGTTATTACTTGAGGGCCAGTAGATTTATACTGAAACGCAGAGTGTGATAAATCAACTTCAACAGGAAATAATGTTACAGCAGATAACAGATCTCGTGTGTTGGAATAATATTTTGCTAAACCAGCTACAAACTTTTGCAACTGCCATACAACATCTTGAACGTGTTTATTGTCTAATAATTCAAGTTTTACAAGCACATCTGACCTAAGTTTAGCAAATCTTGCGCGAGCTTCTTGTCGACATCTTAATACTAGTCGATATTCATAATTGCCTGTTTCTACTCGATAAAGAGGTTCTTGTAGCGCTGCATAACTTTGTTCCTCATCATCTAATTCTTTCACTTTCAAGCAATAAGAAAGATATTCGAATTTTGCATCAGCATATTTGCTAATGGTTAATCGAGTATCTGGAATAGCTTTGTGAAGATATGTGCCTAGATCATTTAATATAGGTTTTAAACTTTTTAAAATTGTTATTCCAAATTTTTCCATTTGCCTATGCTGTTCTCCAAATTGTCTAAAAGCTTCACTAGCTCGTGGTTGTGGTTCTCTCACTCCTATTGCAGCAAAGGCATCTCCAAATACTGAAATATGTAGTATAATAACACCTTAAATATTAACACGTTTAACTAAAAGTAACCTTATAAATCTGGTACTCGAATACAAAATTTGTAGGTATACCTTTGTATATTTGAATTAAATCAAAAAAAGCATGTAAAGTAGCTTTGGCATGGGAAACTAGACCTCTGTATAAATTTTCTGTGCGTTGCAATGCCATTAATCGTTGCACTAGTGCATCATTACAAAGAATAGCGCGTGATAATCCAAGTGCATCTGCTGTCGCACTTCCCATTCCTTCAACCAATCTATGCTTTACCTGAAATTTTATTTGTATACTAAAATCATAATTAATAAATAATTACTTATAACAAATATATAATTTTATATAATTTCCTACCTTTTTTAAAGCTATATCAAGAGTACGACCTTGCTTAGGATCAGCATGTAATTTATTGTAATTAATGCTAACTTGAGAATCACAAGACTGTATCATTTTTGCAACTTCTACTTTTGTTTTTCCTCTGACTGATGTTCCATTTACTGCAACAAGTTCATCTCCCGATTGTAATGTACCATCTATTGCTGCAGGTGTATTATCAAAAATTTGTACAATATACAGGCAAGGGCATAGTGGTGCTCCACCACCAATACTTATGCCTATAAGATTATTGCTGTCCTTTTGTATCACAATATTGCCAGATGTTATGGTCATACCCCTATATAAATAAATATAACAAATAACATTGAATTTAATACTTATTTCAAATAAAGAATACAGTCATTGCAAGATACAAAATGAAATTTCAAAGAATATATTTACAGTAATAATGATAATAAAAATAAAAAATTGATAGTTATATAATATCAATTATATAATATTATAAGTTAATGTTACAAATAGTTATTATTGTGCTAATTCAATGTTTAATAATGTGCATAACATTAGATACAGAATGTTTTTTGAAGTTTATGCTCATAACACCTTGCTAAACATACAAAGCATAAATAACATGAGATGATAAAAAAATTTAAATACAATTTTATATTAAATATGCATTCAAGACATTCTTACCTACATTTTCTGATAATAATTAAATGTTTATATTATGACAAAAAATATTAATTTACAAGGTCTATTATGAAATACTATAACGTTACAAAACATCATAAATGAAGCATTAACTGACATAATATTAGAACATAATTTTAGCAATAAGCACATTATTAGATCAAAACTTACGCTGAACTGTTGGATAGATGATAAAGAGACTGATCTTGATTGATTAATTCAACATTTGGTCTATACCCCAGAATTATTGAAAGGAATAAAAAACATATCATTCATAAAATGTTTTAAATGCATAACACACATTAAATGAAATTTTCGTGATAAACAATGAAAGTAAATGATAAAGTTGTGAAATAAAAATGCATACATGCGATCTTCCATTGTGATAAACTGATGCACCTGCACATTAGCTGATGACACGGTGGTTAATGAAACAAAATTTTCTTTAAATTCTTCAATAATGGTTTTCAAAGTAATACTATCTGTATGTAACACTATTTGATCCTCTAGACTATTCCACCACATCGTGGCATACAGACATGCATGTTACAAGAGAAAAGAAGCACATTTAAATTGAAGTGCAACACATATGATTAAATAAATAGTATTATGAAACCAACATCTTATCCTCTTCAAAGAAGAAATCATCATCATACTCCATGCTTGTAATCTGTAATGTTAATACTAACATTTAATACTAATCTAACTAATTAACGATTACTGCTAAATAATTAAAATAATTTGGCATTTGACACTAAAGAATTTATACTTTAAGATTATTTCATAAAAAATTGATATTATAATTAGTTTTTGACGTGTAATATTAAAACAGTATGTTATATCTAAATGTATCACTTACAGGAATAAAGGAATTAAGGTTATGCGCAAAAGATAAAAGTCGATACAATACACGTAAACTTTACTTTGCAATTCTAACTATAAAGTTCTTTGTCACTGTTTTCATGACTACTAACGTGTAGAAAGATTGAAATAATGGAAAATAAATTAAATTAATCTTAAAACAAATACTTTCCAATAATGTGTAATTTCTTATATAAGTAACTGTTTGAACAACAAAAATATAAAACATCGTGAACATGTACTTTAGTTAGTTCTTTCAATACGGACTTTAACATTTATTGACAAACTTATTAACATCTGTGCATTATACATATGATACAGGAAATACTTATGCATTTATCTTATTATGTTACAACTTACATGCGTTATTTAAAATCAAATTTTTTATATTCTTTTTATATTTATTATATTATAATCACATAAGAAAAGAATTTAAAATAGTTTGTTAAGTTGCAAATGTAATATATTACTTCTTTTTATCACACTTTAATTGCTTTAATAAGTAACTTATTAAAAAATGTAACAGAAAAGAATCTTTATTCTTTTTAAAAAAGAATTATTGGTAATTAAATTTACCATGTTGGTAACACTAAAGTCTTTTCGATGTTCGTTATTTAATGCCAACGTTACGTTAGTGTTCCACGTTGTCGAATTGACGAGTGCGTTTCTATCCTTCCACGTCGCAAGGAGGAATGAGTAGTAGCCGGTTATGTTACTTTAAAGCGGTGTAGTTAAGTGTTGGTTTCAAAGTGAGTGTTCCGGAAGTTAAATAAATTAATATTCATAACAGAAAGATTAATTTTAAAACAACGCAACAAAATGAAAAAAATTAGCATTCTTTTATTACTTTTCATTTCAACAATTACTTTCACAGTGAATAGAGGTAATACACAATAAAGAATGTTAATAAAAATTTATTTCATGCTTCATGATTTACATTTGCATTGAGCATATTGTATGTAACATGTATTAACATGAAAAAACAATTTCTTTTTTCTAATCCTATATTAAAAATGTAATAAATTCAGTTTTCACAAATGTGGTTTAGTAAATTTGGAATAAAATTTTTGATAATAAATTACATAGTGATAATATTTTATGATAAATGTTTTTTTGAAATTGCACTATGAAAAAATAGTTCTTTACCTTTCTATTTGTTTGAAATAATTTATTTGTAAGAAAAGTAGTTAAATGTATTACTGATTAATATGTAAATAATTTTGTGTGTGCATGAGCATGTGTATGTATAAATGTATCATAAACGTATATATACTTAATTTATATTGCAGTTTATGCTCAAGAAGATGAAAATATAGATGATATTATAGACATTGAAGGAGAAGATAATTCTGTAATAACAGATGAGGAACCTGAAGATGAATCTACCAATGCATCATCTGATGCTGATACAATTATATTATTCACTAAACCTGTTTATAATGGATTATCAACATTAGGTATACATATAAGTTTTATTAACTGTCTTATTTAATTTAATCTGCTTGTGAAATTAAGATTTATCAAATTTTTCTTTTTTTTTCAGAACTACCAGCTGGAAATTTAGTTGAATTTCTTGTTGGTTTCACCAATAAAGGAGAATCTGATTTTATTCTTGAATCTTTGGATGCATCTTTTCGTTATGCAATAGATTTTAACTTCTATATTCAAAATTTTTCAGTTGTTACGTATAACAAAATTGTGAAACCAAAGCATGAAGCAACACTAGCATATTCATTTATTCCATCAGAAAATCTTGCTGGAAGGCCTTTTGGCTTTAATGTCAATTTAAATTATAGAAATGCTGTATGTAATATACTTCATGTTCAATTTCGAAAATGTTTATCTAAAAGACTAACGGTAACTTATAATTTTACAGAATGGTATTAGCTTCAGTGAAGCTGTTTATAATGAAACAGTACAAATAATAGAACTGGATGACGGTCTTGATGGAGAAACAATTTTCTTATATGTGTTTCTAGCTGCATGTATCATATTGGCACTTGTAGGAGGACAACAACTTCTTTCATCTCTTGGTCGTAAATCACGATCTTCTAACATTCGCAAAACACCTGTAGAAATGGGTACATCAAATCCTAACAACGTAGATTACGATTGGTTACCAAAGGAAACGTTGAATAGAATTAGTAAGTAATACATATATTTAGTAAAATGTAGAACAATAATTATACTTTACGTGAAAATATTTCTTACAGATAAGTCTCCTAGAACTCCCAGACAAAGTCCTAGGCAACGAAAAGTTAAAAGAACAGCTGATGACTAAATTGATATGTGGATGTGTGAATGTGTGTGTGTAAATAGGAAATATGATTTCACATTTCTTTAACAACAGATTTTTACATTTTTACATTCATTATGTATTAATAAGAAAATTAAGCATTGTTATAACTTTTAAGTATCAAAAATAAATGTTCTACATTCATGATTAACATTATTGTCAAATGGAAAGAAAGAAGAAAATGTTATGCATAATAAATTTTCATATAAATAGCATTAAAAATTTTTCATGCACTGTAACTATAAGCTATGTAAATGTATGTATTATAATTATCAATTTTGCTACTGATTACTGTTTTGGATATAATATTATATCAGTAAACCCTAATTTTTTGTATAAATGTACTATATAATCCTATCATCTAATCTAATATAATAATCCATTAATACACATTTTAGTAACTTAATTTTGAATAACATATTTACGAGAATTGCATACCTATTTGCGTTTCGCTATACTTCAGTTTTCAGTTTTATTAAACTGTAATCAATCACTGCATTGAAACACACAAAATTAAGTGTTTATTCTACGAAGAATTTTGATTCGATTACATCATGAAGGATTAATAAAAGAGGAGTGGTGGGAGTGGGAAGTTCAAGCTTTAAACTGATGAAGATCGATGCACCCTCTATAGTCAGTAAATAATCCCACGTCATATACTGTGTCATACTTAATACCGAGTTGTATGTACTTGCGTGGTAGTGTTATATTAATTGTAGTGTTAATATAGAAGTTTTAAAAATGTCGGACGTAAGAGATTGGCTTAATTCTTTACCAACTTTTACAAGGTATTGGCTGTTATGCACAGCAATTTGTACATTAGCCGGAAGATTTGGACTAGTACATCCAAACACATTAATACTCATAAATGATCGATTTATAAACAATTTTGAAATTTGGAGAGCAGCAACCAGTGTCTTCTTCTACCCTCTCAGTCCGGGTACCGGATTTCATTTTTTGATTAATTGTTATTTCTTACACAATTATTCATTGAGGTTAGAACGTGGAGAATACGATGGACGACCAGCAGATTACTGTTTCTTACTCTTATTCAATTGGATATGCTGTGTTATCATAGGAATTATTGGTGAATTCCATTATCTTATGGATCCTATGGTACTCAGTATATTATACGTTTGGTGTCAATTAAATAAAGATGCCATTGTCAACTTTTGGTTTGGTATGTATTTCTGCTGTGAGAAAACTACTGATTGTAAATATTTTCTGTTCTCAATTCAGTTTATTAGTTTAACGTTTCTGCATACAGGTACACAGTTTAAAGCAATGTATTTACCATGGGTATTATTTGCATTTAATCTTATTATCTTTGGAGGTGGTATGATGGAATTGTTTGGTATTCTGGTAGGACATCTTTATGTATTTTTGAAATTCAAATATCCTCAAGAACTCGGTGGACCTGAATTATTAAATACACCGAAAATTCTTGAATCATACTTTCCTCCTCAAAGAGGGGGTATCAGATGGTTTGGAGCTGCACCTACACAAAGAACACAGGCACAACGAACTAGAAATACATTTGGTGGTACAGGATATGTTTTAGGACAATAAATTGTTAATTCCATTAAAAAAAAAATGAACCTCTGACTTTGAACTTTTTTCCATTGTTACTTTAATCTGGTTTAGTTCACTAACATGTACATAACAAATGTACAAAAAGTAATTTTATTTTCCCAATGTTTTTGAAATTGTATGAACAATAAACGCGATTAATATTTTCCTTCAAATTATAAAATACATTTAGATTATAAGATCTTTATAAAGATGATAGAATGATAGTTTTACTTAAAAATTTTTAATATATTTGCTATTTTATACCTCTATTTTATAAAATTATAAATGTATTTTTCTTAAAAATATATTATATTGATATGTAACTACATTATTAATTTATAACTTTAGACTTAATTGATTAATACATAAATGGCAAGTTAGTAAACATACTGAATAATATAATGTTTATGATTTTAATAGAATGTATTTATTTAAATTTAAAAGAAAATATTGTTTAACACAAATATTGTATTATACTACAATGTTTCAATCTGTTTCATTAAAAGTTAGGAATACATATGAAAGTATAATACTTTTATTTAAAAAATGTTTTATTATTTGATCCTTATAATCTGAAATAAGAAAAAAACAAAATTTTTCACACTGTAATATTATAAATATTATATGCACATGTTAAGTGATGATTTTTTTATTGAGGTTCTCTCCTCAGTAGCAGTATTCCTGGTAGTGTACAACACCACTGTAAAGTGCTGACACTAATCAGGTGGATGGGATGCTAACCCCTACCAAGAGCTCCAAGCGAATACATTTTATCACCAATACCAACTTCTTTAATACTGTCTTAATAGTATAATATTCAAACATGCAATAGTAATATGAGTACTGTGCAAAAAGTATTAGCGAAGAGCTCTAAACTTACCATGTTACTCATCAGGAACTTGGAACTTTCCACCATTAATCTCTTCGATGAGATCTCGTGGTGGTCTACCTTCAACCGTGCATCCCACTGACTGGCAAGTTCCTAATATTTCCTTAACAGTACCACTAAGATACTTTGACATTGACCTAGGCCTCATTGATCGAGCGATTGAAACAATATCATCAAATGATAAATTTCCACTGTGCTTGATATTTTTCTGTCTTTTACGATCCCTTGGAGGTTCTTTTAGTGCTTTAATAATTAATGAAGCAGCAGATGGAACTACTGTAATTGTAGCTTGTCTATTTTGAATCGTCAGTTGTACAGTAATTTTTAAACCCTTCCAGTCGCTAGTAGCTTTGGCAATATCATCACCAACCTTTTTGGGAGACTACAAACATTATTAAACATTTATATTACACATAGAACACTATTTGCCTAGCAGCTAATGCATTAAAAGAGAATTAAGTATTAATAAGAAAGAACGATTATTATGAATTATAAAATAAACATTACTTTAAAAGAGAAAAAAAAAGTAGAAAAATACTTTTAAATAGTATTAATTTACAAAATGTACACTTACTAAACCAAGGGGACCAATTTTCGGAGCCAAAGAAGAAGTGGCTCCTACTTCACCTCCCACACATCGCAGATAAACTATTGAAACAAACATATGCACGTATAAAAAGTTTAATATTTTATTAATACGCAGAGAAATTGGAAATATACCTGTCTTAATTTCATTTGGATCAAATTTAGGAGGCATTTTGCTAACTATTAAATAAAAACTTTATTATTAAATGAAGATTAAATACGATTTGGCTCGGAACACCACACTCGCCTCCCAAGCTTTGTCAAGAAGAGTGAAAGAGGTTAGAATGTACAGATATATAAGATACATATAGCACAAACTATATAAACTTAAGGCAGCTTTACAATTATTTTCATTTATTTGTCATAGATTTCATGGTAGCTGTAGAGTGTGGAGTTAAATAGATTAATTTTTAAAACAGACTAAAAAAACCTTATTTGTAAATATTATCTAAGCTCATTGTACAATAAGTATTTAAATTCAAAATTTACTGATAAAAATGTAAAAGTAGGAAAAATTTGTTATTATTTTGCGTAGATAAAATTTTAATACAAACTACTATGTATATGGAGTACCGTGTTTTATTTGTAATTTATGTAATTTTATTCCAAATTTCTATTGGTTATTCCTTTTAAATAACATAAAATGTTAATACATCTCATACAAATAAAGTATTTATTTCTACTTTAAAAAACCATTCAACGATAACAAAAAGAAAGAAAGGTATCAGATATCAAGAAGCGTAAATAAACAATAATTTGTATCTAACATGTATTTCAAACGTATAAATTGTTATGACGATACATATGCATACATATAGAAACATTATGTACAAAAGTATGGATTTTAAAATTTCTTCAAATATTTAGATACAAATGTAAATAGGGTTTGTGAATATATAAGATTTAAGGTTTTTCTATGCCATCAGTAACAGCAATAGCTTCGATTTCGAACTGTGCTCCCTAAAATAAGATTTTATAATGAATGCTAATGATTGAAATTTTTAATTTGTAACGTGTGCATAACGTGTACATAATTTCATACCATTGGCAATTTTCCAACTTGGAATGTAGATCGGGCTGGATAATTTTCCTTAAAAACTAAATATAACAGTTATGTACATGTCTACACATATCTATAAATGTATAAAATACAATATATTATTATTCTGTAATGTAATCAAACTGAATCTTACATTCTTTATAGACTTCATTTATGCCCACAAAATCGTTGATATTTTGTAAGAAAATTGTTGTTTTAACAACTGTAAATAAAAATAAAGCATAAGTATTATTATTATTTAACATGCATAAGTTATGTTAAAGATATTTATCTCGCTATATAATGTAGTTTCTTAAATGAAAGTAAAGTATACAATTAATTGTTTAAGAATTATTGATTTTAAGTATCTTAACTGAAATATTTGATACTTTTATAAACTTTTTTTAAATAAATGCAACCTTTATTGTAATCAGACCCAGCTTCCTTTAATATGTGTCCCATATTTATAAGAGCTTGACGAGCTTCAGTAACAACACCTCCTTCAACAAGTTTCTCAGTTTTAACATCAATACCAAGAACTCCAGATAAATATAAAGTATGATCTACAAGCACTGCTTGACTGTTAAAATAAAAATAATTATACTGCAATTAAATGGTTATATTCATATAATTTAAAAAATTTAGCTGTCAGTCTAAATATGTGAAAAATATTTGTTATTTAATAGTGCATATCATTACTTACTTATATGGCCCAACAGGTTTTGGGCTTAATGCAGATATTATAATTTTCTTTAATGCCATTTTTATTTCTTGATAGCTATAAATGTATTCACTACTTGGTTTGAACTCAACTGTTTCAGCACACAGTGTTTCTTAGATACGTATGAATATAAATTTCATTCTTGATAAACTTTTAACCTCTTACTAAAGGCAATATCTTATCTCATGTTTAACATAATTCTTTTTAAGATATTAAACTATATTAGGTTACCCTTACAATTGTTTTCTACAAATACATAAAAATTAATGATTTTTTTTTTTTATATAGAAATGCTATATAAATCTTTAAACTTAAAAAGTTTCATACAGAAAGTTATAGCATATTCAAAAGAAAGTATCTTTTATAAACAAATAAGTCACAATGAAGCCTATCTTTGAGATAAATAACATAAAATATTTCCTTCTATATGACAAAAAGTTTTTTTTACTGAAAATATAAATTTAGACCTGATAATTTTAATTTCTGAGAATGATCATATAGAAATGTCATTATTAAGCATATTCTTCAATTACAGGTAGAAATTATTGAAAAATAAATTATAGTATATGTTCCATCGTAGAAATATTTTCATGGTAAACTATGATTTTCAGGAATAAAATAATACAAAATTTTACAACATTAATGTGTTTAGAAAGATGTACGAGATAATTTTTAAATTAATTTTAAAAAGATCTGTAAAAGAAAAAAATAAAACTATGTAAATGATATTTATTTGATAGTGATCAATTTTCCTTCAGACCATTGACTTGTATCTTCAGTATTATTTAATTTTATAAAGACTATAGTCATAATTAAACAAAAATTCTGATATGTATGTAATCATTCATTATTCTTAAATATCATAATAAATATAATAAAGTATTACAAATAAAGTAATTAAATGAAAAGCGAAAATTTTGTATATTAAATTTTACTTGATAAACCGATGAAAATGAGGTTTTTACAGCACAGTCATACCTTTTATTATAATATATTTTTTGTATATATGTATGTATATGTATTATACGCGCGCGCGCGTAGTTTTTATACGAATGCATTGTATGCCTGTATAGAGCATTTACACACTTCTGCACTCCTTTCTAAGCACAACAAATATTACAGTATATTTTATTAATGATTAATGTCTATGAATCAAGAATGATTTATAACGAGCTTACGAAATTTCAATGAGCTGTGTTATTACGTCGCCCGCGTCTCTTTCGACTTCCCCCGGAGGGACGGTTCGAAGAGGCCCATTGTTCATAAAAACGTTCTGCTTCTAACCATTCTTGATATTTATACCACCATTCTTCCCACTTTATATAATCGTCTAAAGTAAGGTCCCTAAGATATCCTCTAGCTTTATAATAATCATATCTGACACGGACATCGTCCCAACATTCAAGACCTCTTGGTCCTTGGGCTAAAAGTGACTCCGGATAATGTCCCGGTGGTGGAGAATCATATCCTAACCTCGCAATTCTTTCTTCGCCCTCTATTACAACTTTCATTGCGTTTTCTCCATCTTTTGTAATGCGCATGTTTTCCATATCCCTACGATCTGCGCTCCATTGTGCCATTTTACCAAATCTAGAACAATTTGATACCACTTAAAAACTTCAATCTTTTTACATGTATTATTAAACTAATATTTTAATCTTGTGCATATTAATGAAATCATAAGTTAAATAATATAAAAGTACTTTTATCTTATCACAGACAATTCTTAAATAACTAAATAGATTTTTTATATTATATTATAATATATATTGCTTGTTAAATCATACCGTTCTGATAATGTCATTCTAGGTGGACCCACATGAGATGTTGTGGAAGAACTATCACTGTCTTCACTTGGCGAGGACTCAGGAGGAGGCCTAATCATTTGAGCTGATCCATGACTTGAATGTGTTTTTTCTACCTTTACAGGTTTACGCACCTCTACGTATATCTGTATACAAGTTTCATAGTTAAACAGTGATTCTCTCGTCACAGAAAGCATTGAAACGCAATACTTGCCGGTTACACGAGAGCGATATTAAAAATATAATCTGTAAATCAACCATTACTGTGTCATCAAGAGCTAATACCGCTCCTGTGTGATCGACAGCTATTGCAGTGGAAATCAGTGTGCGTGCGGATATATAAGAAATAAAAATCAGGGCGTATAAAAGAAAATGGACACTTTAGAATTAATTTCGTAGATATCATACCGTCGAAATCGCCCGTGCGTGATCGGTGGCTATGCCTTTGGGTCCTCTAGCGAGAGAATCGCTCTGTACATTGAAATACAGAAAAGGAATACATGAGTAGGAGCAGCAGATTAAGTTTTGAATAAAAATATATTAGTTTGAGAAACCTGAAATTATAATAAATTGCAAACAAAGTATGTTTTACCAATGGAATGGGATCTGGAATCCGTGGATCTTCTGGAATTCTAGCATGATGTTTCTCTTTACGCTGGATCTTGGTTTCTTTTTCTTTAATTGTCTTGTAATCCTTTTGATGACGTGGTGGAGGTTGTGGTGTAGGTGGGGGTGTACGTGGACGTGGTAACGGAGGTGATCGTGGTCTGGTACGAGTTGGTATAACTCGTGAGCTTGAAGGTATTACTTCTTTTGGATGTGCTCGGGCTCGAACTGGAGTGAGTGGTCTTGAACGAGAACGAGATGGTTGGGCAATGCGTCGCCGTTCCTTCGGAGAACAAACACTGCATGATCGGTCAGAACAAGTGCTTCCAGTGCTCGGACTGCGCGTAGGTCTTCCCCTTGTATGTGATCTATCACGAGGTGATCGGGGGCTTCTAGTTCGAGGACTACGTGGTCTCGGAATATGCGGACTTCGAGGCCTAGGACTTCTTGGACTTCGAGGATGTCCTCTGCTAGGTTCTCCACTTGTCGTGCCACCAACATATAATTCCTTATACCCACTATGTCTCCATCTATTCGGATCTCGCTCCTCCACTTCCAGAAGCTTTTTGTTCCAGTAACTTGATTGAGATTCACGAGCTTTCCGCATCATACTATCTAATTCTCTCCGTTTTCCTGAATTTTCACCATGTGGTCTGGGTTGTGATACACTGGTGTCCATTCGTAACTTACTAGAACTGCTACCACTACCACTACCTCCTCTTCGTCTATCATAATCTCGTGACATTCCTAAAATATAAAAGGAGGTTATATGTAAACTGTTGTTTTACATTGTTCTTCTTAATGCATACTATTCATAATTGCTTTAAATGTAGGTAATTACCACTTCTAATAATAATTTTATAACATTTTGAAATACGTACCTGACAGAAATGTTAGAACAAAAGATATAGGAAGAATGAAAAGGTGGTGGTCCAAATTCCTGCGAGAGCAGTGAATGTGTTAATTTTCAACACATGATAGAACATCCATAAAGATGATAATACATTAGACTAATCGCCATGAGACACTCGTTCTTTGGATCGACTGGCCTATATAAAAAATTCTACATGTCACAAATAAATATCATTTGCAATGGTCAAGCAGTAGAAAAGTTAGTATTCCCGATCAAAAGCGATTTTGTTTCAGAATTTAAATTCGCGAAATCCATATGTGGTACTGGACATCACCCGTCGCGAGACCTTACCATCGCCACTCTCCGTATGTCCAGAATTGTAATACGCTTCGATCCACGATCCATAAATGTTGGTCGCGTGGACTTTCAATGAGCCGAACCAAATTCAGAGATCGCCCTCGAAAGGCGCCGCGCGCGCGTCAAACGAAGTCAATCGTGTCCAAGCTTTTGCGCTTTTTACCGAACCGAATGCGGATAAGGTGTGAAGTTTATCTTAGGCATTACCCGGGTAATGCCATACCGGCGGCACTCACGTAGCCGATTATAATACACGATAAGATTATTCGTCAATGTTACACCGATGATACACACAGATGAGAAAATTCAATGAACATCGCGGTAAAGCTTTTAAACGTTTTTTGACATCGTCAAAGATGTCATCCACGGAACGTCACCTTTCCGGTAAGCATCGGAGGATATCTTGTCGCGTACGACTCGCTGCCACACCGAATCGCGACACGGAACTTGTGGCTCGGGTAACGGGTACGTCAAGGTCACGCAAAGGCCCGAATGCGCGATTTCGCGACCGGTAGAACCGTATTTTTCGCGACACCATTTCAGATATTACCCGGGTAACACCTTACTGGTGTCGCAATGGAGAACTCGAGAAACACGAAATACCTCAAGTATTGCTTGAGGAAATGAAGAGAAAGAAAGAGAGTGTCCGGAACCGGTATGTACGCGTATAGCCTCCTTCGCTCCTTTCTTTCGTTAAAAGCGAAGGCCGACTCTTCTCGCTTTTTCCATTTGCTGGTACACACCTTTGCACTATTTTTAACGTAGCTTCACAAAACTTTTACTCGATAGTATTCGAATAGATCTAACTTTGGCAGCGTTGGCTGCTATTCGTACCGAAGCGTCAGAGGCGTTCATTCGTTCGCACCCGACGGTCACTTTGAAAATCAATTGCCCACCCAGTGAGCGCTACTCGAGGAATTTCACGACATTCACCGGGCTCAAGAACCTTTCGAGATAACGACACTCACTTTTCTCACCGCGGCAACTCGCAAACTTGCATTTTCTGGCACGAGAATCGGTGAACCACTTCCGCGTGACGTTCTACGAATGAAGATTGTTAAGGAGACTTTTCTTGAGGACACACAAAATGCAGAGGATGCATTCCAAACGTGAGATAAGTAACAGATGTCGCTGCAGAGATTCGGTAATTCACAAATGTTTTACATATACAATACATACAAATAATTTTTATTTTTAAATTTATTCACAATGTTTTATCTTTATAGAAGTTTGTATTAAGTAAATTATTCGATTTTTATTTTTATAAAAAGACTTTATTTCACTCTCTATATATAATATAGCTGGGGAATGAAAGTCGTGTAAAGTTAAATAAATACGATTGCACTGCGCATTGCGCATGTCACCTAAGCTTTCTATTGGATGATTAATTTACTCGTGCGCCAATAGTTGCTGACCACCTGAGTTTGTTTAGTATCTTTCAAAATTGTGTATAAAAGCAGAAAAATGGTAATCGCAGTTGGGTTCGAAGGTAGTGCAAATAAATTAGGTGTTGGGATTATACAAGATAAAAATATTTTGTCAAATGTACGGCATACATATATTACTCCACCAGGCGAGGGTAAACCTAACCTTTTATGTTTACATTTAATTCTGTACTTTAATCACAAACATAATCAATATTCGTTATTTATTATTGCTTAAAATGTTGTACATAAAATTTTTTAAAGATTGTTTTGAAAAGGATTTCTACCTCGAGAAACTGCACAACATCATAGGGAACATATTCTCAGTATTTTGCAAAAGGCATTGGACGATGCTAAAATAACATTAAACAATGTAGATGTGATATGTTATACAAAGGGACCAGGAATGGGAGCACCTTTAACAGTTGCTGCATTGGTAGCAAGAACAATTGCTCAGATGTATAATAAACCAATGATCGCAGTAAATCATTGTATTGGTCACATAGAAATGGGACGATTGATTACAGGATGTACAAATCCTATAATTTTATATGTTTCTGGTGGAAATACACAGATCATTGCATATTCTAGACAGAAATATCGTATTTTTGGTGAAACAATAGATATCGCTGTTGGAAATTGCTTAGATCGTTTTGCAAGATTGTTAAAGCTTTCAAATAATCCTAGTCCTGGTTACAATATAGAACAGTGGGCAAAGAAGTAAGTTATTTTACTAGAATAAAATTTATTTGTTTGCATTCACTTTATTTGTTATATTTTATATACTATGTAATATGTGTATAGAGGGAAAAAATTAGCTCCATTACCTTATGTAGTAAAAGGAATGGATGTGTCTTTTTCGGGAATTCTGAGCTACATAGAAGAACATCTTTCTTCTTGGGTTGACTTAAAAGAATATACCCCAGAGGATTTATGTTTCTCTTTACAAGAAACAGTATTTGCTATGCTTATTGAAATCACAGGTATTGTTATTGTTTATGATAGTTGTAAAAATGCCATTAAACTAGGAAAGGTATTATACATATATTTAATTGAATAATATTATAGAACGCGCAATGGCCCATGTGAAGTCATCTGAAGTATTAATCGTTGGTGGTGTGGGATGTAATGAGAGATTACAAGGTATGATGAAAATTATGTGCAAGGAGAGGAATGCGGTGCTTTATGCTACGGATGAACGATTTTGTATAGATAATGGTGTAATGATAGCTGTAGCTGGATTACTTCAGTACAAAAGTCAAGGACATACTCCGTGGATGGAAACAACTTGTATACAGAGATACAGAACAGATGATGTACATGTGCCTTGGAGAGAATAAGCTGATTTTGTTTACGTATTTCTCTCTTGTTATTATGTTTTAGATTTGTTTTATGCTAAATACATAACTCATTAAACTTCAGAATAAATATGATATATATTTGCTAATACGTTATTTATAATTTACACGACATTAATGTAATTATGCGATAATTAAATGTAATCTCAAATTTGAAATTACATAAAAATGAAGAAATATAGTCCCTGTTATAAATAGGGAATTTAATCATTAAAATAAGCAACTGGATTTTTTAAATGTTTCTTCTACCGCATAGATCATGAATTTTTTACATTAAATTGTAAACTCATTCGATCTAATTTCGATGTAGCTTCTTAATAAAAGCCAATTTTTTTAATTTCAATGCGTCGCGTGTGAATTTTTCTAGGTATGTAATCCTTGTGCGCGCGCATGTGAATACATGCGCATGCACAAACGGTATACGGGTTCAAAATTGATATCGAGCTTTCGGTGTGTAAAGGGAAAAACTAGTGCCATAGATGATGGAGGTCAAATTTTCGTGACACGCGCGATAGACAGAATAACGTACAATATTCGTCGACGCAGGCGCACGTCTGGCTGTAGTCCAAACAATATCTCCGTCGGTATTAACAGCAGTTATAATCTTAGTAGAATTCGTATCGTCATCGTTGCCGGATTTACGATCTCAACGCTGTTAGTAGTTAGCAATGTTAGCAATAGCTTTGTTTCGATTAACTTGGTTTTTAAGAAAACTGTTGTACAATTCTGCTCCGATATTTGATCATTTAA
Organism: Tetrapedia diversipes; assembly: GCA_033822845.1. Classification (NCBI taxonomy): domain Eukaryota; kingdom Metazoa; phylum Arthropoda; class Insecta; order Hymenoptera; family Apidae; genus Tetrapedia; species Tetrapedia diversipes. The sequence goes on along the minus strand of JAOPTO010002393.1, from coordinate 1,138,246 downwards.
TAGGAAAATAGTGTATCGAAGCTTATATTTTTAGTCTTAATTGTTGTTTACAAGATCAAAATAGTAAAAACTCAAACTTCTTTTCTTTTGTATTATTATCCAAGAGAGTAACCAAGTCACATTGACTACTTTCTAATCGATAGACGCGCGAACATCGATTGCAGCGCTTGGTGTGGAACAAGTGGCAGTACGATACCGTCGTCACTGATCGTCGCTACTTGCCGCAGAGCATTATTCGACATACTATTCGCAAGATGTGCTGCTGCTGCTACTACTACATCATGATGTGCAGTGTTCTGTTTGTTCGAATGAATGGTGGCTGTGTTTAAATCAGAGGTAAGTTACAAAAATTATTGTGCTTCTGGTTCATTCCTACTACTGCTGTACCATCTATTTCCGTATAGGAGCTACTTCATTATAGAATCGTACCGGTACACGTCAAATACTGTCCCCAAATAACACGCGTACAAACCCAAATAACTTGACTCTCTCAGCTGATTGTCCTTGAATCTGATAATAATGAAATTTAACTTTTATTTCAACATTTTATTGTTGTTACTCTATAAATTTCTAATGATTAGAACGAGTGAACAACGATTCTGTGTTAATTTTCTCTGCTACGAAACTCAGTTGAAAAATCGTCACATGAAACTTACCAGAGACAGTAGTGGCATTTAACACTTGATTTTAGATGATTCGCGATTCAAAGAATCTTTTAGAGGTTTTGAAAATTTAAATCGTTGTTACGAAAAGAATAGTTAAGGAAAAGAAAAGAAGTTGGGGGATTTGCATAGGATGTTTCGTCATAAAAGCAGTCGTCTTTAGAACGAACGAGAAATAGTATATAGGGCGAGTAGTTTTAATTTCCGAATAATAATTTTGTTTTTCACGTTTGAACGAACATTTATTATAATTATGATAGTGTGACGAGAGATCTTAACGAGAGTGTAATGACAGTTCTTAACGACCGATTAGTTTGTTTTGACCTATCTAATAGAATGAAGAAAATGTATCGTGTTTTCGATGATACATTTGCAGAGGTGCAGCTTGAAAAATAGTCGTTCTCTACTACTGTCCAATAACGCTCACCATCCATCTTTACTACTGTTACCTATAACGTCGTGAATAAGATCGCGAGCAGTGGTTCGTTGCAACATTTGTCACTTAATTATATCTCTTATTTGATTTCGTGCCCTTTCAAATCTCTTGAAATCGTGCGCGTTTACGTTACATACGGTTCACATTTGATCTTTTTCATTGCTACGTTGTGAATTTTGATCTCAAGCGACGTTATTAAAAGCGAAGAATTCGAAACGCGTATCTTGCGACACTTTGAGAGGAATATTTTTGCTAGCCATACAACATCATATTGACGCGTAGCCAAGATTCAGGCCGTGCATCCAAACAATAAGCGAACAACGTGCATTTAAATAATACAGCCCCGAATTATGCATACGTTGCTGGCAGAGGTTGATGTCTTGTATTTATAAAAGCGTTTTTCAATCTACTTTATCCGTCGAAAAAAAAGAATCGATAGTCGTGTTATATTATGCCGATCGTGTACATATAGGCTAAGATACTCAGCCTGAGACATTAATGTGAGAAATAATAATTTAATCGATAAGAAGAACGTTCGGTATAGTGAGGTGACATAGAGATGTAAGAGCGAGACTTTGTCCGGAAATATGCCACGAATAAATGCCGTGTCGTGACATTTCAGATTGGTCTTTGTACCATCGTATGGAAAAAAAATTGATGTTCGATTCTATATGAGAAAATTTCATCCGCGTTTTATGATCGTTACATGGAACAATTTTTCGTTACGACAACAAACGAAAACGAACGTTTTCGAAAGATTGTTTTCCACTTGAGAACTAGCGGCGCTGCATCGAGTGTTCGCAGAAAGTTATTCAGATAATTGTACCCAATGATTGTTCATATTTGAGTTTAATTTACGTTCGACTCAAAGGTATAATATAAGGACAGTTAAATGGTCGTTCAAAGATCGGAGTATGTATACCATTTCGCGCAGTTGTTTCCGCCCACACAGATCGATCTGCGCGAGATATTGTAGATACAATATCGAAGAGTACTCGAGAAGAAGATTTCAGAATGTGTGTAGCGAATAATCGTGTAAAAAAGTTGTAACAGCATGTTGTGTATTTATTCGTGACCGCCACCCGTTCCCTTCCTAGCGTATAGTTGATCCGAGTGGAAGAAAAAGCAAATCGGTTACTTCCTTCCTTTTTCCTTCATTTGTCCCTTCGTTCATGCAAGTTTGTTTGATTTGTTTATTCGTTGTCAGGGAGTTAGTTATCCGGATATGTATTTACGATGTTATTGATGGGCATGCACGAATAAATTTACGGTATTCGCGCATTGGGAAAAGAAAGTTTGATAGATGTTCTTTTCTTTCTATTAACACTATAACTGCCAGAGCAGCCAAAATGACCAATTGCGGATTATTCATAGTAACCTTATAAGTTCACTATGGTAAAGTTTTCAAAATTTACTATGATTTCCTGCAGAAGGTATAAATAAAGATTTGTTTTCTATGTATTCGTCTCTTGTATTCGGTAATTTTCAATTTGGTCTCTCCCATGCAAATCAGTACACTCCGATTGTCGGTAGCTCTCGTGTTAATCAAATAATTATAATTTATCTGTATACACGTATATGTCTGTATTCTGCTTAAATTTAAACGCAAGTAAAATTGTTGGTACGATAATGTTAACCGAATAAACTGTAGTAGTATACACATATACGTATATTATAGTATCTATCAAAACGGTGAAACTGTGAGGTGTTTGGTAATAAAATGTCAGGTAAGTTTATTTTTTTTTTTAGGACTGAAATATACAGTGCAACATGTAAATTTGACTAATGGTATTGGTAACGGTATTCTTGTACACCGATAGTAATAATAACACGATTTTCTTATTAGAGGATTGCAGCACAAATAACGCTGTAACTGTTTTCATTCTACCGTCAATTTATTGGCAGATTGTTTTACTAAAAAAGAAACAAAGAAGAGTGCAGAGTAACGGAAGCAGATAAAGCGATAGGGATGTAGGAACGAATCGAAGGTCAAAAGATATCGAGGAATAGTTATAATATAGGTACAAAGCGTATCGATACAAATTTTCGCGTCGAATATCTTCAAGAATATGGAAGTAGGAAGAAAGTTTGTCAAGCGAGAACTTAGAGAATTTACTTGAAGCTGTGGAAAACAGCTGCGTTATTTGAATTTATTAATTAATAAATTTTAGTAGTAATTTTTTGTAGAAGATATCAAATTATTTTTATTATTTTTTGTAGCAAATTGAAGATATTCAAAGTGGTAATCTTTATCGATCCATCCTGTATGTATATTGTAAAATATTTCACGAGAATTTTTCACGAGACAAAGAACAGTTGCTAATGTTGTAGTTGCAAAAATAATTTTTGAAGTAAGGTTTTTTACATAATTTAATGTGAAATTATTGTGCTTTTACCGGTGAGGTAACGATACAAGTATTTGTATGTATTTCTTGAATTGGTTAAGGCATATTTTTACCATTTCTCGTTCTCCTCCTCTTTTTTTGTTTCCTACGAAAAGGAACGTATGGCTAATAGAGGCGGGTAGAGTATTTATTATTTTGTTACAAAAAACATATTTCGCCCATGGAAGGTATTATTTCCAGAAATATAATTCAAGGTTGAACGCGATGCGATCTTATTATTTCGTGACTAAACAAACTTCATTGAATCTAGGTGCAATCATAAATTCCATACGATTTCTTTCCTTTCTTTTTGCAATCCTTGCACGTTGGTTCGAGTGAAATGTAAAAAAGTTGGAATTACGATGTAACGCATGTGAAATCGATTAACCTTTGTTAGTGCGAACAAGATTGTTATAACTGCCTACACATTCTCAACATTAAAAATATTATTAAATATTAACACCTGTCCGAATATCGCGCATAAGTTAATTTCACCCTTCTTCTTGGTTATTCTCTTCGTAACATCGTTATAATTTATCGTTGTTACTAGATTACTTTATAAGATCATCAAAATCTTCGGTTTCGTAAGTTGACGATTATAGGCGTAAACCACATCCAATCTACAGATTTTGCATCATTTCATCTAGCCCACGAACCTCTGCTCGCATCTTAACCCTTTCACAGTGTAATAAAATGATGAACAGCACGTGAGAAGCAGCTGAAAAGAATAACTGCTCCGTTGTTATTAAGACTTCTAACATTTTTTGCATTACACCGAAAAAGTGTATAATCTCAATTGCTTTCGTACAATAAATTTTATTAATTATGTTATCACGCTACGATTTAAGGTATGAAGCTTACTTTGCTGTAATTTAGCCGACCGAATGGGGAGATCTTCCATTTTTTTCTCGAGAAAGCGCTGCCTATTGATTCTATTTACTTTTGTTATTAATTGGTGTTGAACTAATATTGTTCACAGTTTATCAAATGCATTTTCTGCTTTTCCAAAGTACAATTTTTAATAAATTCAACAGTAGCTCAAGACCAACTAATAACAAAAGTAAATAGAATCAATGGCAGCTCACACGGCGATACATAAATCTCGCATCCGGTTACGGTGGGCGCATGCTTAATAGCTATTCATTCGTAGCTCGGCGGCAGCATTTCGTCAAAATAATCGCTCCCGTTACATACCGATCTAGACTTTGCACGAACCCACGTGGCACGATCGAATCAGGACTAACTATCGAGACAGGTGCTTTTCGCTGAGAATCTAGGTCAGAGTGTATTAACCTCGTCTATATAAATAGTATCAGCCGTAGATAATGTTTGCGGCGAACGCCAGTTATCCGGTCTTTTTTCCCGAAATTTATCTTTCCCTCGCCCTTTTGTTCCTTCCTCTGTCTCGTTCGCGTTGGAAACTGGGGAAGTGCCGGATTCAGAGGAGGGACGACGGAGGCGCTCACCGATAGGGATAAGTCCTATAAATATTACACAGGTGTACACAGTCGAAACGTGCTGTCAATCGGGCTATTCGGGATTTACATATACTCGTCAACGTGAATTTCATTATTTAAGCCACGATATTGGATTAGAAGCATCAACACACCCATCTTGAGTACTAACTGCGTCTGACGTAGCTTCTTAACTTCCGTGATCGGACGAGAACCAACTTTTTCAATTGAAAAACTTTTATTTGCACACTACTTAAAGATACGAAGGATGTATACAACGTTGCATTGCACTATATATTTCGTACTTATGCCTATCAGTTCGGTGTAGCTCCTATCTTGAGAGATTAATCTACTTCTTCCAACGTTTGTTCACTCCAAAAATATTGTACGTTTATTTACAATACTTTTCTGCGTTGTACAAGATGCACGTTGCAAGAGAACTTTTAAGTCTTGTAAACTTTTGTAAAGATTGTAAAATCTTGTGCACTTTTAAATATTTCGGCCCCCTTCCCGCTCCACCCCGCCCCCCCCCCTTTCGTCCTCCCTAAGCGAAGCTTCTGAATCCGCCCTTGAAACGAAGGGGGCAGGGTGGGGGTGGTGGTGGTGTAGAACAGCGAAGAAGTTGCCACCGTTTGCCACCACGTACGAAAATAGTAACGCGGACGATGATATCAGATTTGAAATTTGGCCTCATTATAGACGACATGTACTTCCCTCTGTCGCGTGAACCACATTACGGACACCGTGTTATTTATACGTGTAGTAACGAAATTTGAATAAACAGACCGGAGGGTGTGCTGCTGCCTCGTGCCTGCACTTCACCGAGAGACAATACGGGGATCTTATTTTTGTATCACGGCAGATATCGAGAGAAGGGATGAGTAAACTGGGATTTGAGGATTGTTGGAAATAGCTACCGAATGTTATTTATTCGGTTACATCTTGTGATAACTCTGTGTAAGCCGATAACAATAGAAATTTAATATTCAGTCGCTATGTACTATACTGTGACTATTTATAAATATCACTTAGACGTGTACATTGTAATTACGTTTAATTGTTTAACAATAGCCTGTATTTAGGAGGAAAAAACACAATCATCCGGGATATGTTTGTTTCAAATTTGTTTCCAAGTAAACGAGATAACAGGAGCGATCTAAGACGAATCGTACTATTCTTATCGTTGTGATTCATTCCTTACCGTGAAATGCCGTGGTCCAAACGTATACTAAGAATAATAAGATGCGTATCGTTATTTCGCTAATCCACCCGATAAAATCAGCAAAGTAATAGTTTGTTTCCCAATTAACACCCATCGGCCGTGTCTTGTCAACTTATCCGGGTATTATTATTTAACAATTTGAAAAGAAACGAGACTAAACGAACAAATTGCGTTGCACACATGCGATGCGCGATAGAACGTTGCGAATATTTTTATTAACAAATTCTCGATATTTTCACACAGATTATGACGTGGCGCGGTACAACCGAGCCAACGGAGGAGGACAGACGTAGGTACGAATGAAGCACAAGAAGGGTAACCTGGACGAGGAGGAGGAGGAAGAAGACGAAGAAGGAGACGGAGAGGAGGAAGAGGAAGACAGGGAAAAGCGCAAAATAAGACGGGGTGGAAGAGGAGGGAGATAGTCCGCGGGTGAAAAGGCAGAGAGAAAGCCCTCGCGATCAGCCTGGTGATCGTAGGCGGCCGGTGTAACGTTTGATGCTGAGCGAAAAGAGGTTCGAGTACGCGTCAACGCTGGCGGACGGGGAACGTAATGGAAGCGCCGTGGTCACGGGCCCGGTGCTATCGTCGTCGTCGTCGTCGTGCATGGTGCCCTACATTGGCACCGACCAGGGTTTCGTGTTCGACCAGGGTAGCGGCACGACGGCGTTGCAGCGGGTTGGTGCAGCCGGTGCATTGTCGGTGGCTAGCTGCACCGGTAGCGGTGGAGGAGGAGGAACCTTCGCGATTGGAGGGTCAAGAAACACAGCTACGAACATAGTAGTAGGGTCAGGGATTAGTATGGGCGGAGGAGTGATGGGTGGTGGAGGAGGAGGAGGAGGGATCGTCGTTGTCGGAGGAGGAAAAACAGCCGGAGGAGGCGGCGGCGGCGGCGGCGGCGGCGGCAACAGCGGCGGCGGTGGCGGAGGAGCGAACAAGGAGGTCCGGTACGCTCCGTTCTCTACGTCCGTAGGTCCGACTGGTTCCGTGGCGCCGGTTAACCTGCCGCCGCCTCCTCTGCCGCCGCCTCTGCCACCGCCGCTGCCGCCACCGCCGCCGCCACCGCCGCCGCCGCCGCCTCCCCTGCCGCTGCAGATGCAGCAGCAGCGTGCCTTCTCGAGGTCGATGACGTCCCTGCCGCCGGAACCGTTCATGATCATGAGGTCGAAGGCCCTGAACAGACGGGTCTCGATCAACGTCGGCGGTGTCAAACACGAGGTGCTCTGGCGCACCCTGGAGAGGCTGCCGCACACGCGGTTAGGCCGGCTGAAAGACTGCAATACGCACGAGGCGATCACCGAGCTATGCGACGATTACTCTCTCATCGACAACGAGTACTTCTTCGATAGGCATCCGAAGTCGTTCAGCTCGATCTTGAATTTCTATCGCACCGGCAAGCTGCACCTCGTCGACGAAATGTGCGTGCTGGCGTTCAGCGACGACCTCGAGTATTGGGGGGTGGACGAGTTGTATCTGGAGAGTTGTTGCCAGCATAAGTATCATCAGAGGAAGGAGCACGTGCACGAGGAAATGCGGAAAGAAGCGGAGTCGCTTAGGCAGAGGGAAGAGGAAGAGTTCGGCGAAGGGCAGTGCGCGCAGTATCAGAAGTGGCTCTGGGATCTCCTCGAGAAACCGACCACGTCCATTGCCGCAAGGGTGAGTGCTTTTAACGATCACGGTGTTTTTACATCTTTTCTCACAGTATGATTCATCTTTTTCTTATTATCGTCGGATACGTATGTAACAATGTATGTAACGAGTCAGAGATTTCACGGTTTCACGGCCCGCATCTTACTACAGTTCTTGCCGCGTTCCGGAAGTATTCGGATGCGACCTTATGGAAGAAATGTTTGAGAAATATTCGAACTTTGCAACGAGTCATATAGTTTATTTTACCTTGTGGTGATTTACCATTTAAGGCGAAATCTACCTAATAACAACTTGTTTTCTTTTCTAATTACCTGCTATGATCAATTGATATGTACATATAGATACATGATTTAATTAATGCATCTATATAGTTGTACCCTATACAGTAAGAATTTTTAATTGGAAAATTACGGTAGCTTAAACCACAGTTTAAATCTCCGTAAGTCACGCGGTATTATAATAGTGGGTTGTTTGCGAATCCCCATCAAATATGTATTTCTTCCATAAGTTGTCGGCTTTAACGGCGAGAAGAACTGTTGCTATCCTAATAAAAGCCGGTTCGATAATTGCGCGTGTATCGCGATTACAAAGAAATTTCTGTAACGAATCGATCGGAAAAAATTGGGAAGGTATTCCAAGATTGAATTCTGAAAAGAAGAATTTGAGCCGGAGCCAAAATCTCGGCTTGTCGCAATAACAATGTGATGTCGTTTGGCATTGATAGATTCTCGAACGGCTTCGAGGGTCGCCGTTTCGTTGATCATTGTTTTAGATTCTATCGTTACCTGAGCGTCGTGTACCCTAATACCTGATCTTGATAGGGCACCACAAATTTTCCGAATACGCGTATTATTATTTTCTATCATTTTTCAGCACACCCTTAAAAAGGATTCCGCGTGTATCGTATCGTGTCGTCGATCAGGGTGTTTGAAATCGACAACTCTTCCGCTATTATTGTTTCCCGCCTTCAATTTTTTAATCCCTGATCGCGGTTCACCATAACGTTTCCTTCGCGGTTGTTCGCGCAGAACACATTCGGAAGTAAACTATTCTATTCTGTACATTAATACTTTGTTATTATGCGAGGATACCGTTTGTTCGCTAATTTACTTACAACTGTCTCCACGTTTGCAGTTTGTGCCGGATCCTTAATTTGACGAAAGGTATATTATCACGTTGATAGTAGAGCACCGATTCGACGTAGCTCTCGTATAGACGAAAGAGTAGAAAGAACGTTTGCCCACGTATGCGATTATTGGTACCTCTAATTCTGCCGTAGAACAACAAACAAACGTACTAAAGTCGACCGATCATAATTTCAATTCTGGCTCTCTCCCTCTCTCTTTCCCTTTAACCACCGTCGTCGATAGTTCAAGTTGAAACGGTATTAGAACACCTATACACTCGATAAACGCTTGCAAATTGTGTTACCCCTTTGTTACCATAGCGGACAAAAGTAAACGCGAACCACGAGAAAAATTAGATGTTTCTGCATGATTTGTTCTTCGTTTAACAGTTTCGCAACCAGTACATCGGTATACTTGTACATACATACTTGCAAATTACTCGGAGATAGAGCGATCTCGAAGTCAGATCGAAACTGCGGCACACTACATATAGTTCGACGAGCCTTTCCGTCTTCGCGTAACGATGCACTCGTTTACTTTTGTTAACATAATTTCATTGGTCGCAGTAAGTATGTATATATGTATGTGTGTCTGTACACACAATATAACGTAGGTAGGAACGTGTATATACACATATATGTATATGTACATAAAACGTAGACGTAAGCGTAAATGTAAGATATAGAAGCAGAGTTAATTGATTAATAACGCAGTATACGTATAGAGAAGATTACTTGATTTTTGTTTCTCCTTTTTTCTTTTCTTTTCCCCAATACAAGCTACGTTGCGAAGATGTATGTAATGTGTATTTTATTTCTAGGTGGTGTTAACAACATCATTTACTAATCTCACTGTCACATAATCCAGCTTCGTTTTTTTTTTCTTTAGCTCTCGTTTTAGTCTTATAAATTACATTGTTTTGATAAACGCGATCATCACGTTTGAGCTTCGATGATAATGGGAGTGCATAATACGCGATTACCAGGTATCACGTAGATTCTTTCTCGACACCGCTCCCTGTGAGTTGTAATCCACAATTACTTCGCTACCAGCGAATTCAATTCGACATGTACACGTTAATTTATTATTATTATTATTAATAATAACCGTTATCGATGAGAAAGAAACGAGAAAAAAAAGAGAGGAGACATAACGAAATGTAATAATTGCCATTAATGTTGCATTAATCGTGTAACGATAAACGGAATGGACCAGAGCGTAAATGCAACGAATCTGGCGTAGCTCGAAAAGGAATATACACGATTGCGTATCGGAAGACAACTGTGTCTCGTAATGTTCGTACGTAAAAGCGGGTATGTATAGCATACAGGATAGAACGTCGAATTACCGGACGTTAATTAATTACCGTGCATGAAAATTGTGTAAGTACAAAAATCGGCGATCGTCGCTTTTCTTTGTCGGCTCTGATAATCGAGGTTCTATCGTACGTGTATCGTACCTGCCTGGTGTAGGATTAGGATGAAACGTTCTACAGAGTGCATGTTTCGCGCGCAGTTTTGAATTTTAGCAACCAGCAACGGTTACCGTCTTCTGCGTCTCGTAGAGACACAGGGAGCAGCGCGGATGTTTCTTTTCGAGGAAACGCGTTGAATTCAGAGTGATATGTGGCCGTAACAAGATAATTAACACGTTGAATGCAACGGGGGTCATCGATAACCGACGCGTTCAGATTGGTAGAAATACGTAATTGGGACAAATGTCAATATCTATCAATTTTTCATTATTACCATCATTAATGCAACGGCGTGAAGAAATTAATGTGGTATAAAACATCTAAAAATAGCTACGCACTGTAATTTATTTAAAGGTAATATTTGAACGGTATATGTATCTTATAATAGAAAATTCATCGTGGCGCCACGAGCAAACCCTGTAAAACTGGCGTGGCATTCAATGTGTTAAATAGAACTAAATAATTAACCCGAGGCGCGTTAGACGGAGTTCTGTTACCGATTATTGTCTCAGATATATATATATTGATACTTGCCATACACACCACAAACAATACACATTGCACACACTGTTGCTCCAAGATGAAACAGTATTATGCGGGGTACTAAAAAATGGCACCTAACCACTGTGTCCCCCGTTCACCGACCCTTTCACGCAAACGCAACGATATTCCACCGAAACCCTCTTCCCTCTGTATCTCATCCACGTGTTATCTCATTGTGATACATATAAAACATGTGTGAACATGTGACGTTCGACGGCAACTTTTTCTCATTACTTTTTACTCGAGTTTACCGTGACATTTTGGCGTGACACGTTAACGCTTTACTAACGAGTGAAACCGAACGGAATGGAACGAAACGGAACGGGACGGGACGCTCTTCTTTGAAGAACCTTCGCGAAGGAGTGAATTCTTTCTCATGGATCGTCTCCTCACCGTATTACACGAATACGTGCATGTACGTTTCTCCTGAATGCGTGAATATTACAGCAACTATACATCGATTTTCCACTATATTTAAACCACGTAGAGGGGCCGTCGGTCAATAACTGTGGCTACTTCCCAATGTATGTGGGTTATAGTGTTATCGGCAGCCTAAACATATTGGCTCTTCTCACAGCTCTTACTTTCTCCGGCTACACGTACCGTACATACATACGACATAGCTGTATAACCTTTTGCGGTCTTTATCTTCGGATTGATCGGAATACGAGAAGCACGATTCACACGGTAGAGAATCGCGGTACCATTGAAAAGTTGTGCATAGATCTGATCGGGCGACGTCGAAAGGACATGTACTAGTTAACGCGTAAAGTCAAAGGTCATTTTCTGTGGGTAAGAGAGATAATATCGAGGTGTGCCGGCACGATGATAACCGAGCGAGTTACTGTTTCATCGGTAGACTACGGATTTTTATTAGTTTTTTTTAAATAAATAAATAAATAAATTTATGCGAACGCAACCAAAGTAACGAGACTTCTTGCGTCTATTTCACGTAAAATTAAGCGCTTGATCAAGTGCTTACCTGTTCAGAGGCAACACAGTTTTTAGCTTCCTCGTTAACCTCTTGACATACAAGAACGAGTTAGGGTCGTCAATCGTTTCATGTGCCACTGTAGACTTTGACGAGTCTGATTCGTCAACAGCTGTTTACACCGAGTGCCGTGCAGTATATTATTAGATTATTCAATTATTTCACTCGTCCGTCGATTCTGTTTTGTTTAGAATGTTCAAGATGCTCCGCCTTCCACCCTTTCGGAATAAATTTCAAAACAAAATGTTCTGTTTCTAAGCTTGCACGCAACTGTTCAGTTGAGCCAAATTAAATTAGTATTTTTCGGACGCATCAAATTCCGTTTTATTTGTATGTCAAGGGGTTAAAAAAGAAAAGCGTGAATTCGTCTCTTGCAGAGATAATTGTTCTATTTTCTCTTATTTTCAATGAAACACGTCGAACAATGATTTGCCAATGAATTGCTGTAGCTTTGATCGCTTCACTTACATTTATACCACTCCAGCTTAAGTATTTAACGAAGTTCACCTTACGAGAGAGCGATGGATTTGTATTATTCAACGTGTATTTGCTTTGCTTGTAGAAAATGACGCGCGCTTTAAAGTGTTAACCAGTATGCGTCTAAGCTGTAATGAAAAATAAATATTTACTTCATTCAGGCAGTATGCGTACCACGATAAACGCGGTGATATCGATAATAACAGCGACAACAATGATAATTTTTTCGATTCAAATCATTTCATTAGATTACTGTGTTAAAAATTTCTTTTATTCGCTTTCAATGAATCGTTCCGTAGCACGATCGAGGAAATAAGCAAAAGCTGTGAGCAATCTGGCACCGGTCGATCTGAATAACAAATATTCCGGAAAAACATAAGCAACGTAGTCATGGATTTGCGCACAATCTGTTCTTACCACGCGTGCATTAGTTTTCCCGAATTTCAATTAGATTACATTGGTTTTGGGTTCAAACCTGTGATGCCAGTCAGTTCTCAAGAACACCCGTCCTCAGTCTGGCATCACAGGTCCAAACGCGTTAGCTTTCTCTTTTCATTCGATCGTTGAGCTTTCTCATTTCCTGTATTTAATTAATTCGACGAAGGTGTTCCGCGCACAGGCTTGCTCTGATGCAAGCGTAGTTCATTATTTTCTATGATCAATCAACATTCACCGAAATGTAATTAAGCAACGCAGTTGATTGCATGAAAAGCTGCGGATGCGACACAGCCCTTTTATTCTTCTTCTTCTCTTCTTCTTCTTCTACGCTTTTCGCTTCTACAATCGCACCAAAGTCTTGCTCTGTACTCGGAAGCTTGATAATTTAGAAAAACAAAACAGTTTTTATATTAATTACTTTTTCTAAAATTTCTCTTTTAACGAGTAACGTGATTCTCAACACGTTCATCACAACCTACATATGTAGAATTTATTCGCGATACGGTGGAATTTCGTTTATGCGAACCTCACGAGGAATAAGTCCAATTAATTAATTCTGCCAGTTTCCGACGACACCTCGTTTAAATAATAGAAACTCGCGTTTGACGTTGGCAATATTCTGTCGATATACGATCGCGGGTTCGTACGAATGGAGATCCACTGTATAAAATACAAATGCAAAACGCATAGCTGGTAACGGCTCATGGAGATTTGATCGGACTCCGTGTAACGAAGAGAATCAGCTTCGCTTTCGAGTGCACAAATTTGCGTTACCTGCAGTATATAAATATATGCGAAAAAGCGACGAGTGCCTGTTTGTTTTTCTGTTAAACAAATCCGGTGATTTTTTGCTAACCTTCCCCCTTTCTCTCTCACTTACTCTCTCACTTACTCTTTCTCACTTTATCTCCCACACCCCCTCCCCCAAACCCATGAAGCGACGAATTGATTTCGCTTTGTAGCGATTGCACCAGCCTGTATGTGGCCAGGGTTAGCAGAGAGGAGGGACGGGGGCGACACACGAATCATTCTGGTTCGGTCGAAGCGCCACTTTTTCGGGGCCTTGGTCGTGGGTTCGATTGGACCCAGAAGGGAGCGGGGTTTTGAAGGGACTATAAAAATACGAACACGTGTGAATAATACGCATGCCGAACAGTGTATACAAAACTTGTATAAAGTCGAGCGACGTCGGGCAGACTGCCTTCAAACGACGAGATACTTTGCTTGGTGTGCAAACAATAAGCGGACACCTGTACGTTTCTATGGCAGTTTCCAGCGACTCTGTTCACTACGTTCACTCGAGTCCATCAGTTTCGCAGAAAATGCTTTAGAACGTGATAGCGGTCCGCCAATATTACCTCCTTCCCGTTTCATCCCTTCTCTTTTCGACGGCTTCCTCCTTGGTCGTTCGAAGGTTTCCACGTGCGAGAGGAGGAGCCTTTCGTATCACCTATTTCTCTTTCGATCGCAGCGGTCGTCGATAAAGGGTTTTTTGCACTACTTTGCTTCTTTGTAGAGTTCCTCGTAGCTCCTGCGAACGATGGAGGATGTATCGTTCGAGTCTGTCGAGCACCGTCGATGAGATATTTTTTTGTTTGTTTGAAACAAAACACAGCCGAGAGTTGCTGGTTAATAAAGCCTGTATTTTTTCAACGAGGGTCACGTATACTTGGGATACAACAAAAGCTTCTTTACGCGCGCAAACTGTCGCTTGCTTCGTGTTGTACAATTTTTTCGTACGTGTAAACAACTTACGCTTTCCTTCTATTTTGTCAGTGATAAAGAGTATGTTGTGACTGTATTTGGTGTATCATTTTTATACGTATTATATTTTTCAGCGCTTCCGTGCTGTGAGAGCTTTTGGTATTTTTGGTAGTCGTTGTTGCTTACAAAAAAAAAAAAAAATAAATAAAGTGCGGGCTAAACAGTGATTATTTTCTATTCTTCGTATTTCACCAAAACTTACCGATTGTACGCGCGATAGTCGTCTCTGTTAGGTCGATGGTTGGAATTCTTTCGTTCACGATGGTAGTTGTTCGTCAACGATTCGTAGGTTTCGAATTTTTGATCTAGAAATCAGGGTACGTATAGCTGAACAACGTTCTTCCACCCTCTTCGCTAGGAAAAGCAGCGTATCGCAGCATATCGATCCGAATCGCGCTAGATCGTAGCTATTTCTCTCAACTCGTGTATCGCATAAGTAATAACGGTTGTGCGTGTTTAGAAAAAGAGTATAACAGGCAGCATTACGCGCGTTAGGAGTAAGTTCGGATTAAAGAGAAAATTACGCACTGCGAACTGGTCGAGGAGCTTAGAAATGAGAGGGGGCAGTTTGTTTGATCGAAACGAGTAGGAGATCGAAGCGAGAGCGATGATGACTGTCCGTTTGACCGGTTGACCCGTCGCTTTTCCAGGTGATAGCTGTGATATCAATACTCTTTATTGTGCTTTCGACGATCGCACTAACTCTCAACACCATTCCTAGTATGCAAGTGAATGATGAGAAGGGGAACTTTCAAGACAATCCGCAGCTCGCGATGGTGGAGGCGGTGTGCATCACATGGTTTACCCTCGAGTACGTGCTTAGGTTCAGTGCCTCGCCGGAAAAGTGGAAGTTCTTCAAGGGCGGTCTGAATGTGATCGACCTGCTGGCTATACTCCCGTACTACGTCTCTCTGTTCCTGCTCGAAACGAACAAGAACGCGACCGACCAGTTCCAGGACGTGCGCAGGGTAGTGCAAATCTTTCGTATAATGCGGATCTTGAGGATCCTGAAGCTGGCCCGCCACTCGACCGGGCTGCAGAGCCTCGGCTTCACCTTGCGTAACTCGTACAAGGAGCTGGGCCTGCTAATGCTCTTCCTCGCGATGGGCGTCCTCATATTCTCGAGCCTCGCCTACTTCGCCGAGAAGGAGGAGCCCGGGACCAAATTCGTAAGCATTCCAGAAACCTTTTGGTGGGCGGGCATCACGATGACCACCGTCGGATACGGCGACATCTACCCCACGACCCCGCTCGGCAAGGTGATCGGCAGTGTGTGTTGTATATGTGGTGTCCTGGTAATCGCGTTGCCCATTCCCATTATCGTTAACAACTTCGCCGAGTTCTACAAGAACCAGATGAGGCGGGAGAAAGCCCTAAAGAGGCGGGAGGCCCTCGAGAGGGCCAAGCGGGAGGGCAGCATCGTCTCTTTCCATCACATCAATCTGAGGGACGCCTTCGCTAAAAGCATGGATCTCATCGACGTGATCGTCGATACCGGTAAGCGACGGACCACGAGGAGGATATTACGCGCATTTATTGCCCGAGTACACACATAGCGTACGAAACGTTTCTCGAGAGCGCCGCTGTACTCTTTCCTGTTCCGGCGAAACCGACGACAACCCTTTCGCGAACACCGATTACTTTCCGGGATCGTGACATCTTTTTCTTTTCTACAACCGCAGCTCCCCTTTTTACTTGGAACTTTTTTTACTCCCACGTATGCTCTCGTCGTTGTCGTCGTCGTCATCGAGCGGTGCTGGAGAACGCGACGAAAAGCAAACCGATTAAAAAGTTTCGACTTCGTTCCAGTTGAAAAATGGCGCGATGCTACATGGGTTAACGCGCGTTTGTTCGTTGCTCAACTCTGTTCATAAATTTGCCAATAAGTTAGCACGCGAACGTTCCCTCCGAACGGAAATTGCAAGTTTTATCGTAACGAACGTTAACAATTTATCAACCCTGACGCAAGAATGATAAATCTATCAGTTCTGGCGCAGGAGGCGTTCACCAGGGATAGAGGACCGTTGCCTCGTTTTCTCTGTTGACTTTTCTCATAAACGTAACCGCACCATATATTCATTTACCGTTCACGAGATCATGGAACCAGGAACGAAAGTCGAAACGTATCGTCGTCCATCCGATCGCACGACTTATTTTGCTTATCAAACACGGAACACAGTCATCGTTGTATCGTACGTTTCATTCGATTTACATTCTATTCTCGCTGCTGCTGCAAGCGATGTCCGCTTAAATGCCCTGCCGCATACGCATACGTATACGCGAGCAAGATCGCTTTTAAATTGCGCTTTCCAAATTTTTATCGTTTTCACGCCGTTCTTCTAAAAGCTAAACAACTTGGAAGAAACAGTAGAAAGTTTGATACAGGAAATATGCAAAAAGACTAGACTCGATACCGTTTGGTTCTAGGGTCCAGACGTGGTGGAATAATTTGCGTACATTTAAGCGGACACCGCTGTATTTACTTACTTACTTACTTACCTACTTACTTACTTACTTGCCACAGTTCTCATGCGATCTCGAATGAGCCCACTAATACAATCCTGCGTCAAGGTTGATGAATTGATAGCATCGTGAAAAGCATAATGGATACCGAGGCTGTTTTCAGGTCACGATATGTCCGGCGTGGATGGTAACAGCAAGGAGGGGGAATCCGTGTACGGACGCAGCCCTGCCCAGACCAGGTCAGGCTGTTATCCTAGCTATGAGCATTACGGTCCCTCGTGGCTGCATCGCGGTGCCTCGTTTACCTGCTGCTTCCTCGGTCTCTACCTTTTACGCGATCGACCTACCACGCCGGACAGACCGACATATTACACTTTCGAACTAACGATCTCTCCGTGCTTGGAACTGCTTCCCGGCACACGCTAGCCTGAGATTAAACAACACACCGGGTGTCTCTGTTGCCAAGGTCTGAAGACAACATACTAATTGCACCTACCCACAATACGCTCACTGTACATGTCCGACGTGGATGGTAATAATGGCTATTTTACCGATATGTTTACTCGCTTCGCGCTACTTTCTCGGTACATATACACATATGCGCATACATACACGTACGTATGTGTATAGTAAAGAGAGCAGTAGCCTACCACGCCGGACTGAACCAGAACTCCGCTTCTTCTTCATCATCTTCTTCTACTTCTTCTTCTTCTTCTTCTTCTTCTTCTTCTTCTTCTTCTTCTTTTTCTATCTCCTCTTTTTTTTGCTTTTTTCTTTTCCTTCTTCATCGTGGAAGAAGTCAGCCGATCATGCGATCAACACCTGACATTACACTTCAGAGCCGGTAGTTCACGTCGCGCAAGTAGGTACCTGCGCCACGATTGATGAGCGAGAATCTCTTCCCGAAACGTTGAACGTCTGGCGTGGATGGTGAGCCAAAACGCTTTTAACGCGTACGTCGGTTTACAATTACCAACGCTTATCTTGTGTCCACCTTTCTTTCATTTCATTCGATCAAACATACCATACATTATCCACGAATTGCTAATGATTTCGCTAGTTTCTTCTCCTGTTCTCTCGTCCACCTAACGACCAGCCTACCACGCCGGACCAGGCCGGGGCACGATTCCCCCGTTAATCATCGCATTCGCTGAGCAAGACCTATGTATTTGTTATCAAAACAAAAAAAAGTAAAACTGTCGCATGTCTTACCCTTTCTCTTCTCTTCTCTCTATCTCTATCTATCTGTCTCTGTCTCTGTCTCTGTTTCTACCGGAGTTTATTGTCGGAGAACGAGCGCAAAACTCGGAGCGAGTCCCTCGCCTGTATTATTCTTGCGTCAAGGTTGTCGGCACACCGGGTGGCGACGTCTCGATCTCGATAGATAGAACGGACGCGGAACCTGTTTCCAGGTCACAATATGTCCGGCGTGGATGGTAACAGCACCGAGGGGGAGTCCGCGTGCGGACGCGGCCCTGCCCAGACCGGGCCAGGCTGTTATCGTAACTATGAGCATTACAGTCTATCACGACACCGTCGCAGCGCCTCGTCCTGCTTCCCGAATCTGCCCAACGACATGCCGACCACCCCGGACAGCCCGAACCGCCGCCTCCTAGACTTCGCGCAGAGTGTACCTGGCACGCAGAACGACGACTATTTTCACGACGAGGTGCCGGCCCAACACGTGAACCAAGGCAACACCACGCCTAGCGTAAGTGACATCGCACTCCTCTCCTCTTTCTGCCCGGATCTCTGGCGCGTTATTACGCTCGGTACGCCTGCTAAGTTAAAACACCTATCTCATCAGCGTTTCGAAGCGTCGAGGACAGACCGAGGTTACTCAAAATTGGTAGTATCAGTTTGAAAGAAGGTGTTGAAAAGTGAAAAAAGTATATGACGAGATAGGGATATTTTAACTTAGAAGGATGGTACGGTGGAACTCCGTTTACGCGAATCTCTTCGAAGACCGATTTCAACAAACGTTTGCCCTTTAACCTTTTAGATACGGTACGCCACTATAGTGGCTTTCAATCTTGGATTAGTTTATCGGTCGCTGCTAAGAGTTTCGTTGGTGTATAGATGGTTTTCGTGTAAACCGGATTCCACTGCACGATTTTTCCGTGTGTTTTTATTTTCTGTGTGCGCGCTCGCGCCCCAAGACTAGGCATGCGCGGGGTTTCATAGTCTTTCCATAGGGATGGGCTCGATTCTTGTAACGTTCCTCCTCGAAAACTGTGTTTTTATTCCTTTCCATGCGATACGTATCGTTTTAATTGCCCAAAACAGAGTTTAACTAATTATTCGCAGTGTAGATGTTAAATTTGGTATAAAAAGAAAAGAAAGGAACAAAATTTCGAGTCCACCCCTGAAGGCGAAATCGTTCGTAAACTTCTAGTATCCGCGCGTGGCTACTAGAGAGGCACGACTATACGAGAACGTCGGTGCGGT
Organism: Tetrapedia diversipes; assembly: GCA_033822845.1. Lineage (NCBI taxonomy): Eukaryota > Metazoa > Arthropoda > Insecta > Hymenoptera > Apidae > Tetrapedia > Tetrapedia diversipes. The sequence continues at coordinate 1,118,713 of JAOPTO010002393.1, read as the reverse complement.
CACATCGGATGCAAAACTAGTAGTATGGTCTGACTTCGATCAGACCGAACAGTGGTGTATACCACGAGCGCAGTCGATCGCAGTTTCCTATGCAACAATGAACAAAATTTATTTACAGTTACGACGACACTTTCCAATCTCACAAATGTTTTCGTAGGTAATTTAGAGATGCTGTTTATACCGTATTAAAAAAAAAAAAGAAAAAAAAGTAGTACATATTTCTGTACATAAGTTACAAAGTGTTTTGACTAATATGTTACTAGTCGATGTTGCCTGTAAAATAGCTCGGCTACCGTTTCGTTACTTGTACATCAAAGCGTTCAAACAAGACTGACGCATTATTTTGAATTGTAAAAAGGTTACCCTAAAAATTGCTAAGAAAGAAAGAGTGTTGCATATCTGTTTCGAGCACATTTACCGTTCCTCTCATCCGAGTACTCTTTTTGTTCGTTATTTACTACTACTACTACTACTACTACTATTACTACTACTATTATGTATACTACATACGTGTATGCATCAAGCGTAACTGCTGCTTTGTCCTCGATGTGATCTCTAATTTGAAAGAATGTGCATCCAATGATATCGTTCTTCTTTGGAATCGATGTGAACCCGTTGTTCGTGTCGAGCAATCACCGGGCACGAGTCTCTTTCACACCGCCGTGTTATAGCGAGAACAAATTTGCAATGGATACATTTTCAAGAACGACACGATGTACCCAAGCACGCCTAGTGTGAACAGTTTTATATATTTTTCTTTCTTCTTCTTTTCTCTTCTCTATGTTCTTTTCCTTTTCTCGTTACACGGAAAGAAACCACGTCGAGCAGCCATGAAAATGTGCTCGACGTGCAGCTTCTTATCTATGTGTGTATATGTGTTTGCGTGTGTGTGTGCGCGCGCGTTCGCTTGTTTTTTACGGGATACCGATGACAAATTTACGATCGGCATCCCGTAGAGTTGTGTACCACTTCTTTACCAAGTATCAGCAGAATCGTTGCCAGGTTTACGAAGTTGATCTGGCAGAAAACGAGTAAATATTTCTTGGGGCCGGCTCCTCGTAGATGGCAAACGCTGTTAGAAATTTATTTTTCTTTTTCTTTTTAGTTTTCTCGAATCACAAAGTTCGTTACCGGGTGATTACGCTTGACAATGCAAATTATCGTGTATGTGCGCAAATTATACAGAACAGGTGCACCTGAATCGGTACAAGCGTATCGGTATCATTGTTTTTAAATTTATATAAATTTTTGTATAACACGCATACGGTTTAACAACGGAGATCGGTAATCTTCCGATGCAACGTACAGCTCTATCAGATGCAAACGCATCTATACTTACCGGTGCCACTAAGATTAGCACGAATATAAAGTTACCGAAAATTAATAATCTTGGAATTCAGTTACGTTTGAATGAAACATTGATGATTTCCATGAATAAATAATGTTCCGTTTGGTAATTGCATTTGAAAGAATTGCATCGAAAGATAGGTTTGCACTTGCGAGAGGTATAGATGCGACGAATAAAGGGTTTCGCAATTTTCGATTTCGAGTTAGCGTATTTTAACGGATAAAAATTCCCGCCATAACTTTTTTTCGTCTTGTTTTCATTGATTCGCGAGCGAACCGACGATCCGCGGAGCCCGAAAGAACATTCATTTTCCTCTTTTAATATTTTCATCCCCCTTCTTTTTACTTGTCCACGCTGTTCAACACCCCGTTAACAATAATTGCGTATCTTTAATTCGTCGAGTTCGTCCTTCTCATGTAAGTAAAACACGCTTCCTTTGATCGTTACCAATGTTTGCTAATGTTTGTACATAGTTTTGTAAGAATTTATAAATAACGAACATGCGACTGTAGATACCAATGGCTCGATGAGTTAAAGGCAATATAGGATCATCGAGAACACCGATCTTCTCGTCGTAACACGATTCTTTTTACATACATTATTGGTTCCTTCCGTTCTCTGTGGTTATCGACCTACGAATTAACCGATAGATTAATATCAGATCCACAAGACGCGTCAGAAAAATGTCATTACTTTGGTTACTGAGAGGGAAATAGATTTTGGTATATTTGTATCGTTCAATCGATGAAAGTTATCAAAAATAGCTAGGAATAATAGTAATTGTTTTCGCAAATATTGCTCATGAAGTTCGAAACTCAAACCTAGCGTTAAAGACAGTGAAGACATCGAGTACGTAGAAGAAAATTAAGAAACGAAATTGTTATAGCTTATCATTGTGTTCTGTTTAAACAGAAATGAATATAGATTGGCTGCGCTTTGAAAGTACCGGCGTGTCGTTCACAAATGCTTTTTCGTCGGGAAACGCGTCGGTGTAACGATTATCTTTCGCTCGCAGTGTCTTTTTCATTTATAATAATTGTCGCTGCGATCCTGGAATGCTCGCTTGTGAACGTATAAACGAATGAGTGGTATTTCTTTTTTGTTTTCGTCACCGTAGAAAATTCACAGGGCACAAAACTTTGGACAAAAGTGTGAGTTCCTTCGAACAGGTGCGAGCATAATGTGTACACGATGCACCGAAATAGTAATCGTTTGTGTCACTTTGATGATTTACACAGGCTAAATGATGTCTCACTTTGATAGTCTTCGATGTTTATTAAGCAATTATTATTTGTTTCTCCATTTTTTTCCCTACATAGAATCTGCGTGCCATAGACTTGGCTTGGTGTCCTTTCACTTTTTTCTCTTGCGTTTCGACTGTTGCGTCGATTATCGTCACCATCGTCCACGAAATTCTTGTAATCGAGTAACGCCATTGCGTTCGTGCGACGATTATTCGATCGAAACACGTTTCTTCTCACCCTGTGTGTTCTGTGACTTTTAAACCAGACGATTTTACTTTTTAAAAGTTGCGTTTTTAAATTAGCGTTAATAATACCGATGGAAAATTTTTTATCAGTTTTATTCGTAAAAGCCCCGCATCAATTTTTACTTATACGCTAAGTTTTGCAGTCCGTTCAGCATTGGCGGGTAACTTTCTGACAGTTTTTCGTGTCGATATGTTACAGGCAATGTCCGACAGCGCGCATTGAACCACCATCCTTGAACAAAGCCGCCGAAACTTTCGTCACACACACACACACACACACACATATACATACACACGCATTTAAATACGCAGAAACACGCATACAAACGAACGAAATACCACAATACTGTCGGACCTTGCCGAATCTCTCGTTCTCGTTCTTTGTTTTCTCAATTAACCCCTTCACGGTTGAGCGAAACTAGGGCATAAAAATACATATTTTTGCCACAGAATATCATCGCTTAATCCTCTTAATCTTTTAACCCTCGATTGTTCCTCTGGATCGAGACACACTCTCGGGTTGATGGGAGAAATTCACGCGACAATTTTATCGTGTCAATTTTTAAGCTGTGCTTCGACATATTTTCGGTTCAACGTCGCTGTTGTTTTCGAAGCAAACACCTTCGATACTGAACTAGATCTGGAATAGGTGCGACAACCGAGGGTTAACCGACCGTGGAGAGGTTGAACGGAATCCTCCTTGGTTGATCGGTTCGATCCTTCGAAACGAGCCGAAGAAAAACAGAAAAGAAGAGAAAGTAATTGGATGCACGCGCGTGACGATCCCTATCTTTCCTGGCAACGTCCGACAAGGAAACAGAAAGACTCTGCAAGTTTTTCGTAGCAACACGGGCAGCCACGAGACAGAACGAAAGCGATCAAGTGCGAGAGACGAGAAAGAAAATACGTGACGACGATACGTTGGGACCGCGATGATGGTACTCTTGGACGTCGGACCTTGCCGTGCTCGAGCCGAGAAAAGCGCGGAACAACGCTTTCCGATCGCTCTTTCCAGAGATGCGCAGCTTGACCGGGTGCGAACGAAGGTTCGAGGGGAAGTCGACCGATGGATACTAGGAGCCTTTAATAAAGTTAACCCGTAACTGGTATTTACATGCAACTGCGAGATGGATCTAAGATCGCTTCGGTTCTCCTCGGTCAAGCGACGGATACGTTGTTTGTTTACGATCGCCGTGATTCCTCTTTACGTTTCTCTGTGGATCGTGGTCGTTTCCGTTTGTTTTTCTTCTATCTTTCATCGTTGTCGTGCCAATTTTCATGCTTGATATACCCTTTCTCCCCGATCCGTACGTTCTCACTTAAAAACACGTCCTCAAGGCTTGAGTTCTTTTTTCTTCTTTTTCGTTCGAAGCCGGTCGGGAAGTTTGTTAACTTCTTCGGCAGCGGTATCGTAGACCTCTGTGTAAACACGAGGCGTGACTCGTATGCGTGGTAAATAAATTAAAGTATTCTATCGATATTGAACACTGTTAATGTGGTTTCCGTGTTGCACAAAGATCCGTCTACCGTACTGCGAGTCGGGCTGTGGATGAACAACGGTGCATTGGAGACGCAAGCTGTAGTTAAAGCGTACCTTAAACTATTTAGATTGCTTAGATTGCTCAGCCGCTTGTTACTTGTTACCTGGTACAGTTGCGATTATTTTCGCAGACGAGGTGTGGCATAGACCTACCGTCTTGTGGAAAAATCCCATTTTTCTGCGCTTTACACGCATCAACGTGTACACCCCCGTGACTACCTCTAACTACGCGTAACACATAAAAACACTATTCTGTACGATAATATAGAATTATTTTTGGAGATGATAGGGTTCAGGTGTAGATGTGACAAAGTAGAATTCTTAGATATGTTAAAAATAGTTTTAATGGTAACGATGGTTTAACAACTTTTCAACTTTACAACTTTGATACTCTTATTCTCACATTCACGCTCTTTCTGCCCCGTCATACGTTCTTCCAAACACTCGTTTCCTTTCCTTTTGATTGTAAATCTTCCTCACTCGATGCATTCGATCACGTTCACCAAAGATTCCAAAGAGTCACGACGTTGGAAACAGTTGGAAACACTCTAGTTCAAATATTCTACTTTCACACGGCCTATCGTTCAACTCAAACGCTTCTTCACACATTTCTAGAATCTTACCCACTCAATCGCACCTCTACAATAATAACACTCGCGGATACTCGCAAATGCGCATCGAATACGGTTGGATAATAACCCCGAGACGTTTTTTAAGTCTAAATTTTACAGAAAAAAGCATTCGATGCTTTGATTAAAGAATAATATAACGAGAGAGCTGGTGAGATATACAATTTCTTGCCAAAAGGACACGGTTAGACGTAAGATCTGTCCTGCACCTCGCCTGTACTATTACTTTGTACGATTCATAGGTATAGCGTATTTTATTCGATTATCAGGAACGTGACACACCCGAATCGTTTATTTCCATGCACGTTGTATCGCATATATGTAAGTACATAAGTTCTCCCACACACGTTGCGACGATTTTGGTTTTGCTTGAAAGTAATCATAGTTGCGTGTACTCGCATAGAAAACGCGTCGATGAGAAATATTTAGTTTAGTTCGACACCGATCGCTTTGTTCGGGTTCGGTAAAAAGATTATTGGAATGACTACAAAAACTGTACATAAAACGTATTCGTCGATTCTGTACCTTGCGAATTGGGTCTACTTCATTCTCGAAATCGATCTTGCAAGATATTACATGTAACTCAGTTTCGGAAAAAATAACGACCTCGGGCTACTTTTGCTCTCGGGTACAGAATTATTCGATTGTTCGAAATATTCCTGCGATACTCCCCAATAAAGTAATCAGCGTACACTAATTACCATGGTTAACGAGCGCTGTGCAGGTAAATTGTATCGACGGTCAATTTAACATGCAAAACAGGTGATCTGGAAAGCAAAGAGGTAAAAGTTTACGATCTATAATCCTCGAAAATAGGTCAACCTAATAGTAATTCTTGTGTAACAATAACGATAACGATAATAACGACGAGCATTGAAATTGGATAGGTATATCGTTGCGATTCGATAATTAGTCGGTTCTTAACACTGCCCGCGCGTATAATTATCGTAACGATCATTGATCCTGGCTCTGTAAGAACAAAGTAGTCGAGTTTAGAGTACCGTTCAACTATCTGGCAGCTGTAATTTCTATTTCCGGTTTGTAATTTTAATTGTATCATCACACGATTCGACGTTCACCCTTACACTTATATCCAACATCAATTATCTCTTGTAATCGAATAAAATAATAATATTAAATCTAATCTGGAATGGTTAATAACTCGATCGATCGTTTATCGGACGAAACCTCGAGGTTGGACCCCGAATAGTGAAATTTAGGGGCGAATTCAAAGTGCAATCCATTTTGGGCTGACTTCGAGGATCTTTGCATACGTATCAACGAGAAAGCAGAAGGATTTTTCGATATTTAAATGAAACGAAGGAAGTGGGGGGACGTCTTATATTGCTGTTCGAGTTGAATCATTGTACCGACTTCGAGGTTTCTTCCGCCATTCTCTTCTGCCTTATCAATGTTTATGTTTATTTTAGACAACGAACCGAGTTCGTTGATCTCGCGTGTTCGGCTCTGAACGCAGCTCCGTATCCGAAAGGGTTAGACGTCCCCTGTTGTTTCCGTGAAAAACACGTGTGTACAGGACAGCAGGTTCGAGGAACGATTCGTTTCGAGACTGTTTCCGATTTACGATACCGGTTGATCTCGCGTAAGTAACGAAAAGCAATTGTGACGTCCGTCCACGCACGATTTTTAACATACTTTTATTCACTACGATGCGTTTCACTGTCACTCGATATACGTGCCTCGATGAACGCACTATGTTACACCTCGTGTACTCTTGAATGTAGAGTTCATAAATTATTCGATGGATGTACATAAAGAAGTTCTACATATATGTACGTATACTGTTCCCCTAGGTTGAATTAAAAATTAAACTTCTTCGAGACTTTTATAAAGGTCTCAGGACTTTTTAAGAGAAAACTGAAAAGATGCGAAATGGGAAATTTTAACTTATGAGAACAGTATAGGGTAATTGTATCACGATTTACGAATCGATTTGTACGTCACGAACACTTTTTGTTCAACGAGTTTACAAAATCGTGACACATTTTCCTTTTCACCCTTGGCTACGAGAAACAATTTGTCTCTTTCTGTCTGTCTCTCTCTATCTCTATCTATCTATCTATCTCTCTGGCTCCACGTGATCATACGTTGCCTCGTTTCGTGCTCTTGTTTAAGCCTTTGAAGCACCGTTGACGAAGGGTGCGTGCTTTGCTTCGCACAGGAATCGAAGGATTTCCTCCCGTTCGTTATAACGAGAAACGACTACCAATGCGATAACTTTGTCGCATTTTCAACGATCGACGTTCCCTCCCCTTGCGAAAACTTTTATTCGAGATGCATATACGGTTGTTCGATTAGGAGCAAGGTAATTAATATCGCGGAGAAGTGTATTTTCTTGAATGCGTGCTTCAAAGGACTAATATTTACGTGTTCGCTCGTTCGAGAAACGCTCGAATTATTTCGTGCCTCGAAGAAGCCCATTTTCGATTCATCTTCTCCGTTCAACGGGTCCCATGACCGTTGAATACCGTGAGACACGATTGTACGATGACGCAGAAACGTTTGTAGTTATTAATTGATCAATTGTTTATTCTATCATTTCGTGCATCAGAATGAGACGTGTCATGAGAACGAAACGATTCGATCGGTTCCGGGCGGGGCGAGCTGTGTGGTTACGGAGAAGTAAAACAGGAAATTGTGTGTGTGACATTGTAGGATGAAGAGAAAAAAGACAGCAGAAAATTCGAGAAAAATGATGAAATACCTAGCGAATTCGAGTGTTGCTTTTGTACTACGAAGGTATTTACGATCACTAACGTTCTTCCTTCAGGCGGCACTACATACACCACCAATGGGCTGTCGAGAGAATGGGACCAACGAGACTTTAACCCTTTATACTATCTCTCGTTCTCTTCTATACCTTTATCTTATTTTTTTTCTATATTTTTTTTGTCGTATCTCTCTCTCTCTTTTTCTCTCTCTCTCTCTTTCTCTCGTTCCTCGTCTCTTTGAATCTTGTTCTCGTCGCTTCGTTCTCGTCAGCAATGTCCGATTTGTCGACACGCAATACGCGAGCTGTTTCGCGAGATTGATCGTTTGTCCCCTGGCTTCTATTATACAGCTGTCCGCTATTACATTATAAACGGCCAATGCACGGTGTTTGTCCGTATGTATAGTCCACTTGGTGTATGCACTGCCTCCCCCTCTCACCCTGAACACACAGAGAGCACAACTTTCCCATCGACACGAGATACCGAACGTTCATTCAACGCTTTAGACGCAACCGTAGCTCGTCCGTTATCCATTCGTTTGCGTGTGAACCCGCCATTTTGTCGGTCAATGGAGGAGGGCATCGCGCTCTCGAAGGAAGCACGATGCCCTCGACTTCCTCTGCCTGGCGTAACTTACGTATCATACAGTTGGTCCCAAAAGGATTTCTCCGGCAACTTTACGCGTTTAGCGAACTTTTATTTTAAATATTTCGAAACCGTTGTGCAACGCACATAAGAAAACAATTTAATAGGTATTCGTTAAGAGTAAATTTTGCTTCTTGAATTTTTCACCTGCAAACCTACAGTTTTATACGAGTTCGCTCGATACGTACGGGTTTTTGGATACCACTTTTGAGATCAACCGTACACATTGATCCCTTTTCACCTGATCCCGAATAGAGTCGTATAGTTTGCCCGACGAGGAAGTTTGTCTGCTTCACAGGATAGAATACGAAGCGACGATGATGACCGTCGCGAACGCTTAAACGAAATTCTCCGATTTCTTTGGTCACCGAAGAGCAGAAGCTCGGTTTAACTCATTCACTGTCAACTACGAGATGTCTCGTAGTTTGTGCTACAAGTTTAGATTGATTGCAATTGACCATGGAATAAGTATATAGCCGTTTGAGTTATGAATTACTAGAAAGGATGAACGAAAATTTTATGTAAAATGATAACCCATATTTTCTTTAAAATGAAATCTTGACGCCCAGAGCAAGACGCTTTAAATTTACCTGGCAGCGAATGGGTTAATGTTATTTAGCAATACTGTTTGCTGCTCGTTTTGCCTCCTTTCGGTTAGTTATTCCCGATTTCAGACGCCACGTACACGTAGAGCTTTTTCATTCGAACACGTTAGATTTCACGTTAAAACGTCTTCTTTTCCTTAAGCGTTTGTGCATTATTTGCATGCGATCGTATGAAACTATAGAGAATAGACGAACAAAGATATGCGGATGAAACGATTTGGATTTTTAAGCAGTCAAAAGCGAATCTTTGAATTCGAGACTTTAATATTCTTGTTGCCTATGATACTGGATACACTCGTCGTTGGGCGTACTATGAACAGATACTAGGTATTCGCGAATCACAGCTTCTTTGAAAGGGACAAAATCACATACAAATGCCATTGAAACGCTACTTTCTTAATTCTAAAACGATTTAATAATCTTTTTTAGTAATACTTTAAGCAATAACTAGAGTTATATTCGTAACAATTTACTAATAAGTTCCTTTTCATAATACAACTTTTGCATCATATTAACTAGTTTGCATATTAACTAAAATCATTAGTGCTCAAGTTTTTCATCGATAATCACCGATGCGGCTAATTTCTTTTTTCATCTTTTACACACACATAACATACTGTTTCTGTACAGACATTTTCATTACGGTTTGATGCAACATATCAGATTACCTACAAATTATTCACACGTGTCTATCGCATCTATCTACATAAACCAATATATACTTTCTCTCTTTCTCATTTCCTCTGATGGACAATTTCCTGCTTTCAAGTTTAAAACGAACGCGAAGTTTGCACGCTAGGACTCGCGCATGAATCACGCTGGCACTCGTTCGGGTAGACCAAGACGAAAGAGAAGCCTGCTCGTGTTCAAGCAATTTGCTTGCAAAATTCTGTTTAGTAAGATCGTTGTTGCGCGAACTGGTGGCCAAATAAAAGGCAATGCTCGAATTTCGTTGTTAAACATTACACCGTATACATGTACAATCGTTGCTTTCCAATTTCCAGGGCGTACAGTTTCCGCTTGAAATTGTGACCACCATTTTACAGCCTCCTCTTTGCCCTTTCGAATATATTTTTTCCACCTCTTTGCCGTAGCCTCGATTTGTCGAGCGGAGAATTTGAAACACGGAATGTAGCGCGCTTTTCAACCGAAAACGATCGTTATCTTGGATCGTTTAAATCCATTACACGATTCCACGGAAAACGGACGATGACAGGAGTTTTTCAGCTATCGGATCATTTTATCGATAAAGCGAAACTCGTTCTGTCGCTCTAGATTTTGACTGAATTACTTGTTTATAGAAACTATGGTTTCCGTTTTTTTTAAACAAACAACAATAATCGAGTGCACGGTTGGTTCGTGTAATGGATCATCCAGCAATACATGCTTGTCTCATTTCTCATCTTGTCAGAGCATGCTGTCTTTAATAACAGAGACTGATTGTATTCAAAAATTACAAGGGAGCATGATAACAGCATACATACTTGTATACAAATTTTGCAACATGATTCTGTATATACATACATACGATGTACTTACCTGTATCGCGTGACTGTTCACTTGCATCCGGTCTAGTCGGTTCTGGCTAAGCTTTGGGAATAAAACGACTAACCAAACAGCAACCGCTGTTTCCCCCAAGCTTTCGCACCTTATTCCAGATCCGCCATGTATTTATGTGTATGCATACGCGCTGTGTCTGTTTTCCTCTAATCTACTTAACGACCGTGCAAATACACCTACGGATCGCATCAGGCGAGTATACAATAGTTACTATAAAGATGTAGAAAGGTTCACGTTCGATAGATTCTCAGTTATTTAGTGCGAGCACAGACAGATAAGTCTCTTTTCCTTTACTCTCCCCTCTTACTCTTAGAATTACGTATCTAGAAGTACACACACGAAGAACCTTAATTGCTTGGTTATGCAAACGAGCGCAGCTTTCGTCATTAAATCGTTCATCTCAGCCTGGAGCAATTAGTTTCTTTCTCGTTAGAATTCTACAGTTTACAATTGCTACGTAGAATCAATCGATAGAACCTGGATTACTGGGTCCGGTAAAGAAGAGGAAAAACCGTGCGAAGGGCTGATTGAAAGAGGAATTCGTCGCCGGAGAAAAGAAAAGAAGTACCGTGTAAAACGATGCTAGTGATGAAAAAAAAGAGGTCTAGGACTTCTGGTCGTTCAGACCATTTTGTTCATATTCTGCACAGGTATGTCTCGATTAGTGGGAGTAATAAATTCCAGCATTATTCGAATGCGATAGTCAGCTTTAAAAACTCTTAAACGTGCGAATACATCTTCATTATTTCTTATCTCCCATTTTTTCCTCGACAAAGCGGTATCATTAATTCTATTTACTTTTGTTATTAGTTGGTCCTGAGCTAGTGTCGAATTTATCAAAAACTGTACTTTGAAAAAGCAGAAAATCAATTTGATGAACTGTGAACAGCACTAGTTCAAGACTGACTAATAACAAAAGTAAATAGAATCGATTGCTGCGCTTTGTCGAGGAAAAAATAGATCTCCCCATTCAGTCGTCTAAGTGATAAAATATTTGAAAAGCGTAGTGTGTAACTCTTTTCTCCTTCTCGTTGATGCTTCGCTGGAAATTTTAATTGATATCCGTGAAATCTTGGTTGTGTCGCAACCTTTATGGTTCGAAAGATAGTCTCGCGCTACCGTTTTGCCACTCGCATTAATCGAGATCCACTACCTGTTGGTATTCGACCACAAAATCACGGAAGCACGCGGTTCATTCTCACCGGTTGACGAAAGATGCGGCGTTCCCTGCAAGCTCTCCCCCCAGGATCAGAGCAACGTCGAAGGCGAGGCCTCGGTTGCGGCGGCTCGTCCTCGGCGAACCGAGACTTTTCACGTTGGTCGTGTTTCTAGGAGTACAAAGAGTTCAGGGACGCGGAAAATATAATGCCGCTGGCGACCAGCGACTTTCGTAACCCGATCTGCCAGGAGATGAAGTCGCTGCGGTCGGGGGTTTCGTCGATGGAGCAGGCGATCCACCAGCAGATCTTTGCCCCGGAAACGAAGGCGTCCCCGGCCCAACCGGTGCTGGACCCCTCGATCTACGGGAAAATATACAACGAGCAAGGGAGCGTGGACAGCTCCGACACGTATGCCAGCTGTCAAACGCATCCGTCTCATTCGCAGGTATATCATGGAATCGATAGGGCCCGCAAGAGACTCGAGCAGTCGGTTTTTATATTTTTCCAATTTCCGTTCCTCTGTGCCCCTGCTTCCCAGCCTGCGAGTTACGACACCCTCGCGGAGGATGTTGTCGAGGCTGCTTTGTTCGCTTGAAGATTTTAAGGTCGTGCCTCTAGCTACAGTAGCGGACCAAACTTTGAGACCAAAAGGTCAAAGAAAACAAATAAATTAATTAATAAGAGATAGCACGATGAATAAAAATCGTATTCTATGTTAATCAATAAATAGTGTTCTACCATAATCGTCTTAAACTTTTATCTGCTATCGTATGTTAAAACAATGGTCATAGAAATTGTAGCCGCTTAAAGATATCAATGTCTTTGGCGCGATTCACGCGTTTATTTATTTGTTAATTCTCATTATGCGAATTCTCATTAGCATGCCCGTTTGGCTATCGTAAAAGAGGTGTCGAAACTCGAAGAGGGTTGGGAAACGTTGCTCTATGCGATATATTCGTGGCGTATCGTCGTTGCTTTCATCGTTGCTGTTCGTATACGTTCTCCGTATTGTAACGTGACATTTGTATTCATTTATTAACACATTCGAGATCGACGACGCTCTATTCCAGGATTATGCACAGCCAACAGAAACGGAGTATGCGTTAGCTCGTTAACGCGTTATCTCTCGACATGCTCTACATCCGTCCTTCCAAAATTCGCAAGTAACCCCAGCCGCGGGATTTCTTTTTGTATCGATCGATAACGTTAAACTTCGCGTAAATTACGCGTCGAGTTATCAACGGAACAGGTGAGACGTTGCATGGTTCGTGTTACAAGTCATTGGGTCTTGAGTGTGTTAAGACTTCTCTTCTCCTCTCTTCCGGCCTTTACATCTCTGGTTTTGCTTCAACGTTTGCGTACAGCGGAAGTATACAGTTTTTCGCTTTGATTGACCATGTAATTGTAATCACCGTACAACGGTACGCGTAACAGAGTGTTGTTTTGAAAGATTGGTACCAAATCGATCAACCTTGCTGTATCGATTCGTTATTAAGCTTTCGTGGCTTTTAACACTTGGTCAATCGAACGGGGAGATCTCCAATTTTTTCCTCGACAAACCGCTGCCATTGATTCTATTTACTTTTGTTGTTAGTTGATCTTGTTGAATTTATTAAAAATTGTACTTTCGAAAAACAGAAAATGCATTTGATAAACTGTGAACAATATTAGTTCAAGACCAACTAATAACGTAAGCAAATAGAATCAATGGCAGCGCTTTGTCGAGGAAAAAATAGATCTCCTCATTCGATTAGCTAAGCGTTAATATAAAGTTGTTGTAACATTATGACATATCAGCTGTTTCAACGACGAGACCAACACTAATTACCATAGGTTTCTTCTGCTGGCCGTTCGGCGGATAACAATAAGGTATAACGTTATCATTTAATTGAAGGAATTGCCGAACGAACTAGATTTTTTTCTCGTAGTGCAAACAAACGAACATATTCTTTTCGTTAGAACGCTAGTTTACTAGGATCTTCGGACGCGAGCTTAAATAATTTAGATCGAGCTTGAACGATAGAATTTTAGCTTCGCTTCGAATGAAAGCTTAACCGAAAACGCCGGTGACTTGTAAAGAAAATTAATTTAATTTAAGTTGGTCTATGAATGCATCGAAGAAAAAAAAAGTGCAACAGGAAAAGTTAAACTTCATACTATATTTCTTTTCCTTTTTACATTGCTATAATTTTTCAGCATGTTTTGATATTTGCCAGCATTTTATCGCGCTTGCTATATTTAATACAAATTTGAATATATTATATGTGTAGGTATACATATATATATATAAGTATAGATAACATTAAAAATGATAGCTAACAGAAAACGTAGCGTATTATACTAACAATATACGATCTTGTAATCTCCTCTATGCTCTAACGTAAAAAGACAGATTAGAACAAGTCGTTCGCATTACGCTACAGCTTCGTTCCTGAAAGTTTCAGACAGAATCCCCTTTGAATCAGTTTTAACATCGATCGACAGTTCGCGAACAGTTGAAAGTATTTGTAAATCTACGTGTACCCACGGATTGTGTGCACGGTGCCGTAAACCAGTTCCACCGTTTTACGCAGGGTGATTTGACCGAGGAGGCGGACAGCAATCTTTATGTGAATCCCCTAGAGGCCGCGGAGAAGTGCGGAAACAGGGTGAAGAAGTCCGCTTCCGGTGAAGTCGGCCGGAACGCCGCCGACGCCTCGCCCAGCGTCGAGTCGTTAAAGGACGTTCGACCGTTTAATGAAGGTAGCAAGGTTACCCTAAACGACACAGTGCCCAAGCACAGGAAAATTCGCATTCAACAGGTATACTCTTTGTTTTCTTCCTCCCCAAACCCACCCTCCGCCCCTCGTTTTACTTCTTCGATCTTTGCACGTGTCACTATGAAAACGTTCGTTAAAACGCTGTGTTTATCCACCGAGCCTGATGTGTTCTCTCGAGTTGCTTCACTTTAAATGTTACCCTCGGGTCTCTGTTCGATTGCGTTTCTTAAGCGTTTAGCTGCAGCGCTCGTTCGAGAAAGACTCGTTGAAAGATAACGATGGTAACGATAACTACTTTATGATAGAAGTAGCTCTGTAGAAATAGTACGAGTGAAACTTCTTGCGCGTACTTACGTTGTAAGGTTGCCTGCGTAAGAAAGATTCGACCTTTCTCTGATTTCTTTTTTTTTTCCATTATAGATCTTCATACGTAACACATACCCGAATTAAAGAATTGTTCTTGAAATAGATACACCGTATCCCTGTCGGAGAGAATTTATGCGAATAAAAATTAGATATTAGACCGCTTTAACACTAGAACTACCGAAGCAGACAAAATGACCAATTGGTGATTATTTGTAGCAACCTTATAAGTTCACTGTAGTAAAGCTTCCAAAATTTACTATTCTGTAGAAGATATAAATTAAGATTTGTGTTCTACGTATTCGGTATTTCCTACGTATTCTTTTCTTCTTTTTTTTTCACATTCTTTCGCAAACCTTTCTCTGCACGGCTACCTGTTCAGCTATTCCATTGTTACAGTCCACGCGTTTAATTATTTTCTCGTCGCTTTCGTGTTCTAATCGCAATTGGGATACCAAACGATGCTAGATATTATCCCCCGTTTGAAACCAAGGAGCTGACCGATGGAAAATAATTAAACGCTTGAAAGCGTTGGCGCACAGTGTTGTATGTATCGCTGAGGTACACCCTGTACCTAACCGGGGGTGAACGGAATCGCCTCTGTTTCGCTCGCAAAAGCTTGTCAGCACCCGTTTCTCGTTTTCCGCTCAGCCGAAACAAAAAGCTCCGCTGTTGCGTTCGAAACGAACAACCCCCAACCGTCTTGCCCCTGCAATCGATGCGATGTCTGCGATAAAACCAAAAATGGTTTGTCGTTGATTACACGAGCACTGACGGCGTATCATCACTGCTTTTTTCAGTTTCACGAACCGTCAAGATCGCAAACGGAGCACAGTTGAACTCGAACCGATAAAGAGAGGGGTCCACACAAATACATACACGATAATTGCACGTAGTAGCCGTGCCCCACGAAAGAAAAGACAGGCAAAATATGAGAGAAGGGTTCTCGTTCGGGCTACCAGGTCGCCCAGAGGCGCGTCGTTTGTCTCGATTAAAAATGGCCACTGTTGCAGCGTAACTTTCTGTCGGAGAACCGAGATTGCCGGTACCGTTGATTTTGCTACACACGCACACATACACACGCACTCGTACACACGCACACGTACACACTATTTACAAGCCAGTCTCTGAAACATTTTTCCAATAACGCTTCTACGTTCGTTGATAATCACTAATAATTATGTGTCTGTCTGCTCGCACTCCGTCTCTCGTGCAACCGATTATAGCACCCCTTGCATTCGAATCTAACGTACACGACTGGCAGAGAAAACAGGTGGAGGACAGGTGTTCGAAAAGATACAGTGGGTCGTAAAATGAATTTGAAAAGTATCCGAATATTTTTACGACTATCTGTATTTATTCGAAATACCTATCTGTTTTCATCAGCCCTACGGACACTATACCTACGTGTTTTTTCTTAACGGTTAATCATTAATAACCCGAACCTAACCCGAACCTGACGGTTAACGAATCACCACCTAGTCTCACAAAACGACGACCTTCCCCCTAATGGAGTTGTACCAATTATTAATCTGTGCATTAAAAAATGGGCTTATTACAGTTTTCTTCGGTATGTTTCGAAGACTAGGAGAACTGTGTAGCGTTCGACGGTGTTCCTCGGTAATTTTGGTAATTGTGGTTGGACACCGCGGCTCGTAAGATGGTAATCTTGCGCATCGCGTGTGTGTAAATATCGATCCTGTACCTCACCCGGAACTCACATGAGTCATCTTCGCTGATAACAAGCAGATAGTAGCGAGTTTCGAATAGAAAAAGAAAAAAAGGGGGAGAACTTTTTCACTTTTGCGGTATGCCTAGTAGTATACAATAGCGATGCACGATTATACACTGAACGATTTTCCGTTAGAGAAGTTCTGTAGGCAACTTTTAACCCTTAACGCTCCTTTTTCTTCGTAGAAAATACGTTTTTACCATCGTTCAGCTTTAACATTCTCAACGTAACGTTCTTCCATGTCTTTAACTATAAAAGTAGGTCGAAAAATAACTTAATGACGAAGCATCTGAGATGTAATTATATTAAATACAGAATGTTTCCGCAGCGGAGCCGATGGAGCGCTAAGGGTTAAACAAGTAATTACCATCTCTTTTATCTTTTTATCGTCCATTTAAAGAACTCGCGAAACAATCACGTCCACTCATTTCTTTCTGAACTAACTATCACAAAATCCTTTCTACGACTACTATATAATCCTTCGTCGTTTCTTACAACCCACGCGTTGTAAGTCCTTCTGACTGCACTTCTCTTTTTAACCGTCACAAAATAATCATCCCGTTGATCGCTTCTCGTTAATTTGTTCCCCAGAAGCGTTTACCAGGGAAAGACGCGTGTGTATATATTTGTGTGTACTAACGAACTACACAGCCGGCTGGCATAATGTCGCGTATTAGTTATCCGACGCGGCTGATTGCAGAGCGTAAGACCTCGCGCGCAATTTATCAGCGACCAGGAAAGCATTATAGCTCGTGGAGTCATGAAAGAGGAGACCGTGGAGAATAATTACTACGGGGGACTACGGGGAGGAGGATGCAATTCATTCATGGCGACCAACAGCAGTCTGGCTTCGGCTACGAGAATCATAAATCATCATCTGTTTGGCTCCGGCAACGGCCCTAGGCATTACACAGGTAAGTGGCGGACTAACTTTGTATTTTGCTCTGATATACCTTGATAAACGATATTGTTTAACAAGATTCGAGACCGAGGTCTTGGAAAGAAATTGATATAATCGGTACCTATAGGTATGCAAAAAATGTCACAACTACTTCTATTTATTTCCTATAATTTAGTTCATTCACTTTGGCAAAGTCTACCAATATTCTTTTATCCGAGTAACGACGCTTCCTTCGCAAAATCCTCGACGTTCCATGTATTTCTTTTCGTTTGGCGGTAGATATCTTTTAGTAAGTCTTACTGTACTATTCCACTGATCCCAGAAAAAAAAATCATTCGTTAACACTAGATTTACTAGGTTTTCGAACTTCATGAGCAAAATTTGCAAAAACAATTGCTATTATTCCTAGCAATTTTTGCTAACTTTTATTGATGGAATGATTCGAACATATCCTAATCTATTTCCTTCTCAGCTCTACGATTTCAAATACTGTACGAGGTGTACCGATTTCTTGGTACATGTATATTACAAATAGATACACAAGAAATGTCCGTAAATCTAGCGTTAATCATTTTTCGTTACATCTTATCTAACGTATACACCGAAAGTACTGGCTGTTCCGTGCCTGTGTAGTAACGTGTTAGCACTGAAGATTATTCGAGCCCCCTGCCTATCGATTCACCGCCCTTCTATTGATTTCCTTTATATTCTGGGTCAGCGCGATACTTGGAAGCACCGTATATGCAGGTCATCGAAGGCAAATTTCAGGAACGACCGCCGAAAGCAAGCTTTCCTTGTCGGCTGACTCGATAGACAGCGAGGGCGTGCCTTTCATAGACAAGCAACAACAACGGGTCTCCAAGTCGATCCTGAAGAAATCCGAGAGCAGCAGCAATTATTACAGCAACGCAGGCGACTCGGACACCGAGAAGCTGATCACCGACAATGCCTCGACCATAAGCATGTGCGATAACGAGACGAACACGTGCGACGTCTTCGCGAACGTGAATGGGACAAGGGTGAAGCAACCTGTTTCCCCGTTGCTCTCAAGGCAGGTCCTCGAGTCGATCTTCCGCACGAACAATAACATCGAGAGGGAGAATGAAGTGGATCAAAGCGAAGAAAAGAATTGTGTTTTAAAGACGAGCAGATCGATATTCGACGACGTCCTCGAAGGTACTTGTTCTCGTCTTTTCGTTGCCTTCTGTTGGCTATCGCGGAGAGAGCTGATAACAGAATGCAATCGCAACGCATTGTCTACTATTTATTTATTTATTTATTTATTCACGGTCGAAAACACTTTGGTATACAAAATAGGAAGCGTACAGGCGTTTAAACGAATGAATAGATCGGAAAAACTCGACAAAGTTGCAGATCTTATTCGCTGTCCTTATAATGCGATTAATACAATTATGTTGACCGTATAAAGTTTAGTGAAATTCTGACTCAAAAAGTATACATATATGTCCTGACACGATGGAACATTTTAGTTTAAATTGCCTAAGTATGTTTGGGCATGCGACAAATTATTTTCTTCGACAAACTTTCTTCCCAATGTAAATATCGTTCCCCTTCTAAGTTTACCTCCGAAATTTTCAGAACAGAAGCACGCGCAAGACGAGGCGATGACGGAGAACAAGAACAAAGAGGAACGAAAGAAACCACCGAGAGCGAGGATAGAGGAGCCATCGAAAGAGAGTCAGACGATGCTGATATGTTCGTTAAGGGCGCACAAGGCGAAGAAATTGGGCATCGAGGAAAAGCGAAAAGCCAAGACGAGCACCCATAGTTGCAAAGGCACCGACGCTAATTGTCTTCCTCAGGAACACCGTTTCTCGTCGTAGCGTGATTCCTCTCTGCGTAACATCCTCGTTTTGCGTCGCGTACACACACGTAGATACGACACCGAATCACTCTGCGATCGCATCACTGCATCAGTGTTTTAGAAGTCTTTTAGAAACGCCATCAGCCTCTATGATAAAACATTCACAGGGCCGCGCATCTATCTGTTGCATCTATAGATTACGACGATCAGGCCGATGTATCGACGATTCGGCCTGTCGTGTAAATACGTGTAAGTAAACGCGTAACATAATTATTAAAAGAGTGATATATGTTCGATAATATTAAAATAGAAACATTATTTGGATAAATTATAACACGAGGAAGTATACATATTTTCGAGAAAAAAAAATGAAAGGCGGGAAAGATGAGGAATTATGGAACATCTATTATAATATTAAAAACAATGCCCAAGGAAAACAAGTTAGGATAAAATGTTGGAGAGGGAAAGATGGTATATAAATGGAGATGATATAAAAAACAAGAGGATAACAAAGCTTAAAGAAAACGTATAAAGATGAAAGATATACGAAGTACATAAATAACAATAATGATAGTAATAATAATGATAATAATAATAATAACAACAATAGCGAATTACAAATCTTTAGGCAATATGCTTTTCCCCGTTGGCTGAAGAAAAGAAAGAATTTCGCGCGATATACTGTAATCTAAATAATCACACTTCCTCCTTTCGCCTAATCGCGTTAAATTAGGGCAGCTTTGCGTGTCGCAGGCAGTATACGCGGTAAATGGCATAGCCATGAAAACATGCAACCAGTTACAAATAATATTAATCGAGAGATTCGTCGTTTTTTTAAGGAAACAAACTGTTCTTGAACAAACTCCGCCAGATCCCCCTTAATGCGTTATTCGAAACAACACGAGTGTTCGTTCGTCTACTGAGTGTCTTATGTACAACTAAATAATAATGTCGTTGCAATAGGAGATATTATACACACGAGATGATAAGTACATGCCTCGTTGAAATCAAAACACAATACACTTGGAGAAACGCGGGATCGTAGATCATCAGAAAACTCGATGATAACTGCCCTTTTTAAAGTTCCGATCTTGACATCGTTTTCTATCTTTATTTCCTTTTTGAAACAGAGAAACTATCATTCTATTTAAAACATTTTATAATAATGTTTCTTATTATTAATAACAATTCTTTGTTGCAAATAATTTTCCAAAGATCTGTTGTGAATATACGACACGAATAAATTTGTTTTATTGAATTAATTGTTTTATACCAAGCAACAATACGGAACTTCACTTCTAAAGAGTTGTATCTACTTGACCACGCTTTTCCATGTAAAACACATAAATACGTATACTTTATATAACACAAATATCGCAAAGGAACCAGAAACGCTTACGTGCATGAGTTCAGTTCAATCGTGTTTAAGAGTTGATGGAAAGTGTACTTCGCGTATATTATAGATGTTAAATCAAAAAATTATGAAACGTGTTAACATGCTCATGTAGAGAGTAGTCAGAGCGCGAGTATCGTCTGTGTTATATCCAGGTACCGATGTCTAGCTGCGGTAACGATCATGTTTTCCCATAAACTTTTACACCATCGAAAGTATGACGAAGTGAAGTTAAATTGTTTATCTTCGTCAAAAAAAAAAGCGGAGGTTATAATGCGCCTGTTTAAGACGAATATAATTGCAATACATGCTCAAACATATTCGGTCGCCTGTCTTTTTATTGTAAGCGATGATCGTTGTTTCCTCCTTTTACCTTTGCTTTTAATTTTACCGAGGAGAGCCGAATAAATAATATGTACTTCCCTTTGAATTTTACTACAATTCGGTTAAACAAGCAAGCATACTCTCCTACATTTTTAGACAAGCCGTCAGTAAAATACATATCTCTAATGGCATTTCTACTCATTGTTATCGTAGATGTAGGGAAACAAATAATTGTACAGTTGCAAATTAACGAAAACGAATGGTTAATATTCCCCGTAGATGCGTCTACTTGGGGATCATTGTTATGTTGGTGATCCGAAGTTCACATCTCAAGTATTTTTTAATATATTTATAATTGTTTTCAATGTACACGCGGGTACTTAAAAACAAACATTTTAGAAGTATTTAAATACCTCTATAGCATTTCACTTTCTTAATGCGAGGTTTTCTTGTTGGTCAAAGAAGATAACGTAATTTCTTTTTTTATTACGATTTCTATCATACGATACACTGATTTCGTATTAGAATTTCAATAACGGTTATTATTAAAAAATATTTACATCAACTGTTAAAATATGTATATCGACTGTTTTATATTATTATTATCTCTCTCTTATTCTTATCATCATTTGTGAAAATGCCATAATGATCATCGTACTCAATTTTAAGAGACTTCTCGTTTTTAAGAGTTAAACATCTTTTGGTTTTTCACATTTGTTATTCAATGTTGGATCTCGATACCTCTTAATCGCTTGGAGTTTTTCAGTAAATCAATGTCTTCTGTGAATTAACATAGTTGAATGTAGAAAGTTCCTAGAAAGGTGTACAGAACGTGATTTATTATTTATTGTTGTAATTATACCTTAGGACAATTTAGCATCGAGATAGTACAAAAGGGCCACACTATAGGCACACCGTGGCACCGAACATGTTGACCAGATTACAAAAAATAGTATTAAAGAGACCCGAATGGCTGCGCAGTTCGTAAATAACGTAGAGTACGCGGTACTCTAGGGTAGAGGAAGCAGTACGGTGAAAAAAAGACATTGTTTCATGCTAATTTCGTGTTTCAAACTTCCCAATATTTCTCGTTAACATTATTTTAACGAAATAAGTCTGATAGCCGAGGCGTAACGCTTTGACAATTGAATATATAACATACGCGTATGAAACTAAACAATGCAATGTAACTTTTTATCCACCTTTTTATCGAACAATCGATCCATTATTAAGGATTTGATTAATAAGAAAATTTAAGGCTCTTGCTGATTCGATAACATTTTTGGTATACATCTCTTAAATTGTAATTCGACAAATTGAAAGATCTATTTGAGTAAAGAGAAAAGAAACTAAGATTACTAATTATACAGCACACACAGTCAATTCTTAATTATGCAATACAGTTATATAAAAGATTATTTATCACAATATCAACCTGTTACAGGCGTTAGTTAATCAGATTTAATTAATTGGTCATATACTTTATTTTATTTTCCAACTTTTATGGCCTAGAATTGTAGCTTTAAGGCGGATAGTATGTAAAAAGAAAATTGAATAAAGTTATAACTTGCCAGTTTTTGTTCCTTACAGGAATATCTTTTTATTAATCATACATTAACGAATATGAAAATTTTCGTTTTGTAATAGGAAACATACGTTTTCATTCCTTATATATATATACATTAATTTAAAGTGTATCAATTTATATTATTTTTTTATTTTGTTTTGCGAGAAAAAATATATACATGTACATTGTGTATGCAAATATTATATTAAGGAAAATTATGAAAGTATAGTATGCCAGGATATTGCTTTATTACTTCCGCTATACAAGGACCGTGTATGTTTAACGGAGTGGAAACAAAGTGTTGAACGAGTGCCAAGTAACGTTCCTATCTTTTGTTTTCGAATAACAATAGTTTCGGTTAACGTTTAGCTTGAGGCCGGTGGTGTATTTACTGTTTCAGTTGTAGTGCTTGTCGAATCGGATATCGGTTTCTCTTGTAATTCTAGCCACGGTAGTCGTTTCTGCAATTCCAACCTATTGTAAACAATAACAAATATACTTAGCTTTATCTTACTCGTAACTCCTAAGAAGTTGCCCTGATTAGAATGCAATAACAATACCGTAGTAGTTGCGATCAAAAATTACAATCTTTATCAATAGAATAAAAAAGTATACACGGCGATGTTGGATAAGAAAAAAAATCTTCGCGTTAAAGAACGGAAAATTTGTTCGAAATTTATTATACAAGTTCACCTGTATTTCGGATGACTTATAGCGTATACATATGGATCCAAACAAGCAACAGCTTTACATGTGCACGCCGGTATCATTGTGACCCCGGGTGTTAGGAGCGCTTTGTTGCCAAATGCTCCAATCATTGCCATGACACCGTAAGGAGTCCACGAGAGAATGAACAAAAAGCAAATCGTGATGGCAGCCTTGAAATCAAAACACATAAATTAAATTATTAACAGTGAAAGTTAAACGGATGAATAATTAGTGCGAAACAAATTGATAACCGTTTTGAAGATTTTAAAGAGTGTACACGAAGTAAGTAAACAAGAATATTATATAATAACTATTGCATGGCAAATAAAGACGATTCCCTGCATCCTCGCCTGTAAGATAATTTATTTTACTTTGAACACGAAGACATTTTCTCCGTATCGTAATAAATGTTTGCAAACGAAAAAAAGCGTGTCGTGTCAAATACCTTGGCTATACGAATTTCAGCACTTTGAGCATTCGTATTCGCGTTACTCCGTAAACTGTCAACGTTCATCTTCTTCGCTTGTTCTCGGAGCGCTTTCTCGTGATTCACAACGTGGCTGACGATTTGGCTGTAGTAATAGATTATAAGCATCATTGGGATGCAATAGGAGAACGTAAATATGGTGGCAACAAAGATTCGTATCTCGTTGGAATCGGTCAGATAATCGAAAGAGCAGCTCGTGAGAAAGCCTTCAGGCACAAAACGTCCCCAAACTCCCATCACGGGCATCAAGGCCCAAGGTATGGTGTACGTCCAGATTAACACAATAAACAGAATCACTTGTCCACGCGATAACTTTCCATCCAACGGTCTTGCTATTGTGCTGAAATAGAGTATGTCGGATTTAACTGTCGAACAGATACATGAATTTATATGAAATGAAATTACCGTAAGAACTAGGGAAGTATTTTTAAGCTTACAATCAGTGGAATTCCATACCTATATCTGTCGTACGCTATAGCCGCGTTCGTTATCGCTGCACCGATTCCAGTTAGGGAACCGATGACCGCGAATATCTGACATCCCAAATGTCCAAGAGCGAAACCGGTGTTAAAGGAATTGTAGATGAAAATGGGTGTCTTGATCATCATAAAGAAGTCGCAAATTGCAAGATTCACAACGAACATGTTTGAGGGAGTCCTTAATGATTTGGCACTTGGACAAAAAGAAGTGATAAGGAATTAAGTATGCTTTGGTTCGATGAGAATTCGTTTAATTCACGCTTTCACGCATTGCGATCGCAAATGCGGCGCGTTTCCGTTTGTTAGTTTCAAGAAGAATTACACGATGCAAGAATGAAAGAGGCCGCAGCGATAAAACGCAACGAATCTTTGAACAAAGAAAATAACTTACGCGCAAAAGATCCATATCACCAAGCCATTCCCAAGCAAAGCAAGGAAGGTAAAAAGGATGTACAAGAGGGCCAATAAATAATGAAGGGAGGGGTTCGGCTCGGGATAGACCAGCCAATGTTCCGGTATATGAACTAATTCTTCGGCAGGAACGTTCCATCCCAGCAAACGTGGTGGTCCTGCTGGTAGATATCTTGCCTCCCAATGAATAGTGTCGTTGGACATGTCGGTCACTCCGTCTGCCAGCCCCTCTCCTTGATACAGTTGATCAGCCAGCTGTTTTATACCGCTCCTTCTACCCCCTTGAATCAACGAAACCCTAATCCGTTAGCTTTGCTGGCTTCGTACGAGGATCAGCCGGGGATCATCCCTTAGTTGCTCTGGGTCAGCACGAACGTGCGTCAACGTCATAAAAGTTAGTCATGCTTGATCGTCAATCGAAATTTCGATTTTACCAAGGGTGGATGCTCTTTCGAGCTTAACGAATCATTATACGTTTTGCATCGCGATAATTTTGATTCATTAAAATATCATTCATAAACGAACAAATAGAAATACAAAGAACCGAATCACCGCTCTATGTTCGATTTTTGTTTAAGAACAACGAAATGGAAGTTAGTTTGAAATTACATTCACTTTATTTCATAAATTTATACTTATGTCCTTATACATTCTGTTTACCGAATACATAGAGATCATATTTAATAAACCTTAAATTAGTTTAGTTTCATATTTTTATTAATTTTAATACTTTTGCATGAACATTTTTCCATTCACAATTTAAAAAAAAAAAAACAGGAACGTTAAATACTTCATTTAGAAATTCTATTTCTAAAAATATATAATATTCCATACCAATACGTGTCGTGTCGAGAAATATATGACCTCTTTAACAACATATATGTTTAATTGAAGAAAAATTAGACGTATATCTCTAATTTCTGATATTTCGATCTTTCTTTGAATCTATTTTATTTGAATAGTATAGTAAAGAACATCTTTTTTATCGAACAAAAATTTTACTTCTACTAAGTGTCGATTTACGAAGCACGGAACGTATAAAGTGAAATACAAAATATTCTTTGTCTTTTCATGATAAGCGTCTTTGAGCTGCATAATATTTGCAAGAAATACTGTGAAATTTGTGCCTTTCTACATTTTTAATAGTTATACTCTGCCTTGTCTTTCAGTAGATCCATCAGCTAAAGTATATGCTGGGTAATACAACAGTGATTTAGGATCCTTTAATCGTGGATTCGGTACTGTTGTTGATTTTGTTCCTATACTTGTATAACCCCTATCATATAACGAACAATAAGGTACATTGTGTTTTAACAGAAATTTCCATACTTGATCGTATGACCAATTTAAAATCGGATTTACACGAATTAAGTGTGGCCAGTTAGGATCAGTTGGTGTAAAGGCCTGTAAGTTTTCTGTACCCGGATCGCCGTTTCTCATTCCCATCAGACTTGCTTTTAAATTGGGACTTTCATCTAATAGCGAAGTTAACGCCAATCGCATAGAGCATTCCTTCTTTATCAACTTTAAACCATAGTACTCTGTAGCTTTCTCGACAAACGTATCCACCTTAAAATGTTTAAACGAGATTCAGACTAAACTTATAAGGCATTAAATACACCAGTGATACAGCAATAGCTTACCTCTGGAAATGGCTCTGTTGTTACATATAAGCATAATAATGGCGAAATACTTTTTATCTTTGCAACACAGGCAACCAAATGTAAAACTACGATACAATCTTTCCCTCCATTGAAACTTATGAAAATTTCTTCCGGTTTAAACCTTAATTATATATAACATAAAAATAGAACATTTGTATGTAATGAACTTTCACATTTCTTTCAAATTTCACTATATATTTCACTATATATTCATTTTTGCACATAGAATTTATTCCGTTTTTAATGAACTATATGTATTGCAAAGTATACACTTTGTATAACTTTAGTTCAACATACCTTTTATAGCATTGTTCCAAAATATCCAATGCAGACTTTATATGTGTCTCATTTTCAGCATCTCTAAAAACAGCCTTTGCATGATAACTACTAAATCCATTTTGTAGATTTCGAATCTTTTGAATGGGCAAATAATATAAAAGTTCTCCCTTTGCCTCTAAGACATCTTCTTTCTTCCCCTCTAATGTAATTCTCGTAAAACATTCAGTCTGTGGATAACTACCAATACTAACTTTATCTTTCCACCGTTTTGCATGTTCATCCAAAACTGTTACTATAGATAGTTCATTTAAATCAATATCTATTTGCTCAAAGTGTAAAGGAATACTTCCCTGTAATTGTGGTATAATTGCATCAACGGAAAGCTCAAAATATTTTGGAGAACCTGGTAGTATGTACACATTCTTTGCTTTTATAATAGCATATTTTTCTGAAAATTAATTTGTATAATTACTTTTCTTAATCAAGCTTTGTTTGTCCGTAAATAAATTAACAGAATTCATTATACTATTATATAATTAGTCTAAATTTTTTATATTTACAAAGAGCAATTTTTCTTTGTTAGACCCTAATCCTCCTTTCTCATCTCTCCCTAAATTTGCTATTTATTAATTTGCTTACTTGATGAATAAACATGAATAAGTTTACAAGGTTGTGGTACAATAGTGAGACGTTCAGCTTCCTTATTATTAGGGAAGAGATTTGCACAAATGTCAACTAATTCTTCATGTTGTTCAAGTTTTAACCCTAAACCATTAGCTACACCTTCGTATGTTACATCATCATGTGTAGGTCCAACACCACCAGATGTAAATACAATAGAATATTGTTTGGAAGCATCGTGTACAGTCTTTGCAATCTCATCTACCTATCATAAAAGGCTACATTACAAGTAGTGAGAATTTAAATTTCAATAAAGAAAACATACTGACATCATCGTGTAATAGAAATTCCGTATTTTCAAACTTTTAATAAGAATAATGTAACATTAAAATAGTAACATATCTTTGTAATGTTATTGTAATTAAAAAACATACCGAGTTTAAAAAATATTGATATTGAAGCCTTTAACTTTTACAAAATAATAAAATATAATAAATAGCTAGTTGTACTTTAAAACACTTAGTATATTTAATAGAAAGATACTAATAAAGTAATACACACAATATCAGGAATCACCGTTACTCTTTGAAGTTTAATTCCACAAGCTCGTAACTTTCTTGCCAGATACGATGTATTTGTGTCTACAACTTGACCTCGTAGAATTTCATCTCCAATTACAATCAAGCCAGCATTACAGAGAATCTCCATCATGAACGGTTTTCCTACGCATATTAAAAGATCCAAATATATATAACTGTAAATAATACGTAATAGATTTTACAAAATTTTTAATTAAAATTTAAGTAGAATTGAAATTATCACTAAATAAACAAGATTTCTACTTGTTCTACTCCTATAAGGTGATAAAAAGTGAATTACTACTTAATTGGATTTATATTTTTTGCAAAATTTATTCAATTAATACTTTTGTAATACACTATTTACAGTATATTTTTATTAACAAAAAATAATACATTGAAAACATCTTAAATATTAAATTAAATTTGCATTTGCTCAATCAGGGAAGTTGTTACATCAGTTTGTACTGGTTTTACAATTTGTATTTTCTTCTCCTTTTCTTGTCTTATATTATCCATTTTTATTTTTTGTTCTGACTGATGCAGTTCCTTGCGTAATTCTTGAAGCTGTCGGTCAATGTGTGCTGTTTTATCCTTGTGTACTGCAATTGTTTTACTGTCTTTTAAATCCAACTATTGAAATAAAGAAAAATTTATAAGGAACTGAAATATCATATTATTGTGTCATGTTTCATTGAAATTCAAATACCAAACTATATTTACTCATAAAATAGATTCATACACATAAGCAATATATTTATATTTATACATATTATTATTTATACTTTTTATAAAAATTACTTACTTTTTTCAAATTGGTCATCACTTTTTGTGCTTTTGCTTTAAGCTTAACACTACGAACTGTCGCTACTTTAAACACATTTTTGTTCAATTGCTTCTTTTTTATTCCTTTGTTCTTTCCCATTATTCTCTGCAATATTATCACTTACAAGTATATCGAAATTATTTTCCATTCTTAATTTCTTCATTGCTGGCTCCTCGCCTTTTAATATGTTTTCAGTTAATAGAAACGATATACAAATCATTTCTTTATATAATGCAACATTTCTGATATAACGTAAGTCAATTAAAGTATCAGAACTCAATGTACATCCAAGTTTTTGTTCTACTAATGACTGTCCCAATTTACAAGCATCTTCTCCTTTGTCTGCTTTTACAAAACAGTATAAATGTATAGTTGGTGGTTGAGAACACATTTGTTTAATTTCATTTTGATTAAAAGAATCAAAAAACACATCTAAGAATTCAACAGCAATTGCTGGTAAATTCATTACTACATGTTCCATACCAGTTTCATTAGCAGCTCGTCTATTTAAAATATCAGTTTTAAAAATAGTTTTTAAAAAATCTCTACCATCCATATTGAAAGATTTAATATTTGTTTTAATTTTGTTAATAGTAATATTTTTCTGCAGCCACTTATACGATTCAGGATTTAAATCATTTGCTAATACTTTAACTCCTTTATGGGCAGCAGGAATAGCAAATGGTCCAATTCCCGCAAATACATCATATAAAACATCATTAGGTTTCATGAATGTTATTAAATTTTTATGTTCTGTACTTAATCGAGTATTCCAATAAACTTGAGAAAAATCCAATTGATACGTATAACCATATTCTTTTACTGTGGTAATAGTATCCTTGGCACCTGCAAGGATTTCCATAGTAAAATTTCTAAATGTTGCATCAATAGCATTTGTTTTATTCACAACTGTTCGAGCACTTGAAATGGTATCAAGATAAACCTGACCTATAATGGTTTTATATGGCAAATGCACATCCCGCAAATTTAAATGTATAATATGACCAACAGTAGTATATGAAGTTGGGACTTCAATTTCTTTAGGTAAAATAGCTCTTAATATATCATAAGCAGGCCAGTTATCATAATTTAAAGTTACTTTTGTCATTCCAAATTGTTCATACGTTCCTAATAATTGTTCTTTTTCACTTTCCAAAAAATCTTCAAAAGTTTTGATCAATAGGGGGTTTAGATATATAATACTTTCATTGTCTGTATTTTGAATCGATTTGAAATTTCTTGTTTTAAAAAAATACTTCTTCATAACTGGCATTATCTTTGAGAATGTAATACCACGAATTTTTAAAAATGGTAATTCCACAACAGTTGTAAATGCAGTACGATCCAAACATGTCATTCCACGTACTGATTCCAGAGGAACCAACAAAGAAGACATTTTAACATGAAAGCAGTATTGAGTCCAAAAATTTGACTTCAATGTTAGAATTGAACACCGTAGTATCATAGATATGGGTATATATTATCTCTTAATCAATAACCTACAAAGGAATTCTAATTATCTCATTTAATTAAATCTTCATGTTCTTTACTTAGTATACTATATTTTCCTAACATAATTCATGAATAAATATCATAACACAATATTTAATGCAAATATTTTTTTATGTTACTTTTCCAAAAATATACATTTTACAATAATTTACGAAAATGTACATTTATTCATTAAAATACATTATTAAAAGACAATTGTTATTTACCTAGGCGTTTCTTACTTTTTTGTAGATAAAATCTTGATTGTTAGGTAAAAAAGG
Organism: Tetrapedia diversipes; assembly: GCA_033822845.1. NCBI lineage: Eukaryota > Metazoa > Arthropoda > Insecta > Hymenoptera > Apidae > Tetrapedia > Tetrapedia diversipes. The sequence continues at coordinate 1,088,316 of JAOPTO010002393.1, read as the reverse complement.
TGTCATTAAATAAGGTTAACAAACTGCACGTTTTGTTCTAAGAATACGTGAATCAAATTATACATAAGGAAGTAAATAGGTACATTGTACATCTGATCTTTGAAAACAAAAAAAAATATCTTTTTTAAAAGATATTAATGTACTTTGTAATAGTTAATAAAATTCGAAATTAAAACAAAGATTAAGTAATAGACAACAAAATGATCCTAATTAATAGAATAAAAGAAATACACGACAAACAAATTATTTCTTATTTATCTTCTCTGAAATGAAGATTATCTGAATTTAAACAATTTTGGGTCTACATATTTATTATTATATTCTATCATAATGAAATATTCTGGAGGACTGTAAATATAAAATTAATTTTTAAGAATTAATTTTAACATAGCTTATAACAAAATTATTACTATTTATAATATTTATTATTTTGAAACTTTTATAAATATATATGTTCACATGTACTTAAAGCAACATTTATTGCAATGTACAATAGTGTGTTATTTAAAATATAATGAAAAAAACATAATAATTAAAAAATAAAAATTTTTATTAATAATAAAAATTGGCTTCTTGTATTACTTAATCATAAAAGTGTATTATTGGTTTATATAAATATCATTAAGACTTATGTATTTATGTATGAACATTATTTATAAGTTAAGTATCTCTACAAGAATATAAAACAAATACTATAAAATTTCTAAAATATAATATACAAATTTATACACATATTTACATTGTAAAATAGATACTTCCTATTACATCAAATGAGGCATAGAATAAAAAGTTATATTAAGCTGTTTTTAGAGTTGCTCTTTATATAATAATTAAACTACGGATTTTTATGCATATTCATACGGGCGCGGAACTTGAGTAGATAATTATTTCACTCTCTAAGTATCATAACACGTATTTCATTTAGAATACTTTGTACATTTTTTATATTATATCCATTCTGTAAATTTTTGAACATTTCAGTTTTCCATAAATGTATAAAAATCTGCAATTTAATAATAATTAAACAATTATGAGATAGTGAAATTATAATTTTGCTCATTGGTATATTGTCTTCCATTAATGTAAAGAGCTTTAATATAATTTTAGTTTCTAAGTAATGTTTATTTTATATTGATATAGCTGTAGCTCTAACAGCTGCACTTAGTAAAGGATTTGGGTCTGGTTCTTCTGTTAAAATATTAACTTTTACCCATTCTCGTCGTTTATTACTTTGTCTCAGTGCATCAATAACTGCCTGTACATATAAACCATCTTCAAAAGATGAGGCAGAGAATACTGGTTCTTTTACCCAACCTTTTTTATCTTCAACAGATTGAAAAGCTTCTCTAAGTGCAGCAATCATTTTCCTTAATCCTTTAATATATGGTCTTGGGATGGAGTCAGCAATAGGAAATGATACATCTTGTAAATCATCTGTATCATGATATAATATTTCTTCTTGTCCATTACGACAACCATGTAAATCTCCACCACGTACAAGAAGGTGGTTACCACCTCCACATATTAATACCTCTTGAGAGAGCTGCCCTTGTAAATGATTACTTAATGTTGCTGTTACTAATGTACCACCACTTAATTCCATTTGAAAACTACAAAAATCTGGTGATGTAACATGTCTAATACCATTTATGTATTTTGTGGTTTGAGTGAAAGTTCGAACTACAGCATGAACTCTTGAAGCACGTTGACCAATTAAATGAAAAATTAAGTCTATTACATGACTTCCAACTAATGCCAAAATTCCTCCACCCATTGTGTCATCACACAACCAATCATATCCTATAATAATAAAAAGAATTATATTTAGCAAATATCTTAATAATTTTGTAAAACTGTGATTTTTTAATTTAGTTTACTGACCATTATGTAACAAACTGCCCATATGAACTCTGACTTCTATGACATTTACAGGGCCATTCAAATATCCTTCTTCTAAAGCTTTTTTCATATGAACAAATGCTGGTAGAAATCTTAAACTATGATTAACAATACTAATTAATGAAGGATAATATTGTGCTGCTCTGACCATCTTTAAGGCTTCACTTTGACTTAAACCTGCAGGTTTATCGCATACCACATGTTTTCCTATCCCTAATGCTTTTACTGCAATCTGTGCATGTAAGCTTGGAGAACACATAATAAAAATTAAATCAACATCTTTTCTAAGAAGTACATCGTCGATTCGACTAGTATGAAACGGTATTTCGAGATCATTTGCAACTTGTGACACTTCTATTAGTGTACGTCCCCATATAGCTTCAATTCTAAACCCTTTCTCTCTTAAAAACGTAATAATTATCCTGACAATACTTCCTGTTCCAAATACTCCGATTCCAGGTAATGTCATGTTTTATTATTGATCTTTTTGTTTCTTTATAGCTTAAATTGTATTGAATAATATTAATAACGATATTTATTCGTTTCAGTGTGAATTTTTAAAAAATTTTAACATTATATCGTAATTTCTTTTTGGTATTGCTCTTCATTTCTTAATCTAGCATGTGTAAAAACGAAACATTGCATCGTAACAAAATGCAAACACATTAAACTGTGTATTTTGTACAAGAATCATCAATTCTGACTGAACTAACACAACTATATGATGGTGGATCTATGTGAAATGGTAGTATATATAAGAAGTGTCGAGGGCGATTCGACAATAAACTTTTTTATGCGCAAAAAGTAGCGGCGGCTCTATTTGAAATTATAAATAAATTGAAAGCTTTTTCTTTTTTACTATAAATAAATTTTTTATAAATAATTGCTTGTGTTTAATATATGTATCAAACATCTAATGCATTTATGTGTACTTAAATATATATAAAACCGTTTTTTCCTTCCAACATTACTATATAAAAGAATTCATCATAGAACCGCCATTGATACCTGTTGTGCATTCGATTGTTTTACATAAGCCCGTCATTATTTTTGACAGTAATATTTTACATACGTTCAATTTACAAATTACATTTTTACTTTTCTTTGAATCAAAAGTACAATCGTATTGCAATGAATGCCAGATTAATATTTCAAGATAGAATTATCTTGACTGTAAAAAATAATGAAATACATAGTATAAACGATATTGCAATTTATTTGTTAATATATCATTTAAAGTAAAATAGTTTTATATACATATATATAACGCGAATAGAATTTTGCACATGAAAAAGATATTTCCATTTGCTTTTTTTTTATCATTGATTTTCCGGAAAGGCTCGAAACATACCGAACACCAACGATGATTATACCCTGCGCTAACCTGTCAGCTTGGCTTGCGCAAACATGATAGTTGCTAATCACGTCCGTTCTGTTCAATTAAGTATTTAAACATGTAAATATGCAGTGTATGTATACGAATCAGTGGTCATAGTGCTACTTTTTATTTTAAAGTTTTAATACGTGTATAAGTATTATAAATTGTTGAACGTATAAAAAATGTCAGAAATTCGTAAAAGAACAGTCGGAGATACATCAGCAGAAACGCGGGATGTCAGTGATGATCAGGTAAATGGACTTTTTCTTATTTTTCAGAGCTTTTGTTTTAGTAGTATAATAATTTCATCCTCGAATTGTCTAATATCTTTAATTATCCAGAACGACTAAGTGCGAATTCACCTTTGTCTTTCATGATATATATGTACATATTAAATTAAATTGAATGATGAGTATGACAGATGCTAATACTACATCGCGATGATGCCAATGCTTTACTATGTTTAATTTTACGATATATCTATAGGAATGCTTCATATGTATTGCAGTATAGAATACAATATTTCACGAGATATATCTGTGACCAAAGGCCAGATTAATTCAAGTTAATCTATTTTCAAAATAAAGTTCTATGTACCATCTTACCAAATAAAAAAAGAACAAATAAGATGGTGTATACATTTCAGTTTAAAGAAAAATTAAACTTGTGTTAATCTTGTTTTAAAGTAATATTAACATCTGCTACAATAATATCAATGAACAATTTGAATTGTGTATTTTGTAGAAAGAAGATGTGGAATCTGAAGATGATGCAAAGTTGGAAGTTGAAGAATTGGTTAAGACTTTACCTCAAGGAACAGATCATGCTCCACATATTTTAGATTCAGCTCTTTCTGGCTTACCTGATCGGTAAAGTTTTTTGAATCAATATTGATTTCAATAGCATGGATGTAATTAATTATATTAAATGATAATATATAAATATTAATGTGAATTCTTACATATAAAAAATTAAATTTTTTATAGCTGGAAAAATTGGGTAATTAGGAGTATTTTTACCTTGTTTATGATTGCTGGATTTTGTGGTATTATTTATATTGGACCATTAGCATTAATGGCTACAGTAAGTTTCATTTATTAGTTTTATAAATACATATTTACTTACAAAATTCATCTTTTATTGTATTTTTTTCAGACATTAATTGTACAAGTAAAATGTTTCCAAGAAATTATTAATATTGGGTATGCAGTTTATAGAATTCATGGTTTACCATGGTTTAGATCTCTATCATGGTATTTCTTAATTACTTCCAATTATTTCTTTTATGGAGAAAATTTAATGGACTACTTTGCTGTAGTAATCAACAGAACAGTAAGTGTATTATTTTAGTCTAGTAAAATTTGGTTTAATTTATCAATATCACTTGATAATATTTAATAATATCTTTACATTACTTGTCAGTGAATAATTACATTAGAAAATATATCTTTATCAGTGTATCTAGTATTGACATAAAATCAATAAATAAAGCCTCTAGAAGCATTGCTTTTATGTACTTTATATGGCTTCCAGTTCTCATTTCTGAGGTTTCTCATATAAGTTTAAATTTTAAATTAATTTTATAGTAGATTTATATCAAAATAGAATTGTTTTAATTACATAGCACAAAACAGAAACTATATTTACAATTATATTTGTATAATTTATAACCTGATATATTTATAAAATTCAAGTTAATGTTTTCCTTATTTACAGGAATATTTACGTGTACTTGTTACGTATCATCGTTTCATTTCGTTTTGTCTATACATTGTTGGTTTTGTTTGGTTTGTGCTATCACTTGTAAAAAAGTATTATATGAAACAGTTTTCTCTATTTGCTTGGACACATGTTGCTCTGCTTATTGTTGTGACTCAAAGTTACCTGATAATTAAAAATATTTTTGAAGGCTTAATATGGTAAGTCAATTTGCTTAAGTTTTCTTTTATATTCAAATAATTATTTTATGATGATATATATTTATTTGGTTTAGGTTTATTGTTCCAGTTAGTATGATAGTGATAAACGATGTAATGGCATATATGTTTGGTTTCTTCTTTGGTAAAACACCTTTAATTAAATTGTCTCCAAAGAAGACTTGGGAAGGTTTTATAGGTGGTGGTATTTCAACGGTTATACTTGGTTTACTGGTAAAATTATATTTACATCTTTAAATTTAATACTGTATATTGTTACATTTTCTTAAAAATAAAAATCTTTATTAAACTTATTTTAGATATCGTACATCATGTGTCAATACCGTTACTTCGTTTGTCCTATTGAATATAGTGAAGCTTTAGGACGAATGACTATGGATTGTGAACCGTCTGCATTATTTCAACCTCAGGAGTATACTTTGCCTAATAGTTTACAAGTTTTATGGAAAATGGTAGTATATTTATAAAAATGAAAAGTATTTCGTGGTTTATATGGTTTAGAAATAATCTTTATTTATTTATAGGTCAATGGAAAGTCTACTATAACCCTGTATCCATTTTTACTACATTCATTATCAATGTCAGTATTTAGTTCTGTAATTGGACCATTTGGAGGGTTCTTTGCTAGTGGTTTTAAGAGAGCATTTAAAATTAAGGTAATTTATTTTTATGAAAACAAATTTAATAATAAATGATATTTCATTTCATACAATTATTATAGGATTTCGGTGATGTTATTCCTGGTCATGGGGGAATAATGGATAGATTTGATTGTCAGTATCTAATGGCAACGTTTGTAAATGTTTATATATCTTCATTTATTCAAACTGCATCGCCTCAAAAACTTCTGCAACAGGTAAATACAATTAGTTTCCAATTATTTTTGTTATTCCATCTAATAATTTGTTGAAGAAATGTAAAATTTCAATTGGCCATTAAGAAAAACTACATGCTAACTGTCTTGAAATCCTATTTTACTTTATTGATAGGTTTACAGTTTAAAACCAGAACAACAGTTACAATTGTTTCAAACATTAAAGGATTCATTAGAGAACAGAGGTATGTTGAATGTCTATTGATGTTATAATATTAATGATAATTATTAATAATCAGCAGAATTATAGAACATGTGTTAGAAATGTTATTTCTAACATTTATTTGGATATTGTGTATTGTATGTTTATGCAATCAGCATTAACTATATTAATCACAATAGCATATTAAACTAAATTATAATAGTAAAATTTATTTTGTAATTAGGAAGTTAAGAAACATGCAACATTTGCAGTTCTTTTGCATTCCTTATCAAACAGTCCATTTTCTATCAAAAATTTTTATTAAACTGTGATCGTGATAGAAATTCGACTACATGTTTCTTGTATAATAGATAAACCAAAGAATATTGAGCATACTGCGTGTGTTATACAAAACAAACTTCCAATTTATTATAAATGTTTGTTAAATATCTTACAAATATTTGAAAAGCTTCTCAAATATTTTTTTAATTTTTATGCCAGTAAATCATAAGTTAATAATGAATTTATTAGTAAAAATGAAATTCATATGAACATTCGCCCAAGACTAGATATACATACTTAAATCAATCAGATCTCAATATATTTTTAAACCTTTATTATGCATTTAAGAATTTTAGCAATATGTATGAATCTCGCTCGTAAGTTCATTTCGTGCATGTAATCTGAAATAGTAAGTAGTATTCAGTAGTTCATTTAAGAAATTTTTGTTTATATTTTTGAAAAGGTCACGAATTGTATAGCATTAATTTTCGTATAAAGTATTTCTTTAATTTATTATTACGAGTTATACATGTATTCATTTGTCTCTAATTAACATATATTGATTACTGTTGACTAAACAATAATAAATTTTAACATTTTTCTAGATTAGTGCCATGTCATTATTCACCCATTTATATATTTCTAATATTGTGTGATATAAACAATGAATGTTTTCCTAAAATAATGTAAATCCAAATTAAATCAAATATGAAATGAAGTCAAATAAAAGATTGATATTATATATTATATCAGATTGCAATAAACATTGAATATCATGGCACTGATCACTCGCTTATTTTTTCTTATGCACATATTGTTAAAAAAAGGAAGAAAAGTAAACAGAGTCAACCTCTACTTATAAATTTTATTGTAAAAAGAATTGAATGGAAATGTAATAGCTTCTCATGGTTAAATAACATTCTATTATAATAATTTCATTTTTTTCTTTCTTTAAATATTAATTTTATACAAATGACTTTCATATTGACTGCAATACCATTTCGTATGTATAAATATTGTCTTCAAAATTATTTTCTAGTACACTTGAAACTGTGCCAGTTGTTTGTAGAAATAAGAAAATCTTATAGTTCTGTGATGATTGCATTACATTTCCAGCTAAAAGTTTATATATATTTTTCATAATTAATTTATATATACATTATAAGCAAATTTTACCATGTATGTATCTGATTGCAATTAAAAAATCTGTATTTTCAATTCTCATTGGTTGCTTATATATTGTTTCAGTGTTGAAAATATAGCATTAAAGTAAGTTGTATGTGTATAAAATGTAAAAGTAAACATAGATAGATAAATGTAAGAATATTTATTTAACAGAAAGCATAATAAAATGAATATGTATAGAAAATATGAAATAACAGATACATTGCAATGAATGTAGATTCTTAATAAAATGCTATTTAAGTTCACATATAATATGTATTTATGTAATGACCTTTAATTCGTGATTTTGTTTAAATTTTATTAACGTGAAGGATACTCTGCACTTTCTCTTCTGACGCCATCTTTTCGAAGAATGCTCAAACTGGTCGCAAATTGTTATTGACAGAGAGGTAGAGTGATTAATGGGCTTTATCTAATAGCACCATCTTTCCGGAAAATGCTCAAACTGGTCGAAAATTTTTATTGACAGAGAGGTGCAGTGACTAATGGGCTTTATCTAATAGCACCATCTTTCTGGAAAATGCTCAAACTGGTCGCAAATTGTTATTGACAGAGAGGTGGAATGATTAATGGGCTTTATCTGATAGCACCATCTTTCCGGAAAATGCTCAAACTGATTGCAAATTGTTATTGACAGAGAAGTAGAGTGACTAATGGACTTTATCTAATGGTACCATCTATTGGACAGTTGCCTAAATATTGCATCTAAATATGGCGTTATTAACCAATCGTCACAGTTCTCTTTGTTATCGATAAAACTATGCGACTTGTTTTGTCACTCTCTAAAGAGATGACGGCACCGATCAAAGTTAATTAACTAGTTTAGTTTACTGCCGATAATAATGTGCGACCAGTTTAGTCGCTTCCCGAAAAGATGGCGCTACAACTGAAATTTTAAAAGTATTGTGAATTTAAAAGAGGACCGCGTAATTTATTTATAAATTTCTATGATTGTATCTTGTTTTCTAGACATTGCATTCTCTATTTATGCCGATTTTATAAAATTCTTTAATTTATAAACACACTGGAGAGAATCATATACTACTGGCCTTTTAGACTTATGTAATTTAAGAACTTTAATTGTTGCAATAAATACTAGTTAATCTACGGAAGTTCGACATATTAATATTAAACTATGTCATGCACAATGTGTAGCTGTTTTGAAACTAAAATCATTTATGCAAAAATTAATGTAATAGTAAAGCCTTTTATCTCAGTAGCTTATTTATTTACTTATTTAGTACATAGCGGGAATTAGCCAAAAGAATATATAAACAGAAAAATCTACTAATGTGAAACTGGTTTTCTATAAGTTCACATGAACGATTGACGGATTTGCATTTCTTACGCTCTGTACAATTTTATATAAAGCTGTTACTTCTTGTACGCAATATAATTTAACATAGAACCCGGAGTTATCCTCCCTTCACGTTAGACCATTTCACATAAAATCACTGCCATACGTTTCTTTTTTTGAATACAGACAGAATCAATGAACTCGATTTTACCTGTTAACCTTAATGTGATATGTTGATGTTAAGTGTATTCTTTTTGTATCAATACTTTACTCCCACTATTGGTGTAATGATGATATAAATAAAAATAGATATATGCATTAAAATTGTGTGTAAATGTACGGTTGCTTTTTTTGAATTTGTAGTGTTCTATAAGGATTTAACATGTCTGATCACCATGGTGGTAAAGGTTATGCACCTTTACCGCAAAGTATAAGCAATACCGATACTGAAGATGAAGAAGATTGTTTGGCTCAACCAAATGAAGTTCTTAAGGATCATGTCAGTAGTCCACAACCGGTAATAATTTTTTCCTTTGATATAGATTGTACATTATAAATGATATAAAATACATCTAAGTTAAGAAATATATAATAAATATAAATATTGTAGCAAACAACTACTATCCATGAAAATGGAGTGTACTGTCCATTGGATGAAACAAAAAGTGTAGCAAATCGTACAAGAAATGGACAAAACATGCTTAAGTATTATAGAGATGATATACCTATAATGGTAGTTGAAGGCAATGATCAAAATGATTTGTGGAAGAGACGTGATATGTCTCCTTTACGACGATTCTGTTTAATTAGTTCTATATTACTATGTATTTTAACCATAGTTATATTTCTTTATGTTTTACCTTGCGATAATTCATTAGTGTGCCCTTCAATAAAAGAACCTGAATCATCTATTTCTTGGGATAAAACTTTACAAGGAGTAGGTAAGTTTTATTAAACACTTACAAATGCATATTAAATAGCAGTTTAATTTCATTGTTCACACAGGATAAATAATTATATTATATTATATCCATTATATTATATTATATCATATATCCAGGATATATAATTTTAGAATTACATGGTCCTATTTCCATTATTCATGGAAATCCATCAAATCTCATATTTCTTGTTTGTGGACAACAGTATAGAGGAAATGGTACAACTGATGATCAAGGACAAATATTAGCAGATGGAGGAGGAGTCATGTCAATGCAAGGAAATAGTGGTTTACCATTATGGTTGGTTTCTTTAAAAAGACTACCAACTGAGATTGATTGCATTTCAGTAGATACTGATCGATCTGGAAAGCCAGATTGCATAGTTGCTGGGGATCAAGGCCTTCTGGCTAGTATTGAACCTATTGCAGGCACTATTCATTGGAGTTCAAAAATTTATACATTTGAAAAACTACCTCTAATTTTACCAGATATTAATTCAGATAAAGTAGAAGATTTTTTAAGTGTTGAAGTAGCAACGAGAAGTATGCCTAATCTTGTTGTTTTGTCTGGAGGAACTGGTCATCTTTTAGGACGATACTCACCTGGAAATTGTTCATTTATTGATATATATAATCATGTCTTGAATGATACCATATCTTATATTTGTTACGACAGGAGCAAAAAAGGTAAATAAAAGATGAAATTAATTCAGCTATAAGATTAATAATTCTTATGCAAAAATTAAAATATTAGTTGTTAATATTATAATGAATAAGGTATATTGATTGCAAAATTCAATTATAAGTAAAATAATTAGTGTAATAAAATTAGCGAAATATTAATATACTTTTACACCTCGTATGAATACATTTAACAAAACATTTCGATATGTATAATTAAAAGTTAATTAAAGTTATATGTAACTTTTATTCTATTTATAGGTGTGACTAAAACTATGACTATCAAAGGATTATTGCATGCTATGAAATTATTAGAATATAAAAAATTGACGACAAAAACAGCAGTAACATTTCGTATGTTTAAAACATTACAATCCAATGATGAAGAGAACAACTGGAGGGCTACACCATATCATTATTTATCCATTGAAAATGAAGGATTGTGTCCAGGAGAATTTTGCAAAGCTAGTGTAAATTTAACACTGCAAAAACAAGGAAATCAACCTATAATCATATGGGATCATGTTAGTCCGAATTCTTTTGTATCAAAACCAGCTTTTCTAGTTATGCCAGGGAGACCTTACACTTCTGGATTTGCTATCAAATTTTGGCAGTGGATTAATTCAGTATCTGAACATACCAAAAAAGTGTCTGTTATTACAGAAAGAAGATTAATAGAAAGAGTATTAATAGTTTTTGTGAATTATACAGATGTACAAGTCATGAATGCAAGTCAAATTGATATTATTCAGTTGTGTAGGGGTAAAAGTTGTCAACCAAATTTGAACTCACGTACTCGCTTTAGTTCAATCAAAATTGATTATATTAGTGAAGATGGATTTCCAGAATTAATAACTTATTGGTCTTCATATGATGTAGAATCACCAAAGGTACTAACATCCAAAGTGCAAGTTGTAAAATTAGACTCACTTGTAACAGGCTTACCTCACACAAGTGTTTAATTTTTGATTCGTTTAGTGATTATTTTTTAATATAGAAACTGAATATTCAATTTTACGACACGGAATTAAAAATAATAAACATTTTAATAATGGGATGAAAATATTTGTTTCATAAATATAGTTAGGTATACTAATACAATAATATAACCATTAATAGATGGTGTTCGGCGATAAACTTTAGAACTAGTCAGACTTAATATTAATGTAGCAACGATTTTCATAGGCGCCTAATTTATTATAAAATAATCTTAAAATAATAATTTTCATAATGAATAGTTATTGTTAATGCCCACATATTTTAAAAGAACTCTCAATGGTGCCTTGCAAAAGCTATATAAAAGAATCATAAACAAGTGTGTAATATTTGAAGAAATAATTGCATAAGTAATAGAGAAATAATACTGAAATTGTATTATGTTTTACATAATTATAAAACAGTTAAGTTCCTTCTATTATTAGCAATATTACCTGCTGAAGTATACGAGATTATTTTATGTAAATGTAATCAGTATCAAAGGTAGATTCGTTTGCTAAAATGGAAAGAGCTTATTGCACATAAATGTTAGTGCAGTATTTTAAAAACTGAAAAAGTAATTGAAACTTAATCTAGTCATATTTATATTACTGTATTTTTTCAGCTTGGAATTATGTATTTATAAATTATAAATTGTTTGTCATTCCAAAATATAATATCGTGTTTCTTGATTTCTGTCTTGCATATTGTTTTATTTTCATTATTGAAATATCCTAATTTTTATTTAAAGTATTAATTTAGTATTCATCAGAAAAGTATTGTAACATACTAAGTAAAATTTTATTAGATTTGTATAATGCATAAAGCTTTTTATTGCCATAAGGAACTATAAGATATATAACAAATAACAATAATCACAGATATCATAAACGCGATGTGAATCGATTTTACTTAAATAAAATTTCACAAATATAAGTATAAAATAAAATGACCATTATCCTTATAAGCAGCGTAAAACATTATACACGGAATAAAATAAAATATCTTTAAATGTTAAAAAATGATTTCAAGTAAAAGAGCAAAGTTCTGAATTAATTTCTCATTATTAGTAGTGGGGGACTATCGGATGACAGAGCAAATTGGTGTGATCACAGTCGTACAGTGTAAGTAGCACTATTTCTAGTAACGAAGGTTCTATACAGTTACGTGCACCTACTGATAATTTGTACCAGCTGATTTACACTTATGGTATATATCCGAGGTTTTTACTGTATGTGAAAGAAACGGCGCAAGCAGTTAAAAGTTAACCTCGACAGTGTAAACGGATTTAGTTTGTCATGTGGCAATATAACGTATACTCTAAATATTAATAACGTACATATGATAACCTTTGCACCGATTACACGATGGCTACGGGAAAACGAAGAGGCGTGCATACAACATCCGGCAACTCCATGATGTTCGGCTCATCAGCAAGTAATTTAAGGACGAATCGTCTAAACTTTCGTCCGAATTCAACTCAAGAAGACAGAGGTGGAACTCGACCAACAGCAGCTCCAAGCTCCATAGGTCTTATACTTGTTACGATGTTTTTACACGTTTGCAAAAAATCTTTATTATTCGATACAAGACTTAAGGTTGCGATATACTGCGGCTCGATATTTGTAGTATCATTGATAGCAGATTTTATCGCTATGCCAAGAACGTATTTATCGCGTTCAGATAACGTGCTTAATCAGTACTTTGTGAAATGGGGATGGGGATGGTTGTTAACCGTAACTGTACCATGGGTCGTATTAACTGCACATACTCTCGGTTGCGGTCGTAGGTCAATTTTGCTTAAACATCTTGCTAGATTGGGTTTAGCTACAATCGCCTGGTTGTTGTGGACCAAATTGTTTAATTACATTGAAACAAACTATGGCCGATGCATCAGTACGAAAGATGTACAGCTACAGACGAAAGCGAAATGTCTTCAGTCCGGTAAATTTTGGAGTGGTTTAGATATATCCGGGCATACATTTATTCTTATATATTCTAGTCTAATCTTAGCAGAAGAAGGCTCTTCATTAGTTGGATGGGAGGGTATAAAAGATTTGATTATGCGCGAAGAACATTCACGAATTACTCCGAATGAATCTAGTACTGGTCCGCTTCGAAACCTTTCCAATTCAGATTTAGAATTCTTGAAAAAAGCTCATAAAGCACTTACACCTTATTTGAGAGGTCTTTTTGTTGCAATGACATTACAGCAATTACTTTGGGATATTATGTTAATATCTACGATGCTCTATTATCATATTATGATTGAAAAATTTCTTGGAGGTGTAGCTGCGGTTCTAACATGGTACGTTACGTATCACTGGTGGTACAAGTCTCCAAAAAACGCATTACCTGCTCCTGGTGATGGTTTATTTAAGTATAATGAAATAAAGACCCATGATAACAGTTCAATCAGATCAAGACATAGTACACTGAATGGCACCAATAGGTTTATGGGACTTCCTATTCGCACGGGTCAGGATAATATCGATATAACTGCTACTAATAGACAATCAGATTCTGAGGTAACTTCTTCGAGAACATAAAAATGATCAAATATTTTCTGGTCTCTACTTTTATAAATGGGATTGGTTATCATTTTTAATATTTTTAAATAAACTTTTTACATATATATGTAGTACTAAATGTAAAAATTTAATGTCCTAAGATGCTTATATTTATTTCATATAATTCTTTGATAGTTGTATTTTCGAATTCATGCAGCTGTTTACAAGTTAACTTGAATTAAGGTACTAATAGAGAAGTATGATGTATTTACATTGTACAAACTATTACATATTGGCGTAATTTTGTTAAATAAAAATTGTCATTTTTCTTAAATTAGAAATCGACTTTGTTGTAAGTATGGCGATCTATTGTAATTTTTAATTTGTATATAATATAATTAAACAAAATACGTTTTTCCTACCTTTTTTATGGACTGTTAAAGAAATCAAGTCGTACTTATGTACACGTAATTACTGTTTGGTAACTTGTATTTAATAAACTTAATTTTTAACAAATGTTTACCTCGTCAATCGACACCGTAACATTAATGTCTTTTATTATGAATTTTCAAACTTCGTATTTATCACTGCTGTTTACATTATTTTGAAGAAGATTAATTTACGTCATCCTACTGGATCATGTATGAAAGAATACATTTCTTATCAAAGTTCTATTTTCATTACATTCGTCCAGTAAATTTACGTGTAGCAAAATCACTTTAATATTATTTATTACTGTCTATTCAACATTTTTCTATGAAAAATTTCAATTTCTCGTAATTATAAATATACGTATATGTAACGTAAAAACAATTATTTAAAGTACATGCACTAACAATACAGTTACTTTTCATCCCTTGGATAAAAATATTACAGTTAATGAACGACTTCTATTAACAGTCACTCTAATGAATGTTTAAACATAAATTCTATTGACTCCGTATGAGTAATGTTGATAGTTTAATAATGTACTTAAATTGTTATAAAATGAAGAAAATTATAGAATATTTATACTGGTGCGACATTTTATTGTCGTTCAATATCACCGAATATGCTTGTTATCTACTTAAAAATGGTAAATTTTTTATGGTCATAGATGTATTTTGTATATTTTAAAATCTTTTGTTCACATATAAATAAATTACACGTTTGTTTTTATTATTTACGTGCATTTGGCAGTTTTAGGATGATGTAACTTTTTTTTTTTTAGTATACCTCTATAAACCACTGTGATCATTAATTTAATTCTTAAAAAATATACGGTTACGAATTTTTACGCGTTTACGTACGTGTATATGCTTATGTAAACAAAACGATATAGCTTTCAACCTCTAACAAAGAAACTATAATAATATGTTATTATATTTGTTCGATATTGTTTGCTTTACACATTGACAAAAAGAAAAATGAAAAAATGGAACACTGATATTGTGATTAGAAACATTTGCGAAATTAAAAATGCTTTCATGTTTGATATGAATTCTTCTTTTTTCATATCGCAAGCTACATTATAGCAGCTCATTACATACCTGCTTGGAAAATAATTATGTTTGCGCGTGTGTACGTACATGTTTCCAAAACGATGTGTGATGCTTTATTAAACTTTTGATCTCTTACGGGCAATTGCATCTTCTACTGCTTTAAGTTGTTTTAACAGTTCTTCCCTGCGTGAACTTGCTTTCTTTGCGGCTTTGGCTGCAGCTGCAGCAACGCTTGCTTTACTGTCAATTAATGGTGGTGATTCTAAGCCCCTCTTTTTTCCAGCCATTAGGGCAGAGCGATCGACTTTTTTCACAGCATTAGTATTGCTTGTTGGTTTTAATGTAAGCTTGATTTGTTGCTTAGTACCACTAAGCTTTAAGGCATCAATACCTTTCGAATCTTTCCGTGTTACCGGTGGGGTCGAACCTTTCCTTCGACGAGTTTCACTGGAAGAAGAGGAATAACTGGATTCACTGGAGTCGCTACTGCTACCACTGCTTTCTGATCCTGAACTACTGTGCGAAGACCTATAATCACATTTTGTTGCGTTATATTACATACTGCACTTTATCGACCTATTTTAAAAATCTAAATTTTATTATAATCAATAAAATATGTTTTGTGCATTTTTTTTACCTCGATCTCGATCGACTTTTAATAACTTTAGCTACTGCAGCTGCTGCTATAGCAGCTTTGTCTCTGGTCTTCTCATGATGTCGTTGATGAGAAGAAAGTGGACTTGGTGCAGGTGGATTGAGTCCAGCACGTCGATGAAGCGTGCCACTTGTAGGAGAAATAGAACCTTTAGGTGGACGAGGAGAAGGAGCAGGTGGATTCATTAACATAGCACCACGCTGAGGTGCTGCAGCTGCGACTGTTGGAGGATTAGAAGGTGGCGATGACACTACCGCTTTTCCTTTGCCAGCTCCACGGGTTCTAGAGGGAGGGGATGGTGAACGGGACCTGGATAGGGAGTCGTAAGAACTGTAGCTAGAGCGGCTCGAGCTACGGCTAGAACTAAAAACAGTATATAGTACACTTTTATACATAAGCAATTAAGGAAAAAAAAATTAAAAAATTCCATCATAGTTTTAATAATTTAACAAGATGTGGTTAGTAACACAAATTTGAAAATTGTTCACCTTACGTTATTCATATAATTAATAATAAAAATTACCTTGTTGATGAATATGAAGAACCTGAAGAATACGACTGCCTTCGCGATCGTCGAGATGACGTATTTCGTCGTACTGTACTTGGAGATTTTCGGCGCATCCAAGGATCTGCCCATTCATCTCCTCTACCCCTTTCTTCTGGTGGTGGTTCTTCCTCTCGCCAAGGTTTTGTTGGTGGAATGCGTTCTACTATAACTTCCCTCGATGGACGTTTATGCTTCTTCTCATATTTTTCATAATACTCTCGTTCCCTGTCACGTTCACGTTCACGTTCACGTTCTCTTTCTCTTTCTCTTGTGTGCGGTGGTGGTGAAACAGAATGAGGTGTTCCACGAGGTACTGCATGATAATCAATACGCTCTCTATATTCAGTAGCAACTCGAGTCTCTGCTTTATAATGTACTCTCCTTGAAAGAGAAAACATATTCTATATAATATTCGAATATTTCTCTCAAAAAGTTATACAATTTGTAACAAATATAATCTACCTTATAGCTTTAATAAGTAATAAAAGCATTACCTATAATATTCAGGTGGAGCTGCAGGTGGTGCATAATAAGGATCAGGATCATCAATGTATCTTTCTGGAGTAAGTCTTGGTGGTGGTATTCTTCTAGGTGCCTCTCTAGGAGGCCACCTTTCAACAGGTTGTTCTGGGCTAGCTGCTCTTACATAATATCCTGCTTCTCTGTCTAATTCATCTTGCCCTAAGCTTAGGTTCATTTTCTTTTCTTCAAAGTCCATATCTGATTCTTTGCGCTTATTTGCTTTGCGCATCATCTGCATGAAAAAATAAATAAGTATGAACATTTCCTAATAAAATACCTTTTCTGCTATTGTAACAAAGAAAAATATCTATGTGGTTTACTTTCTCTGTAACAGAACTAATAAACTTACTTCCTTAGCATGTCGTAATCCACGTTCCCATGCAGATTCAGTAGGAAGATCCTCTATTTTTGGTGTGTGTTGCGGCGCTCCATAACCAGGTAATGGTCGCACCATGTTTGGCCTCTCGATGTGTGGTCTGAATTCATGTGGAGGAGCTGCATGTGGCGGATATGCCATTGGCCTTACCATGTCAAACATGGTATAATTACCTTTATCAGTTACACCTGGATGTAAAAATCTACAACTAACTCCCCATGTACATTGACCTCGGTTATAAAAGCGACAAACAGGCCTTGGTTCCGTCTCTTCTGGTCGCGCATCATCACCATCACTAAGTTCTCCTTCTTCTAATTCAGATTCTACCTTCTCCCCATCCTCCTCTCCTTCTTCTTTGTCATTTCCATCACCACCTTCTTTCAACTTCATTTTTTCCTTATCTTTATCTTTATCTTTTCCATCTTTTTCATCTTTGTCTTTATTTTCTTTAATAATTAATCCTTCTGCCTCGCCTAAAAATAATGTATCTAATTATACTTCTTTTAGATTTATTTTAAATTTAAATGACTTATAAAATATTTTTACCTTCATCGCGCTCATCTTTCCACTGTCCATCAGCTTCAAAATCCAACTGTTCACTTTCTTCTGTTAACCCAACAGGTACATTTTTATCTTCTTTTTCCATCCTTTCATTATTTATACATTTCTCTTCGTTTTGTTTATTTTCTTTGAATACTGATTCATGTTCAGTAGTGCCATCAACTCCATCCATACTTTCTAAGTCAGAAACATCTGACAGATCTTCACCATGTGTGATTGATACAGGTTTCAATTTAATTATTGATTCAGGCTCATCTTCAATATCCCCATCTGAAATTTGTTCTCCATCCAATTCATTAAATGAACCAGTTTTTGTTGGTGGGGAATGAGGTGGTGAATGCTTTTCTGACTCCTGATCATCCATAGGAGATGCTGGACCTGATTTAGGAGAACTCCTCTCAGACATTAATGACTTCGCTGAGCTACGTCCAGATCTTGGTGATTTTGGTGAACTTTGTCTTGATTCACTGTTCTTATAAGAATATGATTTAAGAGAATTATCTCCAGATCTTTGGGTATCTACTTCCAGCTCAAACTGTTTAGGTTCTGTATCTTCAAAACGTAAAGATTTAGAGTCCTGAGGAGTAGATGGGCATGACCTTTCATCTTGAATAGGAGAACGAGATAAACTTTGGTCAGTTCTAGGTGAATCCAAAGAATTATTTGCTGAATGATATGATTTTGGTGAAGCAGGTGGTGATTTTGATAAACTACGAGTTGACCTTGGAGAACCCATTTCACTGGGAGATGCTAATCCAGATCTTTGAGATTTTGGAGATACTGGTGTATATCTTGGAGACTTTGAATCTCTTTCTGATATAATTGACTCAGGAGATTTTTCTCTTGAAGAAATAGAACTTGCTCTAGATTTATGCCCAGATACAGATGAATGGTGTGAGAAGTTTGGTGATCCCACATTGTCAGCAGATGAAACATGATTTCTCCTTCCATCATAACCCTCCGAAGAGGAACTTTCTGAACCAGAGTCTGACATGTTGAATTATTCTATCCTGTAAAGAAGTTATTTTTTTACAATATGTACAATAATAATTTGACAAAAAATGGGACCACCACTAAAACAAATTGTTAATTCCTCTTACTTGAGAAGTGAATTTTTTAGCCGAACCGACCAAATGTAGCACTGAAAAATCTGCATCAGTAGCTTCGCAGGGCTTACCTGTATCAATAAGAGCCTGTGCAGTACTTGCTCTTGAAGGCACAACGCGAGTGATCCATACCGTGTCGAACATACTTTTAATATCACGTTGATAACTTTTTTTACTAACAACTTTTATACTTTATACTTAAACTGAACTTTTTTCACATTTACAATACATACTGTTAATTTTCGAGATTTCTTGCGCGGAACTTTTTATTTTGCGTTTTAAACTTTCAACTCGAACACAACACAAACTAAGAAATACCGGTAAACCGCAAAACCGTTTTGTACTGCACTAGAAAGTATAACGAACGGACTTTCAACCTGTAAGAATGTCTTATGGGCACATGGAAAAAGAAAGAACAAAGGGAAGAGGAAAAATTTAGGAAAAAAACAAACTAAAACGTTGTTTTAACCATCATATATGATTGGAACTACACAAAACTAAAATCAATTAGTGTACTATTATGTCGTAAATAACTGATATAAAAAAATAATTATATAAGATTAATAGCAGGTAATTATTAGTGATAAGACATATTAGAAATAAAACAATAGAAATTCATTAAAAATTAAACCACATGTTTTCATACATTTTTATAAACTGGTACAAAATAAAAATGTTTAATATTTACAAACAAAAAGTTAGTAGTAACTTATGTACTGTAGAGATTGCAGTAATAATATTTGAAAACTGAATTATGGTTTATTAATTGACATTAATAACATATTTTATAAACTATATTTATATGTAATGACTACATTATGTTAATCGATTTACATTTGTGCAAATATATATGTCTTTAAATGTAATTAAAACTAAAACTAGAACTTTCAAATTTTTTGAAATTATAATAGTTTGAGAATATAATATAAAGGAAAAAACGCAATTTTACATAAGGATTTTGTAAAATATCTTTACATTGAACATAATATCTATCTATTTATAGATGAATATGAAGTATGTTGCTCAAAAATGTACATATATTTAATAAGAAAAAAAAAATATATAAAATATAGTTCTACATAAATATAATAAATAAAAATTTTAAAATAACTTTTAAATTATAAGTAATATTTACATAATTTGCAAGTTGTTTTACTTTTTTTTATACGAATAATAATAATGATATGCCAGGAATTGAGTTTTAATGAATATTTTATGGACACTACTTCATGTGAAACAATATAGAAAACTGAGAATAATGTGCACCAAAATAAAATAAGTGTCCAATAATTTCAAAAACGGGTTGCAATTTAATCTTGATATATATTAGTGATGTTCAAACTCGTTTAAATACTTTTGTAAACATTTGAGGTTAACATTATAATATCATTAAATATTACTGCAAATCAATGTATAAAATTCTAAACAAAAGATATTACAAAATTTACTTAACGTATCGTTTAGAAAATATATATATTGTCGAGAGTAAATTGTAGGATTCTTACCTTTGTCACGCGTATGCCTGTGGGGGTTTTTGGAGATTTTAAGGCTCCGAGGCTTAGGTGGTTGACGTCACTTCGATAATTACGGACTACAATTCTTATTTCTGCGCCCGTTTTATAGTTTTCGAAATTAACTCTATCCCAGAATTAAATAGCAATATATTTCGAACAAATATACTAACGTAGATCTATCAGGACAATGCACAAACGGAAAAGTCATAAAGCGCAAAAACCGAAGGTCCTTCGATGCTATAAATCATCGATTACTTTTAACGTAGATAGTCATAGCTTAAAACTACATGTATCTTTTGTTCTCAACCTCATATTTCAGATTTTATGATTGGTAACCATGACCGCATATAGTTTATGATCAAAATGTATTTTTTTTCAACTGCATTTAAAAAGAATAATGATAATTAAAAAACAATTTAAAAAACATTTAATATTCTAATTATTCACTTCTTATATTTTACATAATACTTTAGTTAAATGTATTTTAAATCATGAATTAGATTATTAACGTATATTAATAGATTTTAAAAAGAACCAATTATTTTTTAGTTTTCAAACTGTTTCTTTTGAATTAAAAGAAAAAAATTATTTAGAAATAGTGCATAAAGAATCATTATTTAATTATTGTTTTTTTTATTATGCACATTATACAAAATCTCAAACAAATTTTAAGGAAATAAGAATACAATAATAAAATAATTTTTTGAATATTGTAGATTTATTAAACTAGAAGGTATAACTAAAAATTGCGTATATCACTTGATTGTACAGCAAAAGATTTAAAATAGCCAAGTTATTCTTTCTGGATTGGAGCGATCCATCGTTGACATAAAATCAGTACGACCATTCATTAACGCTTGTGTTAATTTTGTCGCAAAAGCTGGATTTGTTTTCATTTGTTGAAGTAACCATTCTATGGAAATTCTAAAATTAAAATATATCGTGTTAATTACATCAAGGGATTCAGTAACTTTATTATTTTTACTTATGTTTAGGATATAAAATATAATTGGATATAGTTAAATCAGTAAAGTATATACCCTTGTGGGAAATAACGTAAAAGTATAGATAAAATTCGTTCATGTTTATTAACTTTTGGAACATCAATAATACTTTGTCTTTTTCCAAAACCATATGCCGTGGACAAATATTCAGGTATAAACCCTCGAATTACTCGTGGTTTTGCATGATGTTTTATGAAATGAGAATAATTGTGATTTCTAGATGTCGCTATGACAATCCCAGTGGCAAAAGCCAAAACAACGATGATGTTAGCCCGCATGATCTTCTAATGTGAAGAAAAAATTCATTAATTATCTATATTTATAATAATAAAAAATTATATAGTGAAATTTAGTTTTCCTTTATATCATTTTTATGTAAAAGAAAGAAATGGAATTAATAAGAGTGTTACATATATAAAAAATACACTTAAAATAGTGTTTGCGAAATACAGCTTAAATGCTATCCATATGTTTCTTTCTTTTTCTTTTTCCTACATTTTATATTAGATGATGGCACATTGTTACATTATAGAGACGAAGTAATACATAGATTGTATATGTTTTGTTTAAATAGGATGATATAAAAGGTCTGTAACTTAATTTTTATATATGTATTACTTAATTAAAATATTTAAAAACGTGAAAATAGAAATAACAATTTAACATCGATGTACTTTCATCTCTACTCTGCAATATCTTTCACATGTAATATAATAATATTTCGATGAACTTCTTATGAAATTAAACATACGTAAGTTTGGGAAATTGAATTTATATTCCATTTTATACATACCACGAAAAAATATTAATTGTAAAAACGACAAATATTACCGTTATAATTGTAAATTATACTCACATGGAAACATTGGTATTTCTTATTTTCTTACAATTAAATGCAATATTATTTCAAATATTTATATATTATAAACAAAATTAAAGTAAAAGCATACTAATATACTTGCTAAAATATATACATACATATATTACAAAAAGAAAGTATATATTATAAATTTGTTACTAAAAAATAGCATGATATGAAAATATCATATTGCTCTCAATACTATTAAAGGCATAATAAACACTTCTATTACACATCTTTTTTGTCACAATGTCATTCAAAATCTTAAAAAGTTGCAACTGAAATTTTTTATTTATAGGTAAAAGATGATATTACAACCACGCGTATGAGAAAAGACTGAACTCTGCATTCATCGCAGTCTCTTTTGTAGCAGGCCGCCAGCAATACCGCTGTAGCCGCTGCTACCGGCGCAACGGCATTCTAGCCGCCCACGTATCCTTCAGTAATTCCTTTCTATTTTATTCATTTATATCAATAACCATATTCAATTTAAAATAACTTAAAAAATAATAGAAAATTAAATATTTTTCGTACGTAAACATTTTGAAGATTTCTGTAATCTCCTTTTATTATTGAAAATACTATTTATTTCTAATTCGTAAATGAGAGGAGCGGCCGTCGGCGCCATCATATTTACGTAGCGGCCGTTCTTGCCGACGAAATATGTGTATTATTATTTTATTGTTTTTAAGGAATTATGAAACATTATAGAATTAAAATATATTGTCCTATTATACAATCATGATAATATATACGTTGTGCTTGAAAATGTCTTAATATAATTTAAATTACTACAGATAGTGTAAAAATTCTTTAAAAAGCGCCGCAACACCGCCGTTCGCAGCGGTTAGTGCGTTTAGCCGCCAATGCGTATATAAATTTCTGTTGCAGATGTGGGGGATGAGGATTTACGCTTTGATAATTGCACTCTTATATTCCAGTTTAATTGTTAATTTACTACTTATTTGAATTTTAAGAAGTGCTGAAGTTAAATTAAGATTTAAAAAAAATTCAGTTTTGATAAGAGATATCTATTTATAATATCATAACACTATTACAAAATAGAATGTTATCAATCGTTTATAATAGTTAAAAATATTAATAAACCAAAGCAGTAAGATTTTTAAATATTTCTTGGCTTTGTATCTAAATATATGAGTTAAAACAACGAGCTGTTAAAGTGATAACAATGTTTAACTATTAATCTAAGTAGGTGGAACAATAGTCTATAAGGTATCATTTTGTAATAATAATAGAATTTTATTATTTTTCATTTAACAGGAATCAGTACAATATATATATAATGCATGTATGTACAAAATACAGATCTATATATGAATGTATGTACAAAATAGATAATATTAATTGCCTTTTATATTTTAAGATAATGCAAATATTTGAAGTTAATTTACTTAACATTTTATTTAACAGTCTTTGCTTGGAAGTAATCCATAATAACTATAGGAATTTCTTTGAGTATGAACGATCGCATCATACCAGAATATTTTGAAAATAATTCTAAAATATGCAAAGTATTCGTTCCTTCACATTCTCCATCATTTCCCATTTTCACGCTACTAAAAGACAATAACGTTAATACATATGATAATAAATATTTTTATATTAAATGTATTACATACGATTATTATTTGCATACCTATCTGGGCTAACGCATAACAGAACGTATGTACAAAGGTACTTAACATAGCGTCTCATCGCAGAAAATGTACATTGACGTAAAATAGTTTGTACTCCGATAACAAAAATTACAGCATCAACAGAATCTTGAGGCTTTTTACTCAAAAGACTTGCTGCAATTGTTTTATTATAAATATGAAATCACTTCATATTTGAATGTAAATTTTTATCTAATATATTTATGTATTATTACCTGTATTCTTACAATAGTGTAGTTTAGGTAATTGCAATATAGTAAGTAAAAACATAATAAGTGCAATATTGTTTATATTTGGTGATTTAATATAAATATTATTATGGGGATTATTTATACCAGCCCAATCTAATCTAATACTGAGTTCGCGTAGTAATTCATTTTTTTCAGCTTCATTGTGATCCTTACTGTCTTGTTTGTCAATTTCAAATAAAATGGCTCTAAAATAAAAAGTAAAAAGATTTGTTTATTAATATAAACAAGAAATTTCGGTTCATATTATTTACACATACATATTTAACGTTTGAAGTGCCGCTTCCATGTGCTTAGCTTCAAATTTACAAGCAGTGTTTAACTCATATGCTATTTTTTTCTTAAGTAATTGATAATGTCCAACCTTTAGTACCCACTCAAGCAATTGTGGACAAAATTTATTTGTTTGAGTACTAATACAATTGTGAAGTTTTGACATATTACCTAAAATGAACAAATATTCCCAAC
This sequence comes from Tetrapedia diversipes, assembly GCA_033822845.1. Taxonomy (NCBI): domain Eukaryota; kingdom Metazoa; phylum Arthropoda; class Insecta; order Hymenoptera; family Apidae; genus Tetrapedia; species Tetrapedia diversipes. Next base: position 1,063,199 of record JAOPTO010002393.1, on the reverse strand, counting down.
TTATCATGGATACACAAAATAAATAACATTAATTCAGAAATATCAATACCTTTTGAAGTATCTACAGAATTTAATATTGCATCAAAATTATCAATTGCAGATGACCAAGTTTTATTACGAATGTTTTTTTCTATGTAATGTACCATATTGCTTAATTCAGTAATGATGTAAAATGAAATAAGTTTATCAAGACCTGTTAAACCAGGTGCACCAATTGCTTCTAATATTCTTGAAAAAATTTTATAATTCAGTACTTCTGCTTGTGTTTTGAGATCATACCAGGCAAGTGAATGTTCAATGTAAACAGTCACTCTAAAAATATAATTGTAATTATTTATAATAATAGCAATAAAATAACAACATATTGAATAACAGATTAAATTTTAAACGTTAAAGAAAAAGAAGTTAATTCAAAAAAATAAGAATTATAAAATAATAACATAAGTTAATAATGTAGTAAAGTGCTAAATAAAAATTTACCTGGGATCTGTTATTCGAATTAATTCGCGAGCCAGCCTACCAATAAAAGTTATAGAATTGTTATCCAAAATGGAAACATATTTTTCTTCTTGAAAATGTCTCCATGATCTTTCTAAATTCCAAGAAGAACCTGCACATTCTTCTTCCACTGCATTATATATAATATATGTTATCTGTAAATTCATAAAAAATATATATTATATGTTATAAATTTATATCAGTACAAAAATATCAAGAATTTTTTCATGAAATTACTTACTTCTTCATGCCATATCTTTAAACTATTAATATTTATATAATCTTGAATATATTGAAATGATTTGCGGTAGCCATCCATAATTGTTGCTAAATTCTGAAGTTTCTGTACTACTGATGTCTGAAATAACAGACTATTGACACTGATTTCTAATAAAATATCGTGAATAATGAATAAATTTTAATTGAAACCTACTTTTGATTTTGGTTCAAAAACAAGGCCATTATCTAAAGCTATTGTTACTTTTTTTACAAATTCTTGTCGTATACCATCTTCCAAAAGATGATGAGAATCAACTCTCAACACTCCTAATGGAACACTTCTTAATGACAATACTCCCTTTGTAAATACTGATACAGCATACGTTAATTTTGACATCTAGAATAAATAGATATCATTATATAATTAATAATTTATGTTTATATCAAATTTTATTCCTTTATACATTTTTAATAAAAAAAACACACTGAGGGTTCATACTTTTAATCTATCATCTAGTTGTGCATAATCTTTCAGTTTATCTTTTGGCAATTTGGTAGGAATTTCTTTAAAAGCATTTGTTTCAAGGTGTACTATCTGAGCAAGTAAGCCAAATACAGTTTCAGGTATTATTTGCAAAACACGTCTCGCATATTTTTCTAATTCTCTGCTATAGTACTGTGATACGGATGATAAATCTGCGCTGCGCGCTTGATTGACTCTTAACAAAGGAGTTTCTAGAGCTGAAGCCATCTGAAAGTAAACTAGGTATAAATATGTGAGCAATAAAAGAAACACTTATTAAGACATGGTACATTGGATAAGCTAAGTAGAAAATGTTAAAAATTACTTTTAAAAATAGCGCTTTTAATTTTATTACAGTAGGAGGACTTTCTTTTATGCTAGCTTGCATTGTATCAATGAATGATTCCATTATATTCCATGCATAGCAGCAATCTGTCACAATATTTAAACTTATCATAGTATCTTCTGTTATACTTCCTGTGCGTAACATATTGTGTAATATTTCACGTGTATCAGCTAAATATTGTGATATATGTAGATTGTTTTCTAATTGATGAAATTCTGAAATCGTAATAGTTTCGATATTTTGCTATAAATTAGTATATCAGTAAATGAATAAATCAATCATAATTTTCTGTAGTACTCTTACCTTGTACTTCTTCCAACGCCTGTAATAATTGTACTATTTTGCGTCCATCATCTTGTTGTAATGAATCAATATGTTTACTTATCTCCATAAACCAAGAATGTAGATTTTGATTCCTTTCAATACCATCAAGTAATTTATTACCTCCAAATATTTGAGCTAGATCTGTTATACGTTCGACGCATGTTTCTTTATCTCTAAGCCATTTAGTTTCTTTACCAAATAATAACTAAAAATTAAGAAATGATTTTGATGAAACTTTTTTAAACTTTTTATGTAATGACATAATACAGGAAATATTAATCATACTTCTTTGTACAACTGCTTAACTCCCTGTTCAATTTGAGCAGTACTTAGTAATAATTGAAGACAATCAGATGTAGTATATTTACTCTCAGTCAGTACTAACTGTCTAAGCATACGCGAACGTTTTGAATCTTCTAATGATATAGTTGATGCTGCTGTATGTAACAGTATCCAATGTAATGTTACATTACATTCTCTTACTAATTTTACTAAAGATCCTATTGCACTCTCATCTAAGGTTACTGCTAATTGCACTTCTTCCGTTTCAGATATCAACTTCTAAAATAAAATTTTGATATAATAAATAACAAATACTACTGTATCTTAATATTAAAACAGATATTATAAAACTTATCAAATATTTTATATAATTTATTGTTTTAAAACAAAACATTTGGAAAATATCAAGTTCCAATTCTTAGAAGCACAAAATTTGATTACCTTCATTTTTGTACCATATTTGTGTGCAATTACTTTTATATTTGACAAATCCAGAGTATTATTCAGAGCTGTTCTTGCTGCTTTATATGGTAACCACCAATCACATAAATTTATTACTATTCCCATATAAATACTAATTATCCAATTATCAGGGAAAAATCTATCTACTATCTCTCTCATCTTAGCTGTGTCAGTATGCAACATAGCTGGTTTAAATGATAAAATTACAACTAACATTGATGCCTGATTAGATAAAGCGGTGCTACGATGTTCTGGATGTGGAAAAGCAAGGCTTTGATTATATATTTCATCAGAACGTAAACGTCCAATAATATGTTCTATTAAAGAATCATTTAATGGCACTCTCCTGTAAAATTGCCTTCTTGTAAATAGAAACTAATAAAATAAAATAAAAAAAGTTGATAAAACTTACCTAAAATATTCCTCTGGATAATTTGTAGGTCGTTTATTAGAACTTTTAGAAAATCCTGTTGAACGTAATAACATGCATATATCATCTACTCTTGAAGAAGATGAACGCTGAGCATTATATCGATAATAAGATACAAGTAATCTTTCTCTTATACATCCTTCAAAATGATAATCTACCAGAAGTAGCATAATTCCATATAGATATACTGCCTCGCACTGTTAATATAAATATGTTTGATATCTTTCTTTAGGTGACACAATCAAGAAAAAGATTAGTTAACAGAAAAATTTTGTCTTCAACATAACAACATGTTAACTGTTACAAAATATAGTAATAAAATTAACTCTATAATATTTAATAAAATTATATATTTTTTATTCCAATAATTTAATAATTAATTTTATAACAACTTAATGAAATAATCAGAATTAATATAATGAAAATTATAATGTAAAACTTTTTAATTAGGGATGAAATATTTATAAACTATAAAAATACCATTAACTGTTTTCCTTCTTCGTTAAGCATAATAGTATCTATAGATTGATGAATGTATATTCCATCTCCTAGTTCATCCATGTAAAGATTCAAATCAGTCACATATTTGTGTATACTTTCAAAAGCTAAATAAAATCTTGAAATTATATCAGAAAAATTATTTCGCAACTCTTCATCTGTTTCTTGCAGTACCTATAAAAATTAATTTTAGTTTAGAGAAATTAAATAACTTTAATTAAAGGTACTTAAGATATAAAAATATACAATTAAAATTAAAAATAAATGAAGGAAATTATTTATTTTCATATATAATCTTGTTATTCTTTATGCACTTACTGGGTCATTTTCTACTTTTTCTTCATAAGTACTAACTGATTTAAAATAAGCAAAGTCAATTATAATTGATCCATATTTTTGTACAACTTGTTTTGAATTTAATCTGTAAAATAAAAAAGATTAGTGTACTGCATATATTTATAAAATAATTTACATCATACACTATAAAATTCAATATTTTATAATTATCAAATTAAACTATAATAATTGTAGTTATTAGTAAAATTTGTATATTTTGTAGGCATGCAAATAACCTAAATACAGGTGGTACATAATCCTTTAATCTCATCAATTCTGCTATAATAGCATTTCCACGAGATACCAATCGCAATAAATTTTGCCCACAAACATTGTTAGCTGCTAAGAAATCACCCATTTTGAATTTATTTATTTTGAGATAAAAGTAACTGATAATTCATACTAATTGCACTAGTAACAAATGTAAACGATATCTCGATATAAGTGACGTGGAAGTGAGAAGATCAGGAGAAACTCGTCTTGATTACATTTATTTTTTCATTATATATTGAAGATTATTATCGAAATGATAGTTATGTTATTTTGAATTTAAAGTATAAATTAAATATTAATGTTTTTTGTTTTTATAATTATAAATTTTATATAGTCACCATATATAGATAGTAATTTATGAGTTAATAGTTAAGATTTATAAGAATTAAACTTGAAGTGTTAATAATAGAAAAATAGTTATTTTTTTAAATGAAGATAATTTTGTTTTATGAAATAAATTTAATTTCAATATGAAATTAAATAGAAATCATAGAGTTCTAAATATAATTAAATATAAAAATATACTTCTTAAAGTGTACAATATTACACAATAAGAATGTTTCTGAATCTTTCCTCTTGTAGAAATATAAATTTTATTCACAAGTTACGAAATATTTATCAAGCATTAACGAAACAAGACAAATGTAGAAATTCCGTGTTTTGTAAATCATTTCATACTTCCACATTCAATTATTCGTTTAAATTAAAAAATGTAAGGTAATATAGCAATCTTTCATAATTTAATTTATTTACCTTATAAAATGTTTCATTTAGATTACTAATATATTTTTATATGTATACAACAGAAATAGAAATTCATGTATAACAACAATAAATACTAATGTGCAAAATAATGTAATATTGTACAAAAATGTAAAGCCTGGTGACTTACTTTTGTTAAAAATGTTCTTTTATGGATGGCTTCTTTTTAATGGATTTTCGCTATATGTTAATTATGATCCGAAATATATAAGAACATGGTTTAAAGATGTGTCTTGGATTCAGTATATAAGAATGAATGGAACAGATTTAATATACTTCACATATTCTTTAACGATAGGTAACAAGTATATCATATACATTTTAATGTAATTTGTACATATTTATGACTTTTGTTTACTTCAACAATTTTTGTAATATGGAATCATGTCCATATTTTTTAATTATATTATGATATAGGATTGGTCTCATTCTAAAATTTATTATAAATTACATAAATGTATAAAGTAATTCATTTTTTGTTGATTATTAATATTTTATTAATATTTAGGACCAGCTGTAACTGTATTATTATATGTACTGAATCGAAAGTATGTAAAATATATTATTTTACACAAAGGTGGCAATAACATATCTATAATTACCAATCATATATGTAAAAGTTTGAACACTATCACAGTTCCTGTCAGTAAGGTATGTGTTTTTATTTAAATTTAATATTAATAGCGATAACAGACTATTGTTTTTTATTATTTTACTTTGTAACACTTTCTTTAACTTACCAGAATATTTCATGTTCGATATTTTATAACTTTCTTTAATGAAGTTTTACATAAAGCTAAAATTTTTTGTCATTGTTTTGAAGGTAAAAACTAATGCGTTGAGAAGTAGCAATAAAGTTTATTTACCAATAAAAATACAAGGTTATAAGTTTTATTACCTTCTTGATAATCAAGGACAGTTTTTAAATAGAGAATTGTTTGACTACACAGTTGGAACAGCAAAAGCTTGGTAGAAGTATTACATAAATTATGTATGTTATATTTTATGTATTATAAATAGATTACAAATGTAACATATTTAGTGCGTGTATGTCTTTTATTTGAATTATTATACGCAAAGTAGAAAGATTGTTGTAAGTATGATTATAAAAATAATATATCATACAAGTAAAATAAATAGTTATTTTATACAAGATATAGTTTTATAAACTACATCATCAATATGTTAATATGGTTAGAATATGTAATATACACTTTGTTACTATAAAATTAATTAATATAAGACTTATGTATGCACTAATGCAAACACAAAATATGTTTCTATTTTACATTATATGTTTTCAGTATCTTTGTTTATCATAATATTTATGTGAATACTTGCTCAAATGATCACTATATCCATCATCATGATATTTATCTTCTGCTTTATAATATACTTCAGGTGTTGACCCTACATGTCCTTGCCAGTATCGTGTCCAGTAAAGGTCTTCTGGATTAATGTCATGTGGATGTTTTGCATTTCGAAATACATGTACACAGTATATGAGACTTCCTATCAGTGTTAAGAATCCAAATATGAGAAACACTATTCCCAAGATCCTAAAAAACCAGTAATTTGTGTCAAATAATGAGATTTTGCAATTGCAGCATAAAAGTTCATAATATTATACTGCTTAAAGTTAAAAGTAAGGTAAAAGAGTTCAAAAATTAAAGGTATAACTTTTCTATACTTACCAAACTATTAATGGTTGAAAAAATTGAATCACTATAACAAAGCCTAATGTAACAAGAATTAAACCAAGATTAAGAAGAAGCATGAGGCAGCAAACACCTTTAGTATTTGGACAAAAGGGATTAGGTGTTGACATGGTTTCTATAATAATACCATCTTTTCTAGATGTATGAGATTTTACTGATTTTGCAGAACCATAACTACAATGACTAGGTGCACGATGGCCTAATCTTGAACTTGGAGTTAGGCTGTGATGTGATACATGGCTATTGATTAAATAACAATATGTTGATAACACAATCAAATACATGTAAAAACATTTATTTTGTATTTATAACCTTATATCTGAAGTTGCTCTATATGCAGCACTTGTAACATATATATCAGAGCCATTGTCACATATGCTACCATGTGAAGTGCTTTTATTCAGAGGATGAAGACTGTGTCTTGAAGTTCCAGATAATACAGATCCGCGACTATTATTTATACTTTGGAAATGTCGTCCTTCTTCTTTTTCATACTTTTCTGGATGATTCTTTTTTGTTGATTTCACCTGTGTGATTTAAGTATGTGTATATTTAAATATTAAATACATAAATTCTTATTACTACTAACATATTAATAAAACTATCTATATTGCGTATATTATAAATTACCATTGCAGCATTATCAGTAGAGACAATATATTCAGATATTGTACGATCTGATGGAGCACGGTGACTTTCATCCCCATCTGTTAAATATTCTCTATTTATATTATTATGGTATCCTAAATATTTTGAAGTATTTGTCATTGTGATATTTATGTTTACACGGTTTGTCTAAAAAAGATATAAGAATTCTAAGAAATAATTTAGTCCCCATATCAGAATATATTTTATGTAATTATATGTAATATTACATGTAACAGTTGAATTTAATAACATTAGCTAAAGAAAAAGTAATAAAATTGAATTTAATAACATTAATTAAAGAATAAGTACTAAAATTGAATTTAATAATATTAGTTAAAGAAAAAGTACTAAAAATGAAAAAATAATATAGTTAAATTTTCTATAATTGAATAACATTTAAGTAATATTAAATATTTAAAATTTATTACATATATATATATATATAAAATATAAAATTTAAATACAACTTACTCAATAAATAGTGAATAATATAAAAGAATATCATAAATTTCAAAAAAAGATCTTGATTTTATAGTTAAATATTATTTATAGCATCGCCTGCAAAAATCATTATATAATATTTTTCTGACAATACAGTATTATATTATGTACGTTTATCATGCAACAAATAAATACATTTACGAAATCATTATTTTATACAATAAAAATCATCCATTATATTCTTATTTTACTGCTAAGGAACAACGAAACAGGAGTGGCCTTCTTTTCAAATAAATTATAAAACACGTAATCATCATAGAATTCTTTAATCATACGTTGCGTGTAACAACACACTTGTCACGGTAGAGAAGTCCTAATTTAGTAATATGATGTCATTTAACAAGGACACAGTTATGCATCTTTTATCGATAATGTAATTTTCAATTTTTGTTCAAATATATTTTGTTCTTTTTATTTTTCTTCCACATTTTCTACATTTTACATTAATGCTTTTAATCTTATTTGTAATAAAAGTTTATAGACAATATTAATAAAATTGATAATGTTAAAAATTATGATTAAAATCAAGTGGCAGAATTTTTTATTTTATATTTATTACATTGAACATCTTTTTGTTTCAGTAGCTGGTAGAGATAAAATTTTATACATTATGAAAATTTCGAAAGATAATATTGAAAGGTTTACCTGCGCAAGCGCCATAAATCGTGTTAACTTAGAACCACATACATATTACTTTCTAGTACTTTATATTTATTTGCATCGGCTCACTTAATATGTAATAAAAGTATACTTTATATCTGATTGAAAAAATGTGAATCGAAAAATAACATATGTGCAAATTATTAAGCTATTATATACTTTCATAGAGGAGATAAGATTGATTTTTATAATCGTCATACCTGAAGTATTCATCCCGAAGAGGCTTATTATAAGTAAATTTGACATGTAGGTTCCAGATTGAAATTTCACGTAACTATTAATCTTTTTTGCATAAAAAACATTCTTTTATCAAAAAATATTTATCAAACACATAACAACGTTGATACACAAGGTGTTTGATTTTAGAAGCATTAATATTAACGGTACTGTTTGATACATTGTGCACTACGATAAAACACTTTAACAAAAGATTTATATTTTGAAACACACAAGCGAGATGATTCTAAGAGCTGCTTAGAAGACACTGATTTATTCACATTCGATCAATTGATGCAGGTAGAATACACCTGTGTACATTTCTGAGGCTTTACGTCAGTGTGAAGATTCTGAGCGAAAGGTGTATTTATTGCACGTTGCTAGATGAAAACACTTCGTGACGCCTTTAAAAGGCAAGATGAGAAGCTGCATTGTTTTTCTTCAGCATAATCTGTTGTTATTCGGAAAATGTTTTACATTTTAATTACTTAATAACAGTTTCATAAAGTTCCTCTTGTTTTGTTATATAAACCAGTTTTTAAAAGTAACAATTATAATATTATTCAATTATATTTTTATTAAATGATTTTTTTAAATAACTTGAAGTTAACAATTTAATACGTTAAATTGTTACTAAAAATATTTTTGTAAGTTACTACAAATGCTGATTAATGAAGTTTATAAAGTATTTATAATATATTATATTATATTTATTATATATGTTCTTAATATAAAAATATTTCGAATGTTATACTACAATATAATATTCAAATATTTGTTTGGAAAGAAAGTATTGTTATGTACATATTTATATAATGAATAAAGGATATGTAATATACAAAAATCTTTAGATCTCTCTCAAGTTTCATGTATAAATTCTGATTTGTAACGTTACATTTATCATTATTATAAATAAAATAATAATGATTTTTAGATTATAATCAATAATTTTGTATTAATAATTGCGCATGCGTTGAAAATAATGTCTTATAAACTCCGCGCCAAAACCCAAACCTTTGTTTAGATTCACACATGAAATTCTTTGAATGGATGTAACTAAATTTTGAGTGAACTTTTTAATAAGAAAATTTTTGTTGATTAATATAACAATATCGTAACTGCATGGAGGGTGTGAAATGTCTCAACACGGTGCTGCTTTACAAGCATATAATCAAGAACTTGTAAAGTGTAGATAATTTGTATATAACCTAAAATTTATATTAATTAACTTATTTTTATAATGTATATAATTGAAAACAAATTTGATTTATTTAAAAATGTGTACACTAAATATGATTCTTTGTACGGATACATCTTATAATGTTTATAAATTCATAGATCATAAATTTATATATTTGAATTTCAAATTTTACATTAAATTTTATTTCTGTTTAGGCTTAGAAGATATGAAAATGAAGCGCACCGAATTACAAGCTGAAATTGAATTTCAAGAAGAAGAAAAGAATCATTTGCAAAGAGAAATAGAAAAATTATCTTATAAATTAACAAAGTTAAATGATAGTTTAACTAAAAGAATAGCTGTTAGGAATGAATATGATAGAACTATTACAGATACAGAAACAGCATATATAAAGGTATACTGATTGTTTCATAATTTTTCATGTATAGCATTTCTTTAAAATGCTAGATGCTTTAGAAAATAATTTTATTATAGAAATTAACATAAAATTTGTTAAAATTACAGATTCTAGAAAGTTCACAACTTTTACTAAATATGATTAAGCGAGAGGCTACAAATTTGGACCAAACATTAATTAAAACCAATATGGATAAACAATAACAAAGAAGTACAGAGTATCTAAATTTAATAAAATGAAAAATGAGTTTACAAATTAGAAAATGTATTTATTACACTTTTGAAAACAAATGAGGGTAAAACTATTAATTACTGTTTAGTAATGTGAATATTTTTTAAGTTCACAACAGTTTTTTATGGTAGAATGATTTTATTAAATAGTATTTTCTTATTAATAATGTTTATGGAGTAATATTTGTTATATATGTTATATTGCATATGTACAATATTTACGTTAGTATTAATTATAACCAGTTATTGTAACATTAATAAGAAATTATACAGTATTTACAAAAATGTATCACAGTAAATTATATTTGCTATGATACCTCATTATGCACTACCATGTCTATGTCTGTCCTCAAAACTGTTTCTAAATGTACTTTATAATAAATTAATTTTACATAACAATATCTGAAGTGGTATTATTAAATAGTTTATTCATAACTTATAATATATTACTAACTTAATTGGTAAGAGTTAAAGCATTAATTAGAAATTTAAGCATTACCAAGAGCCTTTTGTTCATTCCATACACTCAATAACTCATTTGGATTTCCATATCCATGAGAAGTTATCACATACTTATAATTAAATTTTGTATAATCTTTTTTATAAAAGTGGAATTCTTCACAATGAAAAGGTTCAATATCTGCCTTTTTTGCAACTAAGCCTAAAAAGATATCATCAAATCTGAAGTGTTTAGTATAAAGACTTGCATAATACATATCTAAAAGAGCTTCTTTAGACAGTACATATGCACCAGCTGTAACATATGGAGGCCATAAATGATATGGATACTCATTAACGGAAACATACCATTTAGAAGATTTATGACGATGAGGTGCAGATACAAATACAAATCCTGAAAACAATCTAACATCTTCTGGAAGTTCAAAATCAAAAATTTGTCTTTTTGTTCTACTTATTTCAAAGTTATTTTTTACAATTTTTTCCTGAGCAGATTTTATATCTGTACTACTATTTTGTATACTATCATTAACTAAAGAAACTATACCTTGAAAAGACGTATAATTTAGCTTTCTGTAAACAGATAAATCCTTTTTATTGGAAGTATGTATATTTTCTTGTACAGTTGTATTATTACTGGATTGTTCTTCTTTATTAGTATCTTTAATTTCTCTTTTATGGGCATCAAATTTTTTAGGTTCTTTTAAATAATCGGGATAGTTAGCTGGATTTCTTATAAATCTCAAAACATTTTTTACAGATACATATATATCATCATCAACAAACATATAGAATTTTGAATTAGAACAATATTTTACTAGCCATTTAAAACTCATCATAGTTTTGATAGTGTTATTATAATATGAATCTATAAAATCTGCTTGTATAATATCTTTATACTTTGCAGCTTCAATTTTTACTTTTGCTTGAAGTTCATCATTATCTGGTGGTATACCTAACATAAATACTGTTTTTGAAGGTATATCGAAAAATCTTTTTTCAAAACCCCATGAATTTCTAATTGCTGATCTTCTTTCAAAGTTTTCTATTGCAGATTTTACTATGTACACGACACGAAAAGTGGTATATGCAGCATCAATACATTTTTGTTGATTATTAAGCAAAAACGTATAATTATATTCATTTATAGGATCAACAGCAGGTTTTTCATTATGCCTCAGGGCATTCACAAATTCATGTATATTGCCTTTATATGGATAGATAAAATTTGAATCATAAGTGACTTCAAATAAATGTGTGAATACTCCAAAAAAATCAAGTAGAGTAACAAGGCCAATACAAATGCAAACATATTCCAATTTGATTTTTGATGCTAGGCGAAGACTTGTTTGTAAACAAGGCCTTAATAAGCAATACATTTTTATAAAGTTCAGTTTCACATTATTTTTTAATTATTCATACAAATCTGTAATATAAAATTATATTCACATTATTCTTACATATCTTCAAGGCAGTAAAATATAAATGAGTACTTACATAATCACCATGTATGACAGTTACAAACAACTAAATATTTCAACATCATACGCTTAGTAATATTTTCTTTTTAAAACATAATTTCGAATATATTTTGTTATCGACTATATTTCTTTGTTTTATGAATAGAATGCAAAATGTAATTTTACTTATAGTTTATTTAAACAGTCAGTTACATCTGCATAGGTTTGAGCGTATTATATACGTAGAATTCATTAATTTAGTATTACATCAAGATTTAATAAAAACTAATTCAAAATTAAGTTTTTATACATATTTTATAGATATATTAAAATTTTAAGTTTAATGTTTTATTTCATATTTTTATATCAATAGTAAATGACAGCTTTATCCTGCTTTATCCCAAACCATCCCAAACCTGTGATGCCAGCTTGAGGACGGGAGTTCTCGAGAACACTCCCTTCCACTACATACACCATCACAGGAGACGCGTGTACGTGAGTTCAGCGTTTCGGACAATTTCGGGAAATCGAGAGAGAAAACAAATGAAACCCCATCTCTCTCACCCTTGAAGCGCTGAAATCCAAACAGTATGAAAAGCAAGCCTGTGACACGGGCCGCGCCAAATCTTCACAGCCTATTATTCTTATTTTTCGACATACATAGCATGTGCATAATTCTATTTGCATTTTTTTAAACAGTCAAACGGTAGATACAACTTCGAATTACAGAAATAAAAATTCTCAAATTAATTTACGAATATTATATCATACCATTTTATTCCATTTTTTTTTAATTAATGCGTTATTTTTTTTTACACGTTGCAGTTCAATAAATGTATGCGTACATACACATACGGTTAAACATTAGCAACTTATAGTAGCATACAATAATTATACAATTTATCTTTTTGTAATATATAAAATCATTTTTAAATTTCCCGCATATTTAAATCATTTTAAAAACGTTAATAATGCCATCTCTCCGAAAAGCGTCCAAACTGGTAACAAACGTTTATCGACAAGTAAGTAAAAGTGGTAACTGACTTTGATGAGGCCTGCCATCTATCAAAGAAACCCGCAAACATCTCGCACATTTTTACCAACAATAAAAAGAGGCAAAGAAAATGGCATAGCTGCTCCATCTATACGGTAAACAATCGAACTACTTCGTTAAAAGTTTCAATCATTCTTCAATAGATGGAGCCGCATACTAAAGTTACTTAATTTGTGCGCGAAAATTTAAAATCATTTTCATCATTTATCTTTTTACTTAATTTTTATTTATCCAAAGTCTTACTTTCAACTATACTTCTCAATTTCAACAAGCAGCATCAAGAAATTTAATTAAACATTATGTAATTGTTCGCCATGTAGAGAACATGAAATTATGCTGTTCTGTTAACCAATAAATCGTTTGATTAAAATATGCATGCGCGATGATGATTAAAAATTCCATTTTTATTATACGAAACAGATAATATTGAATATAAAAATAAATATCGTTACAGAACTCGTCTGGACCTGGAAATGGACAACTCCCAGCATCGGAAATTTACAGAAGAAATTACACATATATTACGAAATCAGATTATTGTAAAATTATTTTATATAATGTATTTTACAAACATCATAATAAATTAGATTACTTTAACAGTATTACAATGTTTTATTTCATACATATAATATTTATCATTTATTCCCTCTCCTATCTTGTCTAAGATGATAATAAATAATGTCCTGCAAAAATTTAAAAATAAAATTCGAAAAAACTAGTACAAAACGCGAAAAAATAAAAAAAGTAACGAAATCTGTTGAAAAATTCCGAGAAATCACGAAATTCCAAGAAAAATATTCCGTGCCACCTCCTCGGTTGTTATGTTCTCCTGATACAAAATCGAGATTTGCGGAACAAAGTTCGGTTCCGTTTCGAAAGTTCCGCGCTCGTGAAAATCTGAGAAATGACGTCACATTCTGAGAAACCGCGAAATTCCAAGAAATGACGTCACATTCCGAGAAAAGTATTCCGTGCCACCTCCTCAGTTGTTATGTTCTCCTGATACAAAATCGAGATGTTCGGAGCAAAATTTGAAACGAACTTGAAACGAATTTGAAATTTTGTATCAGGAGAACATGATGCGCGAAGTGGTAGCACAAGTTTCCCGCGCTGTCATTTTTCATGAAAATCACGAAGAAAGTGATTTTAAATTTTCGCGCATAAATTAAGTAACTTTAGTATGCGGCTCCATCTATTGAAGAATGATTGAAACTTTTAACGAAGTAGTTCGATTGTTTACCGTATAGATGGAGCAGCTATGCCGTTTTCTTTGCCTCTTTTTATTGTTGGTAAAAATGTGCGAGATGTTTGCGGGTTTCTTTGATAGATGGCAGGCCTCATCAAAGTCAGTTACCACTTTTACTTACTTGTCGATAAACGTTTGTTACCAGTTTGGACGCTTTTCGGAGAGATGGCATCATTAACGTTTTTAAAATGATTTAAATATGCGGGAAATTTAAAAATGATTTTATATATTACAAAAAGATAAATTGTATAATTATTGTATGCTACTATAAGTTGCTAATGTTTAACCGTATGTGTATGTACGCATACATTTATTGAACTGCAACGTGTAAAAAAAAATAACGCATTAATTAAAAAAAAATGGAATAAAATGGTATGATATAATATTCGTAAATTAATTTGAGAATTTTTATTTCTGTAATTCGAAGTTGTATCTACCGTTTGACTGTTTAAAAAAATGCAAATAGAATTATGCACATGCTATGTATGTCAAAAAATAAGAATAATAGGCTGTGAAGATTTGGCGCGGCTCGCTTTTCATACTGTTTGGATTTCAGCGCTTCAAGGGTGAGAGAGACAGGGTTTCATTTGTTTTCTCTCTCGATTTCCCGAAATTGTCCGAAACGCTGAGCCCACACATGCTTGGCTCGTGCATTAGTGTGAGTAGTGGAAGGGGGTGTTTTTGAGAACCCGTCCTGACATTACAGTACCAAACTGTCTTTATTAAATGTTACCAACTTAACATTTGGTGCGGGTGCGAGACTTATTCTATTTCATAAAATGTCAATAACAAGATAACACTATATTTAAGTATAGAAAAATATAATAAATATGTTTATAATTAATTAAATAATACTTCGTACTAATTTAATTTAATTTCGATAATTATAAGCATTTTATCATTTTCTTCATTGCAATAATTTCAAATAATATTTAAATATATATTCTGAGTTAATAATGAAAATTTGTTTTTTGTATGCTTATAAATTTGAAATTCAAAAATTGAACGGGTTACATATTAATACTCAAATTAAAATTTATGTTTTATTAAATTCTATTAAAATTATGTAAAATTTAATATGTGGTATCTAATCCTTGAAGGTAGTTCTAAATACATGCTGTCAATTTCTCATACAATTTTCAATTGATTCTTATAGAATTGACGTTTTTGTAACGTTGGTGAACCTCTGTTCTGAAGTCAGTTGTTCACTTCAAAAGAATCGGAGCAAAGATGGACTCCTAAGAAATTTTTATATACAGCAGTCATTCGACTTTGGATTTTCTTCGTTAAAATTTCCTTGAAACGTTCGAGATTGTTCTTATATGACCAAGTCTACCGAGTAAACAATGATCGTACAGGAGCCAGTACAGGTAATGTTAACAAAGTTTGAGAAAAGATCGTCAGTGACGTGCGATTTTCTGTCCGGGCGCATCCACACTTATTGATACTGACATGAGAAATTGAAACCATTTACACGTATGTTTGTTACTCAACGGAAGATTGATTTTGGATTTTATGCAATATTTTATGATGCTTTATTGGTTTCGTGATGTTATGCTTTTTATTGAGTTATCAAAATTTTATGTAATATTACGTTAAATACGTTCTTACGCGAGGGTGAACTTCTTTAGGGTAGCTTGCTTTTGTGAAATGGACGTAAATGGGTGGGGATATGACTATAAATAAGTACAAACGTTTATGATGTTTATAAATTGTTTTGTATTTTATGCTTGAATCAGCAAATTTTTATAAATATAGCATGTTACTCAGTATGATAATGACTAACAACAAATGTTTTGCATACATTTTTATGTTTATAAGAATATGATTAAATGGTTTTAATATAAAGTTCTTATATATTCTGTTGATATATTGTGATATATATGATTACAGGCAGCCATATGGCATTGTTTAAATCATTATGCTTATCCGGATGCAATATTTTTAGCAGAAAGGTTGTGTGCAGAAGGCAAGATTCTATTTCTTTAAATTATGGTTTTTGTAACATTCAATTTATGTTTGCGTTTTCTAACTGTAGTATTATATTATTTTATTTTATTTTATAGTTGACACAGAAGAGACTTTATTTCTTTTGGCAACATGTTACTATCGATCAGGACGAGTGAGACAAGCTTATGCATTACTTTCCAAAAAAGCACCAAATTCTGCACAATGCAGATTTCTTTTAGCCAAATGTTGTTATGATTTAGAGAAGTAAGTATAACATTATTATATCTTATTATTTTATTATTGAATTACATAATTTAATATTTAAATTTCCAGATATGCAGAAGCAGAAGCAGCAATAATTGGGGGATATTATAAACAGCTAAAAAATTTAGAAGAAATAGCAACTCAATTTGGAGAACATGCATGTTTCTCACTTCAAATTATAGCAAAAATTTATTACAAAATGATGCATACTGTAAAGGGAAATGATGCACATAAATTAGCATTGAAGTTAAATCCATTCCTTTGGCATTCATTTGAAGAATTGTGCAATGTTGGTGAAGTAGTAGATCCTACAAAAATCTTTCAATTAGAAAAGTTAGATAATTTTGCAATGTGCCATGGTAGTACACCTGCTTCCACTTATGCTGCTGAATCTGATTTCATTGTACCTACAAATAACTCGAATGGCACTTCTACTACAAATGGCACTAGTGTGTAAGTATACTGTGTTGCATACAGATATTATAGCATATAAATACTTTTGTATCATATTAATATGTTATATATACATTTTTTTTAGTACTCCTGCACAAATAACAACAGCATCAACTATAATGAATGGTGTGGGACCTGGTATACGGTTATATTCTTCTATAGATGAAAGTCCACAAAGTTTACCTACACATTATAGTAATTGTTCTTCAATCTCACCAAGAGCTAAACTTCCACGGTATCGTAGTATGTTCAATAATACAATGAGCCCTCTTACTCCAAGTTTTGGTATTTTACCATTGGAAAGTAATACACCCGAACCAACAGTTTTACCTTCACATACTACTCTTACAGAAGCTAATGATCAGAAAAGTTTAGCGAAACGTGTTAGTAGTTTAAGGGCTCATGTAGGGGTAAGATCTGAATAGCAATCAAGTGTTTAAATATTTATTATATAATACGCTGAAACGTATTTTAATTTACAGCAGTTAATGTCAAGAAAAGAAACTCCTTTACAGCAAGGGAAACCAGTATTTTCACAATCGGGAAATACGAGTAATAGCGCTAATATTGTAACAGTTACACCTACTACTCCAACACCTGCACCGCCAACGCTGCAAGGTACCAATGTCAGACGTTCATCGAGACTCTTCAGTCATAGCTATTCAGTCAAAGAAAATAATAAATCTCCAAATAGAAATAAATTTGCTACTCCTAAATCTCCGTCTCGGAAAACGAAAGCTAGACTCTCAAAAACCAATTTAAATAAAGCTAATTTTAATGAACTAAACGAGAGAAATCGAAATGAAAAAGAAAAAACTGAAACGATTACATCGGAAAAGGCTGTTGCTTGCGTAAATGCATTGAATAATCAAAGTAGTACTAATGTTTGTGCAGTAACACTTCAAAAACAGTGTGCTGAAGGTTTGATGTCACTGTTACAAGAATTAGGAATGGCATATCAACATTTAAGTCAATTTAATTGTACTCAAGCTGTTGAAATATTAAGTGTTCTTCCAGCACAACATTATAATACGGGATGGGTATTATCTATGCTAGCTCGTGCACATTTTGAAATGATAGATTATAAGAAAGCTGCTAGTTATTTTGCTGAAGTGAGACAGTTGGAACCTCAAAGGACTGAACTTATGGAAATTTATAGTACAGTTTTATGGCATTTACATGCTGAAGTGCAACTATCTACCCTTGCACAAGAACTTGTTTCGGAAGATCGTAGTTCTCCAGTTGCTTGGTGCGCTACCGGAAATTTGTTCTCTGCACAAACGGAGCATGAAACGGCAATTAAATTCTTTCAAAGAGCTATTCAGGTGGATCCTAATTTTCCATATGCATATACACTTCTTGGTCATGAGTATGTTCTGACAGAAGAATTAGATAAGGCAATTACTGCATTTCGTAACGCCATCCGACTTGATCCTAGGCATTATAATGCATGGTTTGGATTAGGGACAATATTCTCTAAACAGGAGCAGTATAGTTTGGCGGAATTACATTTCCAACGTGCTTTACAAATTAATCCACAGAATTCTGCAATAATGTGCCACATTGGTGTTGTACAACATGCATTAAAGAAAACTGACCAAGCCTTAAAAACCTTAAATACTGCAATTGCAAATGATCCTGATAACACATTGTGCAAATTTCACCGCGCAAGTATTAATTTTTCAATTGGACGACATGCAGAAGCGCTTAGAGAATTTGAAGAATTGAAAAATATTGTACCCAAAGAGTCTCTAGTCTATTATTCGATAGGAAAAGTAAGTAGTATTATGATTCTGTTTATGTCACTTTTATATTTTATGTTTTTATATTGAATTTCTTTTTTTTTTATGTATACATATATATACATATATATATATATATATAGGTACATAAGAAGTTGGGCAATACTGATCTCGCGCTAATGTACTTCAGTTGGGCGACAGATTTAGATCCGAAAGGTGTTAACAGTCAAATTAAAGAAGCTATATTAAGTCCAGGTCAGGGAGACGAAGAATCTTCAGTAACCCAATCAGGTAATTCCTGTTTCTTTATTCATCAAGTTCTGGATGAAATTTACAGAAATAGAACTTTATTATGAAAAATTTATTAACAGTGTTTTAAAATTTTTATCGTATCTTTTATGTACATATACATGTATAGACGAACAGCAGATGCAAAATAATTCGATGGAACAAGAGATTGAAACTAATAGAGAAGGAAGTGCTGCAGGACTCGCCTCAAATGTTTCAGTTGAAGCTCACGCTGATGATAGTGACGATAGTTTATGAAGATATCCTATTGTGTGCAAGATTGCTATAGAATGAAGCATTATTGCGCGTTACTATTTACATTTTGTATTGATCGACTCGATCAATTTTTCAATTAACTTAGTTCATTGTGGATTCATACTTTCGCGTGCACTCCTCAATTTCATCTAAACAGTGCTTTATTATTAGACTTTTAATATTTATATCTTTTTCTCTTAAGTTTCTTAGTAGTGCTGCGTCTTTTGGGATAACTTAAAGTAAAGGTAGTGTTTTTGTATTCTTTGGATCATACTGATTTACTTTGTACTGCATCTACCAGAATTGAAGGAAGACATTTTTGAATGATCAATATTTTCCGCAATATCTATTTCATCGATTTTGTATATTTCGCGTTTCACTGTATATTTTTTATGATTACTTGTCTTACTTTTATATATACATATATGTTCAAGTGTTTGTTCACTTTCGTTAGGTTTTTACGGTTGAGTACAGACTGTATTGCGTTGAAGTATGAGCGAGTGTAAACGTAAGCATGCCGTAAGTAGATAGGAAATATAATTAATTAACTGAGTAAATAAGTATGAGGAAGTGTAAATGTAAATTATTATTACTATATTATCAATATTATCACCATTAGTGCTATCAGTGCTATTACTCATATAATTACCGTTGCTGATTTAGTGATCATGAACAAACAGGAAAAAACAAAAACAATATTTTTGGCCATGTTTGTGGCCATTGGACGATCGTGCAATTCTCGTCGGGAATCAGTCATCGGTGGATCGATCTTGAAACCTCCATCGTGGACAGATTTTTTGTATACGATGTCACTGGCGAACAGAAGTAGATGATATCGATGATCGCAGACGAGTTAAAATCTATTTGTACTCGTGAACGTGTTTTAAAAGTCTATGTCACATCTTTGTTTATGAAAAACGTTCTTCTATTATTCCGATTAAAGTATATATCTTCCGATTATGAACTTAATATATATTAATAATGATCATCATTTTTAATTCTGGTGTGCCTGTTTTTTTTTGCTTTTAATATATTTTGCGAATCTGATTCTTTTTGTTATCTTAATTACTGTATTTTAATATCTGTTGCAAACACATTATATTTATAACGATAACTATATCTGAAACAATGGATATGTCATAGACTTTTTGGAAACCCTGTTTAACCATCAGATTATTTAATTGTATGCGACAAGAATCTTCAGCGCGACATGAAGCACTCTCACGACGTTCTTTGGTGTTCATGTTTACAAAAATGTGCCGTATATTAGGCATATTAATGATACGTTGTTGTGTTACCAGATTCTACGTTGAAGATACATACGTTCTAGTGACGAAATGATTTGTGCATACATGCTGCATAAACCATTGCTCGAAAAAGTCGTAGCATTTTATATTGTATACATTCGAATGAAAAAAATAGGAATATGAATGGGGAGGGGGGTGGGGAGGGAGAGAAAGAGAGGGATAATGAAAAAGAATAGACGAATTGCCGACTGAAATCTGTATATATATAATATATAAGCGTACGTATATGTGATACGGCATCTCGTCCCTCTTATTTTTTCAATTCAAGCGTATCCCAATTTTTAAAACCTGCAGATTGTTTAGAAACAATATTTTTATATACAATCATTTATTTATCTTTTGAATCGCCAAGCGTAAAAAAACTTGTCAAATAATGATGATTTAGTGGACCAAAGGAGACTATTTTCTTATTTCGTATTCATAGTGTTTGAAAACACTCTTAGATATAAGAGACTTCAACTATTTATTTTTTCTATACTTTTTTTTGTATATTAACAACTTTTTTTGCATGTAAATCAACCAAAGAGATTAGATATAATTTTAACGAAGCTGGTAGTATTTCGAACAAGAAGCTTTTAACGATTCTGCGGGCTTCGAATTGAGATACGCTTCCGAATTTCGTTTTTTTCACAACGCTAACATTTTTTCTTCTTTCGTTTAACTTTATTTATTTATTCATTTATCATTCTTTTACGTCCTTTTCGCACGATAAAACGATAGTAACACGACTTACTGTTAATGCAAGTAATAAGTTCTTCCTTTGATTTGTTTGTCACTGTTGCCATTTTTTAATCGTAAGAAACAAAAGAAGGACGAATAAAAGTAAAAGAGAATAACAGCTCTGAGTAACTGTACACTGTGCCACTTGGTATATTGTATAAATTGATCTTGTAAGATCTTCATTTAACTTCCTCTCAAGATATTTCTGCTTCATCTATCTGGTTGTTGTAAGAGCAGTCGACAGAGTCGAGCAATTTTAAGGAATGTTGTCGTGTTACTCGTTATGAACAGATGTACGTGCAAAATAAAGGCCTGCACTTTGTATGAGGCATTACTTTCTTTATACTATGTGCTACTCGTAGACTACACTACTCGTGTATTCATATATTTAATTGCTCTAATAGTACAAAATTATTCATAAAAAGTTTGTTAATTGATATATTTAAAAATTCATCACTGTCTTTAATGAATGTTGTTAAAAATCGGTGTTGCTAAATATCACTTGTTTTCCAAAGTGATCATTGACGCTTATTAGTTTTGATTGACATTAATGAAGAAAGGTTACGTAAAATTTAGTGTTAGGAATTTGTTTTTTAATAATTTTCTCTTTATTTGTATGTATAAAAATGAATAACGATTAATAGTAACTCAGATAAAATACATTTACTCTATTTCAGTTGATATGAATTTGTGTCATTCATCTAATCTTTTAAATTGTTTTTTTTATTCTTTCGAATTCAATTGTTCTTTTAAATTCCTTCTTAATATATGACGCGCTCAGTTCAGTGATCCTATTCCTATTTTAAATGATGGGAGAAATAAATCAACAGTTATTTTGGTAAATTTAATTTAATTATAAAATTGCAATATTTTAATACAGTTTTATATGTTCTGCTACTAAAAAATATTACGAACAAAGTTGACATTGCATATAATGAAAGTTTTACAAAAATCTAGCATCACATTGAAGTATCTATGTCAGATCTTGTGTTTTTATTATATAACTTGTAACATATATCAATCTGATGCAGTAGTTCATGATAGATGGAGCAATCAGCTAGACAGAAGCTGAATGATCCTACTGGAAGAGGAAAATTACAGATTGCATATACATCGTATATCGATAAACGTATCATTATTTACGTATATAATCTTTTGTTATATTCTTTATCGTGTTCATCACGTGTGCGTTTATGATTTCTTAGTTTTGTTGTATATTTTTTATTGGAAGAATTGTTTCGATAGTTTTATAATTTCGATTATAATTTTTTAGAACTTGATTGCAAAAGCAAATTAATTTTTGTATATTCAAGTAAAACATGGCGCGCGCAACTGGTTATGTGCAAACTGGTAAGTGATTTGTTTATCTTGAAATTAACAATTCTAGATAGTTTTTTCTTTTAATAAATTTCTAAATAAATAAGGATTTGTATCAGCTTTTATATTATCCTTTATTAATAAGATCGTTTTACACGTGAAATGTAAGGTAAAAATTAAACGATGTTGCACGCTAAACATGCGATATAATATTATACATTTTTATGCAACAGCGTTAGAAAATACAATTATATATCTTTTTTTTCAAAGAATCATTGTAGTTCTCTATTCTCTACAAAGCGAGAGTGCCCAAAGTTCATATTTTATTCAGAAGTTTGAACTCTTTTGTAAACGGTTCTTTCAGAAATAATCCCTGTAGTCGTTCGTGTAATCGTTCTGCGTTATGAGCAGTTTATGCAATTTTTTATTCATCGTATAAACTTCGACTGCGATTTTTGTTCAAGTACTCGGAGAAAAAGATCTGAACCAACTTGGAAGAACCCTGACGCATGAACATTTGTCTCTATCCTTTGGTACTTTCTACTGTAATCCTCCGTCCCATTTGAAACGATTTCTCGATGGCAAAATCGAACTTCAGAATGTCGGTTTTATACATCAATATCCGTAAGTATACATGTAACGAGTGAAACATATCATTAAAAGTTAATTAGTGAGAGAGGTAGATTAATGATTTTAACTTACTTCTTCTTTGGAATAAAATGTAACCTTTTGGATTTTATTGCAATATTAATTAGGCGGGGCACACAAAAATATATACATACGTACTTCGTTAATTGATATAGACAGAATTGTTCACGATACCTTTTTGCAGTTATAGTAACCGTTATAACTTAATATATAACGATCAGTGTACAGAGGAAGCGGTTTTGGAAGATGTGAAGTTCTATAAAGAATCTGGCGGTGGTACTATTGTGGAAAATAGTAATCATGGTTTGAAACGTAACATTCCGTTCATGAAAAAAGTCAGCGAAAAAACCGGAGTTAATATTATTGCTGGAACCGGTAAAAACTTTTTGCGATTCATTACCGAATATATCTTTTACTTGTAACACTAAATCTATATCATTCTTCTTATTGTTACCGATAAACAAAAGGATATTACGTTGCTGCAACTCAGAGTGACGAGAGTTTACTCAAAGAACGAATGTACGATGTAATACTGAAAGAAATGACTGTTGGTTGCGAAGAATGTCCCGACGTGAAAACAGGATTCATTGGCGAAGTTGGAAGCACTTGGCCAATTACAGGCGTGTACTTTATATCGTTTTAAATATTACATTGAGAAATCTCCACATTTGTAATTAAAAACTTTCGTAACATCAATTTTACGCAACTTTCCTTAACTTATAATAATATAGTATATCAGAAATATCGAAAATTTCGCGGACAAATAAATATTAGAGTATCTAAAGATTATTATTAAGTGTAAAATGATTCAACTTCAAAATAATTATAAATAGCTTTCGAGAAACGGGCTATTCAAGCAACCGGGGAAGTTCAAGAGCAATTAAAGTGTCCCGTTAGCTTTCATCCTGGAAGAAATTCTGAAGCTCCTTCTGAAATATTGAGAATTTATCAGGAAGCTGGAGGTGATACGAGAAAAGCGATTCTCTCTCATCTTGATCGTATGTTTCATTTGATATTATATAAATATGTACTTTTTATCATTATATATTATTTCGTTCATATTATTATAAGGAGGCATTAGTAGTCTCAAAACAGCCATACTAACTTTTTGAAACAAGCAAGGGTAGATAATAAACATAATGAACTAATAAAGAAAGAAGCGTTATTGGTGCAGTAAAATAGTAGTAACGATAGATACCGAAATTCAACAAAGAACAAAAATTTTATTTTATATTCTTGTGTTTTACAATTTCTGTAATTAGATAAATGTCTTTTGAAAATGATACTGATACGACGCGTTTCCTTGTAAAATACATACGATACTCGTATCTTTCCTGATTTCTTTCTTAAGGTACTCGCTATCTTTTTAATGTGTTTTCATTCGAGCCGATTGCGTGTTATCTCCGAATGCACACCTTAAAGTATACCTATGTATATTTGTACTCTTGTGACTCGTACTTAGCGCATTATAACCAGATAAAATTTAAGATAAAGCATTCATGAATGAACGCAAAATTTATTTTGATTAATTTCAATTAATTTGAACTTGAATTGTCGTATACAAATTGCTTATTTTGCTATTAATCGCTTGATTTGAATGTAACTCGACAGGAACTATACTTCGTCCAGAAGCACTTTTGGAGTTCGCCGATGACACAAACTGTTATTGTCAATTTGACTTGTTCGGGATCGAATGTTCTCTTTATCAGCTGAATCCTTCAGTAGACATGGTGTCTGACGCACAACGCATCGATCGCGTGATACATTTTCGAAATAATCGAAAATTGGATCGTGTGCTTTTGAGTCATGATATTCACACTAAGCACAGACTGGTACGTATCTCATGAACGTAACAAGAATTTTGGAAGTAAAACAGTTATTATAGTAGTTTCTTTATTTAAAAAAAAAAAAGATAAAATTTGGAGGACATGGATTTTCTCATATTTTAAATAACGTCGTACCAAGAATGATGACGCTGAAAGGTTTCACCGCTGAAGACATCGACACGTTAACCATTCACAATCCAAAAGCTTGGTTAACATTTTAATTACGGATTCCTTATAAAAAGGTATAGTGGGATTATCAAGAAAGGGAATGTTTGTGCATTAATTAAAAAGCTGTACTTAAAATAAACTTTTACATCTGTTGTAAAGTTCTAATTTTCTTTTTATTAGAATAAATGTGTGTACATATTGAAACCAGTTTGATTTATGAACATCCGTTTTGCGGGGGAAAAAGGAAATATACGCGCTGCTACAAATACCTTATTCGAGTCGGAGAAAAATAGCGGAGGTATTAAGTACATAATTATTAGTAGTTATAATAAAAGTAAAAAAAAATGCTTAGTAATAATAGAATCATTGGCAGCGTTTTGTCGAAAAAAAAATGGGAGATCTCCCCGTTCGGTCGGCTAAGTGTTAACTGAACATAGAAAACTACTCTTGTATCCAAACATTTTTATAACCAACTATATTTGTTTTAAACATCTATTTTCTCCAGCTCTGCGTTTTTAATTGTATAAACAAATAAGTGGCATCCATGATGATCAATGTATGTTATCCGTAACGAAGCTTATACTATATCTTGCAACGAATCCACAACGGACATCTTAATCACTTCGGACACACTTGCGTACCAGAGCCAGATTAAGCGCTACCAAGTGTGTGCTTAGCACACGGAACGTTGCTGCCGAACGATAAACTGTTTCTCATGAAATATACATGCTCGTGAAACGGAAACCATTGGACCATTTAGGTTGCCTCGCCGTCGCGGTTGTGCGACGGCCAAAATCGAAATTAATCGTGAAAACCGAGTGATTAAACTGTAGAGAATCGGGTGTTTACTGCTACGAGGACAGGGGAAAGCGATAGTGATTCGAAGTGATAGTTCGGGGGGGCAAGAGCCGCGAAAACACGACCCCTGAGGTCGAGCTTTTTCTTGCCTTTCTCCGTTTGTCAGTTTACCAATCGTGTTGTGCAGGGGTAAACGTGCTGCTGATCGCTCCAACAAAATAGGTATTTGATATAAGATAGATATTGCACAATTTCACTACTTATAAGAAATCCATGGAGTAGCGTTCGAATACTAATGGTTGTAGACTGCGTTTATTTCAAATACTTGCTTTTTTCAGTTTCGGTTCCTTTGAATCGCGAGCAATTGTGTGACAACAAGAAGGAAATGAACACACGGAAACCAAGGAGGGACTCGGATGTCTTGCTGTCTAAGTTCGGCCATAAGGAGCTGTTGTTCAAGTTTCTCATAATCGGTGACTATGGTGTCGGTGCGTCCAGGCCGTGTTTTAAAATTTCTTCCCGATCAAATATTCGCCGCCACGAAATTTACCCTCTAAGGATATGAATTCATTCAAATACTGTGAACCGATTCGATCGATTCTTGAGGTTTAACGTCAGTTTGTGTCAGCGTTTTTGTTTGTTAGTGGAAATTTTTCGTGAAATTATGTTTTACGTCAGCAAACACTTATTTCTTTGTGAAAGTTTGTTTGATTAGTCGAAGATTTGTAAAACTTACAAACGGTATATACTTAAATATATGATTAGAGAAAAATTCAATTTCGTGTATAGCTTTATTTTTGTGATTGCAACAAACATTTGAATTAACAGTTGGAAATTTGTTAAGAACTCGACAAATTAATTGCAAATTAAACTCTGAATTTGCTCAAATCTGAAAAGGTAATGCGAATAATAATTTTGTATGTATTTTTCAGGCAAAACAGCTTTAGTTAGGAGATATACAGAAGGTAATAAAATTGTTATTTAATACTTGTGTATACTAATTTAATACGAATATTAATCGAATGAATTACTTTTACACAAGTACTTTTAATAAAATTTATATACATCAAAATTTGTATTATAAAAACAAAAATCCATCAAGATTTAAATTTGTATGATCTTTTGCATTACAAAATTTACTACAAGAATCATTTTCCTATTACTTTCCCAGTGATATTTCAAAGTGAAATGTAATTTTCCTCCCTACTTATGTTAGAATTAAATAGAGGGATAAAATATTGTTCATCAGTTATCGTGAGTGATACACTGGAAAATGATAGATCTACGCGTACGTTTGTCAACATGTGTGAATACAAGGAAAGCATCATCTTAAGAGATTAATAAAAATTAAATATAGAAACAGCTTTATCTATGTCGA
This sequence comes from Tetrapedia diversipes, assembly GCA_033822845.1. Taxonomy (NCBI): domain Eukaryota; kingdom Metazoa; phylum Arthropoda; class Insecta; order Hymenoptera; family Apidae; genus Tetrapedia; species Tetrapedia diversipes. Next base: position 1,035,342 of record JAOPTO010002393.1, on the reverse strand, counting down.
CGACACTGTATATGTATATCATACCTGCACTTGGTAATTGCTACAAACGATCATTCTTTTATTTTCACTCTTGACCCAATTTAATTAATCTTTTCTCTAATTAGTATGTAAAGTTGAATGAGAATGAACAATTCAAGATATTCGATAATACGTGAAGGTTAACGGTATTCATTTATCTGTTTCTTTTGTGTCTTTATAAATAAGTGCTCACATTTTTATTGAACATTATTTTTAGTCGATTTGAATGAGCGAAACAAATCATTGTTAACAAAGCAAAATTGTTATAAATATATACGTCGATATATGTCCGTTATTATAATAGTATTTCTCTGTAATATATTCGGGCTTCAGCAATGTTTTATATTAATGTTTTTTTCTTTTTCAGGGAAATTCACGTCCAACTACAAGATCACTATAGGCGCTGATTTTGCTATAAAAACACTCGACTGGGATCCGCTTACTAAAATAAATTTGCAATTATGGTACTGTTCATGAAGTTGAATAAACAATACGCTAGAATAGGAACAGAGAAAACTACGACCATTCAAAGAGTACTATCTCTTACTTTAATCGATTTTTATTTCCAGGGACGTTGCTGGTCACGAAAGATTCGGTTATATGACTAGGGTTTATTATAAATATGCGTGAGTAAATCAGTTTCCATTTTATTAGGTACTTTAATATATTGTTAACATAAAACTTTATAGCTCATCCCTTTTTTATTATCCGTCCTTTTTTTATCACCCGTGAAACTGCTATAAAATTATTTTTTTTATTACATTACATCCTAAGACATAAATATTTATTCCCTCAAGTTTCTTTCTTACCGATCATAATTTCTGAATCACTTTCAGAGTGGCTGCAGCTTTAGTTTTCGATATTTCACGAATAGCGACATTCCAATCGATTAAAAAATGGCTTTACGATCTACGAGAAAAAGTTACACTTCCGGATGGTTCAAACATACCGGTGGTTCTATTAGCTAATAAGTGCGACATTCCTTGTCCAGCAGTACCGGCTGATCAAATTGCTAGGTTTTGCAAAGAAAATAATATCGGTGCATGGTACATCACTTCCGCAAAAGAAAATACAAACGTTGGTAAGTTGCAAACCAAAGTTCCTTCATTTTTCACTTCTAATTCCTACGTTATAACTTACAGTCGAGTTTTTATCATTATAGATGTGGTAATTCGTTATTTAGTGGAGAACGTGCTTAAAACTAAAATCGACGGAGGAATCCGTGATTCCGTCCGATTACGGGACAAGCCTACGATTCGAGAGAAGAATGGATGTTGCAAGTCCTGATTGCTTTAAGTAACTCATTTTAATAATATTTCTAAAACGTTTACGATTACAGTCGCTACAGTTGATCGAATGTGTCAATTTTTAAATCTAAGCAAACAAATTTAGAATATTTATTTTTAAATTACGCGATGAACCGTTACTTTTAAGTCAGCAAAGCTTCTGTGTATTAGCAATTAAGAAAAGAAATGCCATTTTTACACGCTTTAGGATAATTGTATTTTTTGTAAAGACTTATTAAAATAAATAATAAGTTAATATATTTCAATACTGTGAGCATATACGTTTCGCGAAAAAGCGTAAGGAATTCGTAGAATGGATGAACAAATTTATTTAATTTGTACTTTGATAATCTGTTTTTTTTAACATTATTTATATTTTTGTAAGCTAATCACTAAGAATATTAAATAAATATGAAGTGAATTCATAACGCTTTAAACAACTATATGTATACAATTCAATATTATGCTTATTTTATTTTTACAATGTGGTAACAAAAATTAGTACGTAATTTTTTATTTACAAACACGTTCACGTGTAACCTTTGGTTAAAAATTCGACACTCACGTTTGAGCGTGTCGAGATATTAAATATGCACAGTATTCTTTACCATGCTTAGTAATATCTAATTTGACAGTCGACAAATAACTTATTTTATTATTTATTATACAATACTAGTCGTGTTACTGACTGTGATAACTTCTTGCCTTATAATACTGACAATGAGTGAACTTCTATTGCAGATAATAGTTCAAGTGTAAAAACTGCAGTAAAATTTAAGTTTGGTTTATAAAAAATATTGTAACTGATCAAACTTAACTTCTGAGCTTAATATGCTGGTTCAACACAAATAATGTGTAATATTTCAGCATTCTTTATATTGTGATATATTCAAACAATGAATAGGTAACATTAATGACTTGTAATCTATTTTATAGCCACCGTAAGGTCATAAAGCAAGGAGTTAGTGCAAATTCAGATAAATTTAATGACAATTTTACTGTGCCTGAACCTCTTTTTCTTAACTTTCTGAATAGTTAGATTACATTTATAATTCTTCTTTCTATTTACAACTACCTTCCTTTCTTTTAATTACTGTGCTCTTTTAGTATGGCTTATTAATACTTTTAATGTCAAAACATACTGTTTCCTATCCTTAACAGCGAACTGATATTCTTTATACAATTTTTTCTTTTCCATTTGGACAACTTGATCCCATTGTTATGATTCTTCTTCGAAACAGGAATTATTGACAGGATTCATGGCGATGGAGACGGTTGAGACCATGGTCCTGCTAAAGTCTTTTGAATAATCTAAAAGAAAAAATAAACAAATGAAACTCAACGCTGAAATAATATTGGTTCTATTTCGAACGCGTGCTTAAACAATTGATGTGTCGTATAGCAGCAACAAGCAGGAGATTGTTAATGAAAAAAATCGACAAAACAAGAAGGTTAATAAGTATAGGGTTTACCCTTCAGATGTCTACACGTCTGTGTCCTGTCGTAATAAAAAAATTACAATAATGTGACTGACACTAACGTTAAACGAAAAATGAAGAATTTCAACGTTTCTTAAAGCGCTATATATCTACAAGGAATGAAACAGTAATGAAAAGTAAATAGTAACATGTTATTGTGTTATTCCTTGGGATTTTAAATGTAGCTGAACAAACATATACACACACACGCCGACGCACACACGCGAGGACGAAAGGAAACGTGGTGGACATGCTCGCGGGACCAATTGCAGCCATAGAAAGCAGCGAACTTGTGCCCTTAACTTACGAAGTGAGCGAGGTGTAGTCGCTTAGCTCGCGTTCGGTCAGAGCTTGGTGAGCGTTACCACGTGACGGTGCTCGACGTTACCTTGACCGTAGTCTTGCTGATGATGATGATGAAGCGCAGGAGCACTGCTGCCGTAGGGCGTCAGGCTAGCCCTTAGCCGCTTATTAAGTATACACCCTATCACTCCTGCGTACGCTTGCCTGTACTGTTTGTTCATGATCACGTAAATGATTGGGTTCACGCAGGACGCGAAATAGAGAAGAAGGTAGCCCAACACGTGAAATTCTGATAGAAGAAATAAAACATATCTATATAACATAAAAAGTTTACACGGATAATAAAATAGATGAGTTAAATATATTTTACCTGGGTATCTAACTTCGACGTCGGTAACTTTAACAATAGTAATGGGAAGGTAACAAGCGACGAAGCTGAGGAAAATGGCAAGGACCATCTTTGTGATACGCCATTCGCTACGCCTCTGTTTAATCTCCCTGGTGTCCCTTCCAGGTGTATGGGGCGATTTTATCGTTGGGGTTGCATGCTTTCGCATTCTTGTTTCAGACCTGTAATTCGCAAAAGATTATTAATTTTGATCAAAGATAATTAATAGTAAAGTGTATCGCGTAATTTGTTGCACGTCGCTATTTAAATGGACCAAAGCTATTAACAAGACGTCTCTTATTTTCTTATAGCTGTAAACATAGAATATTCACCTGTGTACTACCCAAAATATTTTTGTGTAGCATCCAACGATTACTAGACAGGGTATGACAAACCCCATAACGAAGAGAAACGTTTTTGATGTGTGACCTTTGCTGTCTCTCACGATCGAGCAAGTTTCTAGATTCGAATCATAGTCAAACCTACCTAAGAAATGAAGAAATACGGGAAGTTACAAAATTTTCATATTTCTAACTTCGTTTCAACTAATAACAATAAATTATTTATATTTTACCCCAAATTCCTAACAGGGTAGGCAGTTGCATTCCGTAAGAAAACATCCAACAGAACACGATCATAAAAGCGATCCAATATTTTTTATAAACTTTGCTGTACAAGCCATGGTGAGCTATCATGATATACCTGAAATAGATACACAATGCTTTAAACTTAAGTATATAAATCTCCTTAACTGCTTTATACAGAATTATAATATTAACCGTGTAGTTTTTATTTAAGTAGATCAATTAATTTATACTTTTAATACATACCTGTTGATAGTGATAGCGGCAACGGAGAGAAGGCTCACGCCAACGTTTCCGTACCTTAAGAAAGGTACAAGAACGCAGAGAAATCGTACATCCGCCCAGCCAGCATTGACAAATCTGATAGAGTCAAACGGCAGTACAAGAAGACAGAATACGAAGTCGGCCACGCAGAGACTTATAATGAAAGCTGCTGCAACGTTGCGAACTTTCGGATATTTGCAGAGTGCAATAATCGTCAGCAAATTCCCGATAAGCCCGACGGTCATAATTATTACCGCGATAACTACTGCAAACGTCCGTAATGGTTTGGGAAACCTGTATATAACAATTTAACAATTCTAAGGTTTAAACGCGATAACTAATTTTATCGTAAAATTTAATATAAACAAATTATGATAGTACACAAGATATCACTGTATACTGCTGTTTTATCGTACTAAACACAGTTACCTTGACATTTCTCCATCGACTATCATGCCTTCTGTATTGTTTTCAGAAACACGTAATAACCACGTGGAATGTAAATTCTCCATTCTGACAACGAAGAACTTTTAATTGCTTCGAGTGATTCGTCCAAGCTTGAGCACCTCCGAGGCCTGGAACGAACAGCATAGAAAAAAAACATAAAACATCGTCAATCTTCATAGTAGAAAAAAAACAAGTTTTACAATGATACAGCGACTGTACCGTTGACAATTTTATTTAACGTGAATTTCCGTGAAGAGGAAACTACGATTTCCTCGTAATCCACCAAGCGTGACGCAAAGCGGAAGTCAGGGAAACGGAAGTCCAAAACAGTTTTTCAATCGAATCGGAATTTATTCAGTGAAACAATTTGATTCGATTTTGAACTGTTTGCGTACGCGTTACGTTAGCACATTTTGATCGATCATTATTTAAGGAACAGTTTTTACCGTTAAATTTTATTATTTGCAAACTTTCATTCAGGACCGTGTCGAAAATTATAGAATAAAAGTTGGAAGTGACCGAAGGAATTCATTATTATTATTTATGGTGATACAGGAAGGGTGTCTTCGTTCAACGGAAGTGGGTCATCTGGAGAATTTATGAAGGACGATATAAGACGCTCGCAAAGAGTATCATCCTAACTAATTACATATTTCCTCTCCCGTACGATTATCAACGTTAAACAAGAAATGATGCTTAAGTTGAAATTATAAATTATTTATATTCGCAAGGAACTTGCATGCATTTATAAAGTGTGAAACGATAATGATTTACCGCATCAGATATTTTTCTCAGATTATAGCAAATAAGTCTCAGATAGAAAATCCTCTAATATGCGAGATCTGACCCCTTTAGAAGTGGACACTTGAAAAATTATTTCTACCAGAAAAATATCGATAAAGAAACCATAAGTTGGTTTGAGACTACGTTGGATTTGGTAAACTAGGGTCAAGCTGCAGTGCATTAACCTCGATTGAGCTTAATTAAGAGAAATTAACGGGCACCCGCTACTAGGCGGCCCCCCGTAACAAAAAACTCATCAAAACTGATGGAAGACATGGGAACCAACGGATGATGTCGTCACACCGCGCGCTATCTCTACTCCTTTGACGCTAAACCTTTTCTTGAGTTATCTGTTCGAGCAGGCTACACGTATGTGACACCGATTTCATGTACTACACCGTGCGTGTATCTCTTTTGAAATAAGCTTGCTAGGTTTCACGATTTCGATGATATCTATATCGTTATCATTTTCTGCTGAACTGGTGTGTTTTGCTTTGGTTTGTAAAGATCTCTTTCTTTGCGACACCTAAGGCTTCAGCTATTCTGCTTGTGTAAAGAAAAAAACGAAGGAGAAAGATCACCCACTTGTTTCTAACAATGTGTTGTTCAAGTTTTACCCCACTACCGCGAAAATTTTACCCCACGGTGTTTCTCCTGTTTCAACGGTACTTCTTGAGAAATGAACGTGTAACAAAATCGGGAATGGAGATGTCACATCGTCGTCTTCTGTGAAATCCGTGGTAACCATCTGACGTCATCGAATGATTTCCGAGTTAATCACGCGGCGAATGGCAATGAATGAGTCAACTTGACTCACGGTGAAAGTGTCTAGGCTCGACGAGTATCGGCACGCGTGCCACGCTCATGCAAATCGGTTGATTGTCTTGTTTATGGTCGATGTACTTTTACCTAGCACCATGACTGCTTCCATTCATGGGAACAACCACGGCAACACGTAGTACTTATCTACGAAGTTTGTGACGGGTAACGTATCCATGATGCGAATAAAAATTCCTGATTTATTTTAAATCATTGCTAATCGTTTGTGGTCCTACTATCGATAAGCAGGAGAGCCGAAATTTAATTAGCCAGCTGCTTCGTCGTTAAAAGAATTCTTTAATTTCATTTGTATAAAATATTAAGTTGCTATCAAAGCCAGTGACGATGACGCAAAGAAGTGCAAAGGGTTAATATACGGAGACAATAAGGGGCATGGGTTCGAAAATGGAACAGACACTCGTTAAAAGGGAGTATTCATGCTAGTTTCCGAGTATTCTAGATTGCCTTTAATTAACCACTGTATCGTTGTTAAGTAGAGTGTTGACCAAAAGTTTTCGCATCCACGTAGATAATTATTACCAACGGAATACTTTCTGTACGAGCGATGCAAATGTGTTCACGCGTGGCTATGAATATTTCACTATGGATTTACAAGAGCAAAACAGGCTTATGCAGATGGGACAGATGAAGAATAAATTCGAGAAATTTGAGGGCAAACGGTTTCAACGAACGGCAACAAATATATCAAAACTTGGTGTTTCGATAAAGAAGATAATACCAATTCAAAAGCTTAGTTTTATAAGTAAAGAATAAGATCTATTGCACTGTTTTCAATGAAAATGTTTTTAGTTTGCAACTATTTATTAAAGCGTCGAGAATCAAAGTTTACCTTCTCCCTATAAACTATCCACTTAATAGTACTTAACGTTTACCTACACAGTTCACTGTCTCCACGAGTAACACTCAAGGAATTAAATGGTAATCAAATCAGGTGAATGTAAACACGTTTGTGAACGAAGTCCAAAACTGATCGGAACGTTCGACGTTCGAGTCCCGCCCTACAGTGCACCACGTGCTATTCACGCCTGCACCTACCGAGCCAGGCCGCAACAGGAGCGAGGAGGCAGTGACAAAGAGAAAGAATAAAATACACACAGGCGTCATGCGTGTCGCGTAATGCAGTGGTCTTTTTCCGTTTCACACACGTTTTTTGCCTCGATCTTGGCATTGGTCCTCGAAACGACGCACATGTCTCCGTCTCAGGACCAATTGCCATTTACTTCATCGAAAACCTTGCCAAGTGGTAACGCACTTCTTAATTCAATGCACTTGGAATAATCTCTCGACTTCTGTTGCGTGGATTCCTGAACGTAAAAACATGTAGCAATAAGATAACGATTGTGGGAACCACCAGAGTAAGCAATAAAGGATACACAGGTTTTATAATTCTGACTCACCGCATTAATTCCTTTCACGAATCATCCGTCATATCCAGCGTGACCACTAGGATGTCCGCAAAGGAAACTCCAGTAAAATCGTTGATCCGGTTCCTCTTGTCCCATGAGTAACCAGTGGCAGAAATTGAACAGTTTATAATTTTATACAATACTATTCGCACAATCCACTGAACAACAACGTGTGTGTTTGTCTTATTCAATATGATATATTTACATTATTTTCTTTTGCAATCTTTGTTTTATAACTGAGATAAATTGATTAACCTGTTTTCACTGATTCTTTGGTGTTAAATTTTCATAGATTTTATTTATAGTGAAAATACACAACAATAATATTACTTTACAGTTGACGAAGAATTAATTTGAGGATTAGTTTATAAGTTCTACGAGGGATTTATGGCACTGTCTGTCGATAAAGATCCACGGATGGAAATCAACTGTCAGGACGAACAAAAACATAACACAGAGAACATCGTACGCGCGGCCCGTTCGTCGCCGTCACCGCGGATGGACTGTTTGCCGAGCTAGATACGGGGCCCACAGTTGTGTACAGAGAGGGGAGAACGGACTTACTAGGTGGGTGACGACGAACATAAATGCAGAGCTGTACATTGACACGTATACGATTATGAGCGAATTGAAAGCCTCAAATAAGTACATGCTTTTAAGAGCTGTTCGTAAATAGATACCGAATAGAATATTTACATTGCTCATAGATTGGAACCTTTCACGAGTACTTTGCAAAAGAGAGACACCTTCCGACAATGATTGGATCTGTTATATCACCCAGCTTTTATAAATACAATAAAAGAGTTAGCAATCCTCTTAGTGACAACGAATTAAAAATACTTTTTTAACACTTTTTTCATTTCTTAGATTACCGTAGAAACGACGTTTACGTTTAAGACCGATGATGTTCATTCATCACAGAATCCCATGACAAATATACGAGTTTCCTCGAAACCCGCATCCGGGAACCAAGTATACATTAATTTGTCAGAGATTGAAACGTAAGATTAATCGCGTCTACGAATTCCTTTTCATAATTTTTACTGCCGCGTCTATACCTTCGTACACGATACCTCCAGTTCGCTATAGGTTTAACTATAGGTACGTGTAACGTGAAGTTAAACTGATTTAGGTCGGACTTTTTATAGAAAGGGGACTGGCTGAGCGGTCCCTTGACAATAAATCGTCAAACGTTTGCTTTTTATTAGAGATGGGGGTGTAACTCTAAGCTCAATCTAGGGCAATGTGTGCTCACCCAACGAGTAGTAACCGACAACACTTTAGCGATAATAGTGCTTCAGACGATTATCGATTTGAATCATTATTTCTGTGACTGCCGTTCGTTCGAAGAAACTTGCAGTTTAACTAGAAAACAGCAGCACTTTCTAAACTGTGACCCGATGGTAAATCTCCTTGGACATTCTTCATCCATTGGTGAACTAACAAAAAGAGCAGAATGAATAAATGAGCATTACAAAGTACATTTTATCGTAAAATTGATAATGTAATTAATAAAAGAATTACAGTAGTAAGATCTTAGAGAATTACCTCTGTACAATAGAGCGTAACTAGCGAAGTCAATACAAAGCTGCGGTAATTCAGACGACTTAAATCAACCCCCTCCTGAAATCACTTGTCGTCTCGCTTTAATTAATTATATTTACCAGCGCATGATCGAGTGGAGACCGACCAGCGGGTAAATGGCGTTTCCTCCTTGCGAAGGAGAAGGCGGTCGAAGAAAAAAAGAGAACGGTGCCACTTCCGATTTATTAGGGGCGCGGTGCCCGCTCTTCCGTTGTGGACGCTCGTACCCAGCTGCTTTCTCCCCTTTGCACGGTGCACCATAGCCTGGTAACCGAATGTAATTATTTTTAAAAAGGATGTAGGGACCGCCTCGTGTTTTCAGCGAACGGGACGCGTGGTTTGAATCAAGCGTAGGTGTTTTAAGGGTAAGCAATGAGGATGAGCGAGATGCACGATGTTTCTATAAATCATAATCTACACTCACGTTTGGAAGCCTTAGAACATCCGCTATCTTTATTAAAATTCTCGTGTCCTTTAAATTTAAACAGCACAGTTCAATTAATTAAGCATCGACGCCTCCACAGCATGATACGTTAGACGTCGTTTACCCAGTGAGCTCACTGATTTCATTGTTGTCGTCTTACCGCCTTCGGATTCGTTAACAACAGTTTGAGATTGCAGGAGACCGCTATGATTCATCAGGAAATCTTGTTAATTGAAACCGTTCTAAGTTATTTATTCTAAGATAAATACTAACTTAAGCTATATGAATGATTGATCCAAAGTTTGAAAATAATATATGACGTCGTCTCTCTAAAAATAATACAAATTAATTTCCGTAAAATAAATTTGAGAGCAAGGTTTTGAATAAATCAGTTACCATAGAAGACAAAAAGAGAGCACGTTTGAATACTACGCATGTGCGGGTCACTCATCAAACTTAGTTAATTTTGTATACATTTTGTTGAGTAAACACTGTATGTTCTCTTGAAACCCGATAAAATAGATTCTTGTGTACTTTTCTTGGTTCACGAAGGACAGTAACCCTACGCCTGCGCTTTAATAGGATTCAGAAAACTCATCTGTAGAAGCGAATTCGGTGGTCCAGTTTACAAATCGGTTAGTCGCTTCGCGGATTTCGCGGTATAAGCTTCGATCATAGTGTTGTTCTTATGTTACCTTCGTTGTTTTTTATGTTATGGTGAAGAATTATGAAACCTTATTAATTACTTTACACAAACTTCTTGATAAAGTGTTTCCCAATACATTTAGTAAATCCAAATTTTTTTAAATGTTTACAGTGCACTAATTTTCTAGTTTTAACATCCGAAGGTTGTAGTAGAATTTGTAAATATGGAAAGAAATTATATCTCCCCAACAGAAATGCAGAATCTTGTTTATAATACGTTTAATTCCAACATTTTATTAAACTGGACAATTTTGAAGTTAAAATAAAAATTAAAAAACAAAGAACCAAATTATTACAAACAATATTCCCTACAATGGTGATTTTTAATTACCACCAAACCTTTGCGTCGTTGTATATAGTCCCATAAATAATTCGCATCGATGAAGTCAGGGGGAACAACGTCTATTTTCTACGAAGGTAAGTGTCCTTTTCGATTTTAGGTTAGGACTCGTGTGAATAGAAGCATTGTGTTGACGATAACAGTACAGGATTGTTGAAATGGTTGATAAAACATGAATTCGTTTATTTACTTTGATCGAAGTTTGTTGTCTCGATCGATTGATAGTAAAATTTATTTATAGGTAAGAAAATACAATAGTTTCAGTGTTAAATTTTAAATTATACACTTGTTACTTATTAAGTTTAGCGAAGTTATTTAAAAAAAAGAAATTGAATTGCTACTTGTTATCTAAATTCACAGTAAACAAAAAATGATCGATTAATAAGAAAATACTTTTATAAACATTGTAGATTAAGGATGAAGAAAGATTTTTTGTTAAAAAGTCCAAATTGTTTATTCAGTATAAACAAACTAATTTCCATCTAAACAAAATCTGTAATATAGGGGCTGTCATAAACTTTGCTAATGAAAGTTATTTATTTTGTAGCACCTAGTTATGGCTTTGCGTTTCTGTGGTGTACAGAATGATACTATAATAAATTTATGGCAGTGCGTAAACGTCAACACAACTACAGAAAGATACGCTTGTAATATAATTGAAAGTTTTATAGTTTTGTTAAACCGATCTTTTTTGGATGTTCGTTCGGAAAGTTTTTAAAAACGCGGTACGCCGGTTGAAGAATACAAAATCAGCCGTAATGTTTGCTCGCGGTTAAAAGAGTTTATCGTCTCGTGTGATGAAAATAGATTTCTCTTTTTCTTCCTTTTCGACCGTCAGCGCATAAAAAAAAATGTTCTCGATGCATTTTATGAATACAAATAAGGAGAAATAAGGAAAGTTAATAGACGGAAGAAACTGATGAATGGATATGTAAAGTGAAAGGAGACGAAAACCGCATCTACTTGTATAAAGTAGAATATAAAAGCAATAAATCAATGATGCATTATTTTTTTTAAAGCTATGTATTTCTGGACATGTCCACTTTAACGTAATTTGTTTTAGTAATAAAAATACCGGAAGATACGCGGATTAAACGGGTGTGTTGCAAATAACGTACTCTATTGGATTTCACATCGTATACATTTGATCTTGTCGCCAAGGAGGGAGCGGCTCTCTTTGCTAATTACTATCGCTAACCAATCTGTATCATATGTACACCTACATACAGGAATTTCAAAATAACATTCATCTGAAAACGAGCGAAATCGACGATTATTAAATTACTTAAGGTGTGTCTTAAAGTACGCAGCAAATTATGAATTCAGGTAACTTTGTTTGTTTTTTGTAGCATCATTAATAACCCGTATAGAGGAAAAAGAATTGTACTAAAAGAGGATCGATGTGTGAGATAGAAATGAGAACGAGCGTCCACATTTTACGCTCCTGTGCGAAACGACACCTGTCTACCATGCTGTCCGCAGATGGAGTACTGGATGGCGAGCAACAAGACCGGCTACGATGCCAGAGAGGAGACAATCCAGGGGGTCCTCATGGATCCAGGATCGGCAGTCCTCTTCATCGGATATCCGCGATGGCTACTGCATTTTGCTGCCGGATGCTGCATTCTCTTCATGTTGATCGGCATACCGGGAAATCTGTTCACCATCATTGCCCTTTTTCGTACCAAAAAGGTCAGCGTTTTGATCGCACACGCTTTCACATTTATTCGTGGTTTGTTTATTTTTTAATACACGCTTGCTTTGCCTCTTATGCGTTTAAGTTACGAATGCTGCAATTAACAATATCATGTAATTAATTAGCGTAAATAAGAAATGCGTAATTTTATTTACAAGATTTTCATACCGTTTCCTTTTCTAGGCGATTAAAATTGGACGGAACATAATGTAGAAAAATGTATATAGATGTAATGGTAAAACTAGAAATTTCGAATAACAAATTTCTTACACGAAACCGGGCATACATATTACACGTTGCGGTTGCTCGAGTTTCTAGTATGCTCTGCTTGGTGGTATTCATTCCTACACCGGCCACATTAATAAGTGGTTCACCTCGAATTTCATTCTGAGACAATAGCGAAACATCTACACACATCTTGTAGCCAGTATGTATTTATATTTCGCAAAATTGATGAACATTCGTGACGAGGATAAGAACGATGATCATGCTCGACGATATTTATTGAATCCCATTTTAGTAATGACAAACATTCGAAGAGATATTTATTTCGTCGAGAAAGTGTGTTTACCAAACTGTTTCGATTAGCAGATAAGATGTTGCGACGTCACGAGAACTTCCCGCCACGCATGTAAACGTTTCCCGTTCTTCGAGTTCCCTCGATTTATGTAGGAGACGATTTTACAACGCGCGGTGCATACGGGATTTATTTTGAGTCGGTAGCCAAGCCTTGAGCCGACTGTAAAACTTCTCCGTTGATCGCGCTGTATCCAGAAAATCCATTATTCATGAGTCAGAGAATTTCCTAGACGAAACGAAATAGCACGTGACGATTATGGCGATGAAAGATACCTTTTCCAATCGATTCAAATGTTAATACCTACTATCTTCTTGCTTGTATACCATCGAACGATGGTATACATATCCCATTTTTCATCCACAATAATTATCGTATTCATCGTTAATTTTCCTTGTCCGCTTTCATAAGTTTTCTTTCTATCTTTCAGTTCAGTATCTTTTTCTAACACAAATAACAATCGAGACAGCGATCGGAAGGTCATCGGCACAGTTTGTTATGGAACGAGAATCACCGATCTGCATCAGTTGCTGAGAAGTTAAGTTTGGAAACGATTGTGGATACGGCTCGTGTGTGTATACACAGTGCGAAACTGTGTTTTCATAAGTTCCGGTGGTCCCTCAGTCGTATACGTGCCAATTCCGACAATTGATGCAATCGATGAACTAGAATTAAACCAGGAAGAAATATAATGCACCAGTGTTTCAATGCTTAGCGGTAAATTTGCTTACTAATGCGAAATTCCGATTTCACTAAAATTTGTATCGAATTACCTTTGGCTTTCGTTTTATATTTTATATTTAACCAGTTACGTATATTATCGTTTGAAACGTGAAATAACCGTATTCGCGATTCAACAAGAAAGATTGTTACGGAAGAAAAAAGATAGATAATCATTCTCGTTTAACAGCTAAGACACGCCACTGCGATCTTCATAATGAACCTTTCGGTCTCCGATTTAATGTTCTGCTGTTTCAATCTTCCACTCGCTACGTCAACCTTTTGGCATGGTTCCTGGCACCACGGAGCACTTTTATGTCGACTGTTTCCTTTGTTAAGATACGGTTTAGTAGCAGTGAGCCTCTTTACAATATTGGCGATTACGTTTAATCGTTACATTATGATTGGTCATCCCAGATTTTATCCTCGGTAAGTAAATTCAAGATTTAGACTCGATTCTTATGATTTAGCTTTTGGATCTTTAATCGGTATTCATTTTGAATCAGTGCAAACGATAGAAACAGCGAAGTGTGTTATTTATTTTCAGATTGTACAAACCAAAGTATTTAATACCAATGATTCTAAGTACATGGATTCTCGCTTTCGGTGTCCTCATTATTACGTGGTTCGAAAGTTGGGGTCGTTTCGGATTAGACGTTGCAATCGGTTCCTGTTCAATTCTGCCGGATGTAAATGGTCGAAGCCCGAAAGAATTTCTTTTCGTCATCGCCTTTCTGATACCTTGTATCGCAATTATTGTTTGCTATGCGAGAATTTTTTACATTGTTCGAAAAACAGCTCATAAAAGTAGAAATCGAAATGCAGCCGCTAGTACCGATACCATTGAAGTCAATCACGAGGTAATAGTTATCGTTGAATAAAATGTTAAAGAATTATTAAAGTAGAAATATTGTGAACGAAATAATCGAACGATGTATTTCATATTTTACTTGATTACAGCGACGATCCGTGTCACCAAGGAACCAAGAAGAAGAGCTATCGATATTAGGCTCAAGCTGCTCACCAGGTATCCTGTGCGCAAACTTTTCCTCCAAGCGTATCATCGCTTCATCAAATCGTCTCAGCTGTTCTCGCACTCCCTCCGGATCTGCGCTGGAAGAATCACTATCAGAGCAACCTACCCGGAAACGAAATTCAGTCAAAAGAGAAGAAGAAGAAGAAGAAGAAGAAGAAAAACAGAATGAAGAATATGATGAAGATAGGGAACAAATAAAACACCAGGCAGAGAACTGGAAAGGAAGCGATAAAGAACAGGTTAATCGATCCCACTGTGAGATATTGATTCCAAAGAACGTCGAAACTTGTGATAAAGTGAGATCTGGTCTAGAAATAAAAATAGATGATATACCATACGCAGATGATCCAGAAGCAGCGGTAACTGTTTTCTTGAGCAGCGATCAGATGAAGATCAAAGATTCAACTGACAAAGCTTCCGCGAACGCTCGAAATAAGCTGGAAAGAATGGCCAGCAGAGCTTCGTTCATCATCGAGTCGGCTCTCTGGGTTCAAAGATTGAATTCGAAATCGTCCACAGGCGGCGATCGATTGAACAGCCCAAAATCGAATTCGCCGGACCGATCGTTGAAGAGGAAACCGACCATATTTTTCAAAGAGTCAAGATTTAAGAGCGTAAGGAGATTCAGGAACGCGGAAGGGCCTCCAAGGATGAGCAACAAGGACAGGAAACTATT
This sequence comes from Tetrapedia diversipes, assembly GCA_033822845.1. Taxonomy (NCBI): domain Eukaryota; kingdom Metazoa; phylum Arthropoda; class Insecta; order Hymenoptera; family Apidae; genus Tetrapedia; species Tetrapedia diversipes. The sequence goes on along the minus strand of JAOPTO010002393.1, from coordinate 1,019,787 downwards.
GAAGATGATTCTGGTGATATTCTCGTCGTTTTTCCTTTGCTACTTACCGATCACCGTCACGAAGACTTTCAAAGACGCGATCGATTGGAGGGGACTGAACATCGCGGGATACATCTTGATTTACTTGACGACTTGTATAAATCCTGTGGTCTACGTGGTGATGAGTTCCGAGTACAGAAGCGCCTATAAAAGTGTGTTGCTTTGTAGGGACGATACCGGGATGAAAAGTGGAGATAGGAAACCGCTAGGGTGAAGGATCTCTAATGTTTTGATCGAGGTATTTAGATTCGCAATTTATTTAATTAAGTAAATTCAAGCGTTGGAACGAATGAAAGTGATCGATACGATTTATAATAAGAGATTTGAGAATTAGTTTAAATACTTTTGATTATTCCTTCATAGTTAGAAAATGAAAAGTAATTGAGCACATTTCGTTAGAAAATATTATTTATTTATTATTAAAATTTAATTTACGATCTGATTACAATTTGATATATGATAACACATATATGTGGTTGCGAACTATTATATCTAGAAATAGATATAGCTAATAATAAATATATAAATAAGTACTTAAGCTGTAGCAAACTGAGCTGGCCAAGTAGCAAAAACACGAGAAATAAACGAAAAGATTGGTTTGCGTTGATTAGTAGTTGTAATAAAAATGGACGGAATGATTTGAAGTTTCTATCAATATATAAAAAAAGAAAATGTGCTACTATATTCGCAGAAATTATACATTCAAAGTGTTTACGATTTATAAATATAATATACTTATTGGAAATTCTATACAGAGTTGAACTATAACATTGTCTACTAAAAATACTATCAATATTTACACGATTCTCTGTTTTTCTTATTAAAGTGTAAATTTAAGCTTATTAAAGTCAATTTTATTAAAACAACAGATTTAAATAAATAAAGAATGCACATTCCTACATTTTTACCTGCGAAGGAAATAGTTTCGTTAAAATGGTGATTATAAAAAAATAAATAATGTTTCAAGTCGACAATGTTATTGTTTCACGTTGCAAATTATAATAAAGTCATTCTCAAGAATACATTGTTCCGTGATCTAACTACATCTTATTTTAATACTCATTGTCAGTGCGATAAACTAATTGAGCAACTTGAAGGTACATCATAAATTGTACAGACGTACTTCATTCGTTTCAGTTTTCTTGGAATACGTACAAATATTCTATAATATTTTGTGATACCACAGAAAATGTTTAAGAAATTTTCACGAATCCCTTAGTGATGGTACTGGTTCTTACAAGAATCCTCTGATCTATCCAAGAGCACCTTTCTCTTGCAACTATTTAAAATATTTTCAAAGAACGAAACGATTACCAAGTGGGTAATTAACAGAACGTTTAATTCTCATCTAAATTAGGTGGTACTGCTGCGCTTTGAATCGTGCTGATGTTCATCTGGTTGGGCCATTTCTTCTGTTCGCTGTCTTTCCCGTTTTGCGACTGCGGAGTCACCTTTGTCACATCCATCTTGCCTTTGTCCCTGTTCTTGTAGAATAACGTGGCGGCTGCTCCACTCACACAAGTACCACTTATTATCGTCAACCACTTCATAAACCTGTTACACAGCATGAGCGTTTCAATGAAACTTTAAAGTGAGAAAATGGCCTGCTTTAGACTGAACTTAAACCGATCAAAAGGAAAAGCTGCTCACCCAACGATGCTGATCGTCTTGAACACGGTCTTCACTTGTTTCACAAATTCATCGTCCAGCAATATGCCCTCTTCGACCCAGAACAACGGAAACAAACACTCCGGGAAGTTTTTCATCAATTTGAATTTCTCAACCGGATGAAGGAGTAAATTAAACTGTAGCCTTTTATGCGCGCTTAATGGCGTAGCCGTCATTGGCTCGAAATCCATAGAAATATCGTGATCATCCTGTGACAAAAATAGGCATTCATTCATTTTCTTATCCGTGATCGAAGCTGTTGTATATTTTGCAGGTTCCTATTTCGATAAACTCGATCGTAAATGCACATTAATGAAAATAGGAAGAACGAAACACTGACTGGGTTCGGATGAAGTCCTTCGACCATTTGCAAATACTTCTCGTCCGATCCGAGTAAATGAGGCAAAGAACCGATCAGCGGAGCGCCTACGCATTTACTTAAGTCCATCAGGTTTTTCGTTAAACAGGTGTCCGGTGTAGGACAAAAGCACTTTTCCAAGGGATTGGTGCTCATGTCGCCCAAGTCAGCTTTGTAATGAAACGTGTCGATTCCTACGAATCAAATTGCATAACACACACTGATGTTGGATACAAAGTTTCGAGTCTTAAAAGAGTGTAGTGAGAAAAGAAGGCGCGTTGTTATAATCCTAACAAATTATAAAAGCGTTTTCACCTTTCACTTTGCTCTTGTGATCGAAACGGGCGCCCAAGCTTCTGCAAAGTTCCGGAGAAAACGAGACGATATCGTCGTGTTCTGTCAGTAGCGGGGGAAAGATCGTCGAATCGGTGCCGTTGAACTCGTTGCAATGGTCCTCCGTCCAAATGGACAACGCGGGTTTCCCATTGAACTCGATCACTCGTCCCAGGTCTTGATAATTTTTTATTCCGCGCAACACTCGTATACGCTCTGGGAGAACGGTGCCATTTTTCTGTACAGAAAGCTATAATAAGATCCGTGCCGGATGCATTTTACACGGACGATTCACACCTGTAGGGCGCGTGTAAAGAACTCGAGGAAATAAGATATAGTTTTAAGTATCGACTGGACGAGACAAAAGAGTATGCTTATAAAGGTTGAAGAAAGTTGATGGTTTTATTGTCGTGCAGAATTCATAATCTTTCCGAGGTTGTAACACGTTTTGGAAGAGCAATAATCCATTTTTTTTTTAAAGATACGATAAAATATACGGTTCCACGTGAAGCACAATTTAACTGTACGAGGAAAGAGCGTGTAGAGATAGAGCACGAGTACGTACAGAGCCAAATAACGAGAACAGGTATCGTCCATCGCCGTCAGGTACCAAGGTGTCAGCCTTTTCTTTCAAAGCTGTGCAAATCGCGGTTCCAGCGAAGTCTTTCACTGTGCAATCGACAGGCAAACCATTGAAAAGTATGTCCTTTGCTTTTGCTCTTACAAAAACACTGGTCGGTTTTTTGAAAATGCTATCCACGCCTTTATCTGCAAACGTCAATCGTAATTGTTCGTTGATCGATTAATATCTTTCTTTTATTTTAACGCTTTAGTATCGGATAAATTGCGAAAAAATATAAAGGTAAACGTAAGAAAACGCGTACGAAAAAAAGGAACGTCGGAAGGAAGTGTCATGCAAATCAATGGATTCGTTCGTTCAAGGCAAGGGTAAGTAACTTATTGTTAGCTATAAGTAAAACGCTTCTCCCCCCACCCTGTTTCATTTAACCACTTTGCAATCCCTTAGATATTCTCGAGCAAGGCCACGTCGACCTTCGCTTTTGATCGAAACGAAGGAATATTCGATTTAGCGGCGCCCCGTTAACGAAAATGGTGTAACAGCGTAAAGAAGACAGCGAACAGCACTCACTGACGATTCCAATGGCGGCCGGTTGCTCCTGAAGGGTGATTTTGACCATGCTTAAAATAAGAATGTGAGGGATGACCAGCTCCTCTTCTCCGGTTAACCCGTTGCTTCGCGATGGATTGAAGTACCAGGTCGCTTTCAAGCTGTACTCCACGCTGTCGTCTTCTTCTCGATCGACGAGATCCACCTTCTGTTTGTATTCGCTGAAAAAATATTCGGACGTTAGCAGGACCGGAATTTTTCATTCCTTTTTCATTTCTCGATATTTTTCTTGGGTTCTGCGCTGCCATTGTACCATCGTTTTAATATTTCGCAGGCTTGGAGTATTTTCTGGTAGAAGATATTACTAACCATATTCGAGAAAAAGTTCTACGTACAATCATTTTCTGATTAAATAAAAGAGGATGAGAAACAATGAGGAACAATCGTTGCGGTTGAATCGTGAAAAATGTACTCCATCTAAAGTTGGGATTGGAAATACTTACTCGTAGAAAAACGGTCCTACTTCCTGCAGGATTGGCTTTTGTCCTGCGGTGATCTCAGTGGGATTCGTCACGTTGAACAAATAAATTTTGAAATCCAGCGGCAGAGGGAAATTCGCCCATAGTTCCCGCATTTCGGAGCCAGCCTTCAACGCGACTTGCTGTTGACAATTTTCCAATTAATACCGCAGCGTAAACTGTTAGAAAACTAAATAGTCATTCAGGATAGTATTTCGCATTATCCAAGATAAATAATAGATACTGGGTAGATAGAAAATTGTCACTGTGTCGCATTGTATAATACTCGATCATCGCTTTTTGCGTTTCTCATCGCGTCGTCAACCTATTCTTACTCTTTTCCTTCGTTTCTTCTCCTTTTCTCTGTTTTCAACTCAACTAACCAGGATGATTCTGGTATCGAAATAATGATACGCAAGGCAGGAACGGTTACGCAAAGTTGAAAGTAACGTTAAAAGCAATGAAAGAGAAGAACGACGGATGACAATTATTGAAAGCATAATGCAACCCTACCGTTGGAAATAATAACAGGCTAATGGTAATTGTAAAAAGCTGAATGTGCTGGTAACAGCGCGGGTGGACATTTATCATCTAGATAATTTGAATTCAACGTGTGAACGTTCATGCATTACGATGCATAAATCGATGGATGAAATACGAGAAAATTATTTTCATTTCGAAATAAGAGTGGAACACGGAATGCATAATTAGATGCACGATACGATATCTTTCATGTGTACAATTTTCTTTGTACATGCTACATTTATTTTATTTAAAATATGTAAGATAATGTTTTAACGTTGTTTACGTTAATTATCCGGACTGTATTTTCGTTCGTCGTTTCATTACTCACCTTTTTAATTTGTGATCTCAAAAACGGTGGAAAAGCGATCGCACAGAAGACAATTCCAAAAGCGAGCAACGAACCACCGATGATTCCTAGTTTCTTCGGCCTCATCATAATGCGCTACATAAATCGTATGCGATATCAGTTTGAGCAGCTTTATTAAATACCTATCGCTCTACCGATAGATTTAACGAAACGTAGAAAAACAGCAATTCCGAAGAAAAAGAAAGACACGTTCAGACGAAATACGAGTTTCCGAGAGCTTTTCGAAGCAAACAGAAATTATGAAAATTATAATAAAAGAAAAAAAAAAGGAGAGAAAAGAAAAAGTGTGGAATAATAAAAATGCTTTCTTATTTTCAGGGGAAATCTCAAGCGGTCAGGATCGAAACGCGGTGGATTTTTATGAAGTTACCGGAGACCTTGTATCCGGTTGGAACACGCAGCGTTTCGCGAAGCTTTCTTCCGGTACTTAAAACGGACAGCACACCCAACAGGGAAGAGTACAGAGTAAGATTAACGCTTCGATGGAAAAGACGATTTGCTAAGTCGCGCGCGAATCGCTTGACGCTCATCCTTTTCCTTTCTGTCCCGTTTAACGCAAGTAACACCGAACTGCACGCAAATTGCGATACATCTCCGTCGTAGCAAGTACTTTCTTTTCTCTCTTTCCGACTTTAAACCTTTTCCATTAATCCTTGTTCTCCCTTTCGCGTCAGTTTTCAATGACGGAAGGACGGTACGTACACCTTGAGATTTCTGTCCGACTGGAAAGGGGGCAAGAAGAGGTCGACCGGTTCCCCGACGTCCTGAGGCGTCAATCTTCGAGTGTTCGCGTCAAAGGACTGGCTCGTTTCGACGTTACACGCCGCGACGCCTCCACTGCACCCACTCCTGCGTTTCCACGTATTCTTCGTTTCCACACTCTACCCTGTGCGCGAGTTTTCGCGATCCCGTGCGAACGATAACCATCGACTGTCGCTTCTTTACTTGCTAATTGATTTTTTTTTTTTATTAGGTATAGATTTTATACGGATTCGTGCACAGGAGCATTCGTATCGCTCGTGTTTTGTATGCGTCAATGTAAAGCAATTTCATTTTATGTTTCATTAACACGTTCCGTGTTGGACCGTTTTTTGAAGGCTTTCCGTTCAGCCCGTGTACGCCCTACACTTTTACGATTAAATAATGTTTTTCACCTACGTACGCCTTACAATTTTTCAAAAGTACGAAACCGTAATTTTTTAAAATTCTTCATTTTACAATGAGAATTATCCACCCAATGGCTTGAACGGAAAATTGAGCACGGAACGCGTTAAACGAAGCAGTTTAAATTTCGCAGCATTAATTAAGCGCAGGATCGATGTTTTTCCATTTGTTAACTCTTTCGAAGCGGTAAATTATTTTTTACCATTTTTTGTTGTAGGGGAGAGATTACGGGATTCTCGTTCGCCCGATACACAAGCTGTTATAGATCTAATCCCCGGACATTGTGCCGTTCTTTGGTGTCAAGTGTAACGCCTATCGAGCGCGCGAAGGTGCAGAACAATGTATTAAATATGAAGATTCTATAGGTAGCCGGTTACTGGAAAACGCTTTGGTCGAGAACTTTTGTAATTTTGCTTACACCTACGGCATGGCACCCGCGGCTGGAAAGCTGGACGCGAATAATTCGTATTTTTATATAGGAATATATTACATAAAAGTTAAAAGCGATGTTTCGTAACAAGTAAATTAAGACACGGCAATTATCTTTAAGATTGTAATGCACTGTAATTTTGCTGAATCACTAATAATAATGTGTTCACAAGCAAACACTTGCCGTCGTTGGTAACGAAAAGCGAACAATCAGCGAAACGTGAAACATCAATAATTTGTCGATCAAATTTAAACACCGTGAATGAAATCTTATTTGTATAAATTGTTCGGTGGCGGGAGGACAAGCAAATGAATTAAAGCGTAATGAAAGAAGGTCGGATCGTGACGAAGGTGAAGGGAAATGTCAGAATATTTTAAAAGACAGAAGTTACTTCGATTTATAACTGACGTTACGTTTGTTAGGTATGTATGGAGAACACCGAGTCGAAAAGTTAACTTTCTGTGCGTATTCTACACGTAAGACCTTATGCTATCAAGGATACGCGACGGCTAGGAGCAACACGAAATTGTGAAGAGTAGAGTGCTAAAGAAAATCAAAAAAGAGAAGAAGGAAAGTAATAGAAATGCTTTTTTTATTTCAGCTCAGTCGACAAAGGAATATAAAAACATGAAACGAACAATGGAATCGCGAGCAAATGGGAAGTATTCGATCGCAAATTATATACATTGGTGTCCAATTATTCGTACAGTGACTTTGTTTGCAGGTATACCCCGACTACGTATTATCGAAAAATAGCCTCGTTCACCGCGAAGAAAAATGTGTTCCAGTGAAACCTTACTTGAGCCATCCATGATATTTGTGAGCATGAACGGCAACTGGTACAGGATAAGGCTTGGGCACGTGATAAGGCACAGCCACGTGAATGGGGTACGGCCTGTCCACGTGGACCACCTTCTCGAAGGGAACGGGATATGGTTTCGGTACCGGAACCGGAACAGCCACCGGTCGATCCACCGGCACGTGAACGTGTTTCTCGACCGGCACCGGCACCGGCCTGTCGACGTGCACTATCTTCTCCACGTGGACCGGGTACGGCTTCGGGACTGGAACCGCGAATGGAACAGGAACAGGACGATCCACCGGCACTGGAACAGCTCGATCTACAGGTACAGGCACCGCCACGTGTCTGGTAACTGGTACCGCGACTGGAAATGGATGCGGAACAGGCTGTGGCACTCCAACTGGAACCGGATGTGGAATAGGCTGAGGCACTGCTACCGGCACAGCAGCTGTTGAAACGACAAAATTGTATTTTGATCGGCTGGAGGTATATCGTGGAGAACGAGGGTGTGTTTAGATTGTGTATAGATATGCGCTGAAAGGTACACATGTATTTGGGATAGCTTAGACGCTTTTAACCCTTTGAGCTCTATGAACGCTGTACAGTTTTATAAAATAGTGTGCTTTGTCGTAAAAGATAGGCTGGATGGATTCAGATATATTTGTATCACTCCATCGATAAAAGTCAGCAAAAATTAGCATCAATTTTTCTGAATTTCTGCGAATGGGTTCAAACCCCTTGTAAATACATCGTGAGACACATAAGTGGTGCTATCAAACGTAATCGAATACCGACAAAGTATATTCGAACTTTCCACGAGTATTTACTGTAACTAGGGATTAACTCGTGAAGGTGAAGGCCGAGATAGGTGTAATATTTTACGATGTGTGTCAACTTAGAGTCGAACGAGTGATTCCTATGAGCTTTATCGTTGTTAATTATTCCTTAGACGATCGTAGAATTGTATAATATTAAATGTCAGAAAGTATAATTTGTTTTCTTTCGTAGCGATAGAGAAAACGAGAGTTTCTAATACACCCTCGCTTAAACGACTCGTTTATCGATTCAATTAATTGTATGCAATAAGAATAGAGTAGAAAGTATACTAACGAGCTGGATGTGCTATAACAGGCGGCGGTGGAGGACCTACTGGTGCGATCACGGTTTCCAAGTGTCCATTCGGGTCCGGAAGAGAAGTTTCGTAGACAGGCGCTGGTTCAGGATGGTTAAACACTTGCTCCGGGGGTAGACCGTATCCCAAATTTACAAGACCCCTTTTGTCATGCTTCTTTAACGCCATTGCTTTATTCTTCTCATGTTTGTCGACGGTGATCGCTGCGCTCGATGCTAGGAGCAGTGATAAAATCTACGAATAAGCCGACAAATTTCTAATGTGAGTTTTATTATTAATTTTACTCATTAAACTTTTACTTAATTTTAATGCGAGTTATATTATTTATTTAAATGCAACAGTTTCCAACGTTACTCCAATTCACGGAGCAACTTAGAGGATAACAAATGAACTACGTTACAACAGAGACTATTCAAATCCGCCAACACGTACGTCGCTCATCATTTAAGTAATGTACAATTCAGTAGCGTACGTTTACTCTGATCACTAATTTACAATCGGTTTACTCACAGGTTGACGAAAAGCTGAGATACAGAAAAAATAGCAAACACAAAATAGAACGACGATACGGAACGACGGAGAAGAAGTAGACGGAACAATACCAGGATAAACTTCATGGTTGGTCCTGGAGCGACTGCCCGAGTTCTAGTTGGCAGCTACGGTGCCGAAGAAAAACTGAGTTTGCTCGCTATCGGTGACCCCCATAAGTATTTATAGAGCATCCATCAGTGACACATCACAATAGGAAGAACTATCGTCGAGCTGAATGGACTTTCGCTGCTTCCAATCCTGGGTGATGGCCAAATAACGGTCGTGACCGCTTTTCCTTCGAGCGCCTAACCCGAACACGTCTATCGTTTCGTTTAGAACCAATAGGTGCATAAGATAATGAGAAGCGTCATTCGCTGTTCGCGTGTTAGAACGTTCGTCTTGTGCATTCGTCTTCGAGAGATTGTTCGATAGCCGAGTTACGATCGGCCAGGTGAAAATTGGCTACGTGAACGTTCAAATTAATAAGAATAGCGATGCGTCCATCATTCGTGACACGCTTCTATAGCAGTCAAGTTATGCGGCTGCACGACAGTTTCGTTATTTCTTAGATCCTGGCGGAAGTGTTGTTACGTATGTTCTCGCTGGGGAATACTAATGTCGTTTTTGCGTAAGTGTGAAATGTGTGTTAGGAAGTGTAATATGGATACCGGAAGCTTCGTTGCTTCGATATCAGATAATAATTAGATTGTATCAAAGTTGTATCACTTATACTATCACTTATCGTTATGCCTCATTTTTGGCTAAATTTAATTATAAACTTAATCTGTTTACCCACTTTTTTAATAGATGTATCTTGGATATTTGTATCTTTTTGCGATATAATGTATATTACAATTTAATTCAATTAAATACAAATGATAATGAAGAACAGTATTTGATCGATTTCATAAAACAGATACAATAAATTATTCATAAACAAGTGTTACTACTATCCTTTTTTTAAATTAAATCCTTTTCGCGCGCTCAATTTGCAGCGCTATCTCTCCGAAAAGTGCTCAAACTACTCGCACATCGTTATCGACAGCGAAGTGAACTGTCTAATGGACCGTAGCCTATGGCTCCATCTTTCCAAAAAATGTTGAAACTGCTCGCACATCGTTATCGACGGCAAAGAGAATTAGCTTACAAAATTTTATATTTACAACTTTTCACTACTATTTTTATATTTCTGAGCATCAAAAGTTTCGTATTCTGGGACTGTACGTTTTAATTAGAATTATTAAGAGCATCAAAATTAATTTATTAGGTAGTTTGCTCTGCTGCCGATAACAATGAGCGACGAGCTTAAGAACTTTTCGAAGAGATGACACTATCGGTCAAAAATCATTAATTAATTCACTTTTCCATCGATAAAAGTGTTTGTTCAGTTTGGGCACTTTTCGCAGAGATGGAGCAACTAGTTAAAAATATAAATATAACTTACAATTGCATTGTTCCAACAATCCGATGATCCTTTTTCTTAGACAAAAGATTTCAGTTAATACTTATTAAAAAACGCAATTTGTTTCATGATGATCGGTTTTTCCCTAAACACGAATGTATTCAAATGTACATAAGTAATCATAATAAAAAAATTGCACCAAAATATATCTGTATAAATTATTCAAATATATTTAAACAAATATCAGAGATACAGTATTTACATAAAGTTCTCTCACACTCATGCGAACACAACACGCGCACAGCACTTTTCTACATATTCTTATCAACATCGAACACAGCCACAAGATGCTGAATTCTACTATCCACGATAAAGTGTCTGTGTTCGATGACTATATTACCGAAAATGGCCTTTGTATTGTTTACTTCATTTAATCATCGCACGATTTCAAGCTAAACTCAATAATCCACAGCCCACCGTCGTAACAATTAGGTGGCAGTGTCACCGCCATAAATCCTATACTTTTATTAAAATGCGAGTTCAATTACAGCTTTCGCTTCATGTGTCAATGGTACGAAAGATACGCGTACACAATTACTCTCATCACTGAAAATTGATTATACATTCACTCTGTACCAAATATGTTGCTTATTAATTATTCAGTAAGTCAATTACTCAAGATTATTACAATTTGTATATTATAAATTACTATAAATAAAATATTAAACTAGGTGCACCTATTATTTACATTATGTATACGTTAAAGTTCCATAGCAAATTATTGATGAAATAATTACTGTAAAAGCATAATTTGATTCGGTATGCGATTCGGACAATTTAATCGTTAATTACTTTTTCTTGACTTACTGACTGATTAATAATTTTGACGATACAGTCTTCTGATTTCATGTAAATACAAGACGTATAACTACCGACGAGGTAGATTAGTAAAATCAAATTTTAGCTAAGGTAGCAAAAATTGTGTCGCATACATAACGACATTATGAAAATTTAGGAATTTCCTTTGGGCTAGTACAATACAAATAAAAAAAGATTGCTAATTGAAATGGAACTTAAACTGGAAGGGAGAACCATGGAATTGATGAAATTCTTGGAAGGGATTAAATCCTTGTTGATGTTTCCCTGATTCAGGATCTAGTGGATCTTCTCCTTGATCAAATTTTGCCCTTTTTTCATCATCGGTTAATACTTCTTTAGCAGCAGCAATATCGATAAATCTCTTCTCTGCCCGTTTCTTTTCCTCTCCTTCTTGAAAATTATCGGGATGCCATTTTTGAGCTGCTTTTCTATATGCTTTAATAATATCACGTTTAGATGCTGTTCTTGGCACTCCCAGGATTTTATAATAATCTCGTGACTCAGACAGTTTTTGTCGTTGTTGCGCTTTATGAAGACCCTGCTTTGCTCTTTGTAGACCCATATCAATTTCTAAAGCTTCTTTGAAATCCCTAATTGCTTTTAGTAAAATAATAACCGTGTTATTAGATTACATGAACAAGAAAAGTAATACAAATATTACATAAATATAACTTACCATCATCGAACATTTCAGCAGCAAGATAAGCTTCTGCACTATCACAATATACTGCAGCTTCTTTTCTGACTTTTAGAGCTTCTTGACAATTTTTAATTGCCTGGCTCGGTTCTGAATCGCCAGTGTAACACTTACAAAGAAGTTGATGAGCAGTAAAACGTACATTGACTACTTTTGGCTCAAGTTTGAGTACAGACTGAGCCAAGTTTATACAATTAGTGTAATCGCTTGAGGCTTCAGACATTTCCGCATCCGTTAACAGTTTTGCTATCTTCTTAACTTTCTTATAGAATGAAAAACACTTTGAATGTTCTGGATCAAGTTTTAAACATTCTCGAATTTCCCTATACATTTATAATTTTTTGTTAATATAATAAAATGAACAATTTTACACTTTAATCTTACTTACTTTAATGCTTCTTCCACTTGTCCAAGACGATAATGAAGGTTAGCTAATTTCAAAAACCCTTCTGTATTATCAGATTGCAATTTGGTTGTAGAACGTATATCAGAAATTGCAGCTACATAATCTCCAAGTGCTTCATAACATTCTGCTCTACGTTGTCTAAGTTCAGCTGACCATGGACATATTTCAATTACTTTGGAAATTTGTTGTGCAGCTGCTGCATAATCACCATTTTTCATTAATCTGTCTACAATTAACGAATCTTCTTGGGCAGGTGCTATTTTATATAAGGCATTATAGGCATCTGAATTATGTGGATCAACTGCCAACTATAGAGAATGAAAACAAAAGATTATAATATTATGATATTATACAATTATATTTTTTAATATAACATTTAATAATATTGTATCTTTATCTAAAATATATTCACCACATCTCGAAAATCAGCTTCTGCTTTATCAAATTGTGCTTGTTTGAGCAATATATTGCCACGTTGTAACCTTGCAGAAATAAAATCTGGCTTCAATTCTAAAACTTTATCAAGATCAAGAAGTGCAAATTTGGCTTTACCTAATGCTAGGTATACTGTGCCTCTTTTATAATATGTCAAATAATTATTTGGATCTCCCTCTGTAGGAATAATAATACATGTATTAGAATTCTAGAAACATTTTATAGTTCCTCTTTTGTTAAATCTACAGAAAAAGTTATTTACATTAGAGTATGTATGTTAAAGAAATGATTGCTAACAGAACTTACCTACAGCTGCATGATAATGTGACAATGCATCCTGTAATTGTCCTTTTGCTAAGAATTCTCTACCTAGTTCCAAATGTCTGTCAATTTCTAATTGGGAAATACTCCCAACCACTGGAATACAAGCTTATTAAGTATAAAAGTCTTTGTACATTTATAACAGCACAGTACCCAGATGACACCAGACCAATGGACTGTATTTGGTACATTGAACAGCACAGCATCATACCAACAATGTTCAGTTGAAGACGAATTTATAATGTGCCGCACACTTAACGCATCGGCAACGATGATAACACATTAGTATATCGGTAGCGCATCAATATATGTTACAAATAATTGAACGACTTATTGTCAACGTACGGCTAGCACGTGATTATCATGCGAAAGTCATCTAACCGGTAGAACATTCTTACCGAGAATCTTGCTATTACCAAGGTGATCAGGAGGAGTATCGATGCTGTGCTGTTTCGAACAGGTGGACGCATCTACGTTTAAACTGTACAGAAGAAATTGAAAACGTTGATGTTGGTCCGACGCCGTTCAATTGCTGTCAAGTGGGCACTGGTCTTTACACTGTAAAATAGTTACATATTTAGATACTGTAGGTTAGGATTATTTACCATCTAAAGATAGATCCAATAAGACCAATAATAAACCACAATGGTACATGACTGAATACAAAATTGAGCCACGATAATACGAACACTTCAATACATAAGAAAACAAACTTGCTGTCTTTAGAAGCCTCTACCTAACCACCCGATAACAGAAACTGTTCAGCCACGCCGCCATTGCGATCGTGGTCTTATTCGATTGGTCCAAGTTGGTCCAACAGAATTGGCCTTTCGTCATTCGGCACGACCCGCTGTAATATTTTAGATACCTACTGAAACAGATACTTAACCTTTTTAGGGTTAAGGCTCGGTGCCAAATATTTATGTAGTATAAGAAATATTGTAGGAGAAGCAGAAAAATGTAAGTTTTTATTTAAATATTTCTAGTAATTACATTTTTTGAAATATTTAAATAAATTTTTCAAGGTAATTAGTAAATTGAAACTTTAGAAAATTTATGTTCCCCACTTATTTCAACTCTCGAACACGAAGTAAATTTAATTCTACAGATTAAATTGAATTAGTGTAGTAAGTTTCATAATATCAGGTTAAGAATTACAAGAGTTGATCAAGATTATATCCACTCCTTAAACTGTAAATTTATCAATGGTACTGGGTAATTAAACAAACGTTAATCTATTTCATTTCCTTTTATTTCTATCCTTATTATAATCTTTAATGTTCTATTTTTTTTTAATTAAAATCCTACTTATAAAGATATCACACGAATATGAAATTGTTGCAAATAAAAGAAAATCGCGTTTAAAAGTTTATTAAATATTTATTTGCTTTTAGATATATTTTCCTTTTTTCGTCTGAATGTATAAAATAAAGGAAATACATATTCTATGAAATTTCAAAATTACTTCAAAAATATTAATACACTTCTGATGGTAATTTTTAGGGAACAGATCTATAAATTATTTATATGAACGATATATGAAATTTGAATAACTATTTAGGATACTTTATACGAATTAATATTAATATTTTTCCCTTTCTGGCAAAGATAAATATTTGATAGTATTTTTTAAATCACCACTATGAATACAAAAACACACAAGTAATTGTGTTTTGTTAGAAGTATTAAAAATTATTCATTACAAAAGATTATGCAATTTTGCTTTAATCCCTAAAGTATGAAAAAAAGATTGTAGATGTAGAAGTATATACATAAAAAACAGAAGTAAAATGATCATAAAATATATTAATTAAAAGATGCTCGAGAAATTTAAAAACACCGAGTTCTTTTATATAAATTGTAGGGTAATAAGACATACACATATAAAGACTCTACTACACTGCATAATCTTTTCCTTCTTTATTATATGATTCATTTTATAGAATTCTCCTGTCACTTTGCATAATACTATAAATAAACGAATGAATCACTAAATGAATGAACATTTAAATAATATATGTGATCCATCGTCTTTTATGAGGTATTTGTAACAATATTGACACTCTACATTATTCTTCACGGAACACACATGTTGCTTTATCTAAACCACAAGATGCACATGCTTTCCACAATGCAATCATAACTTATTGCTAGTGAACGACAAATGTATACATATTATGTATATGTGTACGCGCATCTCATATACTATAAGGTTAAGTTGACTTCCCTTTTTTTTTTAAATTTCAGACACTTTATTTTTATTACTTCATTCAATAGCCGTACGACGTACAGTTGTTTGCAGATTTTTTTGCCTACTTTTCGGTTCACCTAATATAGCGTGTAAATGTGCAGTTGCTAATTAAGAGACCGACAGAATGGTACATTCACCGTTCCGTTTTTTAATTCTTTCACACTTTTGCCATTTGCTCGCCATCTCAGTGAAGTAGATATATAGTAGTATCATTAGAGTTACAAGTGAATGATACGACAAACGTCATTCGTCGTAGAAAGATGAAACACATTCAAAGAGAGTCGTGTCGGAAGCATGACACGATTATTTGCCTTGCTTTCTTTCACGATTGCTCGTTCTTTTTGTACACATCTTGTCTGCGTTTTCGATTCAACGACAAACGACGCTTTTCGATTAAATAACATTCATAAAAGTTAGAACTTTTTTTTGCCATCCCGCCTAGTTATTTTGCCCACGAATGTTTTTCAACCTACGCGTGTGCTCTTTTCTCGTTTCATTTCTCTCTTTTTCTCTCGTTTACTTTCTCTCTTTCAAATATCTCACATTCATATCCACGCACATACGTTTTTTTTATCATCTTCCTTTTTTTCCTTTGAGTATTAGCGTTTTATCTTTTCATTTGAAACAGAAAAGTGCTCGAGGTAGACATACAATAAGCGCATATAAATTTTACTGCCGCTCACCAAGAGCAAATTGAACAATAGCGTTCTGTCGAATCTTTGAACACGCGTAACATGAAAAATAAAAAAAGAAAGAAAACTATGATGCGTACAACACGTGACAACAATTATGTTCGGCAGCAGTTTCACGTGCTCAAGTTTTTTTTAGATAGTGTTGCGTGTTGTATACTATAAAATATGGCTTATACTGTTTTTGTCTCTCTCCCCTCCCATTCCTCTCACACTCTCTTTCTCTCTCTCTCGTACGTGTGCTTTATAATCGCGCATTTTTTTCGTAATAATGATGATTGCAGTCACAGTCAAACGCCACTTTTTTTTTTACATAACATGTAATGGTTACTATTCATAGCCCCTCTCTCGATTCTTCGCATTACACTTTAAGTGATCTTTGTCTAATCATTCCACTCTGCATAGATCCATAAATGTTTTTTTAAGGCTGCTCGTCCGATATACTTTAGAGGACCAAACATAATAATGTTCAAGGGTATTTGTACAGTACAAATATGACTGTTGTTTCTCTGAGAGAAAAGTAACATAAAAAATAAATACTTAACACGTTAATAAATAGTTTCGTTTATTACACCACCATCCTATTTCCTCTAAAGGTGCTAATACGTTCTAAATCATAATACCGTACTTGAATTTATTACATTTACCAGTTACGAAACGGTGGACATTTGACTATCGCATAAATATTTATCAATTTCTTTCTTTTTCTTTTTTCTTTAAATATGAAACACACAACAATAGTTACATATAGCTTAAATTCGATCACGGTTCTCGAACACCTGTTGGTTCACAATTATAGAGAACGGAAAAATAGTACACACGGAATTAATGACATCGCGATTATTTGATGTTCAACACCACTGTTACGTACAAAAATATCGTTACAACTAGGAGAAAAACAAGTACGAAAATACTTTCGTGTATATAACTGTTACTTGCATAATCTCTGTCCACCATATTACTCGTAAATGAACATATTACTCTTCCAACTGGACAAGACTAATAACTTACACTGACGCGTCATATGTATTCGTTGCCCGAGTGAACGATTGAACAGTAGAATCCAGAATTTCTCCGATTTTTCAAGTATACATAGCTATAGCGAAATTTCAACACACAATTAATAGCAGAACACTGACAGAATCAACTACGTTCCGTCGATCATGAATTTCGTAAATAAAAAAAATATACATGTGTATATTTAAATACATATACATATACATATATATATATAAATTCAGGATAATAGTGTCCAATGGTCACCAAATCTTCTTTACTATCGCAATAAAATAACGCAACACAGCAAAGCTGTTATGCAAAGTTTGCGCATACAGTAGTACCACTTACTAAAATCAACGTAGACGTTTCTATCGAGAAAAAAGAAATGAAATAACAGTAAATAAAAATAATATAGCGATAGTCGTACTAGTCGAAGTAATAGTAGTATTACGGCATGATCTACTACCTCTTAAAATAGACTAAGGTTCAACTGAACAATTGTGCAGTACAGTTGTACACTAATATAACGAAAAAGTGACCGATCACTTTTTTCGTTGTATGTAAATCCTTCCTTTTCTTGTAATGTTCTTGGCAGGGCCTCCGTGTTGACAAACGGACTCGACGATAAAATCAATCATATTAGAATTTGAAACCACACGCACCATGGTCGGAAGCCAACAATTATTACTTGTAACGCTATTTGAAAGTTCTAGTTGAAATAATTATCCCCCCGTCAGAGAGGCATTCACACCTTGGTCCACGGTCACACGGCATACGATTCACGCACGCGATTGCACTATAAATCTATTAATATAACAGGTATAAGTATGACATGTCTAAAAATCCTGTTAGTTTGTCACGCAAATTGAATTTGTACTTTTTCTCACATAGATTAGGTAAGAATCCGACACGTTTGCACAAAAGATATCGACATTCTATAAAGCCCTACCAACATCATCAACCAGTAATGACGCGTTTCGCTGTTATTATCTATTATTAATGCGCGTTTATTTTTAAGTAGAAACAATGCCCTAAAAACGTGTTTTTAGGACTGTAAGAGCTAGCGTTCAGCCCTCCCCGATCGGACAACAGCCACGTTGTTCTTGATGTTTTCTATTCACTTTTAACGACTTAATATTTTCCATTCCCAGCTCAAATAACTGAGCTTACGCTTTCCTGACATTCAATACCGATTAATTAATACATTTAATATTTGTATTTTGTTAAATTGTTCATTTATCAATTCGCATGGAAATTGAATGTCGCAAGATCGTTCGATATCACAGTCGTTTTTCAATTATTTTAATGTTTATGTATTTACGAATATTACTTAGTATGTATATATATATAGCGTTATCGTACTGATAAATACAGTTATAAAATATGAGTGCGCCTTTATGTCTCCTTATCTCAAAGGGCTTGCATTTTTTTATATTTATCTTTTTCTCATCTTGTAAAGTTGAGCCAACTAACACACACTGTATGTATTTTACTCTTTTAGTTTTTGTCTCTTTTTAAAGTTCCCCTCTGTAACTGCAACCGTATGTTTTTATCCTTTTTTGTTTCTTTAATGTAAGCTTTCCCGTTCTAGAGCACTCGCATCCGGTACTACGATATTTAAGATTTTTCTAACGAACCGTACCAGTTTACAGGACAACGTCTTCGTTACGTTTAGAAATTCCAATAAGAGTACGTTAAAATTCAGGTACAACTATTATACCTGGTACAGGCTGAAATGTTCCAGCCTATCCTAAATACAGTGACCAAATTTTTAAATAAAATAACTCTTCGAATTAAGAGTCACATAAGCAATAAGTTTACAGCATCGAACTTTTAAACTTACTTATATATTAACAGGATGTGACGGAAATATAAACGGATTTCCAAAAGTATCTTAAGACGCAGCCTGTATCCTTTTCATAACATCAAAGCTTTCGACTAACTGGATACCTTCTTTACGTGATTTAGTCGATTAAACCATGATATTGCCGGCGCAACGTTGTCTGTGTCTGGGGACGGCAAAACAACAAAGTACCATTCGTCGCTGGACTATAGTAAATTTAAAACAAGAATCGTGACAAAATCTATGGCGATGGCGATATGGCGTATCATAGGCGCCTAGCCATATATGCGTTAAAAGAGAAAGAGAAAAACACGAAAATGAAAAAAAAATGGCGCCATTAGTTTAAACCAAACTACACAAGTTACTGGCCATTCAGGCAAGAATAATAAAGCACTTGTGCATTTAAAGCTCTATGATTATTGGAATCTAGACGCCACACGATTCACGTAGATACGCCCACCACGTCCATCAAAAATTTAAATAATGAAGCCACAACAAGCCCCATAGTCTCGACAGGAGTTCTAAAAAATTTTACTAAGTTTCTTCACCTACTATGTGTCACGTCGTTATGCCCTAACTAGACATTAACGATCGATTTGATTTATTAGTGATTATACTACTTGTGTTGTTCAACACGTACGGCAACGAAACTTTGGATGGAACTTACATACTCATCTAGTAAATGACAAATCCTGAATTCAACTCAGGTTCAAACTGAGATCATTCTTTCGCGTCATGATTTCACGATTATTAATGCTGGGATTGCACTTAGGATTTGTCAGTCGTGTTTCGTCGCACGCGAATGAAAGTATTTATAGAGTTGAATAAACACAATTACTTTTTTTTAGTCTGAAAATTGTAGTGCACAGGCAGTCAACGAATGTGATCTGTTTATACGTGATACTGTCTTTTCTCGTGTATACGTATTCACGCGCAAATACGTGCGTGTTGTATCCGATGTGTATGTCGTACGTGTCTTTCTTACATATATTTGAATTTACGTGTACAGTAGCAATAATGGTAAAAGTGGAAATAGAGATGGCGATAGTGATTTACTTGTCCCACCAATCAGGATCATTACCGCTGACGTTGTTAGAAGAATTATTATACGATGAGTTGTTATAATTACCTCCATAATTTCCGTAACTTCCTACAGAAAACAAAAAAATGATTTATGCATATAAATATCTTTCCCGTTACCGATTCTGAAAAATTTGAATAAACCATTAAATAAACGTATACCAACCTCCGTAACTGCCAGGCCTATTGGAGGAACCATTATTACGGGCAGATCCGGAAGTAGGTTGTTGGCGATAATCCCTTGCACCAAATCCGCCGCTAAATCGACCTTTAGTACTATTGGTTCGACGAGATCCACCTCCAGAATATTTTGTTTCACTAAACATATCATCTAACCAAGGTGGAAGTTCTTGATTAGCTTCAATTAAAAGCGATACCAAGTCACGCACCAAGTTATGATTCTTGTTGTTGAAAAATGATGTTGCTAGACCTATTCAAACAAATGAAATTGAATTATTATTACTAAAAAACAGACAGTAAAATGAAATTAAATTAGTGTACGGTAATAGATAAAAGAATGGACCTAAATTTCCCATACGCCCGGTACGACCAATTCGGTGGACATATTCTTCAACATCTCCTGGCAAATCGAAGTTTATTACATGTTTCACATGTGGAATATCAAGTCCACGAGCAGCAACGGCTGTAGCAACAAGTATCGGCGCTTTGCCAGCTCGAAAACGACGTAAAGCGTCTTCTCGTTCGCGTTGTGTTCTATCACCATGAATACTAGTGACTGGATATCCCATCTGATGTAAATATTCTTCCAACATATCTGCTCCTTTCTTTGTTTCCACAAACACTAAAGTTAATGATTCAGCGGCTAAAATTTAAAGATAATTGTATTATATGTCTACATGTTGTATATAAGTTACGTTATGTGATATTTTTCTTTGTAATTTTTATGACATACAAGGATCTGTGAAATTGCTAGCCTGAAGAAGATCAAGTAAATAAGAGCGTTTGTCATGTTCTTCCACCCATACTATTTTCTGAGTGATATTTTCAGATGTAGAACCAACACGGCCTACAGCTAAAAAGATGTAATTACTGAGGAAATCTCTTGCTAATATTTGAATTTCTTTCGGGAACGTAGCTGAAAACATGAGAGTCTGTCTTTCTCCAGTAGGAGGCATTGTGTCTTCTTGGACTATACGTCTTATCTGTGGCTCAAAACCCATATCTAACATACGATCTGCTTCATCCAATACTAAATACCTAAATACAAAAATCGAACATTGTAATGAAGGATAAGTATACAGAATTAATAATGTGTATATTATACTTACCGGCAATTATGTAAACCAATTTTGCCTCGTCCTAACATATCGACAAGGCGTCCAGGTGTTGCTACAAGCAGATGGCAGCCACGATCTAACTCTCGCATTTGATCAACAATGTTTGAACCACCGTAAACAACAGCAGGACGCATACGTGATCTGTATGCAAATTTCCGTGCTTCGTCGTATATTTGCGTGGCAAGCTCTCTTGTAGGTGCCAACACCAAACCTAATGGATATTGCTTACGTTTGCCAGGAGAAATGGCGTGTGATGGCGGTGGACGTGGCCCGCTTTCATAAATCTGATTTAATATTGGCACTAAAAAGGCCGCTGTTTTACCAGACCCTGTTTGGGCACAGGCCATAACATCACGGCGTCCGATAATAATCGGTATCGCATATTTCTGTACCGGTGTTGGTTTATCATAACCAGCCAAAGTAATGCTATTCTTTATTATCTCCGTCAGCTTAACCTCGTCGAACTATAAACAGAAACGAATAGTTAATTATCGATTAAGATTATATACATTATAATTATAATTTTAAAACCTACAGATGTGATGTGTGTAGGTATATTATCTCCAGTAGCCTCAACCGGGATATCCTCATATTTACTAAAGTTAATGCCAGTATTCCCAGTACCAAATAATTCCACCTCCAATCGTTCGTCTCTGGTAGTGGGAATTGTCCAGTCGATTTCAGAGTTTCTTCTGCCTCCTTCTCTATCGTCCTTCCATCTACCACCCATTCTGTGATCATTTCTATTTTCTGGCCAGCGATCATTTCTAGGTTCTTGCCAGCGATCGTTTCCGGAGTTAACCGGGCGATCGCGCTCTCGTTCACGCTCGGAATTGGGGTATCTGTAATCTCTTCCATTCTCTTGATTCGCGCTACGTCTATTCCGTCCAAAATTTCCAAAGTCAACATCACGAGAACGCGTATCTCTGTATCCTGAACCACCCCTTCCCCTATCACGATCCCTATCCCTATCTCTTTCACGATCTCCTCCTCTATCTCTTTCGGAATATGGTCTCGAGTTGGAAGAAGAATGGTGATCTCCACCAGAAGGCGCGCTGTCTATAAACAATTAAGATTTATTTTTATTGTTGTTTATATGTTGTTATATAATAACAGTATCACCAAGAGATTCCACTGACTAATAAATTATTTCAGTAGAAACATCATTATCAGAATTTTCAAACAATTACTATGCAGTTCATACGTTTATATATTCAAAATAATTTTAGTTCAAAATGCGTAAGTAAATGAAGTTAATATGTTATGAATCTATGTATCAAAAAGTTACACTATTTTTTAATCCCTTATTTCAAAATTGAAACTACATACATTGCAGAAGTAAAACATAGATATTATATAGTCACTGTAGATTGAATACTAACTTCCAGATTTATTTCGTAAATGCGGTGGTACGTAGCGACCCCCACTTGGTTGGCGGGAGCCCTGCAAGTCCAGACCAGCTAACTAAAGCATAAAACATAACATAAATATTTAAAAATACTGAGTGAGAACCAGTACACATAATGTAGTTTTCGATCAAATGTAAATACTATGGTACATACTAGATATTCACTAATATAAGTGGAATCTTTGTTAATACTTTTAAACAAAAACTGTAAATAAAATTTTACAAACAGTGAGAACTAACTTTTGTAAAAGGTGAGACTGAGTACAACTTAAGTATATATGGATACTCTGAAATTGCAATGACCTCATACAAACAACAAAAGGTTAAAGATTTAATAAGTATTTCACTCAGAAATTAATTTACCCTTTGTATTGCATGAAAATAATAAAAAATTATTTTTTTTTCTAATAAATTTATATATGTTATGCTATTAACATAAAATGAAGCATATAAATAGGAACTTATTTAAAAGCTACTTACTTTATAATAAAAGTTAAAAATTCTTAAAACAATGCTATCTTCTTTTTTTATTACTATATTACAATTTAATTATTGATACAATTGTTTTAAACTTCATTACAAACAGCTTGTGTCATAATTTTAAAAAGAGTAAAGATCAATATTCTCAGTTAATTAGAAAATTATACTAGTATTTTAAGATAAATTTGAAACGTAATAATCAATAATAAATAAATAAACAAATGATTTATTATTTGTTAAAAATACATATGACACCTTATTTGATTAATAGAATAGTTTGTTTTACATTTTTTAAACAAACAAGAATATACGCTTAGTTTTTTGCATATTTGTATAAATATTATACATAATTCATCTAATGATAGGAATTTAAAGGTGATAAAAAAGCAATGTGAGAATGCATCATGGCACGAGGCATGCTGTTCCCGGAATTGGTTGCCGCCATTACAAAGCTGTACGTCACAAACGAACCCAATGATGACCCAAGTCTTTAGAATTCTCAACATAGTAAAAGGATGCAAAAACAACTGGTTTATAAAAATATAGGTTATGAAATATTGCGTATGAATGTTTAAGCAAAGCTATATAGAATGAAATCTCTAAAACAGTATGAAATAATGTAGGATTCAAACGAAGTAACGGGAGAAATGGTAGACTGAAACTGTTGCCAGAAATACAAGAAATCTTTAATTTATTTTTATTTTTTACCTGCTGCTCTAGACCTGATCCATTCTGGTTGGCTGCATTACTCATATTACTCCGCCTCGGTGCGTATTTTTCGTGGCTCTGCCGCAGAAGCTCTTTAGCTCTTTTTCACCTAGACAATCACTAAGCAAAAAATTTTAATCGTTCGTTTCTTTTTTCTCTATTTTTATACCTTGTTGATCTACAAATAAGACTTGCCAACTAAGTCAAGTAGTTACAATTATAATTTTTGCCTGTCGCTACTCCGATTCAAAGGAAATTCGAAGACTGGCTACGATGAAAGGCCTCTGGCCACACTTGACGTCGACGCAACAAAAATGGCGGAGCGCCGAAATATTGCTAGCAAGATGGCTGACGACTTATATCCGCCGGATATTGAGAAAATTAAAAGAGAATACTTTCCTGGACAATTTTCTGAACGTTTATCATTCCTACTACTCTCGCGTACTAAAGATTAGAACAAATTTATGGTTTATACATGATACGGAAATGGAATCTATGAACACGTTGTGTTACTTTTTTAATTTACTATCTGTTGGTATCCGTGTTCAATATGTTGACTATATCCACGTTTCAAAGCAAATTAATAATAAGCTATGTTCAGATCTTGTTACCGAACACCACACGTGGAAAAAAATAAAACTACACAATTACTAAGTAATATTTTACATATAATTTTTTACAACGCGATCTGAGCGGCATATTACTAATAATATTATAACAAAATGATTTTTCTTTTTCAAGCTTTTTATTGTATAAGTCCCAAAATTTAATCAATTTTTAATTTAATCGTCTTTCTTAGTATCGGTCTTTCCTCCTCGGATTCTTCCTGTACGACGCGCAGCAATAAGACCGATCTTACGACCAGCACTAGTGCCACGTTTAACTGTAGATGCTTTACCAATGTGTTGATGGTTACCACCACCATGAGGATGTTCAACAGGATTCATGGCAACACCACGAACCTATAAGCGAAAGAAAAAAATATATAAATCAAATACTTTAACTGTATCACATAAGATATATTAAAATTTTCAGTTGCTCAGGTCTAAAAGATTTACACCAACAAATTATTCTGGTTTCAAATGTCTGAAGTCATCATTGATAAATTCAATGTTTGCACTAAAATATTAAATTTTACATGTATTACTAAACACTGTACCTTTGGCCAACAATTTCTCTTTGCCTTGTATTTATGATATGCACGGCCAGCTTTAAGAATTGGTTTATCAATACGTCCACCACCAGCAACAATACCAACCATTGCTCTGTTGTTAGAGGGAATGACTTTTTTAGCACCAGATGGCAATTTTACTCTGGTTTTTTTTGTATCAGGATTATGAGCTATAACAGTGGCATAATTTCCTGATGCTCTTGCTAATCTACCCCTGTCACCAGTTTTCTCTTCCAAATTACAAACAATGGTACCTTCAGGCATTTGGCCCACAGGCATTACATTTCCAATCTGGAGATTTGCTGTAACATAAAATATTCTTTTACTATAAACAACTTAATGAGTTTTAAATAACATATTTCAATTAAAGCCTTTTCACCTTTCTTTCCACAGTAAAGGAACTGTCCAGTATACATTCCCTCTGGTGCAATAAATAATTCTTTACGAGTTTTGAACTTGTACGGGTCTCTAAAATGAACCATGGCTAATGGTGCTCCACGACCAGGATCATGAATAATATCCTACAAATATTATTACTCTTCAATAAAAAAACATTAAGCAAGTAGCATTTTATGAGTTATATGAAAAATTCAGAAAGAGCCTCTAACAATTACTCTTCAAATTTTTTCAGGAGTAGATACGTTAGAATTCATCATGTACATAGTATATAATATAACAAAACTTCACACAAATATTATTGAATTAAACAGACCTTTACAACACCTTTAATATATCCATGTCTTTCGGAGAAATCTAACGATCTAAGTTTGGGAGCTCCCTTTCTCCTTTTTGTATGGGATCTGAAGACAGACCCAGCACCTTTACGTTGAGCACGAATTACTCGACCCATGGTTCAAAACCTACAAATAAAATTACAATAAAACAAAAAATTATTTGATTCGTATAACACCAAACATGATACAAAACGTGAGACTATGTTACTTTCTATAGCAACATAACCTTCAAACAATACAAATAAAATACAATACAATTTCCTTCTCAAAAACTAAAATATTTATAAAAATGTTTAGAAAATCAATGAGTTTATCTCAAAAGCAATTGTTTTACGATAGATGCATTTTATTATTACAACTTCAAAAGGATTTTAAATTAAACATAATCACAAGTTCCGTACCACGTAAATCCGATGTTACATAAAGAAAGACGCAGCCGGAAGTTGAACCCACGTGTGAGATTTAAATTGGCTGCACTGTCTACCCGCCAAAATGTTTGAATAAAAAAAATACACTAAACTTTTTTAAAAACATTTATTAACTTTATCACAAATATAGCTAATTTGATAATGTTAAAGCATTTACATTCTAGCGAATTTACTTAAATTACAATTTTTTAATTATATCGCAATGTAATTGGTGCATTTATGAATATATTTATATTTTTTGTAATCACTTAATAAAGTATGTTTTTTGAAGAAAATATAAGTACAATATTTTGTATTTCGTGAGGTGTTCCGCTATTTAAATACATAATTCCCAGGAATATTCAAATATTATATTTGTTTGACATAAAGAGTTAAAATATAGATAGAACTAACAAATACATAATTAAAATATATAAAGTAAATCTAACTAATCATTATTTTTTGGTATATCGTGAAACAATTTCAACATTTCATCCTCTTTGACTTCTGATGGTAATAAATTTAATTCCGAAGCGTTTTCCACGTTACGATGATTCTCTTCAGTTACATGCACGTTTTCGGTGCAATTACCTTCGATTTCTTTAGTAACGCATGATGACGATGATGATGATACTGATTCTGTAATTTTCGTATTAATCGTTGTTTGTATTGAGTTAGATTCATCTGTCGATTTGTCGTAATTTTCTGTAAGTTGTTTGCTTTCTATGGTATTTACATTCTGTATCATGTTAACTTGTTCTTTTAAAAGAGTCCGATTTGAATGTGTAATATTTATCTCATTTTCAGCGGTAACACTATTCACTACAGATTCATCAGTTTCATTACAATATGAATTCGTAACTTTTAATTTTTTATTCGACGACGGTTCTATATCTTTATCCGCAACAGTTTCAATCTGAATTGCTGGGACATCTTTATTATGTTCAATTATTTCACTATTTTCTTGTATAATTTGATCATTAGTAACAAATTCTTTTTCTATTGTTCTGGAAAACATTAATTATTTTTATTCAGAAATCAAATTAAGAATAATCTCAATCTTAATATTAGTATTGCAAATATACAAGTTTAAAACTTACTCCACTTGAGTTAATTGTATAGATGGGGCATGAGGATGTACAATTTTTTCTAATTCTACTAATGCTACTTTGGCTTCTTGAACAATACATAAACTATTATCATTTAGAGCTAATTCAAATAATTCTATAGAATATTGGGTAGGTAGTGGCACTAAAGAATGTGGATTCATTTGTAAAGCCCTCAAAACTCTAAATAATAATAAACGACAATTAGGATTTTCTTTATAAAATTTTTGATCAGTAGATGTCAAATAACAGTCATATAGCAGAGGTACTATAATATTTTGTACAGTCTGAAAAGAAATATTATCATCACAATTGATATTAAAGCCTGTAATAAAGTATAAATAGAAAAATTTTACTTTAAAGAACGTTTGTTTCAAAAGATTTCCACTGTTAAAAAATATATTTTGCAGTACATCAAGAGCCACTTTGCACAAATCTACATCTAGACCATGCTCTTTGTTAGAAGCAATTCCATTATTTAAATATGTGCCTTTCTCGTATTGATTATCTCGTAGACGCTTCAATGCTCTTTTCGATAAATTTTGTGTCTTTTGTATCTAAAGCATTAATATTATAACATATATCAAGCAATGGCTAATGAAGTTTGTGTTATATCTACAGAGAATTGAATTTTTCAAGATTTTAAACTTACAGTTAGTAACACGCGATCTTTTTCTGGTACAATATCTTTTAATATAGAAGGAAGATATTCATTTGCAAC
The DNA here is from genome assembly GCA_033822845.1 of Tetrapedia diversipes. NCBI lineage: Eukaryota > Metazoa > Arthropoda > Insecta > Hymenoptera > Apidae > Tetrapedia > Tetrapedia diversipes. The sequence continues at coordinate 991,756 of JAOPTO010002393.1, read as the reverse complement.
TATTTCTATACCTGACAGTGTATAAGTAATCATTAACCAAGAGTTAAGGCATTTATAAACACATATTCTTATATTTCTGAATGGCTTGTCTCCACTAATAGTTACTTGGTTCTCTAAAACATTTTCTGTCCATTGTAATGTTTGAAGAAACAGTTGCAATATTGTTGATCCAAATGGTACTAGTTGTTCCTTAAATCTAAATATTTTAAATTCATCAATTTTATTCTAAAAAGAAGTGAAATAATTAAAAGTTATGACATTCCCACCCATTTATTAGTGCATCCAAAACACTAAATAGAGCAATATGAAGTTTTGGTAAGATGAGATATATCATCTGTTCTTTAGTGGTATTTTGATTTTTTAAGTTTGATGGTTGTATTGCTAGTCCTCTACATAAAACCTTTAAAATTTCACGCGGAAATACTGAATTTTTCTTATCAAATCCACTAAAACATAAATTACTCGAATAACTATATTTTTTTTGAATATGATATTTTTAAATCTTTTTAAACATTATTTTCTTACCGCAGCATATAAGATAAATAAGAACATAAATTTGAAAATCTTTGTTCCTGTGTAAAATAGAATTGAAGAATATTTTCTTCAGATATATCTGGTAATTCCAATTTATCCCCAATATCTATATTTTCTAATTCTATCAAGCTAGAAAATAATTCATCCATCATAGTATGTAAACTATTACAAATAAGTGCCTGGTTATATGTCCAGCTGGTATAATTTAATTTCGAAGCAGATGGTTTAAATGACCGTTCTGTTACTTTTGCTAAAAGAGCATAACATTTTGCACTTGCATTGATCAAGTTTTCTTCATAGGAATCTATTTGGGATAATATAATTTTTTTAAGAGATATCTGAAATACCAAAATATTTTTGTTAAAGTTTATCTAACGATAAATAAATGTTTTGATAAATTATTTTTTATTTCAGTAAAGAAGATAAATTACCTGAAAACGTTCACAAACTTCAGGATACTGATACAATAATACAGCAATTAAATAATATATTGGACCACATCTTTTTTCTGTACTTAAATTATTAATCACATTAATGAGTTGTTTTATATTTTGCATAGATACTTGTTTTTGAATCTCCGAAATGTCCTTTGATTGTATAATCAACTGTCCAAGTACTTTACAAGAAATAAATAATTCTTGTGGAGTACTATGAATACTTTCTAATACTTGAGTAGCTTTTGAGATCCACAATAAACAGTATTTTGAAAGTATCTCTTTCGAGCATTGAGATAAAATTTTATCCAAAATTAATAATCCACTATATCTAGATTGCAAACGATTTAAATGACTGTTTATTGTTGATATAATAACATTATGTATTCTATCAACCTAGAAACAGAAATATCATTTAGGTGAGTGAGTACTTAATAAATAAAGATGGATTCTTGAAACATAAGGTTATTTACAGAAATATAATTTTACCTCTTCCACATCGAATGGTATATCTCCATTAAAATATATTAAGTTTTTTAAAAATTCTTGGTATTCTCTCGAATTATGATCAAAAAAATTAATCAAGTCTATTATTGTTGTCATTTTGTGCTTACGGTAGTACACGTGGGTTTCAATTTTTACTCATAGATAAGGTTAGGTACGATAGTGATTATATTAAACAATTGAGCTATGAAATCCATAAAAAGATAAGTAGCGCTTAACTATACCTATTTTCATACGATGCAAAATTAAAGAAATATAAAACTTAGTTTTAAGAAAGTATAGAATTAAATCATCAAAAATAATCGTACGTAATAAAAAATCCATTTATATTTTATAAGAAATTAATGTAATTTATACTTGGTATGTCTATTTCATTTATTATTATAATTTAATTATTTCAGATTTTATTGTTTTTTTTTTTTAATTATAGAAACTTCTGTATTTATATAATATTAAAATAAGTGAATAGCTCGGTTATTCATTGGTGGGAAATTTTTTATTTCATGATAATATACAATACATGCATGAAATGTTACCACATAATTCTATTTACTTTTGCATTTATGGATTTAAAAAAATTTTCATCTGTACTCTTGCAGATCTGCATAAGTCGTGTGCTTAGAGACAGTTAGAGCATAGCAAATGCCGAGAATCTTTTACACAACGCGATTGGCCTCAATCGCAAAAGGAATTATTATGTAATTTTCTGGTGTGGGTACTCGATGGTGACGGTTTGGATGTTTCTTTTCGTGTCATTGAATCGTGTATACGATTACAGGAACCATCAGACCATTTTGGGTATTCTTTATGTTAACCATAATAACAGTTTATCTTTTATTTTAGTAACGGCAAATTTCTTAAATATGAAATAATATCTTTTTTAAACTTTTGTTATGCTAAACGCGTCTATACAACATAACACACATTAATGCAGCACTGTAATTAAAGTGAAAAAGGAAATGTTAGTCACGCATTGTAAACGTAAACAAGAGGAACATCATTGATATGCACATTTATATATATGTATGAGAATGAAGTTCTTTCTATAATTTTTCCTATTCTTCTTTTGATTCTTTATTTTTCTATTTAATAACTTATATGTAAACGCTTTAAAAATACATTTAAGAGTATTAGATGTAAAATTAAGTATTAATACAGCAACAATATTCAGATTATTTAGTATACGCATTGTCATGGTAGACAAATTTGAAAAATATACAAGACATGCCAATGTATTCGCACTTTTAACAATTGTTTCTTTTTCATACTTTTTTTTCAAGTGGCTATCTTTTATCGTTGATTTTCATATGAAATGATTCGTACTTGCTAAAAGCTACGAAGTTCGAAAGTAAATACAAATATTGGAAAGCATAATAATGTAAAAGGGATAAAAACGAATAAGGAATTTTTATTAGTGTTTAAACAAAAAAGAATTACGGCAAAAGATATCAAATTCCTGTCGATTTACCTGCATATAGCAAAGGTATGCAAATGATCCAAAGCTACATAGACTAATGTAAACAGCCGCGAGAAGCGTTTAAAAGCGATAAAAGTTGGATACATATTAGTAGGTTGGTAGGTAAAAATGGAGTCAGAGGTGTCCTGATAAAAGGTAGAAAAGAAGACTCGAAAGAAAAGGATATTTCAATTACATTCACGCGCGTATGGGGAAACTGTGTTGGGCTTTAACGCCTACCGGCCATCCTCCTTTCTGACCAGGACAGAGAGGTTTTCCCCCTCTATGTTGATTTTGCCCTTCTTCCAGCTCCTTCAACAACGTCCTACGTCCTTCCTCTCGCCTTCGAGACTCGCTTCTAGCACTCATTCCTCCATGGATCAGTTCCCCTACCTACTGGTGTCCAGTTATGTTGTGGAGAACGTTGTTTGGGCGACAATTTGTTTGGACTTTTATTTCACGAGATAACTCGTAGGATCGTTGTCGCTTGACAAACACGATAGGAGTTTTGTATCATAATATCGATCGTGTGTGCAGTGATCGGGAGAACTACTCTCCTACGCCGATTTTCTTCGATTTCTCGGTAATCCTGTCCTCGAAGAGACCATTTACATTCCAGACCCACGCGTGCTTTTCAGTACCGCAGGATCTGGTGTGATTAGTGTACCGGTTCCAGTGGAAAACGTGAAAATCTTTATTGAAAATCAACATCGACAACAGTTTCGACCGATTTACAGCTGAAATTTTCAACGATTCGACCGGGAATGCGGCGGGAATCGCTGATGGAAAATGGACATTAAACAGGTATGTAAGTGTAGCGGGTAGCGAAATGGGACCTATGCGTACAGCCATATTGAAAACGGTCACTTTCCGGAGACCGTTGATCGATAGACAGTTAGAAAAGGAGCTTTCGGAGAACGATTTGTTTCCTGCCTGTTGTTAGTGGCTTCTTCGCTTCGTTTACGGTCCGTGAGAGAGCAGACCCACCTTCTGACAGGTGGAATGCGGGGACCCAACATAGCCGTGGGACCCAACAATCGCGATCGCAGCGACGCGAAGCGACTCGTTTAAGTATGTTTCTTTACATCGCGGATTCTTTTGCCTTTCCTTTACTTTCCTTTTCTTTCCCTTTTTTTTTAACGTTTACCTGTGTTTGCTTCGATTTTTGTTTTATATTAAAAACGATTATACTAAAAATGCGGTTCAGTGGGAATTATTTCGTTCATAATAAATATATATTTTATAATCTATGACAGTCGCATCGTTTCCGTTCTTCACTGGTAATAATCGGAGAAAAATTGCCCGTGAAAAGTAAATTGCTTTTATTTTACGCGATAACGAGTGAAAGTCGACGTTCAATCCGTTTTAGAATATATATCACGTATTAGGATCGTATATATAACTTTATCGTCTACGGATAAGCGTATGGAGTACCACCGGATGTAAACCAGTTTTAGCGTATCTCGCCTCGTGCCAGGTTAATTTTAATGGTACGCGATTTTAAATGCGGGAAAATATATTCTATCCGCGAAAAAATTGTTTATCGTCGAAGCGACACGAATTTTCATCGGTCGCTATTTGGACGACAATCGATACATCTATGTACGAAGGAGATATTAATATTATAATTAACCGATCTGAAATCGAAACGGCGTATATCTGCGCGAAGAAATGATAAATTCAATAATTGATCATAATAATTCATAATAATTGATAAAGTGTAACTTACAAAATTGATCGAATGGTTAAGTTTCGAATGATTATCTTTTAAACGTTCGATTAATTATTGTAATTTATAATCAGCAATTATGTTTCTCGATTGAATAAAAAACAGGGAATAATACAAGGAAGGAATACACGCTGGCTACAACGAGTTACCTATTCGTTTGATGTGCAACGATTTTCCAGATGATTACTATAAACACGGTTTTAACGATATAACATTCGCTTGTATCGGTGCGTAGCAATACTTTTGATGCTATGATACTCAAAGATGGCATAACGCGCACTTTTAGCGATTCGAAACGATTTACGTATGCAAAATGAATAATACCTACGTTACTCATGGGAATCGTTGCACGATAGACAAGAGAAACGAACGATTTTACAGGTTCGACGAACATCTTGAGGTCTCCGGAAGCGATCATCGCTGTTTGTACGTTTCATTAAGCCTCTGTTCCGTGCAATCATCTTTACGTACTTCCGAAGACTAAACGCGCCAAGATTTGACTTTCACTCCATGCACTGCTTTCACCCAGACCAAAGGCAATCAAAACCTTACGAAGGTTTTGCATGCTGCTCGATAGAATCGTATTTGAAATTTTAGAGGACAGTACATCGAAGATGCAAAATTAACACTTCACCGACCGGGAGCCCATTAAGATTTAGCTAACGGTGCGACACTAAACCGATTTTACTACATTAAGAATGTAGTAAAAATTGTACTTTGGAAAAGCAGAAAATGCATTTGACGAACCGTGAACAACACTAGTTCAAGACTAACTAATAAATAGAATGGTGTGGAAAAAATGGAAAATCTCCCCATTCGGTTGACTAAGTGTTAACACTATACCTACCACGCCCGGTTAAATGACCATTTCTAAAATTTCGATTAGAATTTCATATATACAACGTAATTGAATCGCGTTTAAACTGTAGACTTTTCCTCAAATATACGTGTAATACATTTTTCAATATTCATTTCTTTTTTCATTGTTTATTTTCTGAGCAAAGTTTGTAGTCCGTGTTACGTGGAAATGTCGCGGTAGGAATAGATGATGCGTCGGTAGGAATATTGTTAAGAACCCTTTTCGTACTCTTTGGCTCGGAATAATACACCGTTGCTTGTAAAACTGAGTCGTTTAGAATGAAATAATTTCCAGCATCGAAAGAGCAAAATATCTGATACGGGAAACATGCGAAATGTCGGGTTAAAAAAGGACGAGCGAACTCGACAGAGTTTGGCTCTGTGGTTCAGATACGTATTTTGAATATTAACCGCTACAAGGAAGCGTATTGTTAACGTTCCTTAGATTAAGTTTCCTGTTCTCTAGCGACATCGTGGTCTGCTTCTGGTCAGAGGCAAGATAATTCGAGGAAGATAAATGGCATTGTCGCGGAGTCTACCCAGGGACGTTGTACGTGTAATATTTTTGTCTCTAAAATAGACGCCGAGGTATCCGTCGACTTTTTTGATCGCGTTCCCTGAATCAGATCGCGAAACTGACCTCGGCTGAACGCGAGGCGTATCATCGTTGAATTAGATTATCCGATAGCGGCCACGAGTTATTCGTCTCACGTCGCACGGTCCTTGTTATCGTTCCTAACGATCTATTACGATCGACGACATTTATAACCACCAACACCGGCTCGGCCTGTTTATCCGAATCTCGTAAATCGCCGGGGTGTAATCGTTTAATTATATTTTCGTTTATTTTGATCGATACCGGAACAAGTAAACTGGAAAGTTTGGACGATCATTTCGAGCTCGTGTATTTTATCGTTCGCGTCGATTAGATTAAATAATTTCTAGGAAACGATATGCTCCAGTTATCCAGAAGGTATCTTCGCGGAAACGGGTACTCCAACATTTTTCTTCGTATTCATACATTCTTAACACGTTGAATGCCACGGGGGTTACCGATAACCGGCTCGCCCAAATTGGTAGAAATACATAATTTGGACAAATGTCAATATTTATCAATTTTTCATGATCACCGTCGTTAACGCAATGTCGTGAAGAAATTAATGCGGTATAAAACGTTTAAAAATAGTTACTCAAGTTTTAAACATTTTCTCGGAGTTTTACCACAAATTGCCGGGAATCGTGGAAACGTGTTACCTTGAAAGGACTACAAGCCTTTCAGGCTTCTTAAAATTTACAAACCTCTCTATACTTCATTTTTTTCATCTCTATTCGAGTGAACTTTCGTCCGAATCTTGTTGCACCATGCGTCGCTATGCATATTAATGGTATGGTTGGTATTTGAACGGACGGGATACCATCGCTTGCCACGAGCTCAAGGATAAGTCATGGTTCAGAGTCATCCGAGACCTTCTAATTTGGCTAATTCGCCCCATGGGGTCAACTCGATTACGCGGGGTCAGTCTCGTACGTCTGACAATTTCTCCACTCGTCCGTCTTCCCAGTCTCCTTTGTCTTTGTTCGTCGAACTTTTACCTCGACATCCCAACTGGGATAGGATGGAAACGAAAAAAGAAGCCGTGGACCGGCGAGGAACGGTAACGTTTAAATAACACCGCTTAATATGTAATACTTGGATAACAGTAAACGAGGATTATGGAATTTTCGCTCGAGTAACATGCCAGTTTCCGCGTGCGCAAACCAGAAGACGCATCTACGGTGAAAGTAGCTAAGAATGTATTACAGGAAGATTAATCGCGCCTATCGAGCCAGTCGAGAGCCAGCATTTAGCTGTGGTGGAAATATTTGCGAAACAACGAGTTCCGGAAATTTTCAATCGTCCTCGTCGATAATCGTTCCGAGATACTCGTGGTATCTCGATACATATTGCGATTTTCACGGCATTGTTCGGAATAACTGAACACGCGGACTCGCTACGAGGCGTTCGCAGAAGTATCATTCCAACAAGAATTCTAGCGGTTGCTCAAGGTTTCGTAGAACAAAGCTTTTCGTCGTCGTCGGATGCAAGTGGTAAGTAAGTAGGGTATCCGGCAACACGCGTTGGTAAACGCAGGATCCTGGTGTGTTTAATCGCTAGGCAAGCAACCTGTTAATAATTGTTTTCGTATCAGCTGTTATCCGAGTATACACATGCGTTCCTGAAGACGGTTGATGTCGTTGAGTCCATTGTTTGGCCACGATATTTATAGAACGATGGTATCAAACATCATGAACGATTGTCAAACAAAGATAAATCTGTATTATTAATATTTGCAAGTAATTAGAAACAATACGCTAGTCAAACGTGTTATCTACAGTGGTATGGTTTTGTAAATTTGATATTGCTTGATAAAAAAGAACGTTATTAACGTTTACGAGGCTTCAGAAGACCTAGTGGTCCGAGTTTTCGAGCAACATCACATGGAACGCTGTTGCTGCAACCAACGGAATCAATTTTGAAAGGACGATATTGGAAATTATGGGTTTCCTTTTAAGATTTAACTAAACTTTATTTCTTTAGGAAGCGAATATCTTTTTTGTACTCGATCTTTACGCAGCGAGAGACAAAATTGAATGAATCGAAAAGGCTAAGAAACACGGTTCGTTCTGGTCCTCTAATTCTTATACACAGTGTAATGTAAACACTTCAACCCGTTCCTAGAATCTCTTCAGCGCATACCTCGACTTTGCATACGTATTTTTTCTCAAAGATTAATTTTTGTTTATACGGATAAGACGTATTTTATTTCCAACGAACGACCATGTCGATGAAAGAGGAAGGAGAACGAAGGCACCCGTAAGAAGCGCATAAATTACGCTATTCCCGATTACACACAACACCCAGCAACGACAGTGAGTTATGCCTGCTCCGAACCGAGACCAGCACTGCTGTAACTGTTTCGTACCCTGTTACGGATACACTGTCACGGTCAGAGATAGTACGTACGAGAAAATTGTACGAGTCTGAGAGATGCAGTTTGCAATATGAGTATCTTTAATACGATTTAACGTTCGGAATCTGCTTGCAACCTTGCTATTTTTTTACCCGCACATTAATCCAAAGTTAATAACGCGAACTGATTTTGCACTCGGTAACATCTAATGTGCAGTTTTTCTTTACACGGTACTATGGCTTTATTTTCTTAACGGACCGTTCTCGTTTCACGGTGATCCGTAAGAATTATTTACGTTCTTTCAGCTGTTAATGTTGCTCTTAATCTGTGCTTTTTCTGTTTCGTATTCCGAATTCATTTCAAACGAAATCTGAATCTGTTTAAGTATACACGTACGATAGAAGATTTAAACGAAAGAAAAGCGAAATAATAATAAAAGTAAATTATAACGTAGGATTGTATAGGGGACTAGGGATAATAAACGTAAAACCCAAGCTTTTATTATACATAAAAATATATATTCCTTTGTCAGGTTTAAGTACTACCTCGAAGACAGTCCTCTGTCTATTGTGCTTGTTATTAGAAAAACCTGGCCATTTATATAGAAAGTGGTAAGCCACCTCCGCACCAATAAGATGTTAGCATAAGGGTTCTTGACATCTGATTGGTTTGACGTTGTCCCGAATTCGGTAGTGTGCTCAGATTCGGTTAACCACGCGCAGCGTTTACGGCTTTACAAAGCTACGGTTTATTGCCCTTAAAAATATCGTTTATTGCCTGTTGTGTTATAAAATAATTTGAATAACGTATAGAGAAGTATGCACCTTAACTTCTATAGTGTTTGCAAGCCGTATAACCTAACAAATTTCGATTCCATTCGGTAACTTTGTATTAGTACTTGCACGATTTCGGCTTTTCTCGGAGAATTATCGTAGCGACTGTTTCGAATGCTCTCGACCAATAGAAAAGCAGCGAATCAGTATTTTGCAAACAAGTGAAAATTGACCGTTTCTACATTAACATTCAATTCGCAACGCTATCATTTTTACGTGCAATGCATCGTATTCTTTGTGTGTGTTAGTTTCGTGATTTTCGTGGTTTCGCAATAATACTGGAATTATCGAGCGTGTGCAGGTGCAAACGTGATCTGTGTGTCAAACGAACTTTGGTGACGATCGGTTTATTGAAATTACTACATGTAAGTGGTGAGCGTTGGAAGAAACAACATGGAGGAAACAAACATGATCGACCGAATCGATGGAAGAAAAGAGATTTTAATCCTGCGAACTTTCATTGCTCGCGAAACGATTCTCCTGCGTAATAATGACGTGTAATAGACGCCTTCGAAATCGAACGAAGCGCAAGTGGCAGAAGAAATGCTGCGCGCGCTTTCACCAAATTACAAATGACAGATGGCGAAAGTTGTTATTCTTATTTTATCATCGTACAAAATTCTGGGAGAGATGATGCAACGTTACGGAGGCTACTTTCCATGGGAAGCTCTTCGTTTGTCCTAATAGCTTGAATTTACGCTTTCACGTTAGCGGTATTGAAGTAATTTTGCAGTGCCTGGACGTTTATCGTAAATGTAGGAGCAGGAAAACAAAACGGAGTTTAAAACGTAAGCCAGCCAGTGGCATAGAGCACGAACGTATCTCTCATTCATTCGTCTCGGAAAAAAAAAGAAAAAGATGCTCCGGTACCAGTTCCATCTCTATTGTTTCATACTCGTCGCATAAACCCACACAACGATTCTACAATTTAGCCAGGTGTATATACGTGCAAGGTGGTCGGCCAGCGATCGACCAATCGCGTGGCGAGTAGTTAGGCGCCGTTCGTAGTCAGATGCTATGTGCGAGCGCGCGGCTCGGTACCGTCAGTTCGTATTCGACCTTCAGCGCGCGTGGTACGTTCCTTCCATCGATCGATTTTCCGTGATTCCATAAACGCGTTCTCGCTTTCGAATTGTGAATGTGACTCTTGAAGTTTTGTGATCGAACGTGACCGACAAGCAGACACTGGTGTGGAGCAGGCGTTAAGATCCATGCGACCAAATCAGGTAGGCGACTTTTTCGTAATTGTAACCAAATAAGATCAACTCTATAAAGTGAAACGCAGGAAAAGATGAAAAGTTCAACATCAGTATTTCTGACATTTCTATAATACATAGTATTTGAGCGATGGAATTATGAAATTCATAAAAAAGTAGAGTTGATCAATTTGGCGTCTATAGAAATGTTTTAGACAAACTGTCATGGCGGATTAACGCGCTCAGATTTGAAATGCTTGTTCTTTGAAGCGTGGTTTTTCCTTACGTTCGCATCAATAATTTTCTATAAAAAAAATCGCGATACTCCTATTTGGATAAGTTGTTTCGCGAGAATTTGAAACAAAATATAAGGATATGAACATATAGAAAATTGATACAGGTATTATATCAGATGATTGCTTATAAAAAATGACTAATCAGAAATTACGATAACGGACTAAGCAATTACAATAAATTGCTCGTTAATTGAAAAGCTGCTCGAGATAAACAATATGAAAATATTGTAGATAACAATATCAACGTTCGATAATAAATTGTCATCCGTCTAATAATAGCTCTAAAGCTAAAATTGGTAAAAGCAATATTATCATTTGAGTTCTTAGATCGTTACTATATCTGTGTATTGCGAAGTTACACAGATAATGTTTTATCGATCTCTATTAAGCAGGGAATCCGATTTTTCATTCTTACCGTAGTTTTTCGACTGAAATGAGCCATTTCTATTAATGGCAGGACTCGTTTCCTTATTGAATCGGCGGACAACGTGTGATGTAATAGAGTATTGTTTCTTGTTTACTGCGGTCGATAGGGAAACTTGCGATGTCCTCGAACGATGGTGCTTTATTTCCATTCCATTCTAGTAGAAAATTATTGTAATTTTGCCTACCGTAGACATGACCTCGGTGTTATTGTTTGGCACGTTCGCGCGTCTCATTCAGCTCGTATTGTTTTGTTTACTTTTTAAGGCTTCCTCATAATCGTAATCGATGTACGGTTGAAAAGATAGCTACGTTTGTTGCCGGAATGGCTTTACGGAGTATTTGGACATTTCTGATCGTTAATCGGTGCCGGTTTGTTGTTATCAAACAAAAGTCGCGTGTCATTTTTTACCAAATATTTTCTTTCCTTACTCCGTGGTTGAGTTATTTTTAGTTATTTGAGTTATTTAGCGCACGATGGTTTAGGCTGTCTGATCAGATAAGTTTAGCAAAGATTTCGAATAATGTATGGCGTTGATTCGCAACGCGTTGCTTCAAGACGTTCTTCCCTTAGAAATTTCGCGTAACGAAATATTTTGCAATTTGAAGTTTCGAAAAATTAAAAAAATAGAAAAAAAGAGATAAGCATCCTGATAGGGTATTAATTTTTCATTTATTATCATATCAATGTAACTTTCTATTTCACGGAATAAGTAACAAGTCGCTAGTTAATCAGTCTCGTGTCGTAATAGAGCTGCAATCGAAAAGGAAAACCGTGTACATCGCATTTCGAATTGAAAAGCGTGGCTTTGCGCTCGTTGTAGCTCCTGTAACGTTCGATCAACGATGTCACGAGAGATCTCCGCGTTAACAGGTGGGGTTCACGATTAACCCTTTCGCTCCGCCGGCGTACCGTCACTGAACGGAAACTCGCGTCAGAAATAATGCCATTTTAAAGGGGTGAAACCAGCGTTGAAGTTTCTGAATTTTCTCTCATTTTTTAAACATAACTTTGTAATGGTACTTGATGAAGCAAAACCTTTCAAACGGAAAATGTTTAATTTTTAATACTCTATCGCCCTACTATAAAAAAAGAAACACAGAAAAGCTTGTATTCAAAGCATGAAAAATCGCTGAAACTTTAAGATTCGTTATTAGCCCCCTTAAAAGATATTTTGCCGTCAAAAAAATTGCTCCACGCAGAACACACCATGCTCTGTACACGCATAAAATTTCGTTGAAATCAGAATTTCAGAAGCGGATGAATTTCCTTATAATACAATGTACGAATACTTTTTGTAGCCAGTGTACATAGATAACACGCGCAGCTCGCGGTGCCCTCGTGCGCGTATTAACGAGAGGGCCCTAAACGCGACGATGGATCGCGTTAATCGTAACGGTGAGATCGTCGCATAATTTGTCACGCTGCGCGGCCAATAGGATCGGCGTGTTGTACGCGGTGAGCCGGGCCCGGAAACGTATTCCGGGATAATTTCGCGCATACCACCGCGCGCCCGACCACCGTGCAGACGATTCCCCCTGCCTCTTACGTCATTACGGCCCTGATGTAATTAACCGTGCGGAAGTTAACGAGCGGCGATCATCTATTCGAGCTCCGCGTTCGAGGAAGCGAACGCGCGCGGATGCGGAGAGGATTCCTTTGGAATTCGTCGCGGTATCCGTTCTCCCTTCTTCGTTTCCTTTCCTCGTGTCGGGGGATCGGGGATAATAGGGACGATCAACGGAAATACGAACAGTTAAAGGAGTCTGGTAAATAACCGTGTGTCCTGATATCGAAGTATGAAACCTCGCGGCGGTTTCCGGTGATAACATTTGTCGTAGCGTTTAGGAACCTTTGTACACGCGTGAACACGTGTGTGGTTGTAGCAGATAACATGGCCTGTAAAGGGTAATCGTAAAAACAATGCGTTCTTGTGTATCGTACGATATCGATGATCGAGCACGCTGTAGAGGAATGTCCGGCAGCAGATTAACCCTTTGCACTCTGAATTATTTGTCAATTTTATCGCCAATAACTCGCTAGTATTTTAGGTGCTTTATTTGAAATTTACTTCAAGTGACGATTCCTTGAACGGCGCTTCTTTTTTTTTTATTAATTATATTAAATATAGCTTTGTTGTTACTTATGTTTGTTTAATTTCGTTGACCCTTTTCTCTTAAATTTTTGCCCACTACTGTGTTTAAAATGGCATTTTAAAAATGTCGATTCGAGCTACGTTAAACCGGGATTCTTGAAGTAGGCAGGAAAATGGCGCTTTTCCGTGGCATACTTCCTCTCGAGGAATAGAAAAAAGAAAGATACCGGTCGGTCTAGAGGGGTGGTCGAACTTCCGGTCCCGCGACGAGTTTGCCGCTAGGGAGGGGAGGGGGGGGGGACCGTTACGCCGGCGAGACGGAGCGAAATGCAGAGGAAACCGCGAAAAAGCTATGCGCTGAGGCGGCTCGCTTCTTACAGCCCCGTGGAACGCTCGTAAAATCAGGTTTACGGTAGACTGACAACGAGATAAGGACTTTGCACTAACAGTTATGCCCGCTATTTCTCGCGTCCCGCGTAAATGCGCAGAAAAATGCTTGTTTTGGCTTTTTCGTGTTCCTATTTTCCCTATGCGAAGTCCCTAGGCGACTTCGTCGTGTTCCGTTTAACCCCTTGGCATACAAATAAAATGGAACTCGATCCGTCCAAAAAATACTATTTAATTTGGTTCAACCGAACAGTTACGTACAAATTTAGAAACAGAATATTTTATTTTGAAATTCTTTTTGAAAGGGGTGAGTGGGGAAGCATCTTGAATATTCTAAATAAAACAGAATCGACGTACGAGTGAAGCAATCGAGTAATCTAATAATATGTTGCACGGCGTTTCCTGAAAATGGTTCTTGACGAGTCAGACTCGTCAAAGTTTCCAGTGGCTCATGAAACGAATGACGACCCTAACTGGTCGTTGTGCGTCAAGGGGTTAACGAGGGAAAAAGAAAAAGTGTTTCGACGAGAGACGAATCGCGCAGCTGGGGAAACTTTTTTTTACGTATTATCGTTTAAGATTCTAAATAATGTTCGGAAGGTATTCGAAGAACGCGAAGGAGTAGCAGTTGTACAGTTAATGGAGGATATAAGAATTTTTTCGTACGCGCTGAAGCTGTGCCATCTACCTGCGCTTCAGGCTTCGCCAAAGCGTTCAGACTGTTACGGTAAATAAAAGCTGCAAGCATTAATCACTCGAATGGAAGCAATTAGAAACTTTGTTACCGAGATGTAGCGCTTAGAGGGGCAATTAAAATTCTGCTATGAAATATGTTCGATTGTTGGAACTCGAGATAACGAATACGGATCCACCGTGTGCGGGTAAAATCTGTGCGCGTGCGGTCACGCGAGTGGCCCCAGGAATTGCGTGCACCCTGGTTAAACTCGATCGAAAACTTGGAACATGCCGTTGAAATTAAATTTACCGAGGAGAAAGCCTGCGCGTTTAATGAACAAAATTTGTGTTTGTACCCGCGCGTCGTGATCATAAATTGGATAACGCGAAACTTCGACGAAGATAAATTTGCAGCGGAATTCGAGCGAACAAAATTTAGATCGGGTCCTGAGTGGACCCAGGGTTGGTGGTTCGAGGGAAAAATAAAGAGCTCGTCCAGATCCATTAGCGATTATTCGTGTACGTTTCACGTTTTTTATTTCGAGCCTGGACGAATTAATAAGACGATCAACTAGCAATCGCTGAGAGCTATTGTATTCCTCGCGTTTACCGTGTCGCGAGTTTAATGGATTTTTCTGTTAGCAAGCTTTTCGTCGCCAAGCTTTTCCATCATGATTCCAACCTTCGATTTCCACTTCGTCTCGCGTTTTGGATTCGTATGAAAGAAGGCGTTAAATATCAACGACAAAATGGTGGAATTTCTGTGGAAAAAAAATTTCATTTCTGTGGAAAAAGCGATTCGAATCTTTGCTGCCGTGGAAAGTCGTTGAAGTTGAAATTAAAATTCAAACGATCGGACGCGCGCAATTATCCATTAAGCGTTGATAATGACCGCGCGACCGTGATTGTAAAAGATAAGTACGCTAATGAAGATATTCGAAAGTGACGATAAACCATGGTCGGTGGTAACGAACATTGTGGCGAATAAAAGCCTCGCTCGTAAAAGCTGCTGGGGGTACGATAAAAGTGGCGGTAAAAATTTAACCGCGATCGCCCAACGAACAGGCTTTCGAAAAAGCGTTGCAACGTGTCGTCGAGAATTCTCTTGCACACCCGTTACGTTACGCCACGCGTGGAACCACGCAGAAAATCTCATCGGGGCTATCGTTACGCCTAATGAATATTTTAACGTTGAACCGGTACAGAATATAACTCTGTCGACTACCAAACTCTCTGACGTGTTTCGCTGCCGCTCGGCAATGGCCGCTGGGTGCCGTTTGCCCTCGACTAATCCGCCAGCAGGAACGATTTTATTGAAAGACCGATATGCAGACTGTCTCACCTAATCGATCCGTTTAATCGTCTATGACGATTGAAAAAAGAAAAGGTACTCCATAAATGTGAAATTGTAATTGGCTTTGAATTGGGTGAATTTTAGCAGCGCTTCTTTCAGTAAACGTTCTTCTTTCTTTAACCCTTTGATTGCTAAATACTCCTATTGGGAATGGGGTTTTATATTGCTAAATGAAATGAACTCTTATTTGTGAAATAATACTTAGATATTTATTGATACTTTTATATAGCACGAGGAAGGGCAATTATGACCGAACCTAGCGAGTTTTGTCAGAAGACTAGCAGAACGCAGTGGTCGAAATTCTTACAACCCCGTCCGGGTCCTTCAGCCCCTGCAGTTCTGTTTCTCGATGTTTTCGAATTTTCTAAAATGCCAGATGTGGCTTAACTTCTTGGAAGAAGCCCTTAAGAAAGTACGTTAAGAGAAAGCTGGTTTATTGTTAATTTTTGCTTCGTAGTATTTCTGTATTCAATTTCCAACAACTCCCGGTCGAAGTGCTCTATTAGCAATTGCGTTGCTCTAAATGGGGGCGTATCATAGGGTGAAAATCACTGGATTCTGATAATCGTTCGACGCCGCGAGACACAATTTGGCGACGAACGTCCCTTAATCTAATGCTTCACCGATCGATTAACGATTGGGAAACCGATCGTGTCTGGTTGCTGGTGCATTATGCATTACAGGGAGGGGGGACGGCTACGCGGGACGTCGTATTTAACATTTTTCTCGATTACACGATGAAGCCGTTTGCCATCGACCTCGTCTACGCGCGTTAATTTATTCCTCCACGGCCCTCCCGTGCGCCGGTGATAACAGTTTCGATCTACTCCCTTCCTATTCGAGAACCCTGGCGAGCACATCCACGAGTAAATTGAAATTGCTCGGCATTCGCGCGATCGCCGGAGTTTTCTTTTAAGACACGGTTTTCTAACCTTCTCCGATTCTCCACACCCCTACTTGTAATACCCAAGTAATTTGCGAACCTAGCTCCTCTGCGTAAAAGAGATTATTAGTAAGCCAAGGAAGAAGCTTTGGTATCTCAGAATAGACAATTTCGAGTTAACGTTTAATCGTCTTAATTTATTTAACGTGTTACAAATTTTCAAGTAAAAATAATTTAGCTATTTACAAATTGGGAATTAGGATTTTAAGGGGACGCAGGAATTTCGCATCCGATTTTGCAATTTTCCTTATCCATTTATTTATTCATGGGAGGATACCCTTTAGCTTAGCTTGTGAGAAACTGAAGGGTGGTGCAAATTCACGTGATTGTAAGAATAATTATTAAGACAAAATATATTTGAGAAGACGAAACAAACTTCTACGCAAAGTCTTCTTCGCGTGAATTTTAATTCGCGCAAAAGTCCGCGGCCTAATCGGTAAAGCCCCTCTCTTCTTATCCGATTCCTCGGGCGTACGAGCCTCGAACAACGAGAACAACGGGAAGAAAAGAAGGTTGTAATAACCCGACGCCGGTCTTACTCGTCCGATAAGAGGGGTAAGCTACAAATGTTGGCGATCGTTGGCTCCGACAAAAGATATCGTGGCCGGTACACGTACGGAAGTGGTAGCCTGAAAGGACAAACTGCGGGGTGTATCTATCGTGTGTATCGTAAGTCTTCCACGCATCTTTTTGCTTTGCACGCCGGTGGCTCGTGTATCACTGGATCATGATTCAGCGATGACTAACAGGCAGCTAGCCCTGGGATCGTTATGCGAAGATGCTGCTGCTGTTGCTGATGTTAGCCGGGCTGCGTATAGCTAGTTGGGTCGTTAGGCCGGCCGATTAGACGTTAGTTAGTCCCTCCTTTAAAGATCTACACGTGTGTACAGTGCCGGGCAAAAATATCGGACCACCTATGACCCCTTGTATTAGCTTTTTACGCGCGGTGTTAGCCGGTGCGGATCAACCTTGCAACGGTTTAATCCCGCTGGTACCATGGAGCAGGGTACTTCATAATACTTTTTGTAATACTTCAAAGGGTTAGGTTTCGCTCAAACAGACAAAATCCCCACCATAACTGCTTTCAGACCTCCAGGTAAAATAGATGCTGCTGGTAAATAATTAATTATCTATGAATCCGACGATTAATTACTTTCGTTACCTCTAATGGAATATTTTAATTCGAATACATTTTTAATTTATCCAATTTATTTTTATACCCTGGTTGTTTTATCAAATATTTATTCTTCCACCCGGAAATCGTTTAGTTGCTGTAACGACGGAATCAAAAGTTTGATTCTTTCAAACCGAGTATCTCAATATATCTGTTCCGCTTCAGAGACGTGTCATTTTTGTTTATTTAAGTAGTAAACACGCTGGAATGACTTTTAGTCGAACATTGTACGGGTAAGGATCGATAGTCGGTGTCGTTGCACGGTTCCAGGACGAAAATCGAGAGCATCCTGCGGGAAATTAAAATGCGCGGTTGGTGTCGGGGATTATGCCTCGGAAAATGTTCCCACGGCTTTCGAGGGACGTTAATCCGGAATTTTCGTCGGTTGACCGCCGGTGTAGCGGCTCCGAACGCCATCAACGTCTCCCTTCCTGTATACGTTTTGCGCTCCCCCATGAAATCCAAATTAGCCTGCAGGAAATTAATGCTGGAATTCGCCTCGACACAAATACACCTGGCGTGCCATCGAAACAAAGTCGAAGAGTGTCTTCGACGCTTTAACGACGTACGTTTCACCTGTTGAAAGGTGATTTTATTTTTCTGGAAGACTTCTTTCGTTAATTTTAATCCCCGAAGTTTTCATCGTGTCGTTTGGGATCGTGCCTCGAATCTGACTTAACGCTTAGCCAATCGAATTGGGAGATCTCCAATTCTTTCCTCTGCCATTAATTCTATTTGCTTCTGTTATTAATTACTTTTGAACTGGTATCGGTCACGGTTCATCAGATGCATTTTCTGCTTTTTCAATGTGCAATTTTTAATAAATTCTTACGTGCAGTTAGCTAAATGTTAATAAGCTTCCGGTTACTGAAGCGTTAAGCTGGTGTGTTACCAGAGACGGATCACAAAACGTGAGCTTTTCATCTTTTTGTAGATCGCAAGCGTGAAAATTTTTATCTTGCCGTGTTTACTACGGTAATAAAAGCTACATATCTACTCTTATATTTTGGACGGAACCTCTACATTCACGGAAGTCCGTTGCCCGAGAGTTAATTATTTTGTCTCGGGGAAAAATACAGATCCGAGGAAATATGTTTGTTAGCATCTTTTTTCAAGGAAGTATCCATGCATATTTTGTCACGCAGTCGTTAAACTCCGCATTGATATCGTTCAATCTCCGCGGTGCCGTTAGCATATAAAGTTAATTGATTAAAGCGTGTTTCTGTTAGGCTTAGCTGGCAATTAAGCGGATTATTATTTTCTTTTTCTGATCCGCTCCTTGGTCAAGGCATATTCGCGAAGCTGTTCCTGGAACGTGAACCTTATCTTCTTCTTTTCATTCCAACTGTTTATCGTCGAGTGGGTTACAAGCGAATCAGACCTTCGAGATCAATATTTTTCCACCGATGCATTTTATTATTCCATCGAGCAGAGATATCTTGGGATCGAGAGCCTCGTTAACGGGACGCCGTGAAAACGGTTCACGCGATCGTCACGGTTTTATAACAAAATCGTTTTTTCTTCTTTGTTTTTTCTTTTCTTTTTCGTTTTTTCTTTTATTCGCGCCACGAACTTTCTACCGCGCGGCGCCGTGCCTTTTTCAGCGCCAGCGAAAACGTTAAACAGTCGTGACTGATATTTAAATTAAACGGAACGAAACTACCGTCCGGAAAACGTTATTCGCGTTTACGGAGAATAGAAAACGGTGGCTAGAAAGGGGACACAGTTTAATTGATTTTCCATTAACGATCCCTAAAGCCGTTAATTTACTTAAAACAATAAAACCCCGATCTGGTGGAAAAGAAAGAAGCGAAAGAAGAAAGTAGCATTTTTATTTTCGGTCGATTTCACAACCCAACGAAATTCTACCCTGTTGTGCATCGATGTGTCTGATGCAAGAAATTTCGTTATTAATCGGTGTTACGAGCGAGCGATCGCCGATGATAAAATCGAGTTTTGCGTTTCGATTTGCGTCACACGAAATCAATTATTCGCGTTTCGCAAACTGGCTCCGGTCGAGCGCGGAAGGAAGCACGCCGAATACCAAGTGGCCTCTCGAAGCTTAGGCGACAAAACTTTTAACGATACCCTTCCTGTCAGGTGTGAAAACGCTAAACGCGCGAAAGAAACGAACACGCATGCGCGCACTTTCCTGCGCCGCAGCTGCGCACGACCGACCGGAAAAAGATTCAGAGAATTTAGTCACGAGTCCGTATCCTGCACGTTTTCTAATGCACCTCGACGTTGTCCCATGAATCGTACAATCGGCCTGTACAAATCACGAAAAAAAAAAACAACGGCGTGTTAGAGAAATTTTCATTGTTAATGGAAAGAAAGCGGCGTCTTCCGTTCCAAAAACGTCTTTTTCCTTTTAGTCGTGTGTTTTATTTGGTACGGCAGAGTCTCGATTATCCTCGTGTTCCGATAGGTTGACGATAGGTTCTACCGTAGATATTCCCTCTCTTCGAGTAACTCGTAATATTGGCCAACAGTCAAGTGCCATTTAAAAATGAGGCGTCATTAAGAGAAGGTGAACGAAAAGATAAAAATTCAGGATCCTCGCATATCATTTCTTGCTTTGTCGATACCTTGACCAATTAAATGTTCACTTGAAGGTGATGCTTCATCGTACCCTATTCGATGGACCATCGAGGTCTGCGTGCGAGCCAAAGTTTCGAATTCGAAACTTCTTTTACGCGCTGTTTCTTATTAATCGCGACGAACGATAATAAATAGTGCGCGTTGCTTTGCATATCGTTATCTGTAATTATATATTCAACGACTGAACATTTTACCAAAATTCGGTCTACTGTCTTTCACCCCCGTTCCTACCATTTAAAACCACTCTTGCCAGCACGGTCGAACTTGTCTTCTGAACCAGTGACGTAGCCAGAGGAGCTACTTATTTTCTTTATCCCTTTGGGCTTAAACTTTTGTCCGCTACTGTACGTCGGTTTGATTTTCTGCAGTGTTTCTGTGCGTATCGAGGGGGGCGGTAACAGTTCTAGCTACGCCAGTGATTCGAATGAACGCATTCTGTATCGTTATCACTGAATGCTAACGCGTGCATAACACGGGACGAATAAAGACACATGCGGCGGAGAGGTCTTGCGAACGAGTCCGAAGAATGTCGCACGGATTGGCGCACAATTGCAAGCGGCAATCAACGGAATAAACGGCCCGTAGTCGCGTGACACACTTGACAGTTCTCCTATATCCCGCTGCTTTCGTTACGGAACACCGGCTGTGCCCACCTGTTCCAGCTACCATTTCCCGTGGCGAGAGTTCAAGGCTAGAAGGAAACCTGTCAACTTCCTCTTCTTCAGCTTCTCTTCGGCTCTCTAGGTATTCTTGGTGTTTTTTAGGTGTTAGGGTTTGGGTTAGGTTCGATGGATTTTCAAGGGTTGTTTTATTATCATTAACAATTGTTAACCTTTTGCACTCGAGAGGTGAATATTAGTCGTCTGGTGATACTGAGATCAAAGATTTTCGAATGCAAAATTCGCCTCTATTAAACTTCATTTAGATCACTTAAGTAATATACTTAAATTTACATGTATGACTGTTTAACCTCCGGGTCTGATCGATAAACAAAGTCTGAGAACCCACAAAATTATCATTTGGCGACTAACAGTCGCTTCTTGAAAGCAAAGGATTAAGGGAACGAGCAGAAGGAAGGGCGATCTATCTAGCGAAACGATTTGATTGATACACGAGTATCAAGATCAGATTCGGGTTAAGTTCGAGGTAGATTTAGAAGAGTTAGGTTCGGGTTGTAGTTCTAGTCAAGTTTCAATTATACTCGAATTACGTTCGAACTTATCGAAACTTTGGGTCGCAGGAATACCTGCGATATTTCAGATCGTGTGTTCGTTTCAAAGTTTGAAACATCGAATCAAGATAGAGTATTTATTACGGTAGTATGCTCGTAAATTTGCATTCCTTCGCTTCAAACGTTGCTAACGCGAATGCCGTGTTCGTTTTTTTCCGGGAATGCTTTAATCTGGTCTCATCCGAGAAGTTATTCGCAGAATTTAAACGACACTTTAAGGAATGCTAAAAATATCACCATCGGTGGTATATCCGATGGCTAAAATTGAAGAACTCGTTAAGATCGCTTCTTTCGAGCTGAAAGCGTCGTGGACGTTCTGTAAGAGGAGGCTGGTTCTAGAAAACAGAGAAAAAGGATGATTTTTCGTGACTTTTGGCGTTTTGTCCTTGTTCAAAGGAAACATCGAGAAACTAGTTTGCGCGTGTATAAGTGTTTTCGTCCAGAATCAACGACCTCGTCCGTTGATCTCCTGCTAACCTTGCCGGCCCACGAAATATATGCTGCGGCGAAAGAAATTCTGCAGGAAATGATCTTGACTGCTCGTTCGAGGTCAAGCTTCTTCGACGTGTTCGCCATCGTTGAAAAATTTCTGTAACCTATAAGAAAATAACGATTCCTGTTTTTTTTTTTGCACGGCACGCGTGTAATTTTTATCGTTTATCGAACTTTACTAATTGTTAATCGTTGGACAATTTTTCGACGACAAGAATGGGAAGAATGATGAGAGATCGTTTTTTTGCGACAATTAAAACGTTTGAGAGTCAAAGGAGAGATGCGAGAAGACTGTTTTCGAAAGATAGGGAAGGCATTGAACTTTTTCGAATCGTATCCATGATCTTGCACCTTGATCATTTTGTAACCGTACAAAGAACGGGCAGTGTATCTCGATTGTAACTGGAGCAGACGTTGTAGAAAGTGGTCTTGATTTTTTATCGTCCTGGTCCAGCCGACTCCTTTACTCTGCGCGCGCTTGATGCGCGATTTTTTGAATCGAGGACATCCGATCACGATGATCGACTTTGATGTCGGTAGGAAATGTTCCTATTACACTCATAATCGTTTAACATAAAAAAAAAAAAAAACATAAATCCGTACACCCATAAATTATTGAACATCTAATCTCCTCCTAATAGCTTATATCCTGAAACGTTACATGGATAATTCACTTTTGACCCTCATAATTCAATTTTCCGATTCGTATACTGCAGAATATCGTTATCAACGTACCGTTGATTAAAAATATTGATAAATGAAGCTACAATGGCTGACAAAAATTGAAGACCAAAGGGTCAAAGAAAACAAGTTAATTAATTAATAAGAAATAGCCCGATAAATACAATTTGTGTTCTATGTTAATCAATAAATAGCGTTCTACTTTAATGACGATAAAGATAAGTACACGAACAATATTTGCTTATCATAAAACTATGTTTTGCATCGTCCTGTCGTCTTAAACTTTCGTCCGCTGCTGTACGGCTTCTTGTAATCAACCCCTGGATCGTTTCGACCCCGGAGCGACAACGAAGGATTATAAAATCAATCGAGCTCCGTCGAGCAGGGGTAGAACAGGGTCAGGAAGTAAACTCTGCCCTGGACGAGTAATTAATTAGATAACCTCGTGAAAGAAGAAAAGCGAGGTAAAAGTAGCGATGGCCGACGCACAGATAGGATTCCTTTGGACAGCGAGGACGAATCATCCGAAGGAAGGAAGCGAGGGAACACCGAGTAGAAAAGAGATTCGTGCCGGGACTTTCTCACGACGGAGGCTCAGGCAGCCATACCAATCCCTATGGCGAATATTTCTCGTCGGATCCCCTAATTGCGATCTCTTATGCCCGCCTACACCGCAGCCATTTAAATTCGTGTCGTTTACGTTCCGCTGCGAACAGGGCTTCTTTATTTCGTAGACGAACAACGAGGGGGAGGAGATCCATGGAACAGTGCCCCAAATTTTTGATCTATGTACACATGTAAAAAGACATGTCCTGACTGACTGACTGACTAAAGTATCGAAGCTAGAAACATGAAATTTGGACAATGGGTGGTTCCTTTTATGACGTAGGCACCCACTATGGAAAGATTTTTTGATATTCCACCCTTAAAGGGATTAAATAAGGGTTGAAAGGTTGTTTGAAAATTCGCCGATTTTTAAGAGCAACAGCTAGTAGCACATAATTTCTGTATCTGTAAGCCGAACGTTCTGTTTTGAAATTGAAACGCATACGCGTCACCTTGCTGCTCTGTTTCTTTTTATTCGGTAAGATAACAACGTATAATTCTGGCGTGTTACATTAGTGTCTATTCAGCGTCTATTTAGCAGGGAAACAAATAGTAATTTTAGCAGTGTGTCTGGAACGAACGTTTACGACTGCTCCACACATGAAAGTGGCAGGCGAAAGTTTCGAGGAGTCAATGGCCTTTGGCGAGCTACGTAGCTCGTTACACCGGTATAGTTGCTCACTTTTTCTATCGCACTTATTATTTTCTTTTTTTCTTGCACTAGCTATGTGCAAAAATATCGATCGTTTTCAATTTAATACTCGGACGTTGAATTGATCGCTTAAAAGATCTGGAGATGCGTCTAAAAAACGCAGACGTTTGTCGCAAAGAACGATGGGAACTGATATTTTTTTTCCCTTTTTTTTTTTTTTATTTCAAATTATGCCAGCGATCAATTCACGTTCATTTCTTACTTTAATTAGAGCGAGAGTTGGGCTCAGGTGTACGTAAAACAAAGTGAAGTTTTAAGATAATATTATACGTAATATTCACATATTCCCAGAATCGTACCCACTCGATCGCATTCCTACAAATATCATAGTAGTTTCACTCTTTCCTTCTCCGAATTTTCGTTGCTCTTAAAACGTGCGCGGTGCTTTTAACCGATATCGTACGGATACGAACTTATATTGTGTAGCAAATTCAATAACGCGCGTTACGTTCTCGCATACGTTACC
Source organism: Tetrapedia diversipes (assembly GCA_033822845.1). Lineage (NCBI taxonomy): Eukaryota > Metazoa > Arthropoda > Insecta > Hymenoptera > Apidae > Tetrapedia > Tetrapedia diversipes. The sequence continues at coordinate 967,124 of JAOPTO010002393.1, read as the reverse complement.
CTATTTCTTGTTTCCCTTCGGTTCTCTCTGAGCGATCGTAGAAAACGAAGCATGCAACTTCCGCACTTTTGTGCTCCCTTCCTTCGTTTCCCCCCCGTGAGTCGCGTAACTGTGACGAAGACACTTTGATCGGCCACCGTGCCGCCTGCAAATCGGTGAAACGACGAAACCGAGAGACGGCCGAGTTTCCGAGAGAGCAGATACGGATGGAAAAGCGAATTTTCAGGCTTGTCGCAGCTCTCGCAACATCGCTACCACCTTAGCATACAATCGTGGGAGGTTCCGTTGCAAAGCTACGCTCCATTTTCTTTCCCTTTGTCCTCCTCTTCCTCGTCTTCCTCCCTTTTATAGATACCGCAATAACCACCCACGGTAAATGCACGTTGCGAAATGTTTTTTATTATCTCGAAAAAAAGAATGGAAGAGTACAGTGAGGGGGTAAAGGGAGAGAGAGAGAGAGAGAGAGAGAGATTCGTATTCTAACCCTTTCTCACGGTGTAACGGAATAACAAAAGGAACGGCTTGGAACGATCTTTTCATAAGTCTTAGAAATTGAACACGGAAATGCTACGAAGCAAAAATTAACCGAAAGCCAGTCTTCTTTGTACTTTTTGAAGGGGTTCTTTCAGATCTGGCAATTTAGAGAGTAGAAAAATTTTAAGAAAAAGAAGGGGTCGTAGGAATTTCGACCACTGCGTTTGCTAGTCTCATGAAACAAAGCTCGTAAGATACAGTCTGAGTCGCATCTTTCTCTTATTACATAATATAATAATTTGAAGCATTTTAAATAAGAGTGTATTTTATTTAGCTATATTAAAACCCCATTTCTAATAACACCCGTTTCATGGAAGCTGGAAGGATTCATAGATATGAATGATAGCTTAATCCTCGTACTTGTTGGAATGTGAAAGAGGCGTAGCCACGCATAATTTTGTAAATGTAACATCGGTTTGAAATAGAAGCCTACAGGATTAGCATAATCGTTGCCTATCTTGTTTACATACCTGCTGCGTCGAATACTTAATCGGGCGGCAAATAAATTTAGATAATTATTAGCCGTTGCAAAAATGCTTGGAGTGGTCGTAAATTTTTAAAGCCTGCAATTTATCTGGATAAACAACAAGATTTTCGTTTATTTTCCAATACCATCGAACGATGTTACCATCTTCTCTCCTCTTTCATCGTTCAACTTTCATGCATCTTGATCGCGGTCTTCTATTATCGAGCAATTTATTTAGAGAAAGTTCGCCGCATCCGATGCAACTTTTTTTTCTGATTGGACCTAGGTCGTTAATTCTGATTAATCCTTTCACTAACCACGAGTTAGTTCTAAGTTGGTTAGGCGATCTCTGCTCCGCGTATGCACGCGGTGCATTCTTTCGCGTTGCTACTGCCAATGCTACCGTGCATATACTTTCTATCGACCTTCGCTAAAATTGTTGAGCAGAAAAAGGAAAAATATGTGACCAACCGGTGGAACGATTAAGCCAGACAATGCGTATTCTAATTTATGGTAAGCAGGTCTAAATATGACGTCATAAAAATGTAATTCTAATGCTTTGCTAACGAACATTACAAGAAGTAGAACGATAATATTATCAATGAAACAACCAATACTTCGCTGTTAACGGCAATATTAACCCCTTTTGACGTACAATGACGATTTAGGGTCGTCATTCATTTTATTTGTACGCCAAGGAGTTAACAATAGTGGAATTATTTTTGTACGAATTTCATTAGCGGGAAGAACATTTTAGCTGAACTCTTTATTAGAATTTGTTCATCCGAACGAGGACTCATGGACAGTAGGTAAAGCGATACGAGGACTTATTATACAAACGATCTGATTATTCAATGTCCGACTTGTCCGTCGAGAGGTTCGCGTAGAACAGGAGTTATTCATCGTGGCAAAGAAGCCAGTCGCTCTATAAATAAATAAATAATTCTTGTATCTGGGAAGAGAAACAGATCTCTAGCCCCAGATACCAAGAGCGTTCTTTTCCTCTGACACGTTTCTCACAATGTCAAGTACGCGTTGCCTCTTCGAGGTCACCTGAATTTCTGTTTCACGCGAAACCAAATGGAGGCCACCAAGTCGTTTCTGTCGTTTTTCTAACCCGTCTCGACGACGATTTTTCATTAATCTTCGATTGTTATGATAAAACGCGCACGGTTACGTCGAGTCCGTTCTTGATCGAATTCATTTCTGTTCACGGTTGAACCTTGACCGAGGATCACCTTGGAAAAACCTGGTAACGATCTTAGAGCCGTGAAAAAAAAGTAAGAATAATCGTCGAAGATTGTGTCGTTGCTTCGTGACAGGATATACTCGATCATTCGTGGCACTGACAATTTACGGTTCGTGGTGTAACGAGGTGTAAAATTTTTTCGTGCTACCGAGTGTAACATTTTTCATATTTCTTCGTGACTAAAACACGGTAATAAAAGAATACGTATCGTAGCAGTTGTGCAAATAAAACAGCAACGTGAATCATCGACGTCGCTGAAAAAGTTGCCTCGTCTTTATGTATCCGACGAAGTGGAGCATAGAAAAAATGTTCAGACTGCAACCGTTACCTGTTGTTAGTTTCGCAATTAGAAATTAATGAAAATTCTCAGGACGTCCGTGGTCGTTACAAAGATAACTTCGTACACCTGTATTTTCAACTTTCCGTCGAATTCCCCGGGCAAAAATAGAACAACGATCAGCTTATGAAACACAGATGTTTTTCTTTTAGGTATTCCAATTGGATCGTTAGCCTGTTACAAAACGAAATAACGATCGATTATGTAAGTTATGCATTAGTTACTAGAAGGTCGGGTTATCCCAGACCTTTGAGCGGTCGCTGATTCATTTGCATCTTTCAACGACGTTGATCCTCGAGTGCATCGATTGAATGCACCCTTTCACCTTTTCCGTTTCGTTTACGCGCTTTGTTTCACGTTTCCACTGTGCGACACGCGATTGGCTATTCACGTGTGCATTTCAAACGAAGTTAACGCTAGGTTTATTGGTCCCGTCAATTCGGCGGGTTTTGGACTTCACGAGCAAAATTTGCGAAAACGATTACTATTATTCCTAGCAATTTTTCTTCACTTTTATCGATAGAGTGACAAGAATATACCCTAATTTATTTCCCTCTCAGCTGTGCAGTTTCAAATTCTGTGCGATCAATACGTTGGGAATGCTTTCTATAAAAGGTAACGCAGAGGTGCACGAGTGGCAGTGACTATTTCGAGATGCACGGAAAATTAATGACCGACTGTTGACAGTGTTCGAAATAGCTTGTACGTGCACAGATAAGGGTATATAGTTTTGCTAATTATCGGCGATAAGATAAACAATTATTGTACCGATAACGGTCGTTAGCGATTGGGTACATCCTGTGTAATAAAACGCTTGTACTGTTAACGGTAACGCGTTAGTACACAGCTGGTTGGTGCGTGACTTCTTTCCGTAATCATAGCGATCGTATCTTTTAAATAGAGTTCAAACGCAGGTGGGTGTCTTCTGTTTATTACGAATAATATGGGGCGTCTTTAGTTTTTGGGAACGGTTTACCTATTTACTCGTGTGCCGCGGACATTTGCGTGTGAAACAGAAAAGATCAGTGTCACAGTTTATAGCAGTTGGAGTTCGATCAAGTTGTTGGATTCTCTTAGGAATTGAGGGCATCCAAGGATGATACAACTCGAACCTAACCCGAATCTAATCCAAATTCGACCGTTGGTTTCTCGTGATCCTTCAGGATGGTCCAAAGGTCCTGGATATCCTTTGGCTCTTCGAGATGTCCATATATCTTCGAATTCTATTGGGCTTTTTGGCTGTTTCAAGGACCTATGGACTATTTTAGGACATTTTGAGCCTCCAGGATGATTCCAAGATCGTTGAGATTCTTTGGATCTTTGGATCTTTGTTATATTCGTATGTTCTACGACTTCATTAGACTCTTCGTTTGCCCAAAGTACCTTACAACCATTTCCCTTGGGGCTACTGCTATTTGTAATAGTAAATTACACGTTTCAAATAAAACGTAAAAGTTGTTATCGATAAAATCGTTTTCTTTTATGTAATAAATAATATGTGCGCTTGTTAACGAACTTTTTTTTCCGGCGTAATTCACTCGCAACGATCGTTTTGTTTGAACGTTAGCTCATTTTTCGCGTATGCTATTACAAAAATGATATATTAATATCGAGTGTCGTCTCCTAGAACAATAATTAAGAAGCCAAGACAAACGATACGTCGTATACTTTTAATCTCCCTTTTCGTCCGTCGCGAAATTCTGATACATTTACCTGAGCCTGTCATTAATATTCATAGAAATACCGATCGGATGCGTCGTCGCGTTACGTAAGCCGATCGATTAAAATTATTTATAAGGCTGATGAAACGAGCACATTAGGAAACAGTCGTACGTTGCAAGTTGGTCGGTAAAGTGATATAAACAGTTGGCCCGTCTTTATTCGTGTTTTTAACACCGAATTTTAATCGATTTAATTAAGAGATCGTCGAGAGCTGTCGTATCTATTCGTCTCTACCTTTAGAAATTCATTGTGCACGATGATGCCGTATCAATGGACGGTCAGAGCAGTTACTCTCTATAGAAGGTGCTTAGGTGGCGAAAAAATAGCTGAATCGTTCCAACTGTTCTATTTTTGTTCCATTGTAGCGGTTCCACACCTGTTGTATCTTTTTGCACGGCATTCGATTACGCGACTACGATCGGATATTTTTCGTTTTCTCCCACAATTTCTAAATAAAACTAACCGTGCAAAGCTGCGCTGCGATTTTTGCGGTGGAAAATTGGAATCGCTGTAATTCTGTTGCACGCGTGCAAGTGTTACGAAGATAATGATTATTCTGCGTTACTTCTATGGTACTTATTTCTATTTCTAAATTAATTACGGTACTTATTTCATGGCTAATCATCCAAGTAATGAGAAATTGATAAAACCGGTATATCTCGGTGGGCGATGAAGAGAAAATAAAACGCGAATGTTTAGGATCGCTCGGAGAGAACAGAGGGAATATTCAAGAGATAAAGCGTTTAAAATTCATGGGCGATGATGTTAGCATTGCATAGAGAATTGTAGGTTCCACGGTATGCGTCACGACGGTAGCAAGAGGTTTGATGCGCGAACGATTCGCTTTTCAACGAAATTTTTAACGAGATCGCGGAAACGAGCGGCACGAGGCGTTGCGAATGGCAAGGTTTTCACGGAAACATCGATTATCGATTAATCGATTTGAACGTGAGATTAATCAGCGCACTTTGCCATTTTCTTCTCGTCTTTTTCTCGACCTTTGAAAAACTGCAGATAGCAATTACACTCGTATCTTACTTTCCTTTTTCTCGATACCATTACCGGTTAATTGTAATTAATGAATTATGTCGCAGGCTACCCACATGTATTTGTTTTATCACGCGTTTATATCGCATCGAATAATATTTGTTATCAGTTTCTTTTTGTTCGTAATCGCATGACACATGTTGAAGAACAATTTTTACGCGTGCAGTAAAATTGTTCTTTCCTGGAAAGCCGTTCAACTCGCGTCGAGAACGTTTTTCATACGACTAAAAACAAAAGAAGAATTTCTGTACCGCTTTAAAGTTCTGTTGTGAAACTTTTCGATTCTTACTGTTCGATGCGAACTTTTAAACAGTGGAGATAGAACGAGAAGCTTTTAGGGAAGAGGAAAACACGTCGTAGGGTTTTCCCGATTACAGTAACTCGCGGTTGTTGAGCAACAACGCTTCGTACTAAACCGATCGCAAGACTTCCGTTGAAAGTTGTAATTTCCTGTAAGATAGGTTAACCGGGCAAAAACGCGTAGGCCATTTGTACGGCTGAAACCGTGGCTCGGTGTAGGATTTGTGAAGTGGGAGGAGGAGCCTTGGGCTCGAAATTCAGCTAACCGTGTACCAACTTTTACGCTTATCCTCGTTCATCCTTGTAATCCTTTTATTTAGCGTACCTTGCGGTTAACGCGGACTCGCGAATTGCCTGCGCCCGATAAAACGTAGATATTTTTTATCACTGTCCCAGGTGAAGAACTTTTATGTTAATTATAGAGGGTTATTAAATTAATGCTTTTTTTCGCGATCTCGCCATACACGGACGACGTATTTTCCAACAAAGTTGTACGTTGACGAAGGTAGAATGTAAGTCCATGATAAATGATAGACGAAAGAAATTTGAGACATGTTTAAGTGAAAGGAAGTAACAAAACGAGTATCCAAGTTTCACGTTGAAGCGGAGCTCGAATGAGCCCTGTCCTTTCGATGCTTCGTCCTATATCCTCTCAAAAATAAGGAACAAGGTCTGAGACGAAGGGAGAGGTTGAATCGTTGAAGGGAAAGTGTCGCTACACGAGAGAAAAACCACATGCCCTTTGAACTTTGTCGAACCTTATCGAGTTTGGTGGTCTAATTCTTGGGAATTGTAAAATCTCTCGTGTCGCCGCACATCCTCGAAGAGCGGCCATGCGCTATCTTCTCGTCCCTGAATGCAGTAGCAGCTAACGTAACGCGCATCTATTATTACACCACGGGAAATTTTCATCGATGCGGGACGCTGGTCATTTTTCAATTTATTCGAATAGAGGCAGAGAAGAGAGGCGCTCGTCTCTGGGAACGTTTACGCGTACACGTGCACGCGTGCGCCCACGTTTCGTACGGCATATATCAAAATAATGCGGCTTCCCTTTAAACCATACTACTGTTCGGCACGTGCTTATCGTCCGTGTTCCATGTGCTCGAGGAACGTGGCCCGATGCGCCGCTGTTGCTGTTTAGACGTAAAACCTGGAAGGTCTCTCGGAAAATTACATCGCGCTTTGGTCTCACCGCGATACACCAGCGGACGCGAGTTTAAAACTATTCCTACCACGACCGGTTAAATGATCGTTTTTAAAATTTCGATTAGAATTTCATATATACAACCTAATTGAACCGCCTTTAAACTTTAGACTTTTCCTCAAATATACGTATAATACATTTTTCAATATTCACTTCTTTCTTCATTGTTCAGTTTCTGAGAAAAATTTGTAGTCTGTCTTACGTGGAATTGTTGCGGTAGGATTAGGTATACGTGAAGTGTCGGTAGGAATAGTGTTAACCAACCGAACGGGGAGACCTCCAATTTTTTCCTCTGCCATTGATTCTATTTACTTTTGTTGTTAGTTAGTCTTGAACTAGCGTTCTTCACGGTTCATCGAATGCGTTTTCTGCTCTTCCAAAGTAGTCTTCAATAAAGTCAACACTTGTTCAAGACTAACTAATAACAAAAGTGAATAGAATCAATAACGCTTTGTCGAGGAAAAGATGGGAAATCTCTCCCCATTTGGTTGGCTAAATGTTAAGACGAGATGTTACGAAGTGTCTTGTAAATATATCGTTTATGGAGTTCAACCTCTGTTATCCGAACACCCATTATCCGAAAATCACAGCCGGAAATGCTATTGTGTGATTCTTCTGTTTTATACGAGGAACTAAGCTTTTCTTTCTCACGAATTTCTAAGGAGAAAAAAACATGATGAATCTCCGTACCATTTTTTGAATCTCTTTAAAAATGAAGAGAATTTTCGAAATTTCCGAAGTAAACAATTTTTTATAACAAAAAAGAGATAAATCGGCGTGACTTGTAGGATTTTTTGAAAGGAGTTCCAGGTTAAAAATTCTGTTCTTATTGGACAGGTTTTTTTTTTCGTAGATTACACGGCTCGTGGAATATTACTTCTGGTTATGTAAAATAACAACATTAGGAGTACAGAAATATTTCTTACGTGGAACTGCATTTTCAGGGGATCGGAAAAAAAAATGAAGAATGAGCTAACATAATCGCAACGTCTGCATTTGTTTGTGTTCAAAGAAAAAGATCGAGTACGTACCGCGAACATTTGTTAGGCAAGAAAATTTGAAATATCTTCTGCGATAGCTCAACATTTATCATTCAGGAAATTTTATTATTCGATTATTTTTATCTGGAAATTCTATTATTCGAGCACAGTTCTATCGCTAGTATTTTGTTCACAGTTCTATCCGAACGTACTTCTATTATCTTAATAATAAGTTGTCTATTTCCAAAAGCTATGGAAATTAACTGTGAAAGAATATAGGATGCACGAATATTGAACAAATTATTCTTTATTCTCCGAAAACGACGTCGAGACGCATTTACCTCTCTATCACTTGTGATAATTGCAATTTCTGTTACGCGACCGCTTTTTATTCTATGTTAATCAATAAATAGTGTTCTGTCATAATGACGATGAAAATGAATGGATAAACAATATTTGCGATCCATAAAATTGTGTTTTACATTGTCTTGTCGTCTTAAGCTTTTGTGACTACACGAAACAGCATATTCTATGCTAATCAATAAATAGTGTTCTACCATAATGACGATGAAAATGAATGGATAAACAATATTTGCGAACCATAAAATTGTGTTTTACATTGTCCAGTCGTCTTAAGCTTTTGTGACTACATTTTCTTTGAGAAATTATGGGACAGGAGGAATTACGTTTACTGTAACTCGCGCGTCACCGCAGGTACGCTTCCTAATACGTGCATCGTCGGTGTATTTTGTTGAACGTTATACCGGTTTCGCACCTGTTCGCCTAACTTGTCGCACTTCTCGTGGATATTCATTTACGACCGGCTGCTACGTTCCGCAAAACTTATAAAATATCGCAGCCGATCTAATCACCGTTATAGTTCATCCGCGGGCTGTTCAGCGAACGTTTCAAACGATTCTGGTTATTTAGATGTTAACGTAACTTCGAGTAACAATTTATGCACGGATTCCTCAACCGTTCTTATTTTCTTTAAAGATCGACGATCATGAAAATCGAATGGAAATCAAAAGTAAAAGCAACTCGATACGCTTTGCTAGCTGAATTTGAATACCTGTACACTCAGCTGTTGATAGGTATGTTTAACGAGGTTGAAGATATCAAAAACAGTGCTTTGGTGTTTATAGTGCTTTAATCTTGAAACAACCTTTACCTGCTGTTATTTACTTACTATTATGGTAATAGGTGTTCGTACGCGAACGCAGACAGGTGACAGAAGTAGCAGCTAATGATAATCCTCCAATAATAATCGGTACATTAGCATACAGTTAACCTAGCGAGTAATTAACCTTGTTATGGTTAGCAGCTTGTTTTCACTTCGCTCGCGTTCGACCGTTCTCAACAACGGATCGTGAGTTTATTACATTCTACTAAATTACATCTATCCGTATTTTTAAATCGATGATCGCGGAAAAGAGCAAATAAAAAGAATAACATTAAAATCTACGTTTAACGGTGTATTAATTAGCCATCAACGGTATATTAAATTTTTTTGTAAGAATAAGTTTCCACAGAAGAGAGCAGCACGGTGGAACGTCGATTATTCGAATTAATTTATTTTCCTCGACCCTTTGGTCTTAAATTTTTGTCCGCTACCGTACTTTTATATTTTCTTTTTCTTATTCGCTATTTATTCGCGCAAAGAACATTCGTATTTAAAAATTTACCGCCTTCGTCCTTCTCTGCAAAAGGGTTGACAAAACCTTTTCTCGTTAAGCAAAATTGTACAAAACGCAAACTCGCAGCTAAATAAAAATCTTTCGGGTTCTGTTCGCAGGATCTAGCAAAGAAGCGCTATTCGCACCAGCTGAAAGGGACGGAAGCAGGCTCCGGAAGGTATTCCCGAGTTTTCGTGAGAAACAACACCGACCTTCCGTCGTACGCGAGAACAACCGCAAGGGGTCGGCCTTGAGGCGAGAGTATACCTGCAGAGGTAGACGGAAAGCCTGGTGGTGGTCGTCGAGGTGCAGAACAGAGAGATTTATTCGAGTTTCACAACCTCTCGATCACCGGCACCGGTCGTGACCTCGATAGAGCACATCCACCTGGTCGGTTGGATAACTGGAGAGCGCGGTACCCTGAAAGGTCGGGAGAGTTCTCCTCGCGCGGGGATCCTCCGTGGTTCCACACCGGAAGTCGCACGATGCGTAGTGGTCGCGACGCGCGACTCCCGCTACTACCGTAACGCGACGCTTCCCTGTTCTCTCCTATTGTCGTCTCACCGGAACCGAACCAGGGGGCTACCTTTGCTCCCTGTGTTTGCGTGCGTTTCCACATCGCGTGTGCGCGCGTGCGTATCTCTTGTGCTTGAGAAAGAACACCGAGAAGTAAGAGGCGCGGACGTTTTCGTGTCAGCGTGGCCTTGAACTATGAAAACCATGAGCGACGAGGTCGCGGATCCCGTCGAGGAACAGCAGAACGACGCCAGCTCCGGCTCCGTGCAGAAGGAGTTCGGCCAGAAGACCCTCAGGTCCCTGAAGAGGGGATTGGGCAGGCTATGGAAGAGGCATCGGGGCAACGCTTCGATCACCGAGTACGACCCCTCCTACAAGGTCGCCTATCTTGGCAACGTTCTCACCGGATGGGCCAAGGGTGAGTGAAATATAATTGCTTTATCTTATACTGTTTATTTATTCGCAATCCGTGCCTTGCAAAGGAAAGCGAGAACAGGCGGGTCTGTGATAATTTATTGTTCGTTTGAAATTATTATCGTTAATTAAAAAAAAAAAGGAATTGATTTCCTTTTTCGTGAAAGGAGCTTTCGGAATGAACTTCTTTTTTTCTAAACTTTTGGCGGGTAGTGTACTTCGTTTAGTTTCCGTCATTTTTTCGGGCCAACGATAAAAATACGCGTGCCCCTTTTCTTATAATCGTGTTACACAAGGTGTACCCGCAGAAACTAAAACCAGATAGACCCGCCTGTTCCTTCCGGGGTACTCGTAGCGAGGCACGCGCATAGCATTCCGAATCGCCTGTGCCCGAGACACACGGGGAACTCGCAACCGGAAGTGCGCAGCAGTAGTTCTTGCAGTTAGCCGACGGAGCAAGGTTAGCGTCTAACTAGCGCAATCATGCATTCGATCCATCGGTAGAGCTCGCACTCGGTCGAGAGCCGCCTTGGAAAGAACCGCCATCGAGCCCGTTAATAATTCGAGCATAGATCCATTTCTCTATCGCAAACCGACACGCGGTATTTAAGGGAGGGACTCGTGAAGCGTTGGTAATTATTGCCGCGGAGATGAGCACGACAGATGATGGAGGAAACGCGGTTGTAATTGAACTTCCAGTCTAGGTTCGGTCGATTATGGTTCGGTGTTACGCGATAGAACGTATTTTAACCTCAAAAAACTAAAAATTCGTCTAGTAGACTACCGACCCCTGCCAGTTTTACGAATTCGAGATCTACCAAGATCGTTTAACATTTTATCATTTTATTCGTCTGCACGTTAAACTAGAGGCAGAATTTTGTCAGCCTCTTTTTCAAACCGGCATAAAAAAAAAAAAAAAAATTAGGATCGAGAGGAATAAAAGATTCAGCGTTAGTAAGAAGTAAGCTTGCGCTTCTTTAAGTAATAGAAACGGGTAGAATGGAAGAGGTAGCGCGTTCTTCCACTGCCGCCTTTAAAGATAGAAAAGGGAAAAGAATAGAGAAGGGAGAAAAGATTTGGGAAAACGTCGAGGCGAAATTTGCTCTCGGGGCACGATGTCGCGAGAGGTTGAAAAGAAAGAAGCATTGCGCGGTGCCAACGACCGGACATAGGCGTATACGGAAGGGGGACTCCTACTTTCTCTCTGCATACCTTTGCCTCGGACTGGGTCGGCCTTAATCATCGGGAACGCCATTATTACGGTACGTTTATCCGCGACCGATTAATTAATTCTCTCGTCTCTGTCTCCGTCGGACGCGCGTTTACCCGTGCCTTGTATCACGGGGAAGTCGCCTTTCAACCGGTGCAGTTTCAAACATAAACGAGTGCGCTTTTGTCATCTCGATTTTCAGAATCTTGTACAATTTTTGGAAACGTTCGTTCTGGTACGGTTCGGATTTTTATTTGCATCATTATCGATATATCTTATAACCTGTCCGTTCTATAAGCAGATGGTATAAATTGTAATTAAATAAAAAGCAGTTGAAATTCGGGAGTTTAAATGGAAGTTTGAAAGGTTGCGAAACATATTACGATATCGACGTTAATTGTACCTACACGGTTATACTTGCGATTAACTGTTTTTGCAAAATTTCGCGCACCTAATCGATAACGTAACGTAAACAGATAATAATCGTGGCGCGATACTTTCACCCTCGCGCGAGGATTAATACAGGCCCAGCGTTTTAATGATACAACAAGAGATTATGCCAGGGATTATCGTCGGACGTGAAATTAAAACGTCTTTTTTGTCCGCTGGACTCTCTCCAACCTGTCCCGATGTCGGATAGCTTCTGTAATCCGTGTTGTCGACGAGAAAAAGGTCCAAGAGAAAATTTCCTTCGGGCTACAGAAGCGTCGGAACTGGTTTTCGAGCGCACTCCATTTATATCAACGAAGAGTTCTCGAGTGAACTCTTTAACCCTGCAAACGGCACGCTGTTCTTTCGACATAATCGAATGACGGTAGACTACTGTGATCTTTCAAATTTCACGTGATTTTGTCACGTATCTTGGACGCGCGAAAAATATTGAAAAACTTTATCGAAATACTCTAAGCTATGCAGTTTAACTCTAGATTCGTAAGCACTCACAGTGAACACTTGCAACTTTTAAAGCGAAAGAGATAGAAAAATGAACTTCAATTGCTCGGAATAACTATTGTGTTCACTTTCATTTCAGAAAATTAACGATTAATGAACAACTTTTTAAATTTAAAGTGTTTTATTGCTCTTTGTATTCTATAAAACAAAAATCAAAAATTTATGAACAGTGCATGCTTCTCAAGCATGTTTATGAATCTAGGGTTAAGATTATAAAATTTGAATATTCCGAAAAATTTCGAGAATCTTCGTATTTGCCGTTGTTCTGCGATACGGTAACTGTCGTGGAAGATTAACCGCGCTGTTGCAGGATTAAGAGCAAATTATTCGTCAGAATTTATTTACACGAATTCCTATTATCTGAACCGGGGAATCATTGGTAGCAGGGAGAAGCAGGCAAACTCTCATTGTACGAACGATCTGTTTATTCAATCCGACTCGTGTCCCCCTAGAGGTTCGCATAAACAGAGTTCTGGCTGTATGGAATCGTTCCTCCGACTTCTGACTTTGTTGGTCCTTCGCCGAATTTGCATGAACGGTTTCCAGTTCTGCTTCGAACTCGTTCCCGCTGACCTTCGTTCGCTGCTTTCGAGAAGAATGCAAACAGATCCAAGCCCGAATATCGTCCTCCGTTCTCTCTATGCTCTTTTTTTGTTCCCTCTTTTTTGCGACCGAACGTTTATTCAAATTTCAAAAATATTTTCTCGGGACATCGTAATTCTTTTTACGATCGTTGCCGCGAGGCTAGAATCTTTCTCTATTAAACATACTCGTCAGGTGAATTTTCTGACTTAACATTCAGCGTGACGCAAATAACCAACGAGGAACGGTAGGTTTGCCCGGCTGAAAATATTTAAAGGGAAGATTTATTTATTGATTGATTTATTTACGGGAGAAAACTGTTTAGAGTACATAGAAGAAAATACAGTTTAATCGTAAGAATTTAAACAATTGAGATTTAAGGCTAGCACCAGTGGAAAAGAAGTCAATGGATTTACAATAAATGTTTATATTCTTTGGAATAGCGTTAAGGCAATTATTGGTATAGTATAACGTGGTATGAAATTACTGGTTGGTAAGATTTTTATTTCCTCCTCGTGTATAAAGAAAAATTATTCGGTGCCTCGGAAGAACGATAGTTTTACATCGAGTTTTCCCAAGGCGCATAGTAGGTACAAGCATAGTAGTCCTGAGAATATAATTCTCGCGAACAGCCAGTTGCTTGCGAAACCGTGTTACGTAAAAAAAAAAAAAGAAAAAAAAATAAGGCAAGAAGAACATCCGAGGATCATGCTGAAAAAGCAGAATCGCGCCGAGATTAGATCGAAAACGATGATAGTAGGTTATTGCAATGGTTTTTTCCCTTGGTAAACATTTATTCTCTTCAATTCCTGGCTGATTTTCATCGCACTCGAACAAACCGTCTAATTATGATTTAAATCGTCTGGTAGGTGGCGAAATCGAGTCGCAAATATTGCGCTGCACATGTTTAGGACTTTGTTTATTTATTTAAAAGTTTCCAGACAACTTCGCCGTATCGGTGTATCGTAATTACGAAGTCATAGGTCGCGTTTTGTTAAGACTTTTCTTTATCTTCGATCGGTGATTATTTTCAACCAACGCTTCGATTCTGTTCTACAATCAAGTTGATAACATACGCGACCTAGGAGTAGCCACTTTCTCCTCTAATCTTTCGTTTGCAACATTTCTGACGATTGTTACCGTGTTGTGAGTTTTATCGATAGAGCATCAAGATGCTTCAGAATGGGTGATGCTTTCAAAAGAATTCTTTATGTCTCTTTAGTCCGTTCCGAGTTAGAATATCGTTTAATCGTATGATTACCTTATCATCGCCTTCTGCGTGACAGATTAGACAGTATTTAACACAGGTTCCTACGTATCGCGACTCGTAGACTAAATTACCACATGTCTATTTATGATCATAATTGCACATCTGTTCTTTTACGTATCTGTTTATCATGTTCGTCGCATCTTTTTCGACTTAGGTATTTGCCCGTAAAACCTTAAACGGTATTGTTTCTTGCCCTGAAATTATATTTCTTTTTGATCTTAATGTATCTGCAGTCACCTTTGGGTATTTAAATTCTTACACTCATAATTCTTTGTTACACGGTGAATACCATAGAACTCTCTATGGTCGGTATAAGTGTGTAAACCGGATCATCGTTAAGGTTAATAATTATTTTCATTCCATAAACCTTTTCTGTCCAACCACGATATTTAAACATAAATCAAAGGCTTTTAATCGATAACTAATTAATTAATGAGAGTTACATCATTAATTTTTAATTATTTTATTCTCGTCTATTAATTAATTAGAATTCGTATTATACTATATTATTATTTTAATTACTCGTGTCAGAAGTATGCATACTAAAGGATTCTACCCGTAAATAAATAAATAAATAAATAAGTAAACAGAGCCGTATTAAACCGTTACGTTTATCTAGACAGAATTCTCGAACACCGCTATTATTTAATCAATTTTTTCGGCAAGGTCGCTTGTATCAGCTTATCGTTCGAATCCGCGACTCGATACGTAATGTAACGCTGAAGATTAGAGTAATAGGATAGATCGTACACCGGGAGGCTTTCAGGAATAATTTATCGGTCACGTCCGACGCTCGCAGATATCGCCAGACATTAATTTTCCATTAAACCGGTGCCTCGAGCACACGGCGGAAACGGACGTCGAAAAATCCGCGAACGCCAAAAATACCGCGATTTGCATGTTACCCATCATCTGCGTCTCTGTAACCCGCGAAACGCGTGTTCTCTGCATACGATTTAAATTGTTCATCGTTTCAAACGTCTACCTTGAATGAATTAACGCACAGCGTTATCGAAAAGGAAGCCCGATAAAGGTGTACTTGAACTGTATCTTGAAAAAGTCTGCGCGTGGGAATCAGTCTAATCAAAGTCTACATTTTTTTTCTTTGACACAGAGTTACGCGTATTCTTCGTACTGTCTTGATAAACGATGTTTCGCTTTGAAGAAAAAAAAATATAGACTTGGGTTATACTTATAAAAAAAAAAGTATAATATACTTATAAAATAAAAAGTAGACTTGGGTGTACTTCGTGGAAAAATGCTTCAGATTAGGTTCAGGAAAAATGGTTTATGGAATCGGAGTAAATGTAGGCTTGCGAGAAAACGAAGAGAGAGATCCGCGAAACGACCGTATTTTTCAGCGTCGATAGCACGTTGTCAAACAATGCCGAGTTAAAGAGGAAACAGGGAAACGGTCACGTACACCATGACCGTGCTCAAAAGCATGGAATTCCCTAACTTTTGCGTAGCTTGTGTGCATCGCATACGAGTTGCTTTTTAAGCGGGCCAACAACGGGCTTTCTTGCTTCGGAAAATTTGCATAACGAGGAAAAAGCAATGTTTCGCAAGATAACGCCACCAGGAGAATCTACAGTAGTTAAACTAAATGTCTAACAAATTTCAATTGAAAATAGGTACACGCGTCAGACACGTTGCTCTGGAGCTTCGTAAAGCACGATTTTGAGAAAGTACGATGCTAAGTGATTCGAAGCAACCCGTACTATTTTTTGTCGGAATCAACGATGTACAGTAGCGGACAAAAGTTTAAGACGAGAGAACAATGTATAGCATAGTTTTATGGTTTGCAACTATTGTCCATGTATTCATTTCGATCGTTATTATGGTAGAACACTATGTATTGATCAGCATAGATTACAAATTTTGTTTATCGTGCTATTTCTTATAAATATTTAATATAAATATAATACGATTATTAGCACAGTAATATAACTATTTAATATAAATTAATTTATAAGAAAGTTCTCATTTTATAGTTTTCATTGACTGTTTGGTCTGAAACTTTTATCGGCTACTGTAAGAGCCTCGGGTGGGAAACATCTGGTAACACTTACGTGGTTTCCTCAGAGTTGCAGCCTTTGGTTTATACAGGACCGTCCAACGGTCACTCGAGTCATTTTCCGAGCCAAGGTCGAACAGGTTTACTTTACCTTTAAATCTGTATTACTGTTATCATTGCATACGCGATTCCATGCTATTTTTATAGCATCGATTCTTAAGAATTCTGAGCGTTGTACCAGCATTTTTATTTTTCCCTGTGTTCTCACGCGCAACTGGAAAACCCGTGTACAGAGCTCGATGATGGTGTGGCCTCACGCGGCGACGCGGACGACGAGAGTTTTGTAAATTTAGACGAATAGGTGGTCCCATAAATCCGAGCCACGCTGCGTAGGTACTTAACGTCAGCCGAAAATACGGAGATCGTTCTCGCGAACCACTCGTAAACTAGGATAAATCGGTTTCGGACAACTACCGGTTCGCTGAAAGCGCAACCTCCTCCGCGAGATCGCTTTGAATCCGTTCCCGTGTTTAACGGTCGACGTTGAACAGCTTTTTAAACGGCTTTCAGCTGAAATCGATCACAGGACTATTTCGATCCAGCGTGTGTCTTCTTCGAAACGCAAATCCGCAAGAACAGTGGTCAAAATGTCGAACGAATCATGATTCGAAGTAAGCGACGTCGTTGTTTCTTCGTTGGAACGAAGAAATTGAAAGTACTTCTGTATCGATCGAATATAGATTTTCTTTATTTTATTTATTTACGGGTAACGCCGTTCATACAAAATATAGATTAGTTTACAAGCTGGACGTGGGTTGACAAAGTTATTATGTAAACGACTTTAACTATAAGCGACTCTAAAAAAAGATAGCAGGCCAAACAAATCAATCGAAGTGCAAAGCTTGTTTACTGACGTGAACATCCGGTTAAGAGAATTGTGTTTATCGAAGAGCAACCGGTGCCATTCTTCGGCTAACAAGATGATTTTTCTTATTGATGTTGACGACGTGCTTAATTTAGATTTCTCAAGAATATCTGGCCAATTGATAGTGCCGTTTAATGCTTTAATAATACTCTTTGGCAGGTATGTTTCTTATTCGAGCGAGACGTAGTGACTGAATTACAGTAATTAACTGAACAGTTTAGCTAGCAGATTCCGGTAGGAACATCTGTCTTTATTTATAAAGGAATAAGGAAATGTAGCTCGACCAATTTATTTATTTATTTATTTATTTATTCATTCATTCATTTATTTTTACACGATTAACCCATTAGAAAATTACAAGGAAATTATTACAGCGAGGTATGAAAATTTTGCGAGGCTATCGTTTACGAAAGCTTTGAAGTAGGTGATATTTACGGGTATTTTAAAATGTATGGTGTTTGCATGAGAATCCTCGATTGGAAATTCACCGTGCGCGGGATTAAAATTGGGCCAGGCGAAAAACAAACATTTTCTAATGCGAAAACATGCATATCGCGCGAACCGCAAGCCCATTGTTCCGAACGAGATTGCTGCATTAAAATTTCAATCGACTCTCGCATCTGTTTGGGAAACGCGTAGCAATTGAAGTTAATGCGATAAATGATGAACGATGAGCATCATCATCTCACGACATAGGAATGATAATTAATTCTCGCCGTTGGTGTAACAATTTTTGCTCGTTAACCTGCTTGGTATCCAGAAAATTCCACTCTTGCTGCCTCATCGTACCTTATTATTTTCCGTTCGTCAGAAACGTTTTCTACGTTTCGAATTTACGTCAAAGGACATCGAGTTTTCAATTTTTTTCTTGTTTCTTCGGCAGCGATCTTATTTTTACAGGAAGATGCTGTAAATAACTCTATCATATTAGGTTTTATCTATTTTTAATAATCCGAGGCTTTCGATAAAATCGCCATTACTATTTCGACAAAAATTCCTTGCTTCGAAATTCATCAATATGGACCCCAAGAATAGAATTCTTTCCCTGGCTAATCTTCATATTGATCTTTTTTTTTATACGTTCAATAATCAGACGAATCAACAATTTATAATCTTATTTTTAGTCTGTTATGCGTCACTGTCGATCTGTTAACACAATTCTTTGTTTATGATCCTATGATAAGTCATCAAGAGTGATAAGAGGGATACTAGAATACATTCCAAAGGCCTTGGCCTATTTATTAGTGAAATTTCAATTTGTATAATCAATTTGTGAAATTTTAGTGTTTCCGCTAATTCGACGCGTTTTACTTTAAACGGTCTTCGATAATAGAAACGTTTTCGTGGGATTTTGTTGCGACGTTAACCTGGGAGGGCTCGTCAAATGAATCCGCCTCGCGCAAATCGATGAACCCTGGAGAATCGTTAGCTCAGCTGAATTCAAACGTCCAGCCGGTGACAATGGTGCGCAAACAAACGAGGAGTTTTCATTTCCTGTCGTCCACTTCGCTGTAGGAACATAGTCAAAAACACGGGAGCAGTCGCATCCTGTTTGCCATTCCTGCATCTCGTTTTCTAAAAATCGTACCTCGCTTTTTTTTTGTCGGTCCGAAACGGTCGACGTTGAACGGACGAGAAATCGATTAAATTTCTGTAATCTTCATTCGCGGTCTCGGTAACGATCAGAACGATGTACAACTCTCTGTCGGGTTATTCAGTTACTCGGGCGAAAATTTCACTTTCAAGTTTCTCCGAAACGAAAGTGAAACGGCGTTGCATTCGATTAACGTTACTTTTTTTTTTTATTTATTTATTTGACAAACGTACATATACGGAAAGTATTATAAGAATTATCTTAATTCTTTATAATTATAAATTTGCTCGAAAAATTGGTAAAAAGATGTATTTTGTTCGTTGAACGTCGTTTCGTTCGTTCGTATAGTTTCTAAATGTTTTTTTGCATATAACAGGATTCAAATCCATGAATAAATAAATAGAAATAAAATCGATACACATTTTCGGCAAACGAAGATTCTCCTCGTTAGATCTATCGCTGTATTAATTCTAATTGGAAAACGGAAGCCTCGAGCCTGCGTCGCATTCGAGAAAAATAAACGGAAACCACGAAAACCACCAGCCGAGCTCGGCTAGACCGTTCGAGTTAATTGGATGCCGTTTCTCCTTGTCCTTTGGAAAAATTTGAATTTCAAACATCCACGCTGTTGACGTACCGATCGTTTGACAGCGTACAATTTATTGGTCGGTGCAATGTTTGAAAACATTTTTAAAGCGATAAACTCGATGGTTCTACGTATAATTCGGAAGCGTGAAGTATTTATATTTCGTTCTATTTTTTGTTTTGTTTGCTCCTTAATTCTGAATTATCTATCTATTTATTTATTTATTTATTTATTTATTCACGTGCTATAAATTCATTGATTTAAACAGATAAATATTCTGAGTGCATTAAATAAGATTACAGAAGATTGTTTTGCTGACAACGAAATTTGGTGAAAAATTCATTGAAAAAGTCGAGAGATTGAGTAATTATTTGCAAATATGCGTAATAGTATCAGAATTGAGAAATTTAATTAGAAATTTCAATTAAGAATTAAGAATTTCTATTCCACTGTGTCGCTATTATTCATGTGTTATACTAATAGGTCATTTTCCGTATAAAATAAATGAAAAAGTAAATAAATAAATATTCCGACAGGCACAGTTTATTTGTTTTCTCGTTACCCGAACAATCGATGGTAATTAAAGTGGTCACGCGCCTGGAAAATGATAGAGAATCGTAGTGACCGTAAAACAAAGCGCGCGGAAGAAGCAATCTTTTTTCCTTTCAGTTTCATCGTCGGGACATAAGTTTCAGCTGTTATCTCATTTGCAAACAAGGAAGCTAACGCGCAAATGCAGTTCTGTAGACGCTCATTGTTAGGGTAATTCGATTTTACAATGTCAAATACAAACGCGTGGCTGAGTAACCTTTCTTGTTAATTAGCCGACGAGAGTGTTTTTGCGTTAACAAACAGATACACCGGTCGATCTTCTCTTTGCATAGTCGGGGAGAGAGAAAAAAAAAGAGCTTCGGTAGCAACAAGCACGCTTACACGTTTGTACGTATATAAGTACCTGCTCGAAACGAGTGGGTACCCTTAAATGCTGCGCGTTAATTAAACTTAATTGACGCTCGAAGGAACAAATTCTCTTTTCATATTTTTTTTTCCTCTCTGTTTTAATAAGTACAAGCTACGCGAGAAATCGCAGAAAAGAACGGGCGTTGAACTCGTTATACGTGTACGCTATATCCAACCCGATTAAACTTTTTCCTCTCTCCTTTAACGAGAAGCGAGAATAAGATTTTCGGCGAATCTGCTTGAAGTAACGTGAAAGCGGTACTCTTTACGTAAGGTGAAAGTTTTATTTTTATATAAGGACAATGATAGTAATGTCCCTCGATGAAGATTAAGCGAAAGACCGCTTACTGCAGGCGTTAAACGTTTTTATCATCGTCGATGGACGTTGGGAGAAAAAAAATTGCAATCGCATTCATCGGTTTGTCGTAATTTTTTTGTCACCGCTAAAAATAACCTGAATGAATATACATACCATCGACGAACCTTCCGAACGGTACGTTTCCGTTAGAAAAACCTTGTTCACATATTCATACATTTTTTCCGATTCTGAAACGCACGAAGGAGTTCCCTTCGCGCCGGTTGGCAGCTGAATACCGTTCGACCGTAGGACATTTTTCATTAAAATCTCGGAGACGTTGAAATCGCGGTTCTTCAAACAGTGCCAGCGCACAGTCGGAAGGCCCATTATTAACGATGAATAGTCACGTTTTCACACGAGCCACGGTGGAGTCCTTATTGTTCGATAATCCCGTGTCAAACTACTGTCGCGAAGCCTCTCGATCGACCGATCGTAGAAGCTTGAAAATTACACGTGTAACGGTTGCTCCACTTCAATTTCGAATATTTTTTTTAGGATTACTCGTATAAAAAAGGAATTAATCATCGTCTACCGAATGTATCGTAAGATAACTCAGATAAGTATTATCGGTGACCTTAACACGTTGAGTGCCACGTGAACCGTCGTTCGGTGGCCACTCTAATCGGCGCAGGTTAATTTTTCATTACTTGCGCGTTATATGAAAACGCAGTTCGCGATAACAGATTTCCTCAAATTCACGTAGTATAAGAGAAAATTACCGTATTACGAATTCTTGCCGCTGCACCATCCTAATTAACATTAAAAGAACTGGGAAAGTCGCTGTAGCGACTTTCTACCGAAAGTTGATACCCAGAAAAATAATGGGAAGAAATTTGTTCGTTCGCAAATTGTCGCATTCCATTGATCTTCCTGCATCGTAACGATTAGACTACGGATACTTATGCCAACTCAAGATTTTCTAAGCAAAACTAAAGAAATGGAATTCACGCAGAGATCCATTGCATCCTTTAACCCTTTCGTCCCGAACGATACACATGTGTACCAGCACGATTTGAAAATTATATGTTGTGTGAAAACGTGTTATTTGTAATCGATCAAACACGATAGGCGTGCTTTGATCATTATTGGATCAATGTTTATATTCCAGGACGAAAGGGTTAAATAGTGTAACGTGTACTGGATTTGAATGGTACTTTTACGAATTCTGTATAAATGCATAGAAATCCACGATCCAATGACAACGATCGTCCGCTATTCGCTTCTCCGCTATTCCACGGCCTATTGTTTCCGTTTATTCGTTCCCTCTCTTCCACGGTTTTCCAGTGCTTTCGAGCCGCGAGTAACTGTACCGTAGACGTTTCCTGTATCGCTAAATTGGTAACGCGAGCCGAGCCGCAACGGGGAACGGCGAATCGAACTGTATCGAAGGTCAGGATACGCCTGTGTCCACCGTCGATTTAGTTCCACCGGTGTATTCCGTGCGCGTATACGAGCTGGAATGTCCAGCCGAGGCGTACACGCGCGGAGGCATCCACCGGTAACGGCGGTTCGACGTCGTTTCTTGCGAGAACTTCCTTCGGGGAGATCGATCCACGGGAACTTTCGAATAACTTTCGGTATTTCATCAAGCCCGACGCGATAGACGAGAATCGTTCGAGTTTTAGAGGGGATAGACGTCTTTGGAATCCTCTCGAGGGCCTTCGAAGGTCTCTGCGAAGCTTAGGGCTGGGCTTATCCGGACGAACGACGTCACGAAGTAATCGCGATTTGGGTTTCGATATACGAATTTTTCCCCAAAAATTATTTAGATCATTAAACGAAGACATCGAGAAATTTAAGAAAATGATTTTCTCATTTTCCTTTTTTATTCTATTATTTAGACGGTTTTTAAATAGCGTTGCTAGACGTACAATATAGGGTTCAAAATGAGTGGACAATCGATTATTTAGCAAATTATTGCAAGATGTACATAACAAATACCTACAAACTTAACTATCCACGCACAAACTTAAACAAGACTTTTGCACCAACTCAATACTCTCTACCATGAAGATTCCATCATTACAACATCTGAACACCTAACTGAAATCTAACCAAGATCTTCTTACCGTCTTACTCATCAAACTTCGCCAAACCTAACTCGAACCTAACCACCTAAACAAGACTCCTGCACCATCTCACAGTTCTCCACCACGAAGATTTTCATCTGCTAACCTAACCAAGATCTCCTCAGCATGCTACCAACAAGCTTCGTCAAAGTTTCCCTCGCCCAACCAACCATACAAGACCTCCACAAATCTCTTTCTCCAAGATCCTCGTTACTGACACCCGGCACAAAAACGAAAACAAAAGAAAGAAACGATGTCGCAACAGTTTGTCACGAGAAAGCGTATTGATTGATCTCGCAGGGGAGGGCTGCGTGGAGAAGCCGGTGTCCACGTTGTGGCGGAACTACGTGAGCAGCAGCAGGCCCGACGTGTCGATGAGGCTGACGGTGACGAACGGCGGTTTAACAGCGACGACGAAAGACCATGGCCTGACGGAGTATTGGGCTCACAGGGTGACCTACTGCACGGCGCCCGCTTCCCATCCCCGGCTGTTCGTCTGGGTGTACAGGCACGAGGGGCGCAGGCTGAGGCCTGAGCTCAGGTGTCACGCCGCTCTCTGCACCAAGGAGTCCACCGCCAGGAGGCTGGCTTCGACCCTGAGCGTCAGGTTGCAGCAGGCGCTCATGGAATTCCGACGGGACAAGGTCTCCAGACAAAATGCTAGGTAAGGCAAGATCGATACTTACACAGTTTATTCCGTGCATGCAAGTGGCTCAACCTTTACGCTGTGACGTTCGTTTGTATAGTTCTAGCGATTATAGTCTAAAATTGTTTCTACCTTTACCCTCGCGACGATGTAAGCACGAGTATGCAAGAATTTATCGAACGAATTTATTTCTTGAGAAAAATCGGAGAAAATTCTGTTTCTGATTTAAATGAATCGTGTACAATTCTAGTCCCCTTTATTTGAAAGGGAATTAAGGATGAAACTTTCGCCTAGATATTGAACGAACGTTATTAAAATGCACAGCGTAAAGATTTAATGCGTCGCGTGACTCTCTTGTACTCAACTGTCCTAAAAGTAGCATCGAACGTGTAATCACGTTTTCATTCATCGATCAAAGCATTCGTTTAACCACCCAGCTAGCACGGTCGATCCCCAATGGACGCGTAAACGTCGAAATTCGCTAGCAGTAAATCTATCGTCGATAAATTACTTGGCGATCCTACATACGTCGATTACAGTCTCGGTTGGACGTATTGTCGCGTGATTTACCGCAAGAAAATCGAGGATAGCTTCTTCCCGTGCGCACACGAATTCGCTAACGGGGAAATCGAATGCACCTTCGCGTGTCCGTGTGTACATGCACCACTTGAACACGAGCTACCGTAAGGCCGCGACCTCCTACCGAACACAGACACAATTTGGGTCGCATTCGTAGATCACGATCGTCCCGTGATCGAGTCACGATCCAGGTCAGGCCCGAGCGCTAAACGACGCGTATCTGACCGAATGTTCCTATAGAAGTCGCCGTACAGTTGGGGTTGCTGCCCTTAACCCCTAAAATACATTGCAATTTTGTATCTAAACTTCGAAACTAAACTGTATTATATTTATTTTTCCTCAAAAAAAAAAAACCTTTTACGCGATTTCTATATTAAATTTTTAATTCTTTCGATGGCAAAAATCATTTCGTTTCAAATTGCTCGGTCTTTGAAATAACAATGTATTACTCTGGGCCAAAGATTACAGATATCTCAATCTTGCACCTTTGATTCGCTCTCTTCTGAAATTTGGAAAGCGTGACTTATCACTTAGCTCTGAGCGATGCTACACAGATAGAGGGCAGTTGAATATGAGTTACGACCAACTTTTGTCGTATAATAGGAAGAGCTTCATCGTGAATCGGAGTGAATCGAAAAATATTTAAACGTCACCGTTTCCAGATTGTCCCTAGCAAACGCTCTGTACGAGAACCCATCGTTACCCCGACGAAAGCTGCTTCTCAGCACCGGAGGTCAGAATTACCGGCCTCCGTTGGAGAGGTCGAAGAGCGCGCCGAAATTGTCGGCGATCGAGGAGGACATCGTGGCCGAGGAGATAGAGCAGCAGCGGATCCTCGAGGAGCTGAGGACGTTGGAAAACGTGGCGCGTAGCTGGCAAGACCAGGACAGCTGGAGGCTCGCTCGACTGTTGGACGCGTTGAATCGCGAGTCGTCCGATGAGAACGGAAGCATCTCCAGCGGATGCGAGACGGCCAGCACCGCGACGAGCGAGGAGAGGGCACCCGGCCCCGAGGATCATCATACCACAGGTCATTATTTTGCAAGTGTTCAGATTATTTTCAACAGCTGTACGACATATGGCAACTCACGAGATACGATTATCAAATGCAGCCACGACTTTTCATATTCAATTATTTGTCCGACAACTATATTATTATTACAATTATTTTATTTCTGAACGAGCTGGAAGTTCTTTTTATGCATAATGATATAAACATAAATTGCACGCGATACAGACAAAAAAGAAAAGAGAAAATGAAAAAAATAAAGAAGAGAAGAGAAAAAAGGAGGAAGAATATATTCCTCATCGTGCCTCTTAATTTTGTTATATCTTCTTTTAATTGGTCATCTTGATTGGACGAGAAACATTACAGAGGGGAAAGCATTCGATTGGTTCCGTGAGTTGCTGTAAATTCCGAAAGCATTCATCGTACCCGTCAATCTCTTTCTTAATCCAACAATACCGTTCGTTTTAAAATGTAACACGCGCACACGTTGCAGGTGACGCAACGGAACAGCGAACAGACAGACGAGTGATGTTCTCCGACGAGGCTGTCGCAAGAGGCGCTGGGCCTCGAAGGAACTCGGAAGGTTCCCCAAACTTCATGACCTGCGCGGGGAGTCCCCGTTTTCACCGTCGAAACGTGATCGCCAGCCGGAAGAGGTTCGCGTCGCCAAACGAAGAGGACGAGTCGATGGAAGAGGAGGACGAAGAGATAGAGGACCACTCTGCCTCGCATGTATTCGACTTCGAGGACGTAGAAGATTTCGACGACGTGGTCGACTACAGGCCACGGGGCGAGGTGTTGCGCAGGCTGGACGACCCGCAGGACATAGAGAGACGAGCGATGGAAAAGTATCCCGGCAGAATGAGCCACGATCTGTTCTCGAACGACGAGTCCCCTTTCTTGACTCTGGACTCCTTGGACGAGGAGGTGGACAGCGACGAGAGCGGCTACGTAGAGGCCCCACCGAAGTCGCTGTTGGGCCAGGACGACCGGAAGGAGGAGGAAGAAGAAGAGGAGGGCAGTAATGAGTCGCGTGACGCGCTCAGAGGATCCGGTGTGCTACAGAAAGCGAAGAAACAGGAGGAATCCAAAGAAACGATAACGATGGTCGTGGAAGAGGAGGACGAGGAGGAGGAGGAAGAGGATGACGAAGAAGAGGACGAGGACGTCGAGTCGAAGGATTCTTTATCGGTAGTCGAGAAGAATCGGAGGATCAAAGAGAAGGAGAGGGAGAGAGCCGATTTCATCAAGTGCCCCATCTCGGAGACCATCAAGAAGTTGGCGAACGCGTCGCTGAAGAGCTCCAAGTCTTTGGAAATGACCACGAACAATTGCCTGAAGGCTCTGAATAATCTGAAAACCTCGAAGTCGTTCGATGGGATTAAAGCGATGGAAATGGACGGAGAGTCTCCGAGTCTTCATCAGAGGAAACAGTTGCTCGCTCAGCAAGGTGTTATCGTTTGAACGAGAATAAATTCTATTCGCTCGAACGAGAAACGACGCGTGAAACGCGAAGTTTCGAAGATTTTGTTTTTTCGATCGTCGACGTTTCAAAGTCGCAGAACCAATGGTACGCTGTATCCATCGCGTATTATATACAGCCTCGTAACGTCATCGCTCGTTCGTTGACAATTCCGAGACAATAGAAACACTACGAAGATGTATGCATTGGTCGATGTTGTTCAAGAGGGTGTATAGTCACGAAGTTGATTTCGTTCGATCGTTGAAAATCTGTGTAGTTCTATGTACACCTATTCCTCGTATCTTATCGATTCAACGGAAATGAAACGCGGTTTCGAGTATAGCGAGAATCTGCGTGAGTATGCGATTTTTCGAAAAAAGAGTAAAGTCGAATCGATCGTCGAGCGTGTGTTTGGTGGTCGTGAGTTTGCGGTACAGGTCGATGGAGATGTGTTATCGGTTACATCGGTATGCTAATTTTATACGGATGAATGGAATGTTACGTTAGGTTGCTTTCGGGAAGCGTGGTGCGCAATTACTTTCGATTATCGATTTGCGAGCGTGTACTTAGGGAGTCGAATGAGAGTTTTACGTGTGGTTTAACGACGAGATATTGTTTTTTTGTTTTTTTAGAAACGAGATCTTTATCGAGCGTAAAGATCGTTGCAGAGAGTCGCACAAAGGTAGACAAAATGAAACTATAATCGTCCTGTACATATATTTAATAACAGTTAAGGATACTAGGGATTACTGTTCGATTACCAAAATTTTACGTCAGGTGCTTCAAAGTTTTCGCTGCAGCATTTCCGTTACACGAGTTACGATAAAGTTTCGTTGGTGCAACAAAACGAAACGCAATCGTTGCTCGAATCCTCGCGCTTGTTACTTGCCGAAAATGAGATTAATAACCCCGAGCCCTGTTTCGTGTTAGTCCGCAGATCGTTCATTCGTAGAGTTCCACATCCACGAGAGTTCGCGAATCCAAATTAATTGCACACGGTTCTTAATCAGAAACGTGCCATACGTACACGCCTGAAGACAGCGCCGTTCCTTCGTACTTTTGCTACCTGTTCGTACATTTGAAATTTTCTAAGAAGGAAAACGCTTTTCAACACTAGATCTACCGACGATTAATATATAATTATTGGAGACAAAGAAATCAGATTGAAAGTTGTACAAAAAGAAATACCTAATATAAGGGAAACAAGTTTTAGCGATCATACTAGAAATTATAGTAAACTTCCGAATGTGTACGCACCATACTAAGTTTACCACTTTTTTTTATGGAAAACTATAAATTGGGTCATTTTGACCCCCTTGGTAGTTCCAGTGTTAACGTATAACGCTTCGATGAATAATCTGGACTGAACACTTTGATCGTCACCCGCGTACTCGATGTGTCTAGTTCGTCGCACGGAGACTCTGACGAGGTATCCAAAATATTGTCACCATTGCTGTACAAGAAAAAGTTCGAAGATCAATAATAAAGGAGAAAAAAAGGATTGTTGAAAATTTGGTGTTGAGCAGATCCTTCTTTCCCGTTTCGCGACCCAGAAACATCAGGGACCCGCGAGCTCGTAGAAATTTAAAATTCGGACAGGCATCGTGATTCGTTGCGAGCCAGTCAATAATTACAGATCGCGTGCGAAACCGGCAGAAAACGCGAATCACGACGCTCGAGGGTATACGCGTCTCTCTCCTCCTGCGGATCCAGGTCAATCAATATAGGATAGGGACTTCTCCATAGACATCCATCCACTTCGTGCCTCGCTTCCAGAAGTGCCACGTTGAATATAAATTTTAAATGCGAATCTCGTTTGAGAACGCTTTCCAGATTATATGACAAAAATTGGAGTGCCGGGAGTTTGAAGGAAATATTTAAATTTTACAAGCTTCGATGTACGATTGTTTTCAATTTCGCTATCGAATTTTACAGCTTCTTGCTTGCAAGTTTCTTCGAAACGATAATAACATTTTTTACGGAAAGAAATCGATGCCTTAATATGACTTAATTCAAATCCAAGATGGATTTGAAAAGTAAAAAATTGTTGATAGTCTTGATAGTAGGTACGTCTGTTTGCATGATAAATTGTAACGAAAAAAAACATAGCGAAAGAAAAGCGTTTATTACTTGCTATTCAACACGAATATCTACGTAGTTTGTAACAATTTCGTTGCTTGATTTCCGGAATACCCGAGATCTTAAGTAAGTACACTATGGCACGAAAAGTCGTTTATTCAAATTCTGACCTTCGCGATAGCATCGGTGGGGAATGCAAAAATCTTACGTAAGAATAGAATCGTCGATTTCGTCGCATACTACCGATTCATGCAAATTTATCCGCATTTACGATTTCCGGTGTTCCTACAGGATTCTCATTTAGTACAGAACGTTCCTGTCGGATGGCGCCAGCCGTCCTTGCCACCGTTCATTCTGTGCTTCAAATTCACCATCCGCTTGTTTCTGCGATCAAAGTTTTGAACGCACTCAGTATAGAAAAATAACTTATTTTATTTTCTAACGCTTGCGATAAGTATATGTATCGAACGTCGTTAGTACTTCAAAGAAAGAGTTATTCATAAGCGTGTAATTCTATTAATATCGCATATGTAATTGTATAACACGAATAAACGAAAAGCAATTTACTCTGAAGGAATGAAAGCTGATGCAGAGACGAACAAAAATGATTTAGATACATTCAGAGACATTCGTTATAAATAAACAATTTAGAAGCTGCTGCAAGTTGCGTCTAAGTTCTCTAATTCATTTCACGAACGTTGCCCATTTTCGACAATGGATTCGCAAGAACGCGATAATTTTTTTTTTTTTACAACGAGACGCAGTCGCATCGTTAAATAGCAACACGGAAAGCAAACAGGGGAGCAATGCCATATTGAACGCGCGACGACAGCGAAATGGACCTTGCATCCAGTCAAGATCAAGGTAGTGCCTCGGCGAAGCCTCGTTCGGAGTCGCGCGGTTCTCCATGGGTGTACGATAATGCGGCTGAACGTCGGTGTGTACGGTACCACCGACATAGAGACACGTTCCTCGTCCGTGTGACCTACTAACTCGTCCAGCCAGGCGCGCACACAAGCACACGGATGTGCATTCAGCGCGCACGCTATAAATGCTACGTAAGCGCACGAACAGGACCCAGGATCTGACATTTTTCCCGCTCAACTTTAGGTCTGCGCGCGAGCATCCTTTATCGCTTTGCTTTTCGTTAGAACGCGTAACGGCGACGTTGATTTTCTCCTCGCACTCTGAACGTTGGTTGGATCTTTCTCTCTTTTTGTTTCTGCTCGGCGACCAGCTGCGTTTCATTTTCATCGGGGACGTTAACGCTCGCGACGTTACAAGTTCGGTAATTTTTGTAACGAGGAAATTTCTTCGGTAGCCCGACTATGTAACGCGAGATCGACGCATCAATTTCTCTTTTCGAGAAACGATCGAATCGGCGATCCCGCGCCTCTCCTCCCTTCCCATACCTTGCGGATCCGCTTACCCGTCATTCGCGACTCATCTTTCTCACCTTTTCTCCCGATCGCGCTTTAATCAATACAGAAATCCGTCCTACGACGGACGCGTAACTCGTATAGGAAATGGGATTTGGAATTGGTCAACGGTTCAATTTCGACCGAGCAACTCTTCTCGAGCTGCACGATCACGAGCACGGATATATTCCACTTGTCTCTCGCATACCGACGAAATTCGGTCCGTCTTCCTCCTCTCCGGTTCATCTTACACGCACACGCGCGCGCGCGCGCCACGCACGCACACAGAGGCAGCGCGTATATCGGAGGGGCGCGTCGGGCCCGGCAACGCTGGGCCCGCGGAGAGGGGGCACGTGGGGTCCCATAGAGCGGCGGACAGCTCGCCGGGGCCCGCACCCATACACGCGCGGCAGCCGTGAGTAGTGTTAACGGCCTTGCTTTATGTGGGTCATGAAACAAGGTCCCACCAGCACGAGGAGCACGAGAGAACACACAGCGCGCTCGACTCTCCGGCTCCGCTTGTGATACCTCTCTCTGTCCGCGGTAGATCCACGCGCCGCGCTCTCTCGCAAGCGTTTACACCTATGGCGGCACAATAGCCGTGCGATTTGACGGAAAACGAGAAAGGCGCGCACCGTTCTACTCTATCTTCTTCCTCGTTTCCTTTTTTTCCTTCTTCCTTTTTCTCGTTCGTTTAATCGGTGCTTAAGGATCGCTGACGCGTAGCAGCGTTGTTCTTCCTTTCTTCTGCTCCCTAAACGATCACGGAAAATTAGATTGCGGTAGACTTAGGCGTACGACTTATTGTCTTTTCTTATCTTCTTATCTTATCCTCAAAGGACTAATGCCTTTTTACGTTCTTCCTTAGCTGTTCAGAAATTCTTTGTAATCCGGTATAGAGTAAACGATCCTTAATGATCCACCGACACGATCATTGCTTTTCTTAAGTCGTTTTGAACGTGCAGCATCGACGAACGTGTCGATGCAACGCGTTTTCAATCGAACAAATTCGCTCGGGTGGATGTAAAATCGTAAATGAAATGACAACGAGGCGCGTGGACGTGCGATCCTTGATTTTGTGGATCGTTCGGATAGCAGCGGGCTCGGTAGTGACGGCAACAGCCTCGGTGGAAACAACGCTGAGACGATAGCGGTAACAGTACCATCGGGGGTACAGTTATTGTACAAATTATAGTAATAAGGCTAAACGCGCGATGGGCTACACGGTAACATCGATCGTAGCATCGATATTACGTTGATAACGCGAAGTTTTCTCGCCCGATGGTGCAAACACCATCAGGGTTAGAGAAAAACTCGGAGAGAAATGCTTTCCCGATAACCGTGAATCATCTCGATAGGTAATTCGGTGATTCAACTACGCCGTGAACGGTGAACAATACAGTAAATCGTAGCGGAGTATACGGCAGCACCTTTGAAACCAACTATGTGCCACGAAGTGTGGCACTTTCACTGCTGTTAAAATAGATCGTGCGATGCGGGTTACACGTTTACAGGCGCGTTGCACATTATTCCACTCTTTTCCGTTTGAAACAGAGAAGTTTCCTATACAAGCATCGATCCTCTAGTTGTTCGTAACTCGGTCGAGAATGCGTTCATCAAAATTTCCTAATCCTTTCGCGACCATCCCCACAGGTCCGTCCTTAGTACGAACAATAAGCGGATGATGATAAGCATATGTTGATGACGAATATATCCGTCATAGCTGCTTAAGAAATTGAAAGAATAAAAATCTACAGTATTACACGACGTTTTATTAGAACTCTCGACTAGAATATTTGGATTAGGTAGGCTTTACTGTGGGTCACGCTTGTTAGTCAGGTTCGCGTCGAAGTCGGAACCACGTCGTGCTATCGGTGTAAGCTTAGAGGCACCGTGGACTCGCGTACTAAACTCGCGGAAGGTGGTCCGTTCACGTATCGGGCTAAACGACGATCATTTTTCGATACGGCACCCCATACGGTTTTCACCGTGCGTGTGCACGCGCGTCGCGGCCGCACGATGCCAAGAGAAATCGAACTTGATCGTTAAGCGAGCCGCGACGTGAGCTCGGCCCATTAGCCGCGTTCGAGGTTGTTTTGCCGCGTGCAACCGAACAGCCTGCGTTCTTTTTCGCATCGGGGGAAAGAAGGGACGCGATCTCTTTGCGACGTAACACGGAGGTCTTTTCTTTTTTTTCCTTCTTTTCCTTTTTTTTTCTACGGAAATCATCGTCAAGCCGCGTTCGCGATAACGATAATTGCGTAACCGACGATACGGAAGACGAACGCGAATTAGCTGAGAAGGAGGAGATCGCGCGAATCAAGAAACGACCCGGTTAAGCAGGTTAATACGCGCCGCAAAATAATCGGGATACATAAATATATATTTGAACGGAGGAAAACAATTCTGAACTTTCGAACGCGCTGTTCTATTGTTTACGATACCGTGAATACTGCGTTGAGAAACTTTATGTTAAATAGTAACACGGAGACCGTGATCATCTCGCATAAGCAGCTATTATATGTAAACAAATATAGCGAGCGCTCAATGAATCTCCTATGATCTATCGTATTGCTCTCTATTATTTGGATTGGCAGCATTTCCAAAATCATCGAAGAATCTCAAAGCATTGGACGTTGTTCACACTTTTGAAGGTGTAATTTCATAATTTTGCATTGGACGTTCACACCTTTGAGGGTGTAATTTCATAATCTTGCTCGATGTTGAAAATTAAGCTGTTGTGTTTTTTCAAGACTTAATTTCGATCTTATAAATGCTAGTTCTTCAGGAATTCGTCTCTGTATTTGATTTAGGGGTGTGAATTCATCCCCTAAAGCCACGTGATCGCTAGAGTTTCTCGTATCCTATGCCGCTCCAATTAATATTTAACCGAGACCGGAATCGAATACACTTTCAGACGTATTTGATTAATATACAGACGATACCGTTGACGGTGAAATCTACAGAAACACGATACAAGTATCGATGGCGGATATATCGGTTCTAGTGCCTGTATCCGTTGTCGAAGAAACGAAAATAGAAGAAAACGAAAATGCACCCGTACGTGTCGTCTATTCGTGCGTGTTACGGAGAAAAGTATTTATTTTGTCTGAAAGTCAGACAATTACTCGGAGGATATATCGATATTTTCACTGATCCAAGTTCACATTTTTTGCTCTTAAATTGCTATTTTTCTTATTTTTCCGTGTAGTAGGTAAATCGATGAAAGTTTTGAAAAACGATGATACAAATATTCTAAATAGCTACTCGATTATGCAAAGTAAATAACTATGAGCGACAGTTATAATGCGAAGAAAACTTTAGTTTTACTTTTACTTTTATTTTTAATTATTTTTATTATTACTGTATTACTTGTTTATAAAGGGTGTGTTACCCGTCAAATAAATAAATAAATAAATAAAGTTAGAATAATGATCAGATTTACACTGTGACCGTTTTTGGCGAGAAGGGCAGGCGCCATAAATCACGTGGAATCGTAATTAATCTCATCGATCATTAAGACGTCGGAACTGAACGCAACAGCTGCTACGACAACGACATTGTTTTGAAAGGTCGCCGGATAACGATCGAATTCTTTTTCTCTCCCGAAGAGAGAAGTAACTGTACAACTCGCGAATACAGTTTATATTTAACAGTCTAAAATTAAACGTTCGATTTAAAACGGTTATAAGAATTAAAAAAAAAAAATTGACAAGTGTGCATATAATTAAAGTAACGAAAAAGAAGGGGCAAAATGGGTAAATGTCCATAGAAATTTAGGTTTGAAGAATTTATTAGCAAGAAACTTTTTTTCAAAGTAACTAGGAGAAAGCGAAATATTGTAGATTGTTTTGCGAAGAAGGTCGAAAACTTTTAGAGCATATAACATTCACAAATACAGGAAAGTCTTGAAAAATACACGTTCTAAAAACTATAAAGAACGATTTGACCATTTTTATAATACAGGTTGATTGATCGACGTTTTCATTAATAGCGTACACTTAAGTTACACGACGTGGTTCAGTTGCAAAGATACAAGAAATTTTAAAAGTATAATAAGCGCTGTTAAAAGAGTCAGGGTCTTTGTGGAATTCGTTAGCTGTTCTGATAATTCTGGTAATACAATTTTCAACTCCTAGCGTAGTTTTGTCGATCATAATCGCTCTCC
This sequence comes from Tetrapedia diversipes, assembly GCA_033822845.1. Taxonomy (NCBI): domain Eukaryota; kingdom Metazoa; phylum Arthropoda; class Insecta; order Hymenoptera; family Apidae; genus Tetrapedia; species Tetrapedia diversipes. Next base: position 932,793 of record JAOPTO010002393.1, on the reverse strand, counting down.
TCGCTACCGGTCCAGTCCATCACCGATTCAGATGATTTCCAATCGGTCGTCGATCGTTCGCCGACGTAAGTACGCGCGTTATAGATCACCGGTCGCAATGCTCGCGTCAAAAATATGCTAATGCCTCCGCGGGGTACCGTTAGAATCGATAGAGGAGGAAGAAAGAAAAAGGAAGGCACAGTGGTGGCGGTCCCGAAACGAAAGGGGACGCAGGTGCCCTTTTAAAACGAAAGAAAAAAAGCTGCGCGCCCGATGACAGACAGATCGTTGTCATTCCACGTGTACCTACATCGATCCACGTCGGCGGATCGTAAATCGTGACTGGTAGCCGGCAGAGTGCGCGCAATGGTAATTAGGAATTCTTATTTAAATGGAGCATCAGATAAGGGCAAGAACAGCTAGATATAGCGATTCCACGTGCGGCGAATTCTTAACTGTATTTCCCTGCGCCTCCTCGCTTTTTCAAAGCCCACCGTTTTCAAAAGCGCTACCAAACCGTTCGGTTGAACCAAATTAACCCTTTTAGCACCGAGCGGAAGGAGCGTACCTAAGCGAAGAATACCGGGCCGAATCGACGAATTTGCAGAGATTTGCGAAAATTCTCGTAAAAACTAAAGTAGGAGTGATATTAACAAAATTTCAAAAGCAGCATATTGCGAAATAACTGGAGAATGAAACGATGCCAATTGTGTTTCAATATTTGTTGAAAATCATAAGAATGACATAAATATAAGGCTTCAACGGAGACGCAACGATATATCGTCGTTGGTATTTTTGGCAAGTGCGGTGCTGAAAGGGTTAAGTAGTATTTTTCGGACGCATGAAATTTCGTTTTATATCCGTGGCAAGGGGTTAATCGGTGAAATAGGGTGTCGGCAGTTTTTCATAGCCGTTCTCCTACGATCGTGTTTTGTTTTCGTACGACTGCGACCTAATGTGTCGCGAATCTTTTGACACGATCTCCGCGGTCGGGTGAAGTTGCGCTGCTGAAAAGACCGAACGAACGATAGACCGGGCGATGGGAACTTTACCACGGGAATGGAGAATCCTATTACGGAGTCAGAGGTATGATACACGCTGATACCTGCGTGAACGTGCGGGTGTTTGTGCGCATGCACGCGCTGAGCGTCTTCTTGTCTAGGAGGAGGCATACCCACCGTAGACACACGTCCATTGAGAAGGAGCTGAAAACACAAGTAATTGTGTGAACCGTACCACTCACATGATCCGAATCGCCTTTAATTATTCGTCCATTTGCGAAATGCTTTTTCCTACCCCGCCGCGCAATCGGCGGAGCGGCATAACCTGTTTTTTTCTCCTTCTCAGTCGCGAATACGCGAACGTCGCGCAACCAAAGAAATGCTTCTAATGAAATTACGGTTTAACCAGTTCGATATAGGAAGCAGTGTTTTTCTATTTCTATGGGTTAACCCTTCAGGCACGGCAGAAACCTCCACTTTCCTATCCTAGCGGCTGACGCGTGTATTTCTATTTTATTTCTGTATTTGCGTGGTCTCTAATAAATTATGTGGAAAGAATATAAATATTCATTTTACAATTAATAATATTAATAATTTATTAGTATCCTACTAATAATGAATATCGTTCTGTTTTATTTCTTTTCCTTTTTCACTACATTAAACAGTTGTACATTTTAATCTACAAATAAATAAATAAATACATAAATGATCGTTATCGTTTTTGGTGTAATATAAATAATTGACGCTTGCGAGGAAAAGATCGAGTATCGGTTCTTTGGGAAAATTTGTTTATTTCTGAAATTTTTGTGATTCCTCGAGGTGTGATCGGTTCTGGTCACAGTCTTCGATTTCGAGGATCTCGCAGACGCAGAGACGCAGAATTTTTCGCGGCCGGAACTTTCTTTAAACGGTCGAAAGCGTGTCGAACTTGGTGCGAGCGAGCGATTCGACGTAATTTCGATTTCTCAGCGGGAATTCGAAATATCTTGCTGTTTCATCGCGGCCAACGGCGTCCGATCGAACGCCGTGGAGTTCGATTCGCAGAGACGTCGACGCCGATCGTCGTCGATCGCTCGAATTCGAACGCGCGGCCCGCGGAAGTGTGTCAAATTTCGACTTGGCCCAGTTCCTGCATAATCTTCGATACACGGTCCGAACACGCGCGAGCCCCTCTGTCTCTGCTTCTACCTTTGCCACGTTAGCTGATTATGAATTTCCAGTCGCTGAAATTCTTCGATCGAATCCAATCGAATCGCAGAATGATTATTGATTTTGTAAGATCATTAATATTTTCGATAGCCCTCTTTTTTCTTTTAAAAACTCAGCAATCACAATGGTGCGTAACTCACAACTTATGAATTTTTTATTATTATTATTTTTTTTTGTTTTTTCTTGTTCTTTTGCGTGATCTACTTTTAGTTTCTTCCTTCTATTGTAACAAAGGATTTATAAATAAATAAAAAGTGGCTATCGACGTAGAAAAATAGAGGAATTTTCATTGTTCCTAAAATAAAGTTCTACAACAGAGCGCTGTACGATCTATAAAAAATTTCAATTTCTTTATTCTGCAATAAATGCGTTGAAACTTGCAAAAATGTTTGAAGCGGTCGGAAATAGGGAGGAAGTTTGGAATTAACGAAATCAAACGGTGGCGAACGCTACCACGAGAGTAAAGTAGAAACGAGAAAATATAATCGGTTCGGTCGTTTCATTTATATATACGGTCATAAATATTGATGCGTTGTACAGGCTGTTTCGAAAGATCACGGTATAGAAACGCAACCACTGGAGCAGGAACGCATTGCCGTCATTCTGCGACACGCAATTGTTATGTTAATTACCGCTCGCGCGTTTCATCTATCGAAACACTCTGTTGCCCTAGAACCTTCAACCTGTGAGAACTAGTTCGCTAGGTTTACGCTACGCGTTCGGTAACTCCCGACGAAATCATTCCTCCTGAAAGATTCACACGCTAGGCATCGTTAAGCGTTCGATCAACAATTTATAAAAGTTGCAAGGGAGAGATACAAAAAGTTGGCGTTACAATTTCTCGCTTTGGTCCGCTTGCTCAATTTCTAATTTGCACGTCGACTCGAAGGCTTAAAACTGAATAGGAAAGTAACCGATATACCGTTTGTATAAACATAAGTCAGGTACTACGAAACAAAGAACAAAATTCGAAGACGATTACGATGGAACACCGCTATATACAAAATGTTCGTCGGAACAATTTTCACCACGAGCGCAACGCGGAATCGCTAGAAGCGACTCAATGTGTAAGTGGGTGAGTTAAGAATCCAGCACAGCGGAGCATAAATCTCCGAACACGATAAGCATCGATCCCAGCGTAACGTACACATGCATGCGTGCATGTATGCGTGTATACAGCAAAGTACGAATTCCCCCGGTCGGTTTTCTATCGACGTCCCGTCATTTCCTAAGGAAGCATCGCGCTGCGGCTCTTCTGCTCTATCACGAATTTCACGTTAGAACAGCCGGCCGGCTGGGTACACGATCGGGTAGCAAACGACGCGATCGAGCCCGTAGAATAGAAGACCCACTCTTCAGGATCCTGAACCGAGGCGGGCTGCTAAGTGTGCCGTGTAAGTGGAACATCGCTGCCTGGTACCACCGACCAAGTATACCAACGTACTATAACATCGTCCTACTCCTCCTCCGTTGTTCCTCTTTGCCCATCCACCACTATCCAGCCGTCGTACCTGCTCCTCCTCCCTCTCTTCCTGCTGCTGCTCCTTCTCCTCCTCTTCCTCCTCTTCTTCTCCACCTCCTCCTCCTCTTCTACTCCTCTTCACCTCCTTCACCACCACCTCCTCCTCTTCTGTCCCTCCTCCTTTTCTTCCTCCCCTTTCTCCTTCTCCTCCTCCTCCTCCTCCTCCCTTTCCCCCTCCTCCTCTAGGCCCACTCCACCTTGTCCAGTCGCGTACACGGTGAAAGACTTTCTTCGAACAACCTCTGCCAACGCTACTCTACAGCGCCGCTCTGGGGGACTCGCGGGGCCCGAGGATCCCATATGAGGCCCTCAAGATAGATCACAGAATAAAAATTAACCACGCTTCTCTTGAATATGTTACGATGCAATTACGATATCAGGATATCTATTTGTGGGGTCCTTTGAACAGAAACGGGCCCTTCCAGTGATCCTGACAAGGAGAACGTAATAGTTTGGCTACGACTTTTCGACTGCTTGCACGTGCACAGTTTCCTTTTACAACATTTTGCAAATTTACCCGACGTCGCGCTCTCCTTGTAAATTTGGGACGACCGGAATTACAGACTGCTCTACCGTCTGCCGCGTTTACCAAACAACGAAGAACCCATGCACCGATCTACAGAATGGGATGTCCATTGTCCTCTCCGTGAACGAGGCCCATAATCGCGCTCGATCATCCTCCGCGCATCCGTTTCTGCGGCTGTCCCTCCCCGCGGATCCTCTTCGATAGCCGGGGCCTGAAAATGTCCTCCCTCTTCGCACTTCCGCGTGGCCCTGTTGTCGTTTCAGAGTGCAATTGTAAATCGTAAATTGACGGGTTGGAGATCGAACCGAACGGAAACGGGAAGGAGCGTGCTCGGTGCGAGGAACGCGGATGTTTGCGAGGTGAAGAATTCAAAAGAGGGCGGCAGTTTTGTGGAAACACTGATAAGATACAGTCTAATAACAATCTACATCTTAACTAACCAAATACTTTTTTTTCAAATTTTGCTTAAAGAAGCTTCGTTAATTATAACTACTCCAAAAGGGATATTGCAACAAGTTGCCAAGGAAAAATTACGAAAACCTTGCAACGAAGCGAAAAGTAAACGTTATAGTTCAAATGCAGGTTTACCTGCTTACTATTTCCTTCGTTTTGTTCATCGAAAGCTAATATACTTCACCAACGTAGACGAGCAGCGGAGAAGGTATCGGGCCTACCGGCGCGCCAGTTACCACCCTAGCTATTAATTCCGAATCTCCGATTTCCCGGAGCGCCAGGAATCCTCTTATGTTACCTGCGCTCTACACAGGAGTCAAGGAACCAGTCTCCTAGAAAAGGTGTACGCGCGCGTTATAACCTGACCCAGCGGCGATCTCGAGTAGGAAGAAGCCCTGCCTGGTTGAATGGGCCTGAAAAATGTAGGTCATTGGCCTGGCTGGCTGCATAGGCCGCGGATAGGGTTCCTCGATCCCTTTTTCTTCCATCGTGGTTCCGCCTCTCCAACTCCTTCGGTCTCGCCCTCTCGTCTCCCTTTGGTTCTCTTATCTTCCTTTGTACCTGTCGTTCTTTCGATCTCGAATCTCCTCTCTCGTTATCTGGTCAATACCCCAGACGAGTGGTACGCTTTCCAAGTTGGTTTTTAATCGATTCCCACGGACGTTGGAAGTCCAAGTTCTCGGATAAATCCTGAAATCGCGTTCGTGGCCGGTAGGACTGTCGCACGAATCGTGCAAGGCGATTAATAAGTTCACTCGTACCTGTGCGATCGGCGGTTGTGGTTTTAACGGATCTCTCGGCAGGCAGAAGACGAAATAAGAAGATCGGGCCCCGTCTCGGTCCCTCTTCCATCCGCTCAGCTCGTTCTCCGCGAAGACAGCGTCACGAGAGGCCGTGTGTAACCTTTGGGACCGTAACCCCGTTATATTATTACGTTTAACAATGGCCTGTGGTCTTTATATTCTATCCGATGCACCGTTCCTTAGACACAACCTGTTGGCGAACGCTGTCCCCAGGATGATGATCCTTTCTTTTTTTCTTATCCCCTCCTTCTCCTTTTAAGCGCTCGCCTCTCCTCGTTCCCTGCGAGTAATTTGACGTGCACTGTCAGCAGCCAGATCCGCAACCGGGTCGGCTAGGCCCACTTTGATAATCGAATAGACTTACCGCCCAGCGATTCAGCGCGCAACAACTTGCACGGGTTTCGTGCGGTTCGCGGAGTGGATCTATGACTGGTGCGAGGTCATTGAGAAACGACGGGGAATTCCCTATCGACGAAACCCGTTTTACGAACGCAGAAGGAATCGAATTATACAAGAACACGTAATAATAACGCGGTAACCGAAGGAAAACTTTCTACTTATTATTTAATTGGGGAAACAGGACTGGGAGAAAACGACGATAAATTGTGCGAGGAGGAGGCGACGCGAAGGCGGATCGATCTTAACGCTTCGCCAACCGAACGGGGAGATCTCCCATTTTTTCCTCAAAGCGTTGCCGTTCACTCTATTTACTGTACTTAATTTTGCGATTTTTGAACAAAGAAACGCGAAAATCGGTTTTTTAAAGGTTACTTTCAAAAATTTTGATCTCGTTACACGATTGCCATGGATCGCGGAGGATGTTGCTGAAGGTGGAGGAGGAAGCAAGGAGGAACGTGTGCGCGGTGTTGGGAGATCGAAACGCGTAACGTGTGATCATTATATTATACGAAGTAAACGCGGAGAATCCGGACGTGGGGCCTCTTCGAGCCGGTGCCACACTTAAGGCGAAATAAAAGTAAGAAAACGGGCACGTACACGTGAGAGGAGATCCGGATACGCGGAACACGCAACCGTAGGAGCCGAGATCTCCGCGTGGCTGCTGATTGGCTAGTCCCATAAATACACCGAGGGGTACGTTTCGTCGTCAAGAGTGTTACACAGCCTAATTATTTCGGACGAAAACTTGCTAACTTTCACCTTGCGAATGCCGATACACGTTCCGCTTCGATTATGCTTCCACGAAAATGGCAAACCTCGTCATCGTGCCTGGTCATTTCATTTTTCTTGCGTTACCCGCGCATAATGTGACGCTACGGATAATAGAATGTCTGAATAACGGCGTTTGGGAGAGTGTTCCTAATCCGAATTTCGGATATCCCACCTTCTCCCCCCTCCCAAAAAAAAATTTGAATGTTCTTCGTTTCGTTTATTATCCGAATTGTCAGAATCACTTCGTTATCATTATCTGTTATCTATTATCTATTATCCACCTAATCTTAGCTGGATAATCGGATAATTCGGGCCATTCGAGCGCTGTTAAAATTTCAAAAGAGACAGCAAGGAATCTGGGAACGTAATCCATACGACGTTGCTGGTTAACGAATAGAATAGTCGTACAGTGCGTACAAGGATGTGCGCGAAGCAGGAAAGAGGAGTCGAAGGTGAAAAGATTCAGGTGAAAAGGTTGAAAGGGTAATTATCAGCGGTGTGGAGAAAAACGAATTGGCAATTTCGTATTACGGTAACAATCATTTAATCGAACATGAGTTTTATAAATAATCCACATCTTCTGACTTTATACAAATTACAAATTCCGCAGCCACCGACCATTGCAACATTGCAGGACACAGCGTCGACGAGAATTCGTGGATCGAGTAAGGAAGGACGACGATCGGAAATAAATTAATTAATATCAACGTTTCGATCGATCGTATCTGGCGATCGAAAACTAATGAGTATTCCTTGTGAACGTGACGCGCGCGCGTGTATATGTGTGCCTTTAAAAATCATCCGCGTCACCCTCCGTCGGTCGATCCATCGAAGGCTCGCGGTTCATCCTTGACGACGATTCGAGATTAAACTAAGTACGCATAATTCTTTTTTCCTCCAAGCAAATTTTCTTACGAGAAAAAAAAAAGGAAAAAAAAGAACGAAATACAGAAGAAAACCCGTAAACAAGCCTTTGTCGGATACGATCTCTAAGTACAAAGATAAGATTCGCAACGTCGTATCCTCGAACGGCCTCGAAGAGAGGATGTCCTTAAACAATCCTAGAAAACGAAAGAAATGTCGTCGTACACATGTTACATTACGGTGCGTGAAGATCGAAAGGTAGAAGGGGGGAACGGTGAGAAACTTAAATAAAAAGCGACAGAAGACGATCCGACTATCTTACAAAGACAAACCGACGGAAAACAGAAAGTGGGAGGGGGGTGAAAGAGGAGTCGTACGAAAATAAATAACAAAGAGAAATAGGAAGGACTGCGGACGACAAGAAAGTATACAATATAAAAGCGAATATAAATAAGAGAACAAAAGCGATAGAATCTAGTATTGGTTTAAAAAAAAAAAAAGTAAAAAATAGAAGGAGAATAAAAATAAAAACGTATTTGGAAGAGCTTAGGTACATCCGTAGCGAGGCCATAACGCGTGTGGCCGCGCCTCGCGTAGTTTTAGTCACTTCCTTCTACGTCTACGTTATGTATATATTACACCTAACTATGTATAATGTACTATATATATATATATACTCTTTCCGTTCAGCATGTTCTATCTGAATCTTTTTTTTCTTTAAACTGTTTAAACGTTCTTTCGTTCCACGTTTACTGTATGCACGTATATATGTATATATATGTGTGTGTGTGTGTGTATATAGGATATATAAATATATACACGCACACGCACGTACCCGCGTACGCGTGCTCTGTTAGCGATACCTATCGTTATTATGTACACACTGCGATTGGACAGTGGCTTGCACTCACTTTACGTTGTCAACAAAAATATAACACAGCACGAGAGATCATCTCACTTTTCCTCCTCGAATCGTTTCCTGGTATCAGCCATGGCCCTGTATGGAAGATACATCATCGACCGTTGGTCGAGTCCCGATGGAAGGCTTCATACCCGTCTACGAGATCCTCGATCCTCTTCGATATATTGCACCTGGTAGAGTGTGCGGCATTCTTCCCGCCGGAGAACCTTCATTTCTGGATACAGAACGCCACATTCGGGACAGTTTGCTTCAGTTTCAATTGTAGAGTGTAGTGGTCTTGATCACGACTTAGGAAATGCGAAACACCCGTTTCGTCTAAGATCCCCTATCGCGATCAGCAACGCCGTGAAAGACGACGACAACCGATTTGTCGTTTCGACGCGACCGAGGTCATCTGCGATTGGCGCTACCTCGCCATAGGTACATCACGGTAGAATCGGTTTTGGTACTCTCGAGACGTTCTCCCAAAATACGGGGAAAGTAGACGTAGCTCCGCGAATCTCCTCTAATCCCTGCCGATCCTTTTGTGAATCTGTTGGTGCTTTATCAGATGCGCCTTCTGTCTGAACGCTTTCCCGCACACCTCGCACCTGAACGGCTTTTCGCCGGTGTGCGTTCTCAGGTGCACCTTGATGTTGCTCTTGTTCAGGAATCCCCTGTTGCAAATGGAGCACCTGTGCACGGGCTTCTCCTTACCGCCTATCAAGCCGGACTCCGTTCCGTAGGGTAACGCGGTCGCTCCTGTGCCCGGGCTCTTCTTGGACGGGTTCTGGGAGCCCGGAGTAGGCCGTGACCTTTTCCTGGGATGCGAGGGGGCCGCGAAGGACGAGTGCAGCAGGTGATCGGGGCTGCAGGAGGTGGAGACCCTGCCGGGCGGACTGACGGGTGGATACGGGCTTGTCGACGAGGGGGTCTCGCCGCAGGACGCGTTCTGGAGACCGGCGTTCGCGGATTGCAACCTGGCGTTCAACAGAGGCGCGTACCCGTGCGTCAGCAGACTCTGCAACGTGGATCCGTGCTGCTGTGCTTGCGACGAGGGTGTCGCCGTTGCGTATATCTGCGAGTACGGGCTGGGGGACGTGGTTTCTTGAGCTTTCGGAGAACACGCGGTGTCGATCCACTCGGCGATGTCGATCCAGTCGCGCGACGCGTCGGGATCGTGCTCCGATCCCGGTCCGTTTCCTCCACCCGGAACCGTCGTGTCCGCTATCGCCGACCCGATGATTTCCGCTATGTCCTCGATGTCATAGTCGACCTGTTGCGTCGACTGCGGCAGTTGTTGCTGTTGATGATGATGGTGTTGTTGCTGCTGCTGTTGCTGCTGTTGCTGTTGATGCTGATGATGCTGCTGCTGTTGCTGTTGCTTTTGGCTGCCCTGCGGGCAGGGCGTGCTCGAGGAAACTACCGGCGACTCGTAATACTCCTGATTGGAGGAGGACGTGGGCGAGGAGGACGGCAACGACGGTCTCTGCGCGGACGATGCTATCGTGTGATAGTGGTGACCGGGAATACCGTTGATGCTCAAGTGCCCGGTGTAACCCGTGAAGGGTGGGAGGGGTTTCAACTCCGCCAGCGACTGCGCCGAGGCCACGCCGACGGACGAACCCAGAAGAAGAGTGTCCCACGCATCCTGCAGACCAGCTGCCGTTTGCTTAACGTCGGGCGGCTCGAGGAAGTCGGGCCCGGTAGCTCCCCAAGGCGAGAGCAGCAAACTGTCCACGCCGACCACTTCCGCGGGCGAACCTCCGACGACGATACCAGTCGTTCCTTGGCTACTGTGAGGCGGTTCCACCTCCGAGGAGGTGAGATGCGGCGGTGCTGCCGGCGGACCTGATTGCGTCTCGTACTTCATCTCGATCACGATGTCCGAGGTTGGCGACACGCCACCCGGGCAGGGTGGCACGATCACGTCCTTCACCAATGAACTCGCTTGGCTCTTGCAAGCGGTAGTCTGCTTTGGTAAACACCTGGGGTTCCCCCCTCCGGCTGAGATGATGTCGTAGGGCGACGTGGCAGCTAGCTCGTCTTCCTCGCCGGGGTCCAGAACGTCCTGCGAGGATTGGCTGCTCAACGGGTACTCTACTTTGATACCGCGTACCGCGGGTTGCTCCTCTTGCTGTTCTCGGGCGTGTTGCTGGGTATCCGTCGACGGATACTCGAGCTTGATGCACGACCTCGAGAGGAGGTCCTCGTCGCTGTCGTTCCTGCAGGGGGCAGACGCCGCTGCCGCCGCCGCAGCCGCCGCTGAGATTCGCGACGTGGACAGTAGAGAGCTGAGAAGGGAGGCGTTGAAGGCGGAAGACGTCGAAGACGAGGACAAGGTCGTCCCTCTTCGCTCCTCCGTGCGAATTTTCGAGTATTCCTCCGTCTTGATCCGAACGTTTAGAGACGATAGGATTCCGTTTAAGGAATCTGCCGAGGCTGCGACGCCGCTGCCGCCGCCGACGTTCCTCGGCGCGCTGCTGGCGTACGCGGACGGTAACGCGTGGCCGCGATGACCCGTGGTCGTCGCTGGACCACCACCACCGCCGCCACCGCCGCCACCGCCGCCGCCACCACCGGCTCGGTTATGGTTGTCTGTGGAGGACGTGGTGGTTAGAAGCGCGGAAAGAATAAGATTGCTGCCAGTTACTGCGGAGGGTTCCGGTGACGACGAGGCGATGCCGTACACGCTGGCAGGCGAGCCTACGGCATCGGCACCTCGCGCTACCGTGTCCACGTGACCGAGGCTCGACGTCGAGCCCGAAGAGGACGACGAGGTTGAGGGGATGCTGTAGGCGCTGCAGATGTTCCTGGCAGCGATGGACCGTCCCGTTTGGTGATGCTGCGTTTGATGATGGCGTTGGCTGAAGTGGAGGTGCTGATGGTGCTGGTGCTGAGGTTGGTGTTGCGACGGACTATTCGCGTTACGATTCGGTGGACTACAGAACTGAAAACCACCGCTACCGTTATCCGGTGCCCCCTCGTCGATCCTTGGGGGCCCAGGGGTCGAGGGGAAGAGGGAACCAGGATTCCACCACGGATCCACTCTACTGCCGGGGGTGCTGCAACCGCCAACGGCGCCGCGGGGACCTGTAACATGAAGTTCGATTTTGGAGGGTATGGTCGGTTTAAATGCCGCATCGTTCTCGCTGTTTTTTAAACCGTGATCGAGTCGGCACGCTTTCGAGCATCTCGTTTTAAACAAACGAAGCTTACGCGGTTATAAATCGGTTGCGCTATCGTTCGAGTTTAACGATAACGTTCGCCTGGAAAGGGCGCGAGGGAAAAGAAAAGCGAAGCGCCTGTTACGGTGTTCTCGTGGATGATAGCAGGAATGATTATACGGTAGCTAAATAGATAGGTTGGCGCGCTAATTATCCACGGTGTGCCACGCTGTAAACGAATCGCAGTCCGTTATTTGTGTGCTACTGTGTTACAAACAATATGTTTCCCGTACATCGTGCATACGTCACGCGTATACAGATAAACGTGTGTACAATACGGGCACGTATAAATACACACGTATATACCCTGGCGTGTATCGTGAAGTTAAGTAGGCAGATATACCACTTCTCTCGAGAAGAAAGACTTGCTCCTGCTAACTAGGTTAGTGGCACGCTAGCCAGCCACGGCTGGGTACACTCGACCAACCAAATTGCCGCGTTTAAAAATACATTTTCGTCTTGCAAATAGCCCCAGCCATGCCGTACCGTATCGCATCGACCGGAGAGAAATAGAGGAGAAAAAAAACGAGCGTAAAAAACACGTTCATTTAGGAAAATACAGAGACAAGGTCGAAGAATGCGCGACGATCCTAATAGAAAGTTCTCGACAAAGCGCTCTACTATCTTTCACCGTGACAGACTCTTGATTATCGTAAATTATTCGTCGGAAAATAGAAAACTGCAGTGCAGCTGTTTAGCTCGAAGTAAACGACCATGTAAATTACGTACAACCTTCCACCCCTCCTCTCTTTCCATCGAGGCGCATCGCGAAGGTTACAGGAACCAAGTTTATTCTAAATATCGGACTGAACACGCAGATGGTGTTTCCCTTCGACGAACAGCGAACAAATCTCTCCGAGATAGCCGCGCGAAAGGACGTTTATTTGCATTCTATCGAATGGGTCCCCCGACCGCCAAACCCCCGCATCCTGCCACGAAAAGCGCGAATCGGGTCTTTCTTCCCCTCCTCTCCGCTTCGTTCCGATTGACACATCCGCGTGGCCGTAGGAGCACGTCATGGGAATCATGCAAATGGTGGTCGTCGTATACGTATAATCCGGCTGCCCACCACGAGGTCCCTTCTGTTTCCCCTTCCTGCCGTCGTATCGGGCCCCTCCCCCCCACCACCGAACCGTCGAGCCACGAAGCACGCCGTGTCCGTCCTTGTCGTCGTTCAGAGCCCGTCCTTGTCGAGCGGCAGAGCGGACGGTAGACGCACGCGTTGAAGGTTCCCACTTCTCTCGGGGACCGACCGGGAGGACAGGGGGTCCCGTCGAGCCGTGACGTGTTCACCGGGTACCGTTATCCAATGGCGTAGACCCGCGAGCGGGCCCCTCTGCGTCTCGTGGCTCCGCGGCGAGAAACCGGCTCGCGCCACGGTCCCACTTTTTCGGGCCTACAACAATGTCTCGGTGAACCACTTATCAATGGGATCACCGGGTGGATATCCGTGCGCCGCGGCGCCACCAATTCGGTTGTATCGATTCGCGCGGACCCATCTGCAGCCTTTTGCTGCTCTTGTGCAACCTTATTCGTTTACCTTATTCCCAGGTACTCGTTTGCTCTCTCAGATTTCAAATGCGGTGTTCAATCGATAGTTGTTCCGCTTAGGGAGCCGAGTAAATTCATCGACATTTATCGACGCGGCTAGTCCTCTCTAGTTGTTAATGGTCATCGTTAAAGATAGTCGTGGACGGGTCCGGAAAGCGAGGTGCATCGCGTTGATCCGCGAGGGGCCTTGCGTGCCCGTGACTATACGCCGAAACTATACCGCGCTCTCGCGTTCGCGTTCGCCCTCGCGTATAGTGGGGGACCGAAGTAGGCCGGAGCACCGTTACAACCCGCTGCACGGTAGAGGGCTACGCGAATCGGCTAGATTTTGTCCGGATGGCTTTCCTTTTCGTTGTGAAAAATGGTGCGTGCGAGCCTCGGTTTCTGTCCTGACCCACTTTTGTCCACCGCGTGATACCGTCATCGTTAGAACACGCTTCTCCTCTCTTCACGGGCCATCCATCGATCTCCTTTTGAGCGTGAGCGCGCGTGGTCGTTAAATCTTCGGCCTCTCGTCGAGAACGAGGTGTTCAAGGTTTCGAGCAAAGGGACTGTCGCGAACCCGTCGCGAGGAAGCGATCTTTTGGGGACTCCAACGGGTCGCGTGGGTGCTACGATTAAAATGGCTGGAAAGAGCGTCGAGGAGAAGAGAGGAGAGGAATTTCTACGGTCGGAATTCGAGTTTCTCGAGCGAGAGAGGAGCGAGCATGGTCGCGTGAGCAGGAGCGCGCACTTGTTCGCGCCACTATATACGCGCCGCTAAACTATATCCGAGCGGTCTGCGAGTATAGTGGGGAACGGAAGTAGGTCGAAGCACCGTTACGCGTTGCGCTCGACGGAGAGGAGGCCTACGCAAAACCAGTCGGATTTTGCTAGGCGCGCGAGCCATGGCTTTCCTTTTCGTTGCGAAAAATGGCGCGTGCGAATCGCGGTTCCCCACGGTGACCCACATACGGGAAACGAGTCATGCTCTCGTGGCGCGTCCCTCGTCTCGTGTGGGCACCGGACACGCCGGACACGCCGTATAACCAGATGTAGAACCAGAGAAACGAGTAAACGTGAAATTCACTTCCACGTCTCTTCCGTGTCCCGACGTGAATGAGAAGTCGCGGGCGCGCGCACGTCTGTATTTCATCCAACGAATTTACGAGGTCACCGACCAACCACAGCTAGTTCTTTCGCTTTTTAACGTTCGCGAAATATAGCTTATTCTGTTTCTTCGTTTTTAATCCTACAGCCTTCTCTCTCTCTCTCTCTCTTTCTCTCTCTCTCATGTTTCCCTTCTTCTCTTAAATTATACGTTTCCATACAAGAATCGTAATGGACAAAGAAAGCTAGACCGGTTAAGCTGAACAAATTTTTGCAAAGAGAAAATTTTGACCATCATCGTTGAATAACGTATCACAAGGGAAACGTAGTGGAATTCGGGAAATTCCCCGGGAAACGTAAGCGAGAAACTGCTTTCTTAACGGCGGAAGTCGCTTTAGAGGTTGAGAGCACTACACTCGGATTCCATTGGCGAGGAATGCAGGACAGTAACACAGCTTATACGTGGCGATCGGGCCTGTCGACTTTCGCATTAATACGTTTCGAAGGCAGATACCTCAAATGAGGGTATTATCTGCTATCTGTTGTAGCGGTATATTCGAACACGGTTATATTTAGTGCCTTCATTAGTACCCGGAGTGATTAGAGCCGATTTTATGTGGGCTCGGAAGGGACGTAGGAACGATCGATCGTGCTTTCCTTCGTGTTCGAAGCATAAAGAAAACAGGTAAAGATAGCTCCGAATCCAGCCTCTGAATTGCAAATCCGTCGTACGTTCTCGGCTCGGATGTTGCCTGGTGTTGTGCACGCGTATGGAAATGCGGAGACTTGAACGCCGGCAAAAGCGTAACGCCCGCCGGTAGCGCCTCGCATTCTTCCAGCGAATACTTTATCTTTGAGTCATGGATCTCGTAACGACTCATTAGTATTCCGTTAAACGCGATTCGACAATTGTACGTGAGCGAGACCGAGCGAGAATGGACACGGATGATAAAGGATAACGAGATAAACGTTAAGAGAAGCGAGAAAGGGACACGAACTTGGCGATTAAGGATGTGCGATCGTATCCATGCTTTTCTCCATTAGGGAATCCCATTAAGGGAACCTCGATTTGTATTAATTTTAACGCACCCGCGTTACATCGCGTTACATCAACGAGTGTCGGTTTTAAAAGCTTGAGAACGTAGTAAAATGGAAAATACAAGAAAAAAGGTATTATCGGGTCATCTAACTCGCGCAGAGGAGATCCATTCCAAACAGAGAAATTCGTCCCCTCCTTCCAACGTTGCTGCTCCGGTATTTGCCTCGACGCGGACATCAAAATGCGTCGTAGTTGCTCGTAGGCGCGTACGAACGTACGCGAGGGAACCTGGCACCGTGATGGCAACGGAGAAAGTGCGGCGACCATTAAGGTAAAGGTTAAAGAAGACGAGGGCGAGGTGAAGGAGGTATACGCCGATTCCCGGAGCCAGGGAAGTGGATCGAAACGACCGCAAACACGGAAACCGAAATTTCGTCAAATTTACCTGGGATTGCTCCTCGGCTTTCGACCGAGTCGTCGAAATCAGCCTAGCGGGACGAACAGAGCGAATTATCCCGTACGATGAAATACGATAGCGGATAAAAGTCGAAAAAGAAACAGCGAAAGCAAGTCGATTAACCTGTAGGGATAGCATGTTCTGTGCGCATCGATAAGTAGAACGTCTCAATAATAACGAGTACGTAAGCAGTATCTGCTATGAGTTTCCCTGTGCGCGAAACCTGGTCGATCTTTCGATCGTGGTCACAGGCTCGGTACTGCAGAGGAGACCTTCCTCGACTTTCAAAATCGTTTCGATCCGATGAAGTCCAGATGGAAAACTGGTTGTTCGCGATAAGCAAGTTTCCTGGTTGAACGTGGACGATCGGAGAGGTCCAAGCGTACCGGTACTCGAACGCAACATCCGAGGAGGCCCCGAACAACAAAGCGGTTATGTTCGCCGTGATCGGAGGCGAGGCGAGCACGGACGCGACCGTGGACACGGACCCGGTTGGATATCTATAGACGCTTGCGGAACTGACGAGTCGGAAGCCCCCCTACTCCGTTGGAATACCGGTTAATGTGGTACACTGACCTACTCTCCAGCCACCGCGGTACCACCGGGAACACCCCACCACAAACTGTTATTCTCTCGTCCTTCTCTTTCTCTCTCCGTTCCCTCCCGCTCCCCTTCTTTCTCCCTCCCCCTTCGCCTTTTTCTTTCTCTCCTTCTCCCTCCTGGTCTCTCCAGCGTTCCCTTTCCGTGTCTCTCCTCTCGTGATCTTTCTCTCTCTCTCTCTTTGTCTCTCTTTTCTCTTCCCTCCAGTGAATAATTCGCCGATCCTCGGTAAAATAAAAAAAAACAGCCTCTGACGTGTTTCCTGCTGCTGCTTGCTCTTTCGTACGCTTCCTCTTTCTTCGCCCTCGATTTTTTTTCTTCGGATTGCTCGCGGTGACCAGCGCATCGAAAGTCTCGAACTTTGAATGCGGTTTGCTCGTCTTGCTCCTTCTTTTCCCGATTTCGCGCCACGCTTCAAGCGTAAACATAGCAAGGAGGAAATCGTTGGATCCTCTCGAGCTTCGCGAGAACGAGGGTACTCGCAGGCGTAGTCGTTTCCTCCGGGACGGGCACGATTTCGCGAACCTAATCGCTAAATCGCCTTCCATCGGCCGCGGTTCGCTCGAGTTTTCCTTGCGCAGCGGCCGATACGAGCGTTCCTCGAAAAATCGGCGTGCCTGACACTGACACTGGCTCGAGCCAATCAGTGAATCGGCATGGAGCAACGAACCGCCTTGCGAGACGTCTACAACCTCGTGCCAACGAGTCGGTCCCCCACTCGACGGGCCCGATAAAGTCGCTCCGGAGAAATTTCACCGCGAGCAGGAGCTCTAGCCAGCAGCCTCCGTCCTCCTCGTCTACGTGGTGTTCCTACGAGAGGCGTCCTTCTCGTCGCCGATACCCGAATACCTAATACTACGCGTCGGCTTCGAAATGTCAAAGAACCACCGGCCATAGGTGCTGGCTCTGCGTAGACATAGTTAAGCTCTCCTGCGCGTATTACACGATGACGATAACGGAAGCGTTCGACGACTGAAAAAATGATCGGTCGATCCTTCGACGAGCTCTTAAAATTCGTGGTCTTGGTCAAGGACAAGGCCGCGACTCTTCCAGATACGAACGGCGGTTCGGATCGGCTCGGGCTCGAGCTGCGAGCGAAACGAAAGCCGTCCTCGTACGAGCTGCAATTTCGCCGCCATCGTCGCGATCGTTAATTTATGTTCCACTTGGCATCGGCGACTGGGCTGGAATTTATTCGACTCGAAGTGGTCCGGCATACGTTCTCCCCGGACACAGGTATGATTTGTCGTTCTCGAAACGGAGAGAGAACATCTAGCCTGCGCCACGATTGCGACACGCACCGTCACCAGATCGCAAACACCGATACCGGTGAAATAAATTTCTTCCAGAAACGGTCCACGCGCTTGTTATTATTCAACGGGTAAACGCTTTGACACCCTTCGCGTGCTCGATTCCATGTTTCCTAACCAACAGATATATGATCCCATTGAAGGGAACAATTTTTCGTCACGCGAAATTGCGTTTACAGGTGTTGCCGTTGTTGACGCGGATCGAGAGTCGTATTTTCGTGTAGAACGAAGCAACCGTTACAAATTATTAGGTTCGCGGAGAAACAATATTTTTATGGTAACCAGAGTTTCACGAGATTTAACGAAGAAATCTGTCGAGTCACGCGTAGATCTCTAGGGGTCCTAGTTGGATTCCGGAGAAGTCGTAGATCCATGACGAATTTTTACGAGGAGATTCTGCGGTTTGGTCATTAATACACCGTGCGTACACGCGGTCCGAAATACCGAAATGCTTTCATACCGCGGAGGATCCTCCTTTATGACACGGTTACCAGTACCCGTTACTAACTGTTAGGTTTTAGTGCCAGGTCCCACTGACACGTTGCGAGCGGCCTCTCGAGAAACATACCCAAGGATGATATTTCTGATTATTCGATTATCGCGTTTAAAACCGCGAAAATTGATTAACCAAAATATTTTCATTTATTTCTCCCCGTGAAAACTCTGTGTCTGTATTATTTATTTTTACGTTTAACAAAATGAATATCACGTTCGAGGTGTCTTAAAAATTCTGTTTCTCGATCGAGCTTTCGAAGCTTGAAAAAACAATTATCGAACGAGCTCACACGTATAGAGGTTATCGACTATAAAATCGGCGGACGATCCTTTCCGCCGCGATTCCTCGATTTCTCAATTTCTAGCGGCTTCGACTCGTTACTGGGTCGCATTCGGTGGTAGCACTCTCTAAAGAATTTCCAGCTGTTCCGGAAGAATTCTAGTCCATTCAAACAAGTAGACCTGACCTTCCTTCACCGAATATCGTCCAACACGGTTGCGAAAGTCCAAGGATAACCAGCTCGGGACACCGTTTCGTTCTTTTTATTTATTTTTTTTTTTTAATTTTGGGGTCATTAAACGCGGGAGAATGACCCGTTGGAGTGGAAAACGGAAAGAGGAAGAAGGAACGAGAGGAAAAGGAG
Organism: Tetrapedia diversipes; assembly: GCA_033822845.1. NCBI lineage: Eukaryota > Metazoa > Arthropoda > Insecta > Hymenoptera > Apidae > Tetrapedia > Tetrapedia diversipes. The sequence goes on along the minus strand of JAOPTO010002393.1, from coordinate 913,953 downwards.
CGAACACGAATTCGGAATTTCGAATGCGAATACGAGACACGGCGGCGGCGGATTCTATTGTTAGAAAGCGTGGTAACTCGAGTGACGTATGTCGTGCGCAAGAAATCCTGTGTGCTAGGAATCGATTCATAAAAATGCCACGATCGGTTCCCCCAATTTTCCATCGCTAATTTCCCATTCGCGGAAAAATGTAAACAGAGTAAGTCGCGCTGTGTCGCGCACACCTTGTCTCCGGGGTCGATTAATTACGAATATATCTCCGCGAGGACACGGTGCGCGTTAAAGTTCCGTGTACGGAAACGAGAGCGAAGAGAGAACAGGGAACAGAAGCGTAAAAAATGTTAGTCGTGTCCACTTACATATGAGCAGCGTGGTATCCAGAGTGGTATTGTTGATGTCCTCAGGACCTCCTCTTATAAATCTATCCACAGAACGAGACAACACTGTTCACCCGTGTGGATCCGGTTACGTTCGCCAAAAAACAAATTATCGAGAGATCACTTGTACAGAGGCTTCACCTGTCACGGCGCGGCACCGAGGAGGAAAGGTCGAGAAGCGTATAAGCCGGCTACGTGAAACGGGGTAATAACTAAACGGAAACGCGTATCGTGGAGAACGAGGTCACCAGAGATCACCGAATATATCTGTTTGTCCGTTTGATCGGTTGGTCCACGCGCACCGTTCGCGCGTCGAGGACGATAAACGCGTAATTGGAAACGAGCCGATGGTCCGATGTGCCCCGTGAAAACCGGAAACTAGAAGAAGACCGCTGCGGGAACTTTCACTGCGCTCATCCTTTCCTTCCCTTTCTGGTGTTCTTCTCGAGCATCCACCGTTTCCTTCGCGGCTGACGCGTGAAACAGCCCTCGGCGAGCAGTCCAGTGGTCCGGACACGTTCCGGCATAGATCAGGAACAGGGGTTCCCGCGGGACAGGGTCCTTGACCTTGTCCAGAGTCTCCTCCGTTGTCCCCGCGAGCACTGTCGATCGTTCATCAGCCTCCTCCCGGTGTTCCTCATCGGCCGACCGCCTTCGCTCTCCTTCTCGGGATTCTCTTCCGGTTCCACCGTCGCTGTGACGCGGCAGGCGAGCCGTACCGAACTTCCCGAACTTCGACTCGGATCACTGTCGCGGCCTAATCGAAATTCGTGAACGGCAGGTACACCGACTTCGTCCGTTGATCTGCTGCACTCTTTCCCGCTGTCCCGTCGATTCCGAACTATCTGACGTTCCGGTTGATAACATCGGACACGAAGCGCGACAGAGAAAGAGAAAGAGGAGGAGAAAGAGAGAGAGAGAAAGACACACGCGCGCACAGTGACAAACCGAGTGAACGAACGAGCGAGCGAGCAAGGGAGAGAGAGAGAGAGAGAGTGACACACACACACGTGGAAAGAAAGAGAGGAGAGGAGAGGAGAGAGAGAAAGAGAGAGAGAGAGAGGAGGGAGGCCTTGTCTGTGTAGCACGAGAGAACAGGAGAGAGGTCTCGCTCGCCTGGCGCCGGACGAGATGCGACTAATTCCTAAAAGTAGGCAAGGAAGAAACGAACTGGATGGCCTGTGGGCCCTTACTGCAAGGGGTCTTACGCGGTGCCGACCGACAGGGGCCCCTACTTCGAGAGGCCTCCTTGCGTGCCGAGCCGGGGGGACCGTGGATCCCCCACCTCTCTCTCCCCGACCATGGCTATCTCCCTTCCCCCGTGATCCTCCTTCTACCCGGTGCTGGTGCTGCTGCTGCTGCTGTTGCTGCTGTTCTTCTTCCACCACCTCCGGACGCACCATTTTGTGTATCCTCCACCACCGGTGTTAAATCACCGTCCACCGGCCGATTCCCTCCACGTTCGATCGCATTGTAACGCCGATTCGCCGAGTCGGGACGTTCTGGCCAACATCGTTCCCCCTTGGACGGGCTTAGGGCGGTTAAGGGGTTGCGAGCGCATGCGGGGGTGCCAGGGAATCGAGCGTTCGCAAGGGAGCGAGCAATTTTTGTAATTTCAATTGGGACAACAAGAAGTACAATTGGGAAGTACGGTGGAACTTCCTTTTTCCGAATATCATGATCGGGAATAACGTTATCGGATAGGAGATTTTTATTTTTAAAAGTTTTGAAATTTAACGGTGGAACGATATAGCATACGCAAATATTTCAAGAAATTATTAACCTTTCTAATAAGTATACATTTAAGTAAACAAAGTTTAGCGTGAGAATACGTGACCGCATTTGTTCCCGTATCAGTTCCGATAATCGTGGTACGGTTCCTGGAGTAATTATGGCGACGGTCACGTACACCGTAGGGAATTTTAGGTTTAACATGTTTTTAAACAGCAATTCCAAAGTAATTTCAGACTCACCGGTTTGTGTGCTACAACATAAATTATTTATCCCTCGAAAGATTTAAATACGTATAAGTAGAAAGTGTGGTAGAAATTAATTGCATTCCACAATTTTGACGATTTGCATGTATCGAAATAATTATAAATAAAAGAGAATAGATCATTCTCTTGGTAATTACGATGGTTTCCATAGCGTGTACCCGTTTAGAAGTCGTCTATGTTTTTCCATCGCGTTTCAATGGAACTTCGGTTCGCTTATTAGAACAAGAGAAGTGAAACGTCGTTAACGTTTCGTACTGTATGTTGATGCACCATTTTAAAAGACCGTCGACTAAGCACAGCCAGCGCTTTAATTATCCTAGTCGTCATAATTAATACCCTTCGATTCCAATTAATCCCTGGAAACCGGTGTTGGGAAATGCTCGCCTTATGAAGGTCTTATGATGAAGATCATCGCGTACCTTTTCCTACTTCGTCGTCTCCCTCCCACGCTTCAGAGTCATCGACGTGATGTCATCAACGGGTATCCATTCATTCGCCATAAAGTGTTCGATTTAATGGATTAAATGTCACTGTATAGTTCTAAAGATTAAATCGCAATTTTCTTCTTTTTGTGCCCTGACCCCCTTTTGCAACAGCTAAATACGCTACGGTCCTGCTCTCTTCATAGGAGTACAATTTTAATTTCTTAATTAATTTACTTAAAACATTCAGCTAAAAATAATTTCAACGATCCAAAGATTAAACTGTCTTATAGTTAATTCGACATGTCAAGAATTGCCAACGAATATAAAAGTAAAAAAATTCTATGCGGTAACCCAATAATACTCTTTGTATTTCACGCAATCCTTGAATTTCGACATCGATTCAACTAAAAGGTACCGATAAAGTCGCGAACTCGCTATGGAACAAAACTGTGGGGTGTGCAAATGTATGAGTGTGCGCGCAAAGTGCACACTTCACCTAGGCGAATTGACTAACTCAAGGAACCCGTGTTTACTACGGCGCGTCTGTGCCCGAGTTTTAAATTTAATTGGCAGAGGCGAGAATTTCGCAATTTTTACCTTCACCGGGCACATCGACGAACACGCCCACCGTCGCACCGCTAGACAACGAACGGCTAGTGGCCAAGGAAACGCGTAAAAAGTGCATGCACAAAACGATTTTATTTTGTTCTTTTTATTTCAATGTCTTCTGCTTTCGTTTTTTCAAATAGAATGGTATACAATGGCTGTAAACACTATTTTTAATCGAGCGTAGTGTCTCGTCTGGTTAAATTAATATTTTCGAAATATTTTTAATCGATTAAAAAGCAAGAGTATTTTTTATATCATGTATTAGATTCTTTTGTTCTTTTGAAAAAAATTCGCCATCCTTTGCTTCATTTCCAAATTGCTGCATAAATTGTCAATGAGTCGAACCTGTGATCAATGAAAATAGCGCATCGTGAGGTTTCTGAAAAATTGAACGAATAAAGGAGTATAAAAGAATGTTCGTACGCTTTCAGCACATACCTCGTCATGGCCATTTCTTCAGCCACTGTTCAAAACGCTATTGCACGCTCGCATTCGTCGGTAAGATGCGCACTGTATTCGGTTAACGTGCAACGTATACGCTTACATATTAATAAAAGCTAGTGATGAAACAATACGTTCAGTATAAAATGCCAAACAAAGTATCTTTATTGCGCGAGGTTATGGCGAACGACAGAGCGCGGGAACAGGAAGACCATTTTTTCGCAACTTCGTCGCAGCTTCAAAGGTCCGTTTCCTGAAAGCAGTAAAATGTATAAACGTCAGGTACGCGAGTTCTGGTTGACGTTGGAAAAAAAGGAGTCAGTGGTAACCCTTCAACGGGAAATCCTTTTACAGTTACCCTAGAAAATCCGTGACAGTCGGGTCCGTTCTGGACAGATGAAAAACGGAACTTTCGGGGATCTCGGGCAGAAAAAACGCAGGTTACCGCTAGTTTGCAAAATACGGTAAACCAATCGACACGGTTGTTGACGGTGGTGCTGTAGTCCCAAGTGTTGAAAGGACCTGGAACTATATTTTTTCCTCCTCCGAAGTTAAAGCCTAATCCCAAAAATCCCAGAAACGGTCCCCGTCGACTGACAAGTACGCAATTCTTCCCATCTTGCTTCCTACCCTGAAGATTACCATTTTTTTATACGGAACACCGAGACGTCATTCCAAACGAAATCTAAAGATAGAAGAGTTAAATAAAATGAATAAAAGATTTCCATAAACAGTCCGGACTTAATTTATTCTAACGAAGCCGGCTGAATCAAAGTTTAATTACCCTTTACGATTGCGACACATGGACGAGCCGCGGCACAACCTAACCTAACCGTCGCACACGCCACGGATTGCAGCGATTTGCGTCATAATAATTGTTGTATAACTTTCGATTAATTAGGCGTCGAAGTTCGCCCCTGACGGGCCCCGCTCGGGCCCCCACGCATGCACGCCTCCGGGCCTGACGGGGGGCCCTGATTTTTCGTTGACGCAACGGCGAGCTATCGTCGTCGTCGTCGTCGTCGTCGGGGGACCCCCCTTTTACCGTCGACTCGAACGAAGCTAACCCCACTCTTCTGCCGCCGAGTCGGTTACACTTTCGTTGCTGCGACTAGTGGTACCACTCGACCGCGTTCCTCCTCCGCGAGGATCGCTAACCAGATCGACCTAATTGTTTCCAAGTTTATTTTAAAAGTATGTGAACCGTGAGAGACCGTGTTCGGTGATCCAGAAACGGAAGCGGCGGGCGCTTAGCTGCGAGGGGCGGTCGGGGAGCCTCGAGAGCTACAGAGCCTCGCTTCGTCGAGCGCGTCGTTTCGTCCGTTCGGATGATCGCTTTTGCCGGAAACGGAACGAAAGTTTCGGAAATGCTGACGATGAAGCGTAGAGAGCGTCTTTCTGGTAAACAATAGTAGATCCTAAGATTTGTGCAGAAGTACGTATGCACAATGCCAGGATCCTTTACGTTGCAATTGTTAAAATAGTTATATTTATTCGATGGGTAAACACAAGAAGGATGTAGCAAAAATAAAGGTGTCATCGAAGATGTCCAACCAATCGTCTCGCTGAGAACGAGATGCAAGAGTAAGGATCCATCGGGTGATCCTTCGCAAAAGTCAGCGAAACGGCAGCGCAAGGTCTCGTTTATTGGTAGCAATAAAGAGTCCTGCAATCGGGAAATCCTAACGGTTCGAATAAAGCATAGAAGCTTCGGGGTCCCTAGGAGGATCCGTGAGGCAACCGTAACTCCCGAACTTGAGCGAAGGGAGCGCCATAAATTTCGCCCCTTTTCAGGGTGACCTAAGGTGCCGAGTTGTCAAAATATTTAGGCCCACTGCACGTCCCACTGTTACGCCTGTTTTTTGAATAACATGCAAGATCGAATGCGATGGAACGATGTTGATTCGTTATTAATCAATTTTTAACGTAATGTAATACGTAATGATAATATTTGAATATTACATTGAAAACTACGGCGATGTTCGCTTGGGTAGCCTATTTTGTAAATATCAATATTATAAGTGTTCTTATCTTTTACAAACAAAATTATAAACAGAACAGGATAACATCTATTTATCTTACGTTTATTCTGTAATTTATGCTGTATTTTTACGCGATGTACTGTATATTTATTAAAATGATAAGTAGATAGCCATGTTCGTTTTGTCCAACGAAACCAAGTCGAAGATCAAAATACGCGAAACATTTTGCTCGATACCTGCTCTCGTGCCTTCTAATGAGATGATGAATTGCACGCATTGTCCGTGGAAGCATTTAGGCACGAGGTGTTTGGACCCGTAACACGTGGACGGACATTTCGAGGAGCACGACCTGGAACGTAGCTTCGGCAACACGAACGAACACGTGTGTCACAGCCGTCGACGATATTTATTACGAATCTCTGAAGATTTACAATGGTCGCGCGTCAGGCATACGACACGCGTTACGACAGTGCTTTCAAATATTCGCGCTGTTTAGACGCGTTGTCGGATGACCCCCGTAAAAATGGCCCCGAGACCGTGCCTACATGTGTTCTACGTAACAAGCTTGCAATATAATTTTTCTCGCAAGATTTTCTCGTAATTCTTCTCTTCCCGTAACTTCGTAGCTGGCAGGTATCGTTCCTAACGACGGACAAAGGAAGAATAGTTTATGCAAATACCGACGATATTTGCGAGCGCGCGAAGGAAGAGGATTTGGGATTAAGAGGCGACGTCCATGAAAGCGAAACGTAATATTATTTTTCCGCGTCAACGATAACGTAACAGCGTAGATCGTAGAATGGAGAACGGAATAGAAAAACCGGCGAAGGATAAGCACCGTCCTCCTCGTGTCATTGTTCGCGTAACAAAGTTCTCATAAGGAAACAATTAAACAAATCGAGGTGACTCGGATAGTCGGCGAAGCGATTAAACGACAATTCACACGCGTCCCAAGGTGAAGGTAGTAAAACCGGCTGCTGAGGCCGAACAAATCAACGTTTACTCGTCACAAGCGTTTCCTTGATTTGCAAATCACGCAGCTCGCTCCCGTACCCGCCCTCTCGGACGATCTACTTAACCGCCAACTGTATCTACAGTAGCGGAGAAAAGTTTAAGATCAAAGGGTCAAAGAAAATAAACAAATAAATTGATAAGAAATAACGGTACAAATAAAATTTGTGTTCTATGCTAATCATTGAATAGTGTTCTACCATAATGACAATAAAAATGAATAGGTAAATAATATTTGCGAACCATAAAATTATGTTTTACATTGTCCTATCGTCTTAAACAATTTGATCCAGTTTCGATCCAAAAGGTAGTTTAATAATAGAAATCCAATCTTTTCGAGATATCCATGAAGCCCACCTTACCGTTTAAAAATTACCATTTCAGTTAGACCACCAAATTATAATTTTCCAGTATAGTTAATAAAATAGCGCAGAACACGAAGGAATTCCACGAATCCCACGAAGTGGAAGAGACACGGTCATAATTCACGAGAAGCAACAGCGCTCCGGTTAAGAAAGAATAAACCAATTTTAAAAGTATCGAGATCGCTCTGCCTCGCAACCGTGTCCGACCTCTGGAAAGGTGTCGAGCCGTGCTCGGAGAAGCGCGACGAATCTCGCGTGGCAAAATATTTTCGGTCGTAGAGACACGGGGCAACTTTGAACGAAGAAGAGGCCGACCGTAAGAAATCGCGCCTCGCAATATTTAGACTCGTACTACTTACCGCGTGGACAGCGGCGGCCTGTGGCCGGAGGCGACCGATTATCCACGGCCCTTTTCTTCCAATTTCTTCTCTCTTCTTCCCTTTCATTCCCTTTTCTTCCCTTTGCCTCCCTGTTCGGCCCCTCATCGACCCGGAAGAGGATCCTTTCAGATTCGTTGCACGTTGACGAACGAGGAAGTCTCGGTGCGTTTCGCAGGTAGCCCTTTTTTCCTCCCCTTCCGGGTCTGTATGGAGGACTTCCGGGTGGTCCACTGCCCTGTACGCAATCACGCTCTCGTTTGCTTTTGACTTTCGGGAAACTAGATCGGCCCGATGTTTCCAAGAAGCGTGTACTTTCTCTTTCCAGGTTCGGGTAAACGACGTTTTAGGTTAAATCGTAATAGTAAAGAAATACGAGCTTGATGAAAGTAAATTAGCTAGGTAAATAGATAGGTATACTTTTGTTTCGTATCGAGGCAGCAATTATTTAACGACAAAGATTGTAAAATAGCAAGAGTTATCCGGATTTTAGTCGATGCATTTTACATGAGACTTCTTTCTTTCTTTTTTTCTTTTTCTCGTAAAACGTGCAGCGTCACCTGATTGCGGCGTTCACGAGCGAAAGAAAGTTGACGGTGAACGATGGACCGAGCATCTATCGTCAACCGAGGAGATATCAAAAATTTACGATGCCAGGAAAGTAGGTTCGCATACATAAAGCAACGTGTGCGAAAAAGAGTCAAGTGTGAACCATGTTTTAAGCGATTGTGTTCCGTATAAACGTGCACCGTGTAAAGGCTTAATTTGTAGGAGAGAAGTCGATGCTAATAAAAATATGTGTACGTATCGTTAACACAGTGAAAAGACTGTCCTAGAAACTGTAATCGCTGCGCTTTTTTTCTGCTTTTTACCGCTAGAAAGCAAACGAGCTCGTGCTTCGGTGCAAATTATTCTCCCGATTTCGTGACCCGAACGATTGATTTTGAATTTAACCATTTACGCTACCAACAAACTCATGGTTGCACATACCGTGTACTAGCGATTAACAGAAGCGTTCTTAGGATAACCAAATATTCGACTTCCAATCTGAAGCGTAGGTACCCGCCGATTTAGGAAGCCCGAAGAACTTATGTTAATTTCCAACGCCAGTGACAACTTGTAAATCACTCATTATTCAAACGAGCTGCTCCTCTCAAAACCGTATCACGTAAATAACGCTGCTCCGAGATCTATTCCGGTTCAGGTACGCGAGTACAAAGCTGTTGGCTGTGTTTACCCGGAACACAGAAGGCCGTAAATAATTCGGCAGGTCTCGATGACACTCTGAAATCTTACGGTGGTCGTTGGTAGGCACGGCACGACGAGCATTTTCGCTTTCGAGAGAGCTCCGCCGGGTCCATCCGCAACTGCGGCTTATAATTTACGGTTTGCGGCCCCCGATGTGGCCACCGAACCACCATTCCGCTTTTCCATTACAACTCCACCTGACCGAATGATTCTAGAGACCTTGACCAACGGATAACGCGCCGCTTTCAACGAGATATCGTAAAAAATCGTAAAGTTGTTACCGTTCAAGGCGTTGCAGTTTTCCGTGCCTCGCGAGGTTCAATAAACTCGCTGTAGTAACGTCGAAAAGGTTACGAGCTTCCAACGGGAAAAGCTCTCTCTTCTTGAAAAGAGCACTGCCTTTTTGAATTTTCGCAACGTTTAATCAAAGAATACGAATGCAACTTGTACATCTCAGTAGAATAAGAAAGGATTATTCGTGAATTCTTTCTTGGAATCAATTTGCTTGTAAACGGTGTCTGGAGTAGAAAAAAAGAAGTCATTTTTGCAGTAGCATAGCGATTCGTCTAGCCTGGTCGCAATTCAGAAGGAGATCGTATCTCGCGCTTCCGTTGTAAAAGCCTGGCCGTAGTAAATCGGCCGAAAACGGTCTGCGGGCCTAGATGTGGCCACCGAGCATCCTTTCATTGCGTTTTACGACAGTCCAGGAAGCTGTGCACTTAGCCGATTCGATTTTGACGAGTGTCCTAACTGCGGCGGCGACAAAGAAACCCGATGTCGTAAATTTTGCAAATCGCGACCCCCGCCGCACCTTCATCCCCCGTCGGGAAACTTTATTGCCCGCCATGATAGTCGTTTCGCAAGGTCAACGTTGTGTTACCTAATTTTCACCAGAAATACTTCCTTTCTCACAATCCTTTGTCACAATGTCTCTATTTAGTCTTCAGTCTGATCTTTCGTACGATCTTCGATTTCTCGAAGATTTCGAGCGTCGATTATCATTAAGTCTGATACGCCTTCGGTTAACTAACGTTTCGCTATAAGATGTGTACTACTGGATTTTCACCCGTAAATTAATAGATCAAATTAACAATTTATTGTTATTTTATTATCCAAAGTACAATGGTAGCCGAAAGAAAAAACCGTTAAACAGCGATACGTCTCATTGTTAGAGAGCCCGGGTAAATATGTTCGCAAGTACATATGTAGGTTCTCGGCATAATACGCGATTTCAAAAAGACCAAAGGAATCGACAAACGCTACTGTACACAGCAACCTCTACAACTGTAAAAGCGTACGCGTGCGTTCGGTTCGTAGGAAGTCGTCAGCCGATTACCAGAAGTCTGCTAATTGGAAAAAGGTGGCTGGATGATGTCTCGATCGGCCTTGCCAAGGACTTGCCTGCCCGTTCTCTGATTAAACACGGCCAACAGCTCCTGCGTGTGCGTGTGCGTACGCGCGCGCGCGCGCCAAATGTACGCGTACAAAGAAATCGAGGAGCCCAAGCGAGGAAGACCGAGTGAAACTTCTCCTCGTGGTACACCTCGAACGAGTATCGACGATCCTACCACATCGGCCGATGACTAGAGATAGGCGTTAAGTGTGACGCACACGTAGCCAGAGTATAGTCGATCGAAATGAAACAGCGTGATCGTAAATTGCAGCCACGACAAGTAGCTACAAGGCTGAGGTAAAATACCACCGACAGATTTGCATTGAGAATTGATACTTGACTACTCTATTTTAGTTTATTTTAATAATTCCAATAACGCGAGAATTGAAATTGCATTACTAGCGTAACTAATGAAATGCGATCTAAGTACAGATTCGTTTTAACCTCTTAAATATCATATAATAAGCGTGCATATAATTAACTTTAAACGCTTTGTACATCGTTTTGCGCATTCAAATTTCCTATGGTTCCCTATGGAGACGAGAGTGCTCTGTTTTAATAATAATCGTTGACTCTGTACGGAGGAAGGAGATGGTGACTAAGAAACGACCTAGTTAACACGTTAATTGCCGTTTAAACCTCGGCACCTGATGTTTTGGCAACCGAACTCGAGGTTCGACAACTTTTACGAGCACACACTGTTTCGCCTCCGTCGACTGTACAGGTTGCTGGTGTACAGGTGTGGTGCTGGCAACAAGAACAGGTAGGATAGCAGCGGGTAACCTGGGTGGTAGGTGCGCACACATAGCGATCGACACGGATGTTACACGAACTTACGAGGAAACTTACTCGCGTTGCCGTTACACGCTCGTGGTCACTGGTGCGTCTGTGCGGTCGTTACATAAATATGCGCGAGCCGTGTTGCTTCCTTTTTTAACAATCCGTTTCGTAATTGTTTATCACACTGAACGGCGAACTCTCGAGCAGCTTTGAAGCGCCGCGCGAAATCGTGAAATCGATCAAATATACCTAATTAGATTCCTCGATCTCCTTTTACCAAGATAAATTGTTATACACGAGACTGATGATCTTCCGTTTCCCATTTGTCTCTATAAGAAGAAATTGAATAATTTAAGTTATTATAATAATTTCAACTGAAAAGAACTGTCGTTTCGTCAGTATAAATTATTATATACGAGACTGGCACTCGATATCCTGTTTGTCTCTCTATAAAAAAAAAAAAATGACTAATTTGAGTGATTAATGTCAATAGTTTCACCTAAGCAGAATTCTCCTTTCGCTAATATAAATTATCGTACACGAGACTAGCGTTCAATTTCTTATTTATGTCCCTCTATAGAAAAAAGTTGAACAATTCCACTGGATAATTTTAGTAATTTCATTCCACCAAGGATTCTAATTTGCAACGCTGTTGCGTTCCATTTCCAGGTACGATTGCTAATTAATAAAGAACGGCCCCGGTGGTCTCTCCTTCTTTTATCGGCGGAATTTAGGCCAGTTTTTACGCGAACCTCTGACTCTTTTGATAAAAAGGCTTCGCGAGAGGCAAGGCGAGCCGGGGTTATTTTTACGATCGCCTCACCGCGCCGCGCATACCCACGATCAAGAATACCTACTAGACTCCTCCTTTTTTTTTCCTTCCATTTTATTCGTCCGGCGAACCAAACCGAGAACAACTGGGTCACGTTTCCTTCGCGGGGCTAGGGCAATAGGCGACCGGCAGAACCTTTACCTAGTTACGCTCTCGAGAATTGGGATGACACGAGAGCCGCCTCCGTTGCCCAAATTTCTCCCTCCACGCGGCTATTTTTCGGTACACTCGAATCCGGAACCTGGTTCGCTGTACAGGGGGCCCAGTCCCCCCCTCCCCCAGTGCTCCTTGGAATGGCCTCATTTTTTTCGAGGCCTCGGGGCCTCGAGGGCTGCGTGACTTCCTCAACGTAATAACCGGGAATCGCGACGCGTAGGCCCAACGCTTGTCCTCCGATCAGGCCCTTAGAATTCCATGGACGTGATCTGTCCGTCGGTTATCTTTTACGATGGGCGATGAAAGGGTTCGTATCGGATTAGTGTCGCAATAAGCGTAGAATTCAAGGAAAAGTTGCTCGTGCTGCATCAAAGCGTTTAACGCGTTTAACGCGACCTCGGGCTGTCGTAAAAGTATTGTTCGGAGACTGAAATGCAAATTTTGCCACTTAGATAGCTGGAAGCTTTAGCGCTCGTTGTACAAAATTTACGCGACAGTCTTTTAGGTTCCATACTGTAAGCGTTAATGGCGCGAGTCCCAAAAGTATCTCAGTCGTCGTTCCCGCTTTCGTAGCCAGCAGAAACCTATGCTCCTCGTACGATCCGCGAGTTCTCTTTGCTCGACGGTGTCACGGGAGATTATATCCGGTCCGCGTGATCCATCGAGGCGGGCGGACAGCCTTTGTTCTCAGCAGCCAGGTCAATTAGAGCACAAACTGCTGGGCCCGGTCGGAGGGAACGCGAGGGGGCTAGAGAAACAGGAGATTGTTTCCAGTTTGTTTGGCATCGGAAACCAAGAGTGGGTCGCGGCAATAAGTCATGGCGACGATAACGCACAGCCGCTCACGATTTGAACGTGGTTGGCTCACGGTTTCCTCTTCCGTCCCGCTGCTTCCTGCCTCCTTTCCTTCCATCGTGACAGACCTCTCTTGGTCTCGGATTCGTGACGATGGCAAAAAGTCGAGCGGATCGCGGCCTCCTCCTCTTCCCTCCTCTTCCCGACCCCGCGCCGCTCTCCACGGCTCGTGCCCTCCCGGAGAGGCCCCCACAGCCTTGCTCTTCCAGTTTTGTCCTGTTTACCAACTGGGACAATCGAGATTGAGAGTAAAACGCGGGAGTACGTAGACGAGGATTACGCGCGCGCGTGCGGACACAGTTACGCGGATGCTCGTCATTTTTCATGGATTCGTGTTTTCCTCACCAGCTTCTCCGTGACCTCAATCCAACGGTCCTCTATTTTACAGTTTCAAGAACTGCGATTGGGTTTTTCAATGAGGGTGTTATTCTAGCGAACGCTGCTCGCTGCGGGTGATCTTAACCAGCTCTTAGGCTAGTTTGTTGGTCGAGAGGACCATCCAGAGGAAAACGTCTTCGTTCGACGATTATTCGATACGTTCTTGCGGAAGGATTGTACGTTTCATGAAAGTAAAAACGAAAATGATCCCCGGAAAAAATGGGCGCGCGAAAACGAAGCGCGTATCAATATGTATACCGCGGAGACTTCAACGACGGGAATTTTAATGCCGGGCGAATCGTGCGTTCAGGCTGTCTAATCTTCGTCCAACAATTTACGATCAATTACAACCCACCTACCTGAATATTTCGTTGAAAAATAGGAAAACATACTATGTTCCCTATAACTTCAACGAGTCCCCCTTTTAACAAGTCGAATTTCACGTAAACGTGCAAACGTCTGCGAACAACGACGAAATTCGTTGAAAAAGCGAAAGACGTCGACGATAAAAATCGCGAAACCGTAAGGACGTAAATATCACCGGCACAATATAACGATCGATCAACGGAGCAGCGGGGAAATAAAGAAGTCGGTTGCGAGGGAACGGTGCAGCAGTTTCTCCTTATCGAGGATCGCCATGGCGTTTTCTCCGCGGCCGTCGCACGAGTCGGCGATGGACGCGTGTGCCGCGTAGGGGTCATCGGTGCGTGAGCGTGCAAGTTCAAGAACAATGCCGCTTCACGATCTGTGTATAATGCAGAGGTATACGTAGGCAGGATTTTGCGAGGCGACGGTGCCGGCTGATTGTGGCGACGGCGGCGGCGGCGGTGGTGGCGGCGGTGGCAGCGGCCCCAGCTCTCGTGCCACTGACCCACAAACACACTTACCTATGTTATACTATGCTGCTATACACACGCGGTAGAGCTCCGTTTATTCGAACGAAACTTTACCCGTTGCTCGATTTATTTCGCTTCTATATTACCGTTTACTCGCTTAGGGGGGCGGAATCGGGGCAGCTTTTTAACCCTTTGCACTCGGGAGACAATATCGCAAATATCCTAATGCGAATAATCACATTTCAAAGTTACTGTATTATTTATCCGAACTGAATCAATTTCAATGTAAGTTACTTTTGGCAATTTTTAATTTCAACTCTCTGCATTGGGAATTCTTCGAAAACCGAGAGTCGCCTTTCGAGCGCAAAGGGTTAAACGCTTAATCAATCGAATGGGGAGATCTCCCATTTTTTCCTCAACAAATCGCTGCCATTCATTCTACTTACTTATGTTTTTCCAAAGTACAATCTTTAATAAAAAATTATTGTAAGTTATAATTTTTAACGGAGTACCGTTAGGAGGGCATGTGTAAAGGGTTAAGTCGCATATCTTTTATCCTCTTGGTGACTTCTGAACTTCTCTATTAATCGTTACCGTCATTTATGATCGGCTATTGTTTCTGGATTAAACGAAGCGTACAATAAGGAGCACCACGATATTGCGAGAACGAACGCGCGTTACGAAGGGGGGAAAAAAGAAGCGGCGATTCGAGAAGGCACGAATGAACGGAACGATCGTGACCAATCGGCCAGGTCGGTGCCCAATTCCTCGGTACCGTAGGCAAGTAGGTATCCTCGAGGTTCTCAGCAACAGCGAACGCCGCGGTTTTTCTGAGCTGCGCAGATTTTTGCTGGAATTTTACATAACGTCGTTCCTCCGTGCAGCCGCACGTTGCGACATTGTCCTACGTAAAATATGCTCGCGTGGTCCCCTGCTTCGTATTCTTTTACCTGTACACCGCTTACGGTGTAAGATAACAAAATTCGTGCACCTAACCGTTACAGAAACTCGTTAACTTACATAATATGAAAATTTCGGTACAAACATTTACCGTTATTACGCCGTTAACGAGTCTACAAATGAGTATCGTAACAATTACAATAACGCTCCTTACAAAATCATCCGAGCACCGAGTCGAGGAAAATGTGCGGTATAAAGTATTGAATTATAAAAAATAAATGTAATTCTAAAACCGTGTACACCTGTTACGCAACGAAACTTCGCTTTCTCCGCGTCTGCGCTTAAAGCAGGAGAAATAAGAGGCGTTTGGAAAGGACAGAAAGAACCGATATGTTTTTCTTTCGCGTATCCACCGAAACGCGTTATTCTTAGCTGCCTGGCAGACAACTAATTCGCGTTGAAAGCCACGAAGGATAAAGATAAACGTATGCACGGGAGCGTAACGCGCGCGTGTTCGTTTTAGGGCGAAATAATTGTACCGACGAGGCAGCAGGCCGTTCGCAGCCGTTCGCGAAAGATGTTTCATAACAAAATTGGAGTGTTCAGCGGGCAGCCACGGCCGCACACGGTACGTCGGTGAGTTTGTTGCACTTGCCTGTCTGTTGCAACATTTTATAATTACGCCGTGGCCACGCCACCGTTACGTTCCGCGAGCGGCGAGCAAAAATCGAGACGATATCATTGGAGGACATTCGACACACTAGGCTACCTAACAGTTGACCAATTGCCGATCTATGCGCAAGTACGATCATTTTTCTTCGCGTGAACCGAAGCGAAACAACAACGCGCGAGTCCTTCGCCCCGTTGCAACCTGTATTCCCGCAAGGACCTATCAAGGCCGTTCTACGTGTTCCACAGAAAAAAAAGGAAATTCGCCGCTTCCATCGTCGTGCGATTATCCTTCGCGATGCATATATCGCCACTCTTGCGTTTCTCGAACGGGTCGGGCGTCTACCTAACTAGCTTTAACTACACTTGACGAAGGAATGTAAAGGGTTAACGAGCAAAAGCACTTAGGAAGGCGCGAATACAAAGGGTGACTCGTGAAATCGATCGAATACCTTCCCTTTGCTACGCTTATTATCGGTGCTACTCCTGTAATTAAACGCTAAAATTGCAGCAGGTGTATTTGTTAAAAAAGAAAAAATTCCATTAATCAGTTTCGCGAGTTACCACATTTTATGGATCGTAATGCAGTTACCGTTCATAATCAGCCTAAATGTTACAACCGATACTTGTTACGTATCCGTTGAAACGAAAACCGCTATACCGATGATCGTAAGGGAGACACGCGGTGCTTAAATCGCTATTATTCGTCGGCAAATCCCATTAACGAGGTCTCGTTGTACCTGGCGGCCATTCTCGTAAGGAGTACAGCAACGTTTGACATTATGTATATGGTTGGCCGAACCTGCGCGCATTAATTCATAGAACGTCGAGCGAGAAAGGACGAGGAGGCGAGAGGGCGAGAAAGAGAAAGAGAGAGAAAGGGCGAGAGGACTATAAAAGAGAGAGAGAGAAAGAGAAAGAGAGAGAGAGAGAGAGAAGTTTTTCGTACAGGTTGCGCCACCATTATACAGTTAAACGTTAGGCTAACGGTCGTGCTTAGAATTTCGGGCATTTCGAGGCGGCGGATAGACACGCACGTCGGTGAGTATAGAGGCCCTCGATCACGACGGGACCTACACCTTGACATTCGACCGACGAGCAGAGAAAATTGTGTCAAACTTGCCACCTCGCTCTCGTCACTTCCTCGACCCGAAACCGAGTGGTATGAGCGTTAGCGATAGGTACCGCATCGAATTCGATGTGTACTCACGGATCCGAATTGATTCCATTATAAATTTCACGTCGCCAGATTTAAATCGCCACCTGGGAACAGAGCCGACGCTTTGTTTCACCGAAACAACCCTCTTTGCGCTCGAAAAGCGACTCAAAGTCAAACGATTTACGATTTAATAAATTTCATGCAGCTGATCGTATTTAAAAGTTTCAGCAAGAGTTAATAAAATTAAATTATTCTAAAATATCGAATCAGGTCGACTCTTTTTCTACTCCAACACATAATTTCAAACATCAATCACTCAGTTAAATAGGCACAATTAATTCAGCTCTCGCATAATTACATCTTGTCCAACTTTAATTGCATTCAACAAAATACATTTTATTTATAGTTTTGTATAAAATAGGCTACCAGCCCGTCGAAATAAAGGTTATTACTATTATTATAAATTGTGGCGAGCACCGTTTAAGCCCCGGAAATTTTCGAAGAGGCGCCTTTCGAGTACAAAAGTATCGCGTCTCTGTTCCAAAACACGATCGAATCGGATGTCGATCGTGCTATATACGAGCTGTAGGAAAAAGTGATAACGGTTATCGCATGCGGAACATTTCTTACGTTTCATCCCTCCCGCCCCCCGTCGGTCCCTTTTAATTTCGTTACCGACGCGGACGACCGTTCGCGGAACCGTACGAGTTTTTGTGTCCCGGAGTATATTTACGACCTTACACGCCGTTTATCTGGGACTCACTTTTACTCGAACACGAAACACGAGGCCTGAAAACGGGAACACCGCGAGGGGAACGTAAGGATTCTGCCGCGGGAAGCCGTGAAAAAGACCCCATCTTCTTTCTTCCTCTTCTTTCTGCTCGATTTCTTTCTCTCCCCCTCCTACCTGTGACCGTTTCATTTTGGAATCGCTTTGGTAGCTATCGATTCTCTTTGTAATTAGTTAAGCGACTTATTTCGTTTCGATGCGTGTAGAGAAATAGGGAACGAAAGAGGTTAAGCGACGGGGAAAGTACTGCGCTCTTGTTTTGTTAACCCTTTGCGCTCGAGAGCCGACTGTTAGTCGTCTGATAATATTAACTTCAAAGATTTTCGAGTGCAAACTATTTACTAAGACTCATTTATATTAACGCTTAGCTAATCGAATAGGGAGATCTCCATTGATTCTACTTACTTTTGTTATTAGTTAGTCTTGAACTAGTGTTCTTCACAGTTCGTCAAATGTATTTTCTACTTTTCCAAAGTACAATTTTTACTAAATTCTTAATACACGATGGACAGTGTTCAGTTAAGCGTGGTACCGTGTGATTAGCTAAATGTTAATAGGCTCCCGGTTGATGAAGTGTTAAACTCTATTCAGTTTAGTCAAGTCGTATGCTAAAATTTACATGTTCAACTATTTAACTTCCGGGTCTGACTAATAAAAAAACTAACTAAAGTCTGAAAATTTGCTAAACTATCGTTTGGCGACTAACAATCGCCTCTTTCGAGCGCAAAGGGTTAAACTTAAAAATGTTTTCGTGCTTGGTATCTCGGTGATTAGAGAATACCCGGTGAACGGATAACGAGTGTATTCGGTAATCCGTTGTCGATGAAATTAAAATCCGTATAGCGGCCGACGATGTTCGATTCGAACTTTTTACAATAATTCGAAAGTTTAGTTCCGGTTTCGGTCTCGGCCGATGTTCGGTTAAAAATAAAGCAAAGCACCACGCAATCACACGATATGCAGCGTATTAATTACACAGTAGACGTATTGCGGAAAACGTATCAAAACTTGGCTGATCGTGACTCAGCTAAAGAAAAGGAACGAAGAAGATATAATACGATTGCGATTATATTCGTGTACACTGGGTATAAACTGCCTGTTTCAGAAGCATTCGTTTCTCCATTAAAAGGTATTACCTTAGTATTAGTTTAGTTTCATTTCGCACTTTTAGCATATGTACAAGAAAATTCTCAAACGGTTAAAGTGATGACATTTTTTAAAACACTCTCTAGAAGAATGTCGACACACTGTGTTTAGCCGAAAAGTTGAACAGATTCGTCGTCGAAGCATAGGAGAGATAGTAACGATGTCACGATTTCGCACGATCTCTTTTTTTTTTTTTTCTTTCGTTTTAGACCGGTCGAAGAAAAAGAGTGCGTGGCCAGTGGTGTGTGCCGAAGCATAACACACTGCAGTCCCCGGTGGCATTACTACTTCGTTACGCTCGTGTATTTTCCCGAAACCTTATTCTTTTACGAGCACCGGCTCGCGGTAAGGAAGGCTCGTCGAGCGTAGAAAAATTAACGACGTCGTATCCGCGTAATTAATTAACGTACCGAATAAATTCGAGCAAGGGACGTTATTCAATATCTCCTCCACAAAAATGTTATGACGAATGGCACTGTGGATCAACAAAACACGATCGACATACACGATCGTTCTTTCGAGCGTTCAACGCCAGAATTCAAAGCTCTGTCGAAATCAGCGAGTCACAATTCTTTGGTAACGCTTACAAACATTTGTTTCCTCCACAAAAAACATGTTCACTGTAGTAACGAATATGATAAATACTTCGATAAAAAAAATCCGAATTACAAGTCGGTTATTATTTAGTATACGAGAGCGGGAAGGAAAGGGGGCAGAGAGAGTGGTTGGAGTAGGTTAAATTACGAAGAAAAGTTAGAAATCACAAGAAAAGAAGAACATGTTAATATGAAACAATTGATTTATCAAATATTATTACAGATCTATCAATATATCCATATAATCGTTTTAAATAAAAGTATCACTTTATATTTTCAAATTGTGAACTCTGACCGGCGACTTTGACCGGTAGCGCCATCTGACAGAAAAGTGCTCAAACTGTTCGCACATTTTTATCGACGACGTAACAAAAGCACATAGATAGATGGCAAGAGAGGACAAAAGAACGCAAACGACATCGCTTCGTTGTCGATAATAATGTCTGACTAGTTTATGCATTATTCGATGAGATGGCGAAACAATATGTGTAAACCGCCGAATTCGGCATTATACACTGTTTCGTGTAGGAAACCGTACATTTTCATAAATTAATAATATCTGACAGTAATTAAATTCTTATATAACAATGACAATAATAAGGAAACAAAGTACGTTAAAGTCTGGAGAGGAATATGAATACTATTAGACGTAGAGTGGGGGAATGTTTTTCGAACGTTAAAACGATGGAGGGGGTAAAACCTTGTATCTTGTTTCACCGGCTCCACTATGGATTCTCATGCTTGGAATGGAATATAGATTTTTATGTATATATATGTTTGTTAATTTATAGTAATAAATATTATCAGTTGAAATAACGTTGCCTCTCGTAACTTTTTTAACTTTTATACTTATGTTTTCTCGGTTAAATGTTAGAGTCAAATGGATTTAAACGTGTGTTAGCGATGTAGAAGAATATTTATACATTGAAGTACTTTGTGAAACTTATATTTTGTACCTCATTATTGTTTTTCAGTAATTTATTACTGTCTGAGTCATCTGTATGTGTTTCTACATCTATAAATACTAATTAATAGAAGGTGTAATATAGTGCACATAATATTGTATGTAATATCAGACGTATAAGTGCAACATGTTCCTCGTGTCTTGTAAAAGATTACCCGTCAGATTGGGCTATGATAATTTTAAAATTGAACGATATTGGAAAGATACGGTCGATATAAATTAGAATAATAAAAATGGTTCTAATAAAAAATCATTCAATAAGTCGATCCTCTAGTTGTTTACGAAAGTATCGAATACTGTTTGTATTCGGTATTACGGTACTATGTGTACAAATTTATTTAGCTCATACGTTTTTCGGCTTGGAAATTCGGAATCGAAAATTTAGTCGACTGTCTTCAGGAGAAGTAAGCTTCATTTAAGTTTTTATCACTTCTATTATACTTATCAATTATTGATAAGTAACATTATAATTAATAATATTATAATACAAATCGTATGTTTTTTTTTATAGGAATCATCTCAACTAGGAGAAGATGAAGGTTTATCGAAAGGTTTACATCAATTGAAGCTCCCACCTGACAAAAATAGTAATTCTAATAAGATACTACAATCTAATCGAAACCGTACTACTAGAATAAAGCCAGATCGTAAATCATTAAATTTTACACCACTTTGTGAATTTACTGGTAGAGAAGCAGTGAGTGCTGTAACACGTGCACAAAGTCAAGCATGCAAGCAACGCATTGTCAATGTGACGTGCCTTAACCAACAGGGAATATTATACCCAGAAAGGATACAGTCTCTGTGCCCTCACTCTCCAGGATTTATAGATAATCCAGTCAGTTTAGGATGTTTTAAAGATGATAAAGCATTAAGAATACTGTCTGGATATTATCATGTTTTTAAAGGGAACAATTCTCCAGAACAATGTGCTTTCTTGTGTCTTCAATCAGGATATTTGTATGCCGGTACTGAATATTCGTAAGTATGTTATATGTTATATACCTGTATTTTTAAATCGTGCATTATTTAAATTATTTCTTATGTTAGTTAATGTCATTGTTGCTATATTTTTTATTATTATTGAATTAAAAGGTTTAAAATTTATGTATCTCATAAATGCTTAATTATAGCATTGAATGCTTTTGTGGAATGGAGAAACCTTCTCAGCTGAAACGATTACCAGATTCTAGTTGCAATATGAAGTGTTCTGGTAATCCAAAACATTCTTGCGGTGGATATTTAACGATTAATGTATTTTGGACTGGAATTCAGAGTAAGGATATAAAAAATTATTTATTTTAATATTTGTTGTCCATTTTATCGATGTAAATTCTTAAACAATTTTCTTTTCACTTCAAGGGTTTAAAGCACAAGAAGCTCGAAATGCAAGTACAGATGGTGAAAATGAAAAATCTGCTCGAATAGCATATTTATTAACGGTAAATGGCCGAGCCAGTCGGCAAGTGAAACGACTCATTAATATTCTTTATCATCCTTCACATTTATTTTATATTCATGTTGATGCGGTAATTACATTTATATATTTTTTTCTCTCTTTTGATACAATAAAGGATTATTATGTTGTGATTTATACATTCTGTATTTTTTAGCGGCAAGATTATCTTTATCGAGAAATGTTAAAAGTGGAAAAATCTTGTAAAACAAATAACATTAAAGTAGCAAAAGGTGAAAATTTAAGACACGCAAGTATTTGGGGAGGTGCAAGTCTTTTAACAACTCTTTTGAAATCTGCCCAACAAATGCTTATGCATCACCATCATTGGGATTTTCTTGTTAATCTATCAGAATCTGATTTTCCTATAAAAAGTAATTCACAATTGATTCAATTTCTTAGTTTAAATAAAGGTATGAATTTTGTAAAATCTCATGGAAGAGAAGTTCAACGCTTTATTACTAAACAAGGTTTGGATAAGACTTTTGTAGAATGTGATACTCGGATGTGGAGAATAGGCGATCGGAAATTACCAGATGGTGAGATTACTCTCTATTTTCTTATGTTTACAATGATGTTATTAATTTGTTACAGAAGATTGTTTTTTATAGGTATTCAAATAGATGGTGGTAGTGATTGGGTAGCTTTAAGCAGAGAATTTGTAGAATATGTAGCTAATCCAAATCCAGATGCACTAGTAACGGATCTTTTGAAAGTTTTTAATTACACTTTATTACCTGCCGAATCCTTTTTTCATACAGTTTTACGTAATTCAAGGTTCTGTAACACATACATTGATAACAATTTACATGTTACTAATTGGAAAAGAAAGTTAGGTTGTAAATGTCAATATAAAGCGGTTGTAGATTGGTGTGGTTGCAGTCCAAATGATTTCAAACTTGAGGATTTTAGTAGGATTCGAAATACGATAGATCGTAATTTGTTTTTTGCTCGAAAGTTTGAATCTGTTATCGATCAAAGAATTATAGACAGGGTAGAAGAATGGTTGTATCCCGAAATGTTAAATGAAACTGTTAATGCAAAAGGTTATGATACATACTGGCAAAATTTATACCATGCAGCAGACTTAAGTCCTTTGACGGATGATGCACAGTTGACTGTTTCAAATTCTTTAGCGAGATCAGTTTTTCGTAAATTAAACATAGATTACAAAGATGTTCGTCTTTTGGAAACAACTGCCTATTTCAGACAAAATCAGTTTGCTGGAATATTAATTCTTGCCGAAGCTACAATACAACAAGAAACCACTCAACAAGACTATTTGGAACGAATAGAATCTTTAATCTATTTGAAACATAATTTTTCAACTAGTAGAGAATGGTTGGGAAAGATACAAAGTTTATCCGTTAATACTGATTATGATCAGAAAGAAAAAACATTTAGAAACTTGATGGGAAGCATAGGACCATATTCATATCCAGTTTTGTCATATGAATTTGATACTGGAATTACGATACCACAGAATTTATCGGTACTGTGGGTGGATCCTTATGGTCAGTTAGCAGATGTTAGTTACATACAGCTTGAAGATATGACATTAGTAAATATAAGATATTTCTCATTAACTATTTTAAATTTAATATTTCATTTAATAATTAAGATTTTGCTTGTTTTCAGATAGGGTGTGTTAGACCACAATTCAATGAACACCTGATTGTGGGTACTTGGCATCTATTCTTAGTTGCTGATTCGTTATTGGTAGCAAGAATGAATTTTTTAGTGACTCCTTTAGGATACTGGAAAAATAAGAAGATCGACACCGAGAAAGCTAAGGAAATAAATAATGCATCTGGCAACAGCTATCGTGTTACTGAAGAAATGAACAATAAGTGGTCATATTTATTAAGTTCCATAAATTTTTACGAACGAACTACGTATATCACAGACAATGAAATTAAAATCAATTCTAACTTGGATCAATGGATAGACAAGCTAGTACAGGAGCATTATGAAATAGACAAGATATGTAATGCTGATGATACTAAATTAAAGTTACAGAAGTGTATTAATACTTACTGGAGCTCAATGAGTCCAGATTTAAAGGCTGATATTAATAACCTATGTTAAAACTATTAATTAGTTTACTAAATATGTGCCATTCTCGATATTTTTAAAGTTTAACTTATTAAATACGTGTAAAGGTTAATAATCTTTTTAGATATTTTTATATCAAATACATGCTATACATATTCATATGGTCTATTTTAAAAGCATTTTACATCCTGAAACTAAACTTTTGAAACTAATATAAGATAACTTTTTGTCTTCCTTTGCATATCAATTGTTTAGTAAACTTGATTATTTTAATGTAATGAGATACTTCTTTTCCTCTTATATGTTTGTACAAAAAAAGTATGTATAAAAGTGTACAGATTTCTTTCTTTTTCTAGTAAATTTTTATAAAATATAGATAAATACAATTAGATTGTAACATTTTATACATATGTACAGAAATAGGATATTTAAAATTTTTATTGAAGTAATATTCTTTATTTGCTGTAGGACAGTTTATATTTTGCAGATTAATCAATGCGTGCTATAAATCAAAACTATATCTCTGTGCGTTTACAAAATTTATATTATATTGCCATGAAATATTGCTACATGTGCCTTCAATTTTGTTAGTTAATAGTAAGTTGAACTTCGTATAATAATTATGCGTGTACATTATAAAGAACTGTTTCCTGATTTTAAATAAAATATAAATTAGTAATACTAGATTTTTTATTATTGTAAGTTTCTAATTAAAAAATAAATATATTCACATACATCGTTGTATATATTATGTTTCTAACACAATCTACCTTTGGACGTGATGGAACTTTTTAAATTTTACTTTTTCTGCCAAATTAATGTGTAAGGTAATGGGATCTCCCTCTCTCTCTTTGTCAGATGTACACGTGAGAAAAGTAGAGGTATGTATACATACAGTTTCTACTGTTCTAGGTTATAATTTATTTTTATATTACGAAAAAGCGAAAGGGGTAGTGGTAATGATAAACGCTTAAAATACCAGATTGAATAATAATTTTTATTCAAGTTTATTAATTTTTATAAACATTTCTTAATATTTAGTTAAAACTATTTTCACTTACACTTATGTTCGGTAAATTTATTGATAAACTGATCGAAATCAATATAATTTAAAATATATGTAATGGATTTTCTGATTCTGAAATCAGCGCCATCTGTTGTTTGGCGATCGGAAGCTCCGACTCGTTACGCGGGACATAGAATGACCAAGGAGGTATGCATACCTCCTTTGTTGATTTTGAGATCAGCGCCATCTGTTGTTTGGCAACTGGAAGCTCCGACTCATTACGCGGGACATAGAATGACCAAGGAGGTATGCATACCTCCTTTGTTGATTTTGAGATCAGCGCCATCTGTTGTTTGGCAACTGGAAGCTCCGACTCGTTACGCGGGACATAGAATGACCAAGGAGGTATGCATGACCTCCTTGCTCATTCTATGTCCCGCGTAACGAGTCGGAGCTTTCGATCGCCAAACAACAGATGGCGCTGATCTCAGAATCAAAAATTCATTGCATATATAGTATATAATTAGCATATATGATTTCTTTATATTGACTCACACATGTATACATTATGGAGAGCTTCTATGTAAAAGAATTGTAACAGAAATATGTATTTCAGCTTCATTCATTTGCAAGCGTTGAAAATTATCTTTCCTTTGGTATTAATAAGTCTTTTGTGTGGGTGTGAATACTGTTTATTTAATACATCTGTATGCAAATATTCTTTCATAAGTGTAGACAAAAATTTGCCAGAAAACCACTGTTAAAACTTTTGTGTTTGCTTATTTTGTGTAGAATCTCTAAAAATTTTTGTGTTAGTACAAAAGAAATCGGTACGGAATAGTGTTGTTATATTAAGAAATTAACAGAAATGAAGAGGTTTTGAAAAGTTTTATAAAATTATTGAGTGTTAAATTATTTCATATGTAATAATATCCAAACAAATAATAAGAAAACCAATTGACATTATTTAAACTATACTTTAAGTACAATTTTCTTTTTATTCTTTATTCGTGGGTTATGTTTAATTACTTTTAATCAGTCATGCATTTATGAGGTTATGATATACTTGTAAACATTTATTAATCGTGAAAATCCTTTTTTGTACTTGTAGTATTTGGTATTCGTAACATAATGTATTAATAATTATCTAAACAATGAAGAAAACCTCAACATACAAATTTTAATACATTGTCTTTTTGGTATTTTGACACTAAAGAAAAACAGTATAAATTTTACTGTAATATAATCATCTTTTTGTAAGGAATATTTTCAACATTATCATAATACTATTTTAAAATAGAATTGAATAATAAGGTATAATGTATAAATTAATGTATCAAAGATTTGTTTTTCAAAATCAAAGATACTTACCTTTTCTGCATACTTGTATTCGTTATAAATTACAATGCACAAGAAATACAGAGAAACCTAAAGTATCTAATATAAAGAAGTATTGGTTTGATAAATATATAAATTACATTAAACGTTATGATCATGTATTGGAAAAGAATTTTCCACGGACAATGCATGTGTATCGTATATTTAGTATTGGTACCAAAGATTTTATCAAAGATGTTAAAAGATATATCATAGTAATAAAAAAGAAATCTATTCATGGCATTGATGTTTTAACTGCTGATGAATTACGGCTGACCTATACAATGCCTAGAGATTTAAGAAATATGTGTCCTGTTTTGTTAATATCTGCCATTCCTTTTACAAATTATGTTATCTTTCCTTTGGCATATTATTTTCCAAGATATCTTCTAACTTCTCATTATTGGACAT
Source organism: Tetrapedia diversipes (assembly GCA_033822845.1). NCBI lineage: Eukaryota > Metazoa > Arthropoda > Insecta > Hymenoptera > Apidae > Tetrapedia > Tetrapedia diversipes. The sequence continues at coordinate 887,362 of JAOPTO010002393.1, read as the reverse complement.
TACAACAAAGACTTGAATTCATGTTATTGGATCATAAGAAAAGATTAAAATATAACAGACCACTCTTCAGATGCATGCAAGCAGAGGTTAATAATATTAAAGATTACACACTGAAGTTAAAATGGTACAGTATTATTGCATCTCTTGGCAGTGGTACACATCCTAATGTTGAAGATATTATTGCCTGTTCTGAATTATTTGCTGGCCATCCATTTTCATTGAATAACCTTAATAGGAAACATATAGTATGTGAAATTTATTACAATTTAAATTAATTGTATACATTACTTAGTTGTTAATTTTATATTTGTAATAATCATGATTATGGACTTTATTGATTTTTATTAATCTATTAAAAACAGTACTATAATAATTTTGGATTATATTTTAGAAAGGATTACTTGGCATACATAATATATCTTCTTGGAATCTTTTTAAACGAAAGAAATTAATGGAAAGGGGTATGTTATTACAACAAATGGATCAAGCCATACAAAAAGAAGGTGGAACTGAAACAATGTCAAATGATGCAATACGTTGGGTGTGCATAAAATAATTTGCAAACAACTTTAATATTTTTTTAATCATTTATTTAAAGATTTATTTACATATTGCACTATATTTAATACATATTTTTTAATTATAAAATATTTTAGGCACTTTCATTTAGAGGCGTAAACCCTGCAAATATGTCTTTAGAAAGTATGAAAAATTGGCTCAAACAATGGTTCATAATATCAAACACAGTCAATGAAAACACAATTTCATTATTGTTACATAGTCCAATATTGTTGGCATATAATCATCCCACTAATTGGATCCTTGTGTATAGTTAAAACAATACCATTAAAAATTTATTCTCTAACAATACGAAGTCTAAATACTAATTTGTATTTGAAATGTGTGTACAAGTTGATTTATATAAGGATATTTAATTTTAAGTTTTCATTTCATAAAACATATGTAAATAAATTATACATGTATATATGTACATATGTATGTAACCTGGATAAAAAAAATGTTCAATATGTTTTTATCAGTATTATGTAAATGTCTTTTTCATTATTTATTATATTAGAATATTTTCTTTTTCACATATGTAACAATAATTTTTGTCTGTTTAAGTAGAATACCATTATTTTAGGAAAATAAAGGAAGCAAGATTACTATGTACACGAAATGATTATAACTTATGCATAGATAAAATACTTTCATTTTATCAAATATACATCTTTCACTTGTATAATTGTATACAAATTACAAAATATAATTCTTATTTTTTATATATGTTTGGACTTAACATAATATAAATGTGACTTTTGTAATAGTTGCAGGTATAAATTTTGTCACTAATTGAAACAAATTGTTTTATCAAATTACACAGATGTGATATGTTAATTGAAATAAATAGAAATTAAGGAATAATAAACATTAAACTTTAAAAAATGTTAAAAGAATTTTTAAAATAATTATATTGATTTGCATTAATTAATAGGTATGTAAGCAGGCAAAACACCAATTGGGGGTCGTCTTAATACTTTTGAATCAGAAACAATTTCTGATTCACTACTATTTTCATTTATTTCTGAATTTGTGTTGTTATTATTATTATTATTATTATTATTATTAGATATTTCAATTGATGTATCAGAATGTTCTACAGATTCTATTCTTTTCATAAGTTTAACTTTTCTCATGATATTTTCTCTTTTTTTATCAAAAGATTTATTTAAGGTATCTGCTTGTTCATAATACCTAAGTCTATTTTCAATATTAGAAGTATTTTTTGCAATAGGTGGTGTTGCATGACTACTAGTTACATTATACTTTCTTTTTAAATGATTTTGTTTGTTAGAAGATGATTGTGATTTGTGTGGATAAGGACAATTCTTACCTTTACTGCACTTTCTTGTTTTTTCAAATTCAGGACACAGATTTTCGTGACGTTGTTTACACTGTAAAAGAAGAAACTTCCAGGTCTTTTGAAACATTGTCTTTTAACATATAAGATTAAATGATAAGCAGTTTTTCTTAAAAAATATGCATTACCAACACATATAACAAAATGTAAATGTGTTTTGATTAATAAATCTTAGAATCAGCTGTGAGCAAAAATATTATCATAGCATCACATTTTATCCATAATCACAGGATAAAATATATGTATTGCAATATACACAAAAATGTGTGCTATAATAAATTATAGTTGTAAATATAATAGTAAAAAACAGTGGGCTTACCTCACTACCTTTGGCACAATACCCTTGTAAGAAATCTATACAAATTGGAGTACTAGAAGAGACTTTAATGTGACGATACGGGCATGCATCTCGCGTACAACAACCTTCCAAGAAGTATTTGCAAGTTGGCATTTTTTCTGGACCTACATCATGAGATAAGGGGCACTTATCCAATAAACAATTTCCTTGGAGAAATCTAAAACATATTTTTGTAATATACATCTATAAAAAATATACATAGGCGAGCATGTGCGTGATGAATAAAAATATCTTACTTTTTACAAAGAGAAATTTGCTTTTTATCGTGACGCTTTACACAAATTCCTTTCTCGTGATTTGAACAATATCCAAACTTTTGAAATATTAAACACGGTTGGTTATTTTTACGCATTTTGTTGCGTAATATTTGTATGCTTTTTTGTTTGACTTTATTGCTGTAAATCAGACAAATATAATTTAGTAGTCAAAAAAAAGATCAAGAATAAAGATACAAAGCTATAGTATGAAAATAATAAAATATATGAATGGGAATTATATACCTTATATTGTTTCTATAATTTATTTTTTGTAACATACTAGATGATATTTTAGTTGCATTCATTGTACTTAATAATTTTGTACTTGAATTTCCTGATGTTTCTTTTACAGATTTTACTCTACGTAATTTTTTCCCATTAGTAGTTACAATGAATTTGTCAACTTTAACATTTATTGATCGTTTTCCTAGAATTTAAATGAATAAAAACTTGTATTATGCACTCATATTATTTTATATTATACAATCACTTACTTTTAACTCCATAGCTTTTACGTACTAAGTGATTCTTGGAAGATTTATAGACAATTCCACCAATTGTAATTAGCTCCATTTTATTATCCCTGTATGATATTCATAAACTTGATTAAATTCTGGGATGCAATTTTAAAAAGTCCTTAAAACTATTAAAAGATATTAATTCACTTATGTATATAGATACATACCCAGTCTTTTTTTGACTAAGGCTAACATGTTCTTTAGTACTTGTTTTTGATACTGTTCGATCTATTCTGTATTTGTTTATTTTAGGTTTCATAACAGATGACTTCACAAGGCTTGTATTTTTATTAATTGATTGTTGTAAAGCATTTAATATTTTTGTTTTTACAATTTTTTGAGATGTAGGTTTAATATTTTTTACTATTGAGTTCGAGGACTTTTTAATCTTACACAATTCTAATTGAGAAGTACTAGAGGATTTTCTTAATCCTCTTCTTATGTGTACAAGTTTTCTTTGTGATAAAATCGCAATATTAGAATTATTTATTTTCTTTTGATTATAATTAATCTTTGGAGAACTTGCACCTTTAACAAACTTTAATCTTGAACAAACAGGATGTGTAATGTTTTGTATGACTATTTCTTTATGTTCTACTGGTTTAGATTGTACAAAGGAAGACAATTTTTTCATTAATTTTGGATTAACGTGTACTGACTTCTGTATAGAATTTTGTTTTGTACTCATTGTACTTATACTTGTAAAATTATTTTGCTCACTTTCATCAGACTTAACAACATTTTTTATCATTTTTGGATTAACATGCACCAAAGATTTTATATGTAATTTTGGATTGATATATATTGCAGAACTTCGAGGTTTAAAGTTTGGATTAATGTATACATTAGTACTTGTTAATTCATTGCACATCGTATTATTTAATGGTTTTGAAATTTGCTGAGATTTGTGAAGCAAATTAACATATTTCTCTGATTTTGCAAAATTTAAGTTTTGATTCATGATAGGTTTTTGTATGTAAGTCAATTTTTCTGATGACTTTTTCTTATGACTCTCTATTAAACCTGAAATAATTATGATTGATTATAAAAGTATATAATTATATGAAATTAAAGAAATCATAACTACACCAAAGTTTATTTTTACTAAAGATAACCTTAATGTATTACTTGGTCTCCAATATTTTAATTTAGTCCTTTCATATGTACAAGAAACAATAAAATGACATTTAAAATAATGGTGTTTTTTTGCTGGCTTAATATTTAATCTTTTTAATATTTTAAGTGTAATAATACTGTTCTTCGTTATTTGAACTTTATAGTAATTATACCAAATTGTAAACTTACGCGTTAAATAGTGTATTTCCCTGATTAAACTTTCATCCATACTGAATAGTGTAAATTTGATTTTTTAGTTATTCACTACTTATGTAATAAATGAAGGAAGATGAATTAAAGATAATAACTTCGCAGCGAAAGAAATTTATTTCACAAATCACTGTACGTTGACGTTCATCATCCTACTTCGTGGAAATAAGCTATTTAAAAATAGATGTCGCTTCTCGAAAAAACCATACGACAGTATCTAGAGATTTTCAGAAACTAGGGGTTTTCCTTCACATGCGTTTTCTAACATGTGTATTCTGGTTAAAAATTCATAACATTAATAATATCGCTATTTTTCTTCAAGCTAAAACTTGGATCGGTTTATGGACAACGAAATCTATTATAATATGAATATCTCATAATCGAGATAGCAGCGAAAGGATAGTATGAATCTCTTTAAATGAAAAATAAAATTCACATTTTTCATGTTCTTAAAATAAACTATTGTTACATTGTAGATTGTTGCAAAGTGGTTGAATTAAAGTTAAAAATTCTGAAATTAATCTTCATTCAAGGTATACAAATATACCTTATAAGACAAGATTCTAATTTTAAGAAAAAATGAATAATAGAATCCTTGAGAAAAAGGGTATGAAACTTATTATCTTTTATACATACAAAAAAGTACCTTTGAAACATTTGAATTAGAAGGATACGAAGAAGAATTCAAAGAAAAGTATACGTACATAGATTTAAAAGACACAAATTGCAACAGTTTTTGCTGAAAGCAGTACAAAATTAGCGTCTCATCTTATATTGAGGTCACATCAACTTTGACGCGCGCACATAAACTGCTTAAAAACATTTATCGTCTCTTTAAATAAATGTTGCATAATACACGGTAACATACACCTCAACTGTTAATTAATAAAGTTCATTGAATGTAAATTAAAATGACTTAAATTTAAATACTTTTTCAAATCGTTTTTCTTAACTGATACGCAAGCGCAGTAGATATTGATTTATTATGCTGCGTATACTAGGTCGAGTATAAAAGCATTGAAATTTACCACTAAACTAATATGTATCTAAGTACTTGTTGCACTTAAAAAGATACTCTTTCTACGAAGAAAGACCGAAAAATTGCTTTAAATTTATAGAGGTCAGTAGCAACACGGTTAATTTTATTCAGGTACTTATTATTTTTCTTTACATAGTAAGATCTTATATTTTCATGAAATTCCATATGAATATTTTATCTTATATACTTGAAAAAGTAATTGTAATTGTTGCATCAAATGCGTTTAATAAATCGTAATAAACATTATTTGTTATGCATTAAATATTCCTCTAGCATTTAAACTATTTTTTTTTTTATAGATACAAAGTAAACAATGCTAACATCACAGGATTTTATACAGAAATGATTTGTTCGAATAAATAATCTTGAACGATTTTCTGAGTTATTTATTTATCCGTTACAAATTCATCGATGAAACTAATAATAATGAGAAACCATATTTCGTATGCTTGTGTCTAACAAGCTTCACAAGTATTTAAAAGAAAAAGTAAGGAGCAAAAGGTATCGTTATAAATCTCGGTTTTCGAGATAAAGAATTTTCCATCAAATTACATTCTACGTTCATTATTCTTACTGCAAAATGTTTATATTCATTTCATATTCATCGGAGTAAATGAAATCAAATTAAATGTATGACAATGATTAATGGCAGTTAAATGAATAAATAAGAAAAAGGATAACATGTTACGTTATATGTAAAAAGTAAGTGTATTCAACTTGATATTCCATCTACCATATTCACCTCGAGCATTCGGCTAAACCGTTTCCCCGTTCATTCATTGATTATTCCTAAAACGTATTGCGTTTCGTACAGTGGACGACTATTAACGACAGAATCTCGACGATCTCATTCATATCGGAGCCAATTTAAATTAGAAGGGCGAAGAAGAAAAAGGGAAAGAACAGAAGCGCGCAGCATCAGCACCGCGCAGGCTTCGTTCTTCCAGCATCATCGGGGACAATCTCCATATCAGTACCGAAAATTTTGCGCGGTGGAGGTCGAGGAATCGTGACGTGCCGCAGGATCGTTACGCGGATACACTCTGTTTCCTTCCGTTCTCCGTTTTCCCTCGTTTCTTCCATTTTCTGTGTTCCATTTTTTTCACACAAACGCGCACACACACACAACACGCATACATTCACATACGTATACACCAGTGCGTACATATGCGTGCATCACGTTGGCCCAGGGACTACAACATTTGTCGCAGCTCAAGACGGGATAAACTTTAGCACGGTCTTCCGTTGTTTGCTTTCTTAATTCAACAGAAGCGGTGGGACATCGATCCCCTTCCCCGATGGCAGATCACGATAACATCTACGACGACGAGGTAATTAATCGATTGCGCTCCCTGTGCAATTTTCGTTTACCTGCTCTCCCTGCTTCTCGTTTTTAGAGAGCGCGGAAAGCGTTGACTTTCTTTTTGTTTGCGGTAAACTGGCAAACCTTGCGATTGTGTTGCGATTAATAACATGTCGTGCTGATTATCTGGAGAAACGAAATTTATTTTTCGTTGCTTCGTTCTATGGATTGTTTTTCTTCTTTCACAAGTGTTAATTAGGGTGATTCGTAAGGGGATTTTTAAAAAGTGTGACCGTTGATAATAATTCGATACGTTGCGGTATTCTTTTTTTCTTATAGTTCAACATACTTGGTTCTTATGGTTTAACATAATGTTGTAATTGAGAAACGGTAATTTTTTAATTTTCCACGGGTAGCCACGTTTTATTAAGGGTATCTTGAAAATTGGAGCAAGAATTTATTGATCGTAATTTTGAAATTCTCCTTTCATAAAACATACATATTTTCAACGTATCGTATATTATTATAAAAGCTTTATATATGGAAAAACAATAAAAAGTTGTACGATGTTGAACATAAAATTTGTAAATAAATTAGTAAAATATATTATAATTTAGAACATATATGTTGTAATTCAATGCTAACGGTAATGGTATAATAATTTATGTTAATAAAAATATTAATCGTTGTTAATTGCATTGTTATAATACCTATTGCATTTACTGTGTAACCGGATTATCGTGAAATCCATATTTGAAAAAACTCTTTCAAGTTACAAGATCAATAACTATCTTTGTCCATAAATACACGTGAAAAGCTAACATTGACCTACTGATGCTCTTAATCTAAAATTAATTGCGTTAATCAATTAAGTTGCTCTTAATAAAGGAATAAAACTGTATAATTAAAGGGTGTTTAATTTCGGAAATCCTCAAGTTTCAAAATGCGTAAACCACCTCTTGCCTATACGATTTTTACACTTCTTTTATTATTTTTACCTTAAACATATCAATTAGGGAAACAAATTATTCAAATAACTGCATCTACCACATAAGCATATGATATTGGCGTTAGTGAGTACCTTTGTGATAGGAGCTAGTATCAGCGAACCCAAATCAAAGGAACTGGCGTGGCATTTTGATAGCTCTACTTGTGATCGTCGCTGTCCTAGCTTTGATCGTGACATCAGTTGCTTTATTAACACCGCCAGACGAAGGTCCCAGAGTACGAGGTGCTAGATTAAGACTTTCCGAGGTAAACGATTTATTTAAATATCCAGTAATGCAAATATATTACGATAACGATAATAATATTATTACCACACGATAACCAATTATTGATAAATAGTTTGAAACGACGTGCTGATAAGAAATGGATACGTTTCCAGGTACTTTCTGGAGAATTAACACCTTTGCTTTTCAACGGATCATGGGTAAGCGGACAGCACATTTGCTACCGAGATGTATGGGGTGGAATTTCACTATTGCACGTTTCCCCAAAAAACATCACCTCCCGCAGTTTAATGCCAAACGAAACTTTTGTAAGTTCAAGTTGACTGCTTAAGCAATTTTAATTTAGATGTTCGTGTTAGATGTTAACGAAATCGTATAATAATGTAATATAAAACAAAGTATTATACTTTAACAGGTATGTATAATATGACTTTTGTATATACAGATACAGAAGGCTGTTTGTCAGCAAATATTTCTATATTTATACTTAGGCTTTCTAGCAAAACAGAACATTAAGAGGTATTTTGCATACAGAGGATACTGAATCCTGCCAAGTTCTCATTGTCACCGGATCATAATTATTTGCTCCTTGCGCACAATGTGAAGAAACTCTTCCGATACTCTTATTTAGCACAATATACAATTTATGACGTAAACACACGGTTAGTAACAATAATTTAGACGATAATATTAATTTAACGTAATCCTTGAGACTTTAGAAGACCGTAGTACAGTACCAATTGAATATCGCGTCGTACGATCTGATTATTATTTTTTTCAATTAGAAATAGGTGCTTTGATTAACGTCGGACGAACGTAGATTTGATAACGCTAATTATTTTGTTGCTGCAGAGAAACTATACCGTTGACTCCGCATCCTGAGAAAGAGGTTCATCCGTATCTTTTGTTGGCGCAATGGACTCCGCGAGATCATGGGCTGGTTATGGTCCAAGATTATGATATTTATTATATAACGAGCCCTAAGAGTAATACAGGATATCGAGTTACCGATACGGCAGTCCCTGGTATTTTATCAAATGGACTACCGGACTGGCTTTACGAAGGTCTTATAAAGTGAAATAATTCCCGTTCTTGAAAAATGTACGATGAACTCGCGATCAAACTGAATGGTATGAACATTTTTAGAAGAGATTCTGCATCGTGCAGAAGCAATTTGGATGTCGTCGGATGGGCATATGATGCTATATGCTTCTTTCAATGATTCACTCGTTGAGGAAATGCATATATCTTGGTTTGGAGAAGGGAACAAAGCTTTGTATCCTGATATACGATCCTTGCGCTATCCTAAGGTGATTCTAGTTGTATCTGTTACCTTAGATCAGTTATTATCATTTCATACACTTTGCTATAATGCAAAACCTCGAGCAGTTAACGCGATACTATTAATGGTACCTAACTCTTACGGAGTATGTTACCAAACAGTCATCCTTAATGGACATTTTATTTTTCTATGGTTATTCATATTTATATAGTTGTACATTTTTATGATGATATAACTTATATTCATCATTGTTGATAAGTTAGTTATATGTTAACATAGTCTCAGATGATACATGTACGTGTATACGTAGATCATTTTCTAACAGCCTTTATTTTTGTAATAATTATACTATGTGTAATAATTTATCATGAAATAGAACTAGATATTGATTTTGACATTATAGCCAGGAACACCAAATCCTGTGGTGCGACTCTATGTAGCAGACTTGGTAGATCTAAAGAATATTCATACGAAGGTAGTGAAACCGCCACCTATCATCGAGCATGTGTGAGTTTACTTATAAAGTTTGGAGTACGGAGTGCTTGAACAAATTCTCTCTTATTAATTTTTCCTCATTAGGTGTAATTATTCGTCTTAACAAAAAAAAAAAAAAATAAATAAATAAATAAATATATAAATAAGTAAAAAAAAAATAAAAGAATGAGCAAAATTGAAAATAGAGATTGCACTTTGTTGTTTTTTACAAGAAACATTTAGATGTTTCTACGGTGACACTCGCAAGGTACTTCAAAAAAGGAAGCATATTCTTTCGGCAAGATACTTTAACATATACACGAGGAGTAGTTCTTTTTTTGGTTTAAAATGAGCTGGTTCCTAAGAATATTTACTAACTCAAAATAACTTTAATAATAATTTAAGATTAATAATTCTATTAATACCGACAGAATATAGTCTTTAAACATAATCTTATTCCTTACAATAAAATTATTACAAAAATATTAAGTACTAATGAATGTTGGAAATTTTTTGCAAAAAATTTAAAGAAATATTTCTTTATTATTAACATTTTTACATAAATAAGTTCTATGACGTTTTCTTACATTTATCGCATGTAAATTTGCTTATAATTTGCAGCCTAATAGACAAATATTTTTTATGTAATTTCTTAAAATGTTTGTGTCGGTGTAATTTTTTTATTGAACACTAAACTGAAGAAAATTAATGAAATTTTTTGTGAAAATTTCACTTTATTGTGAAATATCGGACTTCGGATTTTAAAGAACTTTTAATCTTAAGAATCATCTCATTTTAATCCCGAAAATGTGGTATACGTAGAGGATATGTTATTTTATGTTTTAGCACATGAACAGTTTTTTAATGGAGCTTAGCAATTTTAATTCACCAACTTTTTTAGTATGCATTATAGACATCTTTTCACATTCATTTGCTTCAATCCCTTTGCTATTTTTAAAGAAAAAACATACTTTCTTTTCTACAACCCAAAGAGATATAATTGACGAGAAGACTTAGGTCATCGTAACAATCCGTATGCGTTTTATTATTAATTAAAGGAATTAAGTTTTACTAATTTGCATAGATATGACCAAAGCTATTGGTAGTAATATATTAAGTTGCATTCTTATAAATTTAATTGCTATTAAATATCATGCAAATTGCTTTAATCAAATATTCGGTAAATTAAAGTAATTACTTATCGCAATCAAATATTCGCTGTAAACGTTATCGATGTTTATATTCCTTAACAGGGAACATTACTTTACCACGGCTTCTTGGGTATCCTCAACGGAAGTCTGTATAACATGGTTAACCCGAGCACAAGATCTTTCTGTTGTAACCATCTGCAAAAGTCCACTATGGCACTGTCAGGTAGATCACAACTATCATTAAATTCGAGCTTTATCTTCTTTTTAATAATTATATTATTATCGTAAGCACACTATTTGTTTCAATACTGAGTTGTACATAAAATTTCGCTAAATGAAGAAAATGAGTAACAAGATAGTGCACGTGTTTCAATTTCGGGAAAAAGAAAATGAGCTTGGGTTAGTCTAGCTTTCAGGCACATATTTATAAAAATAGTGCATTATTTCACGCAGGAAATTCAAAGGATAGTAGCTGAAGATCGTGGCTGGGTAGATACACCTCCGGAACCGCCAATTTTTTCAGCAAACGGCAGCAGCTACATTGCTATCAGTCCGGTTAAAGATGGTCCAGCCGGTTATTATAAACATATTGTGTGGGTGAACGTTGCTCGTAAACTGGTCGTTCCACTCACTCATGGAAAGTTCGAAGTTGCACAAATAGTTGCATGGGATCAAGCTAATAATACTATGTGAGTAACAAACTCTATTCTCTTCGGAACAAATGAGGCGACAAATTCGAATAAAAGTCCGCAGATTAATTGCTGCAACGTCCTTTGACATCCGTTTTAATTGTTTTATACAGATACTTTATAGGTATTCCACCTATGCGTCCAGGACAGAGACATCTTTATTATGTGAGTTCATTATTACCGCACGTGGGCTCGTCTCTGCATCCTGCAGTTTGCGTCACTTGCGTTATGGAAACGGCAGAAGGAAATCGGAACGAGCATCGGACAGCCTCGTCTGGCCATCATAGTGCTTGGTCTGACAATAGTTACATACACGATCATTACGAAACGCGAACGGAAAGCGCGCAAAACGCGGAGCATCCGAAGGAAAACGTCACGAAGAAACAGAAATCGAAAGTATATGTTCCACCAAGTAAGTACAGCCACTGGACCATCGAATTTAAATGCTACATGTAATTATACAAATATATTATTCACATATCTCGTTTTTTATTTCTCAGAATTCACCGATCAACCTTGCCAGTATCACAATGTCATTTTCCCACCAGGTGGGACTAATTATTTCGTCCTAGAGTGTTACGGTCCTGGTATACCTACTGTCACTTTATATAGAACTGAATTTCCTATGCCACGTCTTATCCACGTTTTACAAAATAATACATTGTTACGCGTAAGTTGTTTCGTGCAATCGAAATTAATGTCGAAGCATGAAGTGATAAGAATGTGTATAAAATTGAAGATTTATTTCAGGAACGAGTTGCCAAACTTGCGCTTCCACAAGTTAAAACGTTCCCTGTTCAAATAAGTGGCGGATACAACGCACAAGTAAAATTGTATTTACCGCCTGGATTAAGGGAAGATGAAATCACCCGATATCCGTTAATCGTACAAGTGTAAGTGTATGTTTAACTAACAGCAAATTAAAATGCTTCTAAACTTTTTGATAATAGTGTACACTTTGATCGAATACAATCTCAAAATTTGTATTTATTTTCATTTGATTTTCAGATATGGTGCACCAGGTTCACAACTAGTGACAGAGATGTTCAAGATTGATTGGAACACTTACCTGGCTAGCAGAAAAAATATGATTGTCGCACAAATTGATGGCAGAGGTAGCGGAGGCCAAGGCTACAAGTTCCTTCACGAAGTTTACTACAGGCTTGGCTCTGTAGAAGTTGCTGATCAGCTTGAAGTGACCGAGTAAGTGCTTGAAAAAAGGAAAGGGTAGATAGACTATGCGATGCATTAATATGATTATTGAAATTTGGATAATTTTTACTAAAAAAAAAAAAATGTTGGGCAGTTGTAATTATTCAAGCTGTCAAGATATTATTGTAAATAAAATTTATAGATATTTGCGGGATTCATTACATTTCGTGGATAAGCAACGTGTTGCTGTTTGGGGTTGGAGTTACGGAGGTTTTGTAGCTGCTCTTGCGCTGGCGCATCCCGAGCAAGATGTCTTTCAATGTGGCGTAAGCGTAGCACCTGTTGTCTCATGGAAACTTTATGGTACGTTGTTTTATTAAGTATACGTTTAATTATTCTTAATTAATTCAACATTTTACTTTCACAGATTCAGCATACGCTGAGCGATATATGGGGTTACCGGATGTTGTATCAAATTACAAAGGATATGCAGAATCAGATGTATATGACAAAGTGGAACACTTGCGAAACAAAATGTTTTACTTGGTGCATGGCACTGCGGATGACAACGTCCAGTTTCAACAATCAATGGCACTTGCGCGTCATTTAGCGAAGAAGGGCATACTTTTTCGACAACAGGTATTTACCGATAAAAGTTCATTAACCGTATGATTCACACACACATGGAACTATATAAAAAATGTCAAACGAGCCGCATATCATTCTATTTCTGATGATATCCGCTGTTCGTTCTTAGGTGTATCCGGATGTGAGTCATACGTTGGCAGGGGTGAAAGGCCACCTCTACTTATCAATGGCTCAATTTTTGGATGACTGTTTCCAGAAACAAGTACCTACTGATACAAAAGCTGGTCTTATCAGTGGTGGATCTAGTCTGTAGTTGTAAATAATGTGATCTAAACTAAAAGAAAGAAAAAAAGATGATCTAATATTTGTGAAGGGATTCCATACACAAAAATTACACCTAAATATCTCCAAATTGTGTTCCGTTCATTAATACCTTTAGGAGAAAGATATTTTCACATTATTTTGTATATTGACTAAATGTTATAAGAGGAGGGCGGTATAAGTGAGTGTAATTGTGTTTACTCTATTCTGAATTGAAATGGATGATGATTATTTTAAATATCACATAATTTTATTGAGGACGTACATAGGTCACTTGATATAATTGCAAAACAAGTATTATCAGAACGAGGTAAAAAGACAATTACTCTTCCTCATCGAGCTGAACGATACGAAATCGATGAAAATTCGTAGAACTGTGAGTACTCGATGCAAGGGTAACTTTTTTCTTGTTTCATCTAGATTCTTATCTATAGTTAATTAACACGAGCGTACAAGAAACATAAAACAGCACGTCTAAGGTTATTCCTCGATGCATATTTCTCGAATCTCTTGTATCATACGGAACAGGCATCCACTCATAAAGTTTACGTTAATTTCCTCTTACACGGAACTATCTTAAACGATTCATTCGCTATAATAATCAACGTAACAGTTTGTAAACGGTAATTAAGTTCGAAGAACAATAAAGAGATTTTACAAAAATAACATTCAATTAATTGATCTAAGTAAAGCATAAAGATTAACGGGAATTAGTCTTACGACATGATAACGATACGTGTGCTTAACTTCGCCTGAACGTTAAATGAGCAAACGAGAAGATTGACAACAATGTTAAATGGCAATCGTCAAAATCGTAAGGCGTACAAGATTTGTACGCGTTCGCTGTAAACAGCAATATAAATAGGAGATATATTTAGAGGAATAATTTTAGTTTCTATCGCGTATAATAGCGAAACATAGATTTCTCGATAGATTTTCTAAAAATATCGAGGGGGCGTTATCGGTTTGGTCAGTAGTCCGAAATGGATTTAACGATCTTCTTGTTCGAACATCTGCCAAGGTGTAGTAGCATGTGGTTCTTAAGATTGGTCGGTTTACTGAAACCACGGCTACAAATATGGCACCTAAATGGCCACAGTCCATTATGCACGTACATATGACTCTTAAGATCTCCCGGTGTTGGGAACGACTTGGAGCATTGTGAACACTTGTGAGGTTTTTCCTGAAACACAAACGCAAAAGCACTCTTCGCTGTAACGATTTTTCAGCGGACTATATTGCAAATAAATTGAATTGTTTCGGTATTCGGAGAAATAATGCAATTTTCTGTTGCTACTGTTAATATCTTGTTGTTTTAATCGGTAAAATTATACTACGGTGTTTAAATAATTTAAGCAAAGAGTAAATTGAAAGTGCATTATTTCTCTTATATTTCTCTATTAAAAATACGCTTTCAGTAAAAATACATCACACCCCATCTTATTAATTAAGCATAAATGTAATATAAGTGTAATTCTTCACGATCAGTGTACTATTTATTCGTTGCTTTAAAACATCTTGTTTGTTAGTATTTATATTCAAATCTGTTTAGCAAATAATGCCCCTGACGATATTGTGAAACACGTCTTAATTCATTAAAGAATATATCGGAGAAAATTTAACAAATATTACTGTAACTCACACATATTTTTTTTTATCAATACTAGCGTACAAGTTAGAAAGATTCTTCTATAGTACAAACTATTGATTAAATAAAAATAAAAATTCTAAACTTATTTTTATTTCTTCGACTTAAGAGAAATAAAGATTTATGAAACGTTACACCGATATTGTAATAGCCAGACTAAAATATAAAAACAGCAATGATTGCAAAAAAGCTCGTTATCAAAAATTGCTGATCATCGCTGTATAAATGAAAAAAAAAAAAAAAATATTAAATTTTGAAGAATAAAGGAAATCACAGTATATTAATCGTTTGGAAATTGATTTATAAGATACTTTCGGTTACCTCGAAATGTGCGGTCACTGTTTCAAAAAACAATTACAAAATCAAACAATCGTCAAAATGACCGATTCGCGTAATTTTTCTCGATCAGCTGTTCCATGTTATCACTTAACCAACCGCGTAGGGAGATTTCCCATTTTTTCCTCAACAAATTAGTCTTGAACTAGTGTTGTATTGATTAAAAATCGTACTTTGGGAAAGCAGAAAATATATTTGATGAACAGTGAACAATACTACTTGAAGACTAACTAATAACAAAAGTAAATAGAATCTGCAGCTTTGCCGAGGAAGACGTGGGAGATCTCCCCGTTCGGTTGGCTAAGTGTTAATCTTCAATCTGATATGTTCGCTGCGAACAAGTAGCTGCCCCGTGATCGTCGATAGTTTTAACGTCAAACAAATGAAACCCTGAAAGAACAGCATTATTTTCCCGGACATTTAACAGTCATCGAGTGCACGGAGTACGAAGAGGGATAAACGTGATCGGCGCGTTTGTTATCCCTGTTCGATCGGCGAGCCGATCCAGAATGGAAGAACGTGCGTGCTCGCGAAAACACGATGAAAAGGTGGCAAGGGTGGACGAGGATGAGCGGCGGAGAGAGCAACAGGAGGAAGGGGCTGTCAAGGGGCAGGAGGGGAAGGAAACGAAGAAGGACGCGAAAATGGAAGCGAGCAGGATCGAGAGAGGGGAATGAGGAGAGAGGGAGGGAGAGAGACGGAGGGGAAGAGAAGATAGCGCGCGGGCAAAGGTAGACAAGATAGAGGCGGAAAGCGATGTTAACATAAGATCGAAAGAGAACCAGAAGAGTCGCTGCCTCTGGGTATATTCTCCGTCTCCCTAATTGGATTGCATTCCAAGCAGTAGCGAGTAATGGACCAATTACAGTAGCTGATGGCAAGAGCAACCTATATGGCTCCCGAGATATCATTACTTGGCTGGATTAGAGAAACTCATACGGGGGTTTCCGCTCTGATAAATAAAAACTCCGACCCGATCTTTTACCATCGGCGCCTCGCGTCACCGCTCCCTCCCCGTACCGGTTTCCTCCGCGTTTTCCGATCACTGCCACCGTTGCACCGGCTCAGGATAACTACCGATAAAATGAAGATAATCTCCCTAAAGAGGCTCGCTCCGCGTCGGTTCTCAAGGGGATCGATTTTGCTCCGTTTTCTGCAGCGAAATTCGAAACGCGGAGGAGCCTCGAGAGACACGATTGGGAACAGAGGAAAGAATGAGTGTCATTTTATGTCGAAATGTGAGTATAAATTGATAAACAAAATACCTCATACATAGTAAAGAGGAACGATTTATTTGGTTTTTGGTGTGCGCTGCTGTGTATAAAATTTCATGGGAAAACTGGATGTTCTGAGGATTTTGAGCGAGTGCGTATTTGTAGATCATCTTTTCGTTAGCAAACGGATATTGTTTGGTTTCTTTCTTTCTTTCTTTTGCCGAGAGCAACTTGTTCGGGACTTACCTTGATGTGAGTCATCCGATGATAATAGAGATTGGAAGAGGCCGTAAACTTCTTACCGCAAATAAGACACTGATGAGGTTTTTCACCGCTGTGGATTCGCTTGTGCGTATTCAAAGAGCTCGACGTTGAGAAACCCTTGTTGCACACCATACAAACATGCGGCTTCTCTCCTTCAATTTAATACAACAATGGTAAATCGCTGGACTTGACGGTTCCAGTTCAAGACGGACTAATAACAAAAGTAAATAGAATCGCGCTTTGTCGAGGAAAAAATAGGAGATCTTCTCATTCATTTGGCTAAATGTTAATATCACCGTTATTTTTAAGCTGTTCAGTGACTAAGCTGAACAGTGCGACAACCTAGGGTTAAGCCCTTCACAATTGCTTAATTTAATTAAGCCTTACCTGTGTGCGTTCTCATGTGACGTTTCAACAGGGAAGGTCGGTCGAAAGATTTTCCACAGACTTCGCACGGTAACAAAACCCTTTCCCCTCTCTTAATCGTCGTTAAAATGCTGCAATCCAAGTGGTCGCCAGTCAAGGATAACGTTGACGAAGATGACTCCTCGGATGTCGATTCGTATTCGTCCACGTCGAAATACGGATGCGAGATAGCCGATGACGAATGATGAGAGAGCAACGCCATGGATAAGTCTAATGGGGATTCTTAAGCATAAACCTATAATCATTACATGCTCGTAATTTCACCATAGAGGGTGATTTTCGCCTTAGATAGTATGATATTTTTTGCAAACAGAAAGATGTTTCTTCGATACAAAAAAAAAGAGTTACGAGACTCACACTGTACGTTTATAAAACAGTGAGCAACAGGGACATTTTCTAATCAATGTTACAATTGATCGTTGCTGACAAATGTTTCATCAGAAATTCATTTATTATTAAGTCAGCAATGCTTCTCTCTTCCTCCGTTGGTACCAAAATGGCACCTTGAAATCCATTTTCTCGATTTCTTCCAAGGGCGCATCTAACAAATATCCCTGCTGCCGACTTTTTAACTCCGTTCCCCCGTCCCTCCCCCGGCCCCTGTCCCCGTGCATCCGGCGGTTCTCTTCTTCGGTCGGCAAGGCCCTCCTGTTCGGAATTGAAGGCTCGCTGGCATTGTACTGTCCTTTATATCCCCCGGTGAACGCGGGGAGCCAACGCATTTGAATCATGAGCGAGCGAACGAGCCACCCCTGTGATCGAGCCGACAAAAATACCGGCGTGTATTTGCATTTCAGATTTGTTAGCCGACCTCGGTTGCTCGTTTTTTCGATTGGCCCGCGATTGCGCCGATTAACGCGATTGCACCCGGCCTAAGATTTCAATCGTTCTGCGCGCTGCTGCAGCCTCGAGAACATTTTGTTTTTGAACAAAGGAGGGAAGGAGATGGTTGCACGACGATAGGGTAACGTATCTGCATTTAACGATAAGAGGCGAACCGATGCAAATGCATTTTCTTTTTTTTTTTAAATCAGATGTGCACCACATCTTACCGCTTTCGTTGAAATGGAAAGTTTAACTAAGTTTTTAGGTATTTTGCATTGGTATATTTAACTCAGTTACTGTTGTCGCTTATTTCTAAGTTAACGGAATGTATCTTGCAGTATTCTTGCTCTGGCTTCCAATTTGAGGGTCGCGACCCTCAAAGGAGGATCACATTTAGTTAGAAATTTTAAGTGTATCAAATATATCAGGATGATTACATACTAGGTCACAGTTGTATTTTTGCAATACGATGTCTAAATTTTGATGAAACTTCACATCATAGTCCTACCAGTTTTTTAACTAATCATCGAAAGTGATGCTTGATAACTTACCGTCTAAAATGGAGTCAATGGTGCATCTGTACAGAGCAGACCTCGAACACATGTCGTGAGGTATGAAGACGAAATCTTGTTCTGCAGTAGGAAGAAACCATGCCACTAATTCCGTGTCCGGTTGAACATCTTTTATCACTTCAAATATTGGATCCCCTAGATCACACGAACGAGCAGAAAAAGGAAAGAAACATCGTCAATTTGCTTTATCCCTTTTAAGTTCTCTAAGAATCAAAGATATCCGATCTAATTTAAAAATCTAGATTTCTTTAAATCGTATTTCAAAATTAAGAAAGATCATGATTGCATCGAACAATTTCCCTTTCTGGCTTTAACACATTCATCCTCCGAGAGGGTTAACGAAGGTAGAGCTAGAAAGCTACTTTCAAGTGTCGATTTGTATGGTTTATAATATTCTGTAAATGCAACATTCGTCGACTTACCCTTCACTTTGGTACCAATTAAGTTTACTTGTTCGTCATAAGATTGAACGATACGGAGGAATCTTATCCAATTGCACTGACGCTTGTTAAGGCTATAATTTGAAAAGAAAACTTCATCGTAGCAGCCATATTCGCGTCTGATCTGAAACAGATCGCAGTTATGAAAAACCCTAAGAACAGCTACGATCATAACTACCATTTATGCACAAAAACGTTCATTTTTATTTATATCGTAGATTCTACGTTGTGCAACTCCTTTTTATTTCGATTTTGAAGCAGGTAACACAAGATGAACGTTTCACAGATGGTTTAAAATTATTGTTCACTCGAGTTCTGAAGTTGTATCATGCTATTTAACATACTTCTTTTTATAAAACACGAAAGATAGTAAATTATAAAGTGTTTATAAAATATTCAAAGAATTAACATAACTCAATTCTTATATCAATTTTCTAAATAAAGAAGTCAAATTGTAGATATTCGCTATTTAAATAATTTCAATCGGTTCAAATAATTTTCATTAATCTAAGTTCAAATCCAAGAAATTAAATATTTAAAATCGAAGGATACAAAATAGAATTTAACAAAACACTTTAAACTTATTCGTTAATCAAATTACATACACTGTGTTCAATTAGAACTCTAACTAAAACGATTTACAACGTTGAAGAAACGTCATAACTTCCAGGAGAACACGGTTTACGCCTGGAGACTGGTATTAATGGAGAAAATCAATCAAAGGAATGTGAATGACGAGGGGGATCTTGCGTTGAAACCAATACTTACATCATTATCGTCGAGGAGGGAGTAAAGGTCGATCTTGTCGAATCGAATGGAGCCCTGAAAGGGGTAGATCAACGTCCCAGCCGGAATAAGCACGTTCGACCATACAGATATCCTGACGTCCGTCACCAAGCTGCCTGAATCAGTCTTGAACAGGCCCTTGTAGCTGGATCGATCGTTAGCGAGTGCCAAGGAAAATTCTTTGGGTATCAGAACGCAGGTTTCCATAACAGAGGGCCCCGCAAAGGGTTGCTTTGGGTAAGTCACAGCTCTACCGTTGCCTCCACTGTAAACACTTCTCTGAACGGGTCACTCAACGAAAAGATCCTCGGTTCTTTCGTATCGCAACGTTAATGATCGATTAAGCCAAAAAAAGGAGAAAGAAATGACTTTCGATGGTCCTCTATAATAGTCTCTACCGGAAACTTTGTCTCGAGCAAAAGAAACGACGTTGGAAGGGTGGCGAAAGTGTGTGATTTGTACAGCCGTTAATTATCTGCTGCGAACGCACTTAAATTCTTTCGAGTTACAGAGACACTGGCGGAGCGCACTCGAAACTGTCCGTATTCCCGGTCAAATGTCGTTTTCGTGCTCGCTCCTGGCTTACTTAGTCTAGATCAGGACACGAACGATCTATCGGTGTACCCTCCGGGCGGAGAGCGGACGTACGAGCGGGTAGATTCGAAAATTGGAGCAAATCGAGCAAAGTGTGCGGCGTGCGAGGGATCGCAAAGTGAAATTTCAGTTGCGAGAGCGTGAGGGTCGTTCGTCCTCCAAGGTGCAAGGGCCTCGGCTGACTGGATAGGATTAACCGACTGATCTTGACCTTGCGACGGGTTACCAGCATTTGCTACCGAATGGGTAGCCCTTCCCCTTCTTTACCTCTTTTCCCACTCACGGTACGTGGCCCGCTGCAGACTTTTACACTGGCGTAGTCTGCTCCCGATCTCCTAATTCCGAGCATGATCTTTCGTTCAAAACGCTTGCAATCGTCCGTTCGATGTACGTTTTCTTTCTCACATATGAAAATTGTCTCCTGTCGACGACAGTTGCGGCGACACAGAAAATTTCACGTGGCGAATCAGCGAGAGGACGACTCATCACGGATAGAGTAACAAACGGTATACGCCAATGTATCTCTTTGCCCCACTATGTTGTTCATCCTGTGGCGAGTGCACTTGGTGTATAGAAACGAGTATCGGCCGCTTCACCAGTACAAGGAAGCCGGCTCGTCGTCCTCGTCGTCATCGTCGTCTTCTTCACCCTTCTACCGTCGCTGCAGCACCGTAAAGAGAGAACCCACGTGGGCGATTGGGCACCTGTCGCTCCCTGTGCCCTTTCCTTCTCCCTCTAACCGCCAGACTAACCGTGTTCGTCTTCTTCCAGTCCCTTGCCATCTCTTCCCGCTTCCACGCCCTACCATATCCTTTTATCCGCCGCGCTCTCTGCTCCTCGCCATTTCTTCTCCACCTAACAGCCTTCTGGACTCTCTTATTTCTTTCTTTCGTCGCGTTTCCTCGGGCCTGCATCGGCGATCTTCTGCCAACCAGCCGAGGCTGCCTCCCTGATTCCACACCGTTCTTTCTTGCTTCGACTAACTCTCTTTGGTTTGCCCCTTCTCTTTCCGTTCGTCTCCTCCCCTTCTACTTTAACTTCGTCGTGCTCACCGCCGCCACGCTGATCTCTTTCCCTCGCTTTCTTCTCTGCTGCCGCTCGCGTTACCCGTCACCTGAAAACCTCTCCTTTATTCATTCGTTACGACTGAACACCGAAGAATAAAGTTACGAAATAGATCAAGGACCGAGCAGTTCGTTTTCCATCGCGAGCGATCACTTTTTCACCGATGAGAGCTTTCACTGTGGAAAACCGGTTGATTTAAGTTCCTTGCAAAGAGATAATGACTCGAAAGACATTGATTTTTAACAGCACGTTGGTATGATTAATCGTTATCAATATTTTGTATCGTGTTAAGTGCTTCTAAAATGCAGAGCGTTTACCTTGATCCTCGGTTGTCACTTGATCTTCAGTAGTCACTTGATCTTCAGTCGTCCATTGATCTTCAGTAGTCCCTTGATCTTCAGTAGTTGCTTGATCTTTAGTATTCCTCTGGTCTTCAATACCTATTTCATCTGTTAATGGTTCATATTGTGTGCTTCTTCTCGGACTCCTTGGTGGTCTTTTTACACGAAGCATGTGTTTCATGCTTTCTCGAAATCTAATTAAAACAGTATATTGAAATATATATGAGTGAGGTTGTTAATTATCAAAATAATGGAAAATAATTATTTGTGTGTACTTTATATAATAATACGATCCTCCAACTATAGCTCCAAACAGAACTAAAAATAGTAGTAATGCAAAAACACCAACATAATCTTCATTTGGTAGCCAACCAAAAAAGAAACGTGTTGCTTGATCTTCCATTAAATATGTACGCCAATTTGGAGGTCCTAGAACTTAAAAATAATATATAAATGTTAGTTTATCAATTATTCATTTATGTAAAATAATATAACTTTAATATAACAATGATTATGTATTATGTAACGAATTAATTAATGGCCTTTAGCCTTGCGCGCCATCTCTACAAAAAGTGCTCAAACTGCTCGCACATAGTTATCAATAGAAAAGTGAAGTGGTTTATGGACTTTAGTCTGTGGCGTAATCTGTTTAGAAACTGTTCAAACTGCTTATAATTACCGATAGCAAAGTAAACTTCATTAATAAATAGCAATAAATATAATATTTTTGCACTTTCTAGGGTTCAAAATAAAGATTAAGGTTCATAAAATTCAAATTGGCAATTTTCATATATTTAAATCCTATATTTTAATTGAAATATATGAAAAAGTAAATTCATTGTTCGTAACTATTGAACAATACATAATATTGAAATACATTGCAGTATTGTATTTTAGATGTTTTAGACATTAATTGTTGTCAAAAACCTATAAATGTCGTTAGAAATCAAGGAATTTGAAATTCATTACGTATTCGCTTCGTTGTCGATAACAATGCGCGAGCAGTTTGAGCATTTTTCAAAGAAATAATGCAACTAGATAAAAAGATTTAAACATAGGAATTAATTACCTCTCACATAAATCATATTTGTTACCCATTCAAATCTTAAATCGTTTTGCATGACAACACATTGCCACATTCCATAATGTGTTCTATTAACTTTTAGAACGTGCTCGGTGTCAGCGGCAATCGGAAGCGTAATACCGTAATCTTTCCATGTTTTATTGCGTACTAGCCAGGATATCTGAAGATCTGAGTAAATGTGTCCTAAAACCGTGCAATGGCACTGAACAGTCATGCTCCGAGTTTCCCTTATTCGCATACTTTCTCCGGCTGGAATCACCGCCAAGCTAACTACTTTAATGATCGAATAAGTCCCATCGATTCGTCGCAGCGTCATTGCATAGACGCCAGAATCATTTAGAATGGCATTGGTTATTTCTAAATAAATATATGTAAATAACAATTAATCCGTAGTAACAGAAATAACAGAATCCGCAAATTTACAATTTCACTATTGTAAAAAATAAAATACTTTTGTAACAGATAATGATGATTACCAATATTATAATCTTTTAATTCCAATCTTTCTGGCTCTACTTCTACAAAGACGCCATTTAAGGACCATTGCAATTCAGAACGAGGAGATTCCGTGGTAATTAATTTAACGATGTCAAAATCTGATTCGATCGTAACAGAATGGTGTTCTTTTACAGTAAGAGCCGTGTAATTTGATCGAACTCTTCGATTGATCAAATTTATTGTATCTGTTAGTAAAATAACCTACGTATAGTTTCTCCTATCTTTGTTTCCTGAATTGGTTTCAATAAAAGAATTGTGCAGTCTGTTTTTACCCTCAGTTATATCACCACAAAGAATTTCATTACATCGTCCTGTCATCGTGCTCGGTCCTACGCATGGTTCTCCTCGAATATTAGGTTTTGGAGAATCGCAACGACGTTTGCGAGTACCTGTACCGCCATTGCAACTCACGCTGCATGCCCATGGCCCCCACTCTGACCAGCCTCCATCGATTGGTGGTCCGTCTATGTCTTTTGAGGAAATTCATTCGTATCGATCTCCCCCTTTTCATTATCTTAAAATGGTAAAGTAACTTTTTACCCGTTGGTATACAGTTGACGGACCAGGTGACCCAATTTCCAGGCTCTACACCGATCGAGAAGTAGTAGAACACGAGAGGCCCGATATGTTGATAATGAAACACATTCGTTGCATTGGAGTAAATTTCCATAGCATTCCCAGACCATCTGTTTTTTTAAATGAATTTTAAATATATACATTTCAAATTCTCTTTCTTAAACGTTACCTTATTGTAATATTGGTCCATGAATTTGTAGTAAATAGAGGTACCCGTGCTCTAGATTTATGGAAAACCGTCACGGTGGGATACGTAGTTTTTGTGAACGATATCCAGCGATCTGGATCGTTAAACTTCAGTAGAAAAAATCTGTAGGATTATAAAAGTAAAAAGAAAGAAATTGCAAATGAAATATTGTATTAACGCGAATAAATATTTTTAACGTTTTTAACAAGTTGTTACCCTGGTGTTGCAGGCATTAGATACAAAGGTAGAGAAAATGAGCCTTTTCCTCGAAGCTGAAAAGTCACCTGCTCTGGATACAATACTTCTTTGTCGATCCAGGTTGATAACGACAAGATTCTAGTGTATCGGTCGGTTCTCGTGTTCTCTATGTGACAATCTATCCAGTCGAAAAACTAGTTACGTTTGATCTCAATGTTCAACTTCATACTTACTGGGAACGCTATTAAACGGTAATGAACACACTTGAATCGCGATCGAATGCGAAGCCAACAGCATTTCCCAGTTCGCTGCCGTAATAATAATACATGGGTAAAAAAGCATGATTTGGTTCCGGATGAATCCATTCGAATAGTGGTGTAGGATCGTCCTCGTAAAAGAGTAAAAATTGTGCTCGTGGTATTCGAATTATAAAGCCGCTCCATTTTCCCACGTA
The DNA here is from genome assembly GCA_033822845.1 of Tetrapedia diversipes. Lineage (NCBI taxonomy): Eukaryota > Metazoa > Arthropoda > Insecta > Hymenoptera > Apidae > Tetrapedia > Tetrapedia diversipes. The sequence goes on along the minus strand of JAOPTO010002393.1, from coordinate 862,243 downwards.
AAGCAAATGGGGCAACGTTTTTCTTTTAACCAGTGAAATGGCTGCAATTAAACGAATTTAGTAAAGATAGAAATACTACTGCTACAATTTGAAAATACTGCCATCAGAAATACTAAAACTTTCTATAGCTGTAATTCATTTTTAGTTGAAAACACCAAAATAATCAAGTTTTGAGGCCCTTGAGGCTCAAGAAAATTTTACTTCACTTACGCGCAGTTTCTGACTCGTAATAGAGAACCACTTTCTCGTTAGCCACCGTTCCAATTTTGAGAATGTAACGTGATTTCAATCCGTCGTCGGCTAAGAAGACAAACGTAACGGAATCCGGATTATCCGGCTCCCAGGCTTTCAGGGAGAAACGTAAACCTTCGGAACGATATTCAGGTAAAACGTATATGCGTCTACCTAGACCGTCTGCTTTGACAAGAAACGTGTACTCCTCTGCAAATTATGATCATGAGCAATAAATTGATCGTTATTACCGGGCATTATAATTTTTTAACGTTAAAATATAATTAGTAGTAACTTCAAGTTTCAAAAATACTTTTATTCAACTTTCATTATTTTTCAAACCTATAATAAGGTAGTATCTCATTCACCTGGTTTCTCACAATCTCTGACATTGCAGAGGTCCCAAGGTACTGCAGGGTCTGTGGTGTAACACCAAGTACCAGCGATATTACGCGATGGATTTCTACAAAAATTACTAGCGTTCTTGGCGCTTCCCTCTGGATAGAGGCTGTTGTTAAAATATTTTCGACCTGGTGGTAAGCTAACTTTGGAACCTATTTCGGCTGTTGGAGCTTTCGGTGTCATAGGTGTGGTCGTATAAAGCACCACTATATTGTGGCCAGGATAAAATCTTCCTGGAGGTTTCACGAGAGTTCGTCTGCGAGTACTCATCGAAGTCGAAGGCATTGCTGTGGTTAACTTCGCTTCCGGTGATACGGGCCATTTGTCACAAGTGCGTCCCGAACGCGTTTTCGACAATGTCCCCACGTAATCGTTCGCAGTTCCAGCCATTTTGCAGTCTAGGAAAATGGAAAACGAAGTTGCTGTATTGTTTATGCAAATATAATTAAAGCAACCTTTACCTATTATATCTTGCAATATTTCACTAAGGTGCTATTAGTTACAAAGTTTTGCGAAAAGAACTTTAAGACTTTAGAAGCTTTATAAAAATTATAATATTTCTTTTATTTATAGGCGAATTATTGAACAAAAGATTCTGATAATCAATTCGCTTAAAAATTACTTATTCTATTCGTAAACCAAATAATCCTACGCATCGGTTACCTGATGACCTACAGTTTCGAATTGCACAATATCGTTTAGAAACAGTTACGCTTTCCCAAGGGGTGTACGCATAACAATAGGGGCCATTGGAGTCATGCGAGGGGTTTCTACATTTATTAAGTGCTTTCAAAGCAGATCCGTCGCTAAATTTGTCATCAGCTTTGTCCTCCGCAGGGACCTTATTTAGCAACATTTACCTTAATTAAATAAAACAAAGCTTCAATTAACTTTGTAGTATTATTCACCTGTTTCGATATCCATGGTATACAAGGAACTTCATTGTTGCTCGTCCATTGTGAGCCTTTGTATTGAAAATCCTGTATGTCAGAAACACAATTTGGGGGCCAAGGGTCCTCTGCAGCATCAGATTCTAAGAATATGTAATTATAGTTATGTATGTGAAAACGTGTCTTTACGATGCGTACTTCTTAAAGTTTTTACGATGACGTATCACCTTCTGGAGGGCAAAATAGTGTCCATTCTGCTATGGTATTCTCGCTTCCGATACTGAACCATCTCAAACTAGCAAAGAAGATTTCGTTCATGTACAACAACTCTATGGCACCTCTGTGTTTTTGTGAAAACAAGCGAAAATGTCCTCCAAAAATGCTGCAACGTAGAAACTTATTTTACTTGAAAGATGAGATGTAAAAATGAGAGCATACAGATTTGCCAACCTGATACTAAATTCTCTCCATGACCAGAAATCGAGCAGGTCTTTTGCTGAGATTTCCTTTAAATAATGTTTGGTGGAGTCTACGCTTTCTTGATACGTGAGCGTTGTAATATCCTTGCCTATTATCACCTACATTGCAAGATTTACAAGCAACGAAAGTTAAATAAATTGTAGAAAAATCATTACTAGCTCTAATCAATAAATTGATTTTAAATGGTATTCGTAAATTCATTTGGGAAGATGAAATTTATAAATAGTAATAGTTAGTAGTTGTATTATAAACCAAGTTGATTAAAATATTTACCGTTAAAGAAGGATATTCTAATGAAGGTGTTTGGTACAAACGTATGTGAATATTCTGACTTGCACGAACAAAAAAACGAACGTCGATCGTGTCATTATGTTTTTGCATGGACCAGACTTGTGAGAAATCAATTCCAAATGTTACCTGCATTTCGCAGTCTAAGAAAAGAAAGAAAGAAAAATAATGATGTAGAATCGAAAGAAGGAAAGTTATAAAAATTAACGTATACGATACATAAAGGTGAAGTATTAAAATTAATTAACGATTATGATTTCATAGTATTTGACCGATTTTAAATTGCTTAAATTATTTAAGGCATACGAGCTTGACAAAACATGCTGCTCCATAAAACGTTCGTCCCTCGAAGTCCGTAATACAGAAAAGTTTCTGGATACAAGCCGGTGATTCCACGCTTTTTCTTATACTCTTGCATAACTAAGGGCTTCGACTTCCCCTCGATACCGGCAGAAATGAAACCACCACCCCACGTTATCCATATCCCTGTCCATTTGGTACCCACTAAAATTTCCGGAGTATTTTCGAAATTTTCTTCTTCCTAACATAATTCAACACAAACGTGAAATATTTTATAAGATCCTGCTGACTCTCATCTCACTGGTTAAGGGTAAAAAATAAAGAAAATGTTTAGGTATTCAGGATTTGATAGGATATACTAAAATCAAGTATTCAAAATATATTTACTGTAATTTTTATAATTTCGAGATTGTCAAGATTATGCACTGACAGACACTAACATCGTGTACTGGAAACGTCTGACGACTACCAGAATTGGCAAACGCTAGTTCCACTCCAGCTGTCCATTCTTCAGCTATCGTTTCAGCGGATGCAGGAACTGGTAAGAGACTAAACAGTATATAAGCTTCAGCCTGTAAATAATATTCCAGTTCATAAATTCTTGCACCTACTAATTTTACTTATTAACCGTTACTAAATCTGGAAAACGTACATAAGTACCTTATTCTCGTCATTGGGATTCCATAATTTAATCCAAAACGAAGCATTACCACTGGGTGCGTGTAATTTTGTCAGTATAGTATAGTCTGACGCGTTCTTCGTAAATGCTAGGCATTCTAAACGATAGAAAATTATAATACAGATGAAAAAAGTATGACAAATAATTCAAGCATAAAATTAATACATAAGTGTATTTTAGAGAAATCTATTATTCAACTTTTAAAGGTAAGATTGTAAATTTTTAAATGTTCTAATAAAAAAATGTCGAGATAGAGAAAGGAAATAATGCAAACTGGTATGGAACCTCCGTCATCGCAAAATGGAACGTCACAGTATTGTTTCTGAACATATTCGAAGTTTTCGTCTTCGACGTAACACCATGGGCCTCCGATATCGCCTGAAGGATTTCTGCAGAAACTTTCAGCCTTTTTGCGTGATTTATCAGGAAAATGTTTGTCGCTAAATTTCTCACTCTACGAAATAGAACTGATTCATTAAACATCTTCCTGCTCGTTTATTAGTTTTTCGAAAAAATACAGGCATATCTCATATAAACAATTTATATAAATGTAATAGCCAAAAATTCACGGATTATTTCGCTCACTTTCGAATCTGCAAGCTTATAGCGCTTATGCCACGATTTGCATTTACCCCCAGTTGTACTAGTTTCTTTACTACCCCCATAATCAGCCCCTGGTCCTGACCGCTTACATTCTATTCGTTAATAAATAATTTTAATGCACGTATAAAGAGTTCTTCGGATAACATGATATCGAAACGAACTTAATCTCAATTAATTTATTTTTCAAACTCGAATACCTCCGAAATTACAAAGCGGTACGTCACACTCGTCGTCTATAAGTGAAGGGTCTAAAGTGTAACACCATGGACCCCTTTTATCTCCAGTTGGATTTCTGCAATAATTTTTCGCAGCTCTCATCGATTTCTCGGGGAAACTTTGATCATTTATATCCTTGCCAATCTGGAGTTAATATTGGTGGACATCAATATAAAATACAGATAAAAGCATTTTTGTAATATTTATTAGATATTCATGTTAAATAGTGGATTAATATAGCCCAAACACACCTCATGCATTGGCTCTTCTGTGTACCAGGACTGACATCGAATGTTGCCAGCGGTCTTTGCTATTGCCCCTCTGTATTCCATTCCAATTTGCGTTAATTTACATTTCATTAAATCTGTTCGCAACGCATTATGGACTACAAAGAAAAATTAAGCAATTTATTGATTATTAATTATGAAAAAGGTCGTAAAGCAAATAAGTGATTCGTGAATTTATAAAATAAAAGTTCGTAATAAATTTCAAAGTACTTTTAATGAAACAAAATTATTACAATTACTTGTATCGTAATTACCCTTACCTTTTTGACCCTCGATTAATAATATCAAATAAAACGTAATTACGAGGTTATACATCAGGAACAATACAATATAGAAATATATTGTACAGTAGATATTTATCAATGAACTAACTTCCTTAAATGTACTAACTTATTATTTATTTTTTGTTGTTGCTGTATTATACATTTTTATATACTATTTTATATTCCATAGTTTTAAATCGATTCTTGGATTTAATTACTTATTACATCTATTATAATAGCGTTTGAACAATTGAATATTGTAAATAAATCATAAGAAAAAATCTCAACATAAACATACGAACATTCACTGTACGTGTTACGTTCAAAAATCGATTCGAAATGAACCTTAAATTAAAAAAATGAAGTTTTACATAAGCCTTTATAATAATATAAAATTCTAAGAAGTAAAAAATATATCTGTCGTCATTAAAAACGATAAAATTACTAAACCAATATGTATCTATTTTTTTGGTTTTAAAGGATAAAGGAAAGCTTTTGTAATAAATACGTGTAATTATCGAATTTGGTCGGAGTATCAATTGGAGAAAAAGTAATTTTGACAAGCCTTATTAAAATTCCAAAAAATTTAATAATGCTTCTGATAGTTGTAAAATAGGATGATTACAATCATGTCTTAACATACACGTTCATTAAATCTAGCATTCACTGCTATTGGAAATTCATTTATCAATACACTAAATTATATCCAAAAACATAATCGCACAACATTTGCACCAAATGTTCACATTCCTATTATTATTAACGCCGTTGATATTTTTCGTAATTTTGAATCAATATTTTGTACGGTATCATACAGACATAACTTTTGCATTTTGTGAACGTTTAAAAGAACAACCCTCGACTTTCTTGCTCTCAAATCCATTTCCGTCAACGACAATCCCGCCTCTCCTTCTCTTTCTTCTTAATTTTAGAAAAATTTAGGCTTTTTCAAGAACTAATTAATCATATAGGAACAAGGATTCTTAACATAAGTATAAATCGCATGTGCATTACATTCATCAATTTTTTCTTCGAGAAAAATTGTATTCAAGCTGGATCGATTGCAGCGGTGGTTGCAACTTTCGTTAAATATTATACGTATTATTACACTTACAGAGGAAATTTGCTCTAATCTGCAATCATATTTGCAAATCAATTCATATATTATACTATACTTTGTGTATATCGAATATAGTTTTATACGTTATGTATTATAGTACAATGTGTATATAATATTATTAAATTCATTACAGCGTCATCCTGTTGTAGTATATAAGAAACTATAACGAAACCTTTGTACTAATCCAATATCTTACATAAGAATAAATAAATTTGTATATGAGCTTTTGAAAATGGACGTGCAACACTTGATTACCTATTCTTTGCTCTGCTCTCGCACACTATAAGCTATTAAACACCTTTGCAAAATATTTGATTAAAACCATATTTTCTTTGTGATGCGCTGCTGGGTGGGTTCAATAAACGTGGGTGTGTTATTTTATAATAATAGTTGAGCAGAATGTACACATTAAAAGACTAACTTAATCTTTGTCTATTAACACAGCATTGCGGTAAAAATGTATCGTATAAGCATATTTTATTAATAAAGTCGTTCACCACGGTCAACATTATTGCCACATACCATAATGCTATATACTGTAATACGAAGAGATTACTTTCCGAGTAAAAACCTCTTCGATAAATCACTTATTTATGCATAGAAACTTCTTCAACAGTTTTAAAGCTGAATTGCTGTTTTGAACATATTCAGCGTAATGATAGCCAAAATATTTCGTTTTCCTTTTTTTTTTTTCGTTTTCTTTCATACGAAATCTATATATTTTTGCAGGTAATCCAATCACTCTCGTGAAGATATTTCTACGCAATATGATTGAGAGATCATTCTTTGTTCAAAGATACATACTCAGAACAATTAATACTGTAATATTGTTTGGCTACCAGTGTGTAAACTGTTATGTTAAACTAATTTGTTTGGTAACGATCATCTTATTAAAACAATAAATATAAGTCAATCGATAAAATTCTGCACATATATATAAGTATAGGCCAACAAAATTATTACCTTATGATTTTATTTAAAAATCTCTCAATGGTACCTGTGAACATAATATTAAATTAGGCGTTCAAACGCAAATTACTTTTAATCTCTTATTTACTGTGTACAAATAAACAAGGAACAAAACCTGTTATTGTGTTAAATCAGTCTTACCTCAGTCTTATGTTGTGTGAATGTAACTAATACCTTATTTCAGTTCATTAACATCAAATTAAATTAAATGCGACATCATTTGCATCGTTTTTTTTTCCTTTTTAAAGACTGGCACAGTTAATTTTCACATATTGTATAAAACTCATTTTATGCGCAGCAAATACCATTAGACGAAACTTCTTATTGATTTTTATAATCATCACATGATATTAATGAAGGCAATTGCGATAATAATAACAATGTTATTAGTCATGATGTTAATGTGAAAAAATAATAATTAAAATGATAATGAAATTAGTTATATAATAATAATAATAATCGTCATAAACATAATAAAAAAATACTAATAATTTTTACTCATTTACACATACTCAGAATGCAATAATGCAACTTGAAAGAATGTCCTCGAAGTATGATATGTTAAAAATATTACTACAACATTGAGTTTGCATTTGATCAATAAAGTGTTGCATCACTAATTGTAATAAGAGACCAGCTGTACTTTTTTTCAAATTATACTTTTTTTTCCTCTTTATCTCTCTGCGTTATGTTCGTCAGGTCCTTCTTTTTATTTGTGCCTTTTCACCTGAATATTCTTAGAACTATTCATGTGTAATTTGCATTCCTTCTCAAGTACATACACGCATAAAAACAAACTCTTAATCACAACGATCATGCACACATAGGTATGTCTTAACGTCAAATTGCATTTTAGTCTCCTTGCATATTTAAGAGGAGACGATATTATTAACTTATATAAGTAGTTAAACAGTTTTACAACGCTGGTCATGATAGTATTGTATACTGTTACCTCTTAATTAGACGTTGCTCGGTCACACAACGATTAAGATACTTTTATACGCATATAAAATGAAAAACTTAGTTTTATATTGTATATAAAAAAAAAAAACAAATTTGATATATAATAATAATTAGCTGCTCTAATGTTTCAAAACTGTAAAAGCAAAGTGCCGCAAGTTAAAACTGAAACAAAAGTAACGCGAACGGTTAATGTTTTGACGTTAAGTATCCTTTCCGACGAATATTTAATATAACAGATAAAATAGCTACGTTCTTATTAAAAATAGCAACTATTTTTTCCTATACTCAGCTTTCTGTCGCTTTTATCGCGTTACTCTCAACGTTTCATTCTAATGAGTATTTCACTTGAATATTGACATAAATAACTTTATCTGATGAATAAAATTTATCAATATCGTGTTGCTTTCTTGGCCATTGTTTTGATAATAAAAATAATATAGATCGCAGCTTAGGAATCCTCGGGAAACTTCCTTTACTCTAATCCGCTTTTATATAATTTACCCCTATCTTACAAGATAGTTCAATACTGGAACAAATCACCATCAATTTCTCTTTTTTCCTTATCACTCTATCACCGCTAACATCTTTCATTCTTTTTCCCCTTGCAACTCTATTCACGAATTTACAGACAACGGATAACTACATATGAATAATGCGAAAATAACGTATCTTTTCTGACGGGAACATCCATAACGATATGATTTCAGAACGAAAAGTTCGTCTCTTTCTTTTTTCTTTTTTTGTACTTAGTTGCTTGGCACTCAAAGTGAGAAAACCCGAAGCTTCGAAAGGAACCTACACGGATTTCCATATTATATACAATCAGTAGGAAAATATTGCCTCTAGCGCTTGTTATCTGTTGGTTTTAAGCGTCACACGCTTGCTTCTAAAATCGAGAAAAACAGTAACGTCGTCGTGTCCGCAATCACTGTCGCGTAATTTTTTTTTCTTTTTCTTTTTAACGTGTATAAAATCTTACTCTCGCTAGCACTACCTTTCTCTCGCCTCATAGATTCGATCTATCTGGTCGCTTAAATAAGAAGAACTCGATTATTACCAAAGTCTACCACCGCGATTCTACCATCGGGGCATAAAGCTATTCCCGACGGTCTGTCCATCTCGTCTTCCCCTTTACCATAACTACCGAACCGCCACTTTAAGAGGCCTGCTGAATCGAATATCTGTATCCGGTGGTTTCTAGAATCGGCTATGATAATGTTACCTTCGTCGTCGATCACCAGACCTTGCGGTCTTAGAAACTGTTTCGAACCGCCTGCGCACTCGCATTCGAAAATCCGGGCGTGCATGAAGTCAGCGTCGATGATCACTACCCTGTGATTATTAAAATCTGTCGTGACGACGTTGCCATCCGGATTAAACGCCACTCCACGCGGCGAATCGAAATGCTTCCACATATTCGGAGCAGACTCGTAACCGTACTTCCGAAGAAATACGCCTTCGGGGCTAAACAATTGGACACGATGATTTCTGGTGTCGGACACGACTATCTGGCATTCAGAGTTCACCGCCACGTCCCACGGGTAGTTGAATTGACCACAACGACAACCTTTCTCGCCGAAACTTAGAAGAAATAATCCTTCCATCGTCAACACCTGAGAAAACGTTAAAAAGAAACGATGAATTTGCTTTTATCCTAATTCATCTTTCGTTCCAATTTATATCTCTTACCTGTATACGATGATTATCCTTATCAGCTACAATTATACGACGACGAGCATCAACCGCTACGCCAGCTGGGCGATCGAATTGTCCTGGTGCAGTGCCATGTGTACCGAATCTTCTCAAAAAGGAACCATCTTGTCGATATATCTGTATACGATTGTTCGATCTATCCGCAACAACTATGTGACCTTCTCTGTCACATGCTACTCCCCACGGCCTACAAAGGTTATCCTGCGCGTCGCCGTCGTTTCCAATTATTTTAAATGGTTTCACCGACAGGTCGGAACTGCGATTTATTCGAACTGTAACCGGGAAACTGTTCGAAGGAACTGGCCGCCCTCTGGGCACTGAAACCAGCGGTATCGCCGTGGATTGCCTGAGAAATATCTGCGGAGAGTTTCCACGTCCCCTTACAGCTCGTCGATCTCCGATAGGGCCTGGGTTATTCACTACAACGGCTCCGAGGTTTGCAATAGCGTTTAACAAAGTGCCCTCCAAGCCGTTGAAAGAAATCCAGTTTTCTTCTTGCGAGGGAAGGGACTGACGACTCTGACGAATTTGAAAAACCTGTAATTAGTGGAGATATTGCGTTGGTGTAATTTATGCCTTCTGTAAAGGTACTGGCGACCGTTTATAATATACAGAACATACATTTATAATTGTTATAAATTTAGGAAATTGAAGCAAACCGCGGTTGATTTGTATAAAGGAATTTAAATATGATAATTATGGAATGTTCGTCGTTTTTATTAATAAATACCTCTGCCGATGCCATGTCCTTGGTGAGTAACAAGTTCAATGGATTGCTAGTTAGGGTCTTGGACTCCATTGCTTCGCTAAGCTTATCAGCAGCCCGAGATAACCGAGCTATACCATTCCTGAGCCCCTCGTCTCTCGCTTTTAGTGCAGCAAATTTAAGAAGCCGGGCTTTCTCGATTCTACCTAACAGTTCTTTTTCTCTTGTCTCTAAAGCGGAAGCTACTCTTCTTATACACAACATTACATCTGCGGTCGCTTGTCTTGCTTTTTGCTCTAAAATTTCTGCCGCTATCTGTTGAAAGATAAAAATTTATTATCATCGGATCTTGAAAATCGAATTTGTTTGTTTTATTTAAAACAACTCACTTGTACAGCATCTAATTCTTCTCTAAGGCCCGAAATTCCAAGCCTAGCTTCTTTTAATACCTGATTTGCCTGAATTCCAGCACCCTCAACAGCTTCCATTAAATTTACCGTAATATGCCCGTGGTGATGGTGAATTCCACAATCGCCGCAAAGAGGTTTACTACAGGTTTGACAGTAGAACCTTTGAGCATCGCCATGTATATCACAAAAAAGAGGTAATCCCGAGGAAGTCAAATTTGGTACATTGATAATTGGAGGGCTCGGTATTTCTGGTATAGCGTGTGTCAGATTGTGTTCATCCTCGTGGCATAAATCTGAGGGATTCTATGTAAGAGGAGAAGCAATTGTTAACATAGCATGTTATTAAAAATCGTTTATAAAATCATAACAATAACTTTCATCGACAAAACGATAATGTTTAGAGAGGATTTGAAGTAAGCTTACAAAAAGTCGATTCGAAGAACAAGAGTCACAGACCATGTCAATGCACTCTTTGCATCTGTTATTAGAGAAATTTCCAGTTTGCGAAAATTGAATATTGCATGAAGCCGGTCCATTGAAATTGTCACCGTTCACGACCTGTAGCAGAGTGTTGATCAACGAGTCAACGCTCAGATCATCTGGTGATTGTCCATAGCACTGGGAGTTTGTACTGCTTCCTGAGGACGCAGTACCTGGTGAACTGGCATTTGAATAACCGGATTTGATGTACTGCCACGGAAATTTATTAGACATCTGTAACCAACCAAAACATGCATAAAAATATCAGCGTGAACGTAACAATGCCTAACTGTGTAATTCATTTTATAAATGGACTGCAAAAATGTATGCAACCGCATATCTTTGCAAAAATCGATTAAACAAGTGGGATTAAACTCGTTTGCTTCTTTTAAAATTATAATGTAACTTGTACACACCTTACATAGTAGATCTACATTCGTATCTTGTTCCTTGTCGGAAGTGTCTTGAATATACTTTCCAAAATAACTTGATCCACGATTATAATTTTTACCATGATTCATCGTGAGGTAGATAAGTGATTAAAAGTTTTTCGGGTACTCGGTGTCGAGATGTTTCGTCGCGATACCTTCACCTAAAACAAAAATCATTTAAATTAAGTCTAATTTCAAAGTCAACGCAGCTTAATTGACGTATCGTCGTTTGCATTGCAAATGTGGTTCAAATAAATAATTCATGATACATGTGTATATGATGTTATGCTCATCTTCTTTTTTTTAAGCAAAAGCAAAGCTTTCGTTGATGAGTAGTTTCACAAAATTATCTGTAGTAATATGGTGACATTGTAAAATGTTTATATAATTGCAATAAATACTAAAATGTAAATTTTATCATTATAATTAATGCATTTAACTGATTTTAAGTGTTAGTGCAACAGAGCTACAATTGCAGCTAACAACTTTGCATTTAATTCAATTATTAACGCATCTGTCGAGTCAGAGAACAGCGTTCTACCGTTTTATTCAAACTCATTCCTTCAAAACTACAAAATTAGAATTAGAATTCTGAGATTACAATTATATCTCACACGTATGCTTAATTTTTTAAATAATCAATATCAGAGTTAAATTATTGCACCTGAAAAAAAATTACAAAGTTGAAACGCGATTTTTATTAATTTACTTAACTTTATCCGTTTCTTATCTACTGTATTACATTACACTTTTTTAAAGTAACAAAGAGTCAATGTAATTTTCTATGCCATGCTCTACAATTAATTAAAAATTTGCTATATTTCTTTAAATATTTGTGTTTGTATTTTCAAAATACACGTTACAATAAAATTTCTGTTTAATTTAAAAAAAAAACACGTTGCTCCAATGCATCCCCAAAGGTTACCGTACTGTTCCCCCACTACTCTCTATTCAAACATGTTTCAAACAACTACATTCAGAGTCTCTTGGAGAAGGTAACGTTTAAAATTATAGTACACTTTAACTGTGACGTGTATGATAAAAAAAAATAAAAAATGTTATAGCATCATAGTTGCGAACTAAATCAGAATTATTCACAGGGGAGTCAACGGAAAAGCATTTTGAATCGTATGGATGGCCTCTTGTTCCAGTTTCAAAGACGGAACACCCCTGCACAGCTGGTTCAAGGTCATCATACGAATCCTGAACAGGGAAGAACCATGATACCCTTTTCAGTTCAGGGTTCGAGAAATGGGGTCCCGCTTCCACTGGTGGGACCTCGCAGAAATCAATAACAGTGGGAAATTCAACGTAACTACACACGTATCGCGTGCGTTCATGTTACTAAATGAATGTTTCAGTTAACTTCTAATCGCAACTTCTCATCCGTTTAACGTGTTGCCTGTTAAGCCAAGTATGGAAACTTCAGCTCGATGGAACTTCCCTTTAATTGTTCCACGTATTATACAACGTGAAGCAAAAATAATGTATCGCATAAATGTTGCGAACGATAAATATTTCATCGAATCACAGAACAAACACGTGCTCGTATCTACTTCGTTAAAAAATTTTTCCGTCTCATTTTCGTTGAAAATTCGTAACTGACGACTGAAAAGAATCTCTGAACGAGTATATGGAGGGTTGTTTGAACAAAAATGTAATAACCGAAATTTTTTTATTTTCCCGGCTTTGAACAGGATATTAACGTGGGAGATTAACGAGTTGCCATCATAAATGTAAAATCGCATATAACCGGCTGAATATCAGCAACTGTATGAATGAAACTTCGCTGTTCGATCGATGAAACTTTGTTAATTAGTTTTTAGTTCAATAATTGTATGGCTTTTCGTCATACACCTACGATACCCGATTGAAATATCATTATTTCATTCAGTTATCTGTTTAAAAAGTTGATAGGTTTGAATAAATTTATTGTTTAGGTACTTAAATAAGTACTCTAATATTATTTCGACATAATGATATAACATTTATCAGAAATTAAACATAATCAAAAATATTATACGACCTATGAAGTCCTCTTCTGTTTGTATTATTAAACTAACTTGAGATCGTTCGACCGTCCAAGAGAAATCAACAACTGAGTATCTTCAATAAAGATAAAATTAAAATTTGCCTAACAATTTGAAAGGCAAAAGCAAAAATGTATCATTGTTTAATTTTCAAAAATATGGTGTTCCATATAAAACAATATATCTATACATCTTCTACGCTGTAATACAGCATATATTATACTTATGTATGCGAAAACTTGAAAACTTCAGAAAGACGATTTTGGGATTAATATTTCTCGTAGTGTATTTATCTTTGACATTATTAAAATTATAGACAAATAAAATATTCTTCGAGTAAACGTAACCGAACGAAATACTTAAATGGCACGTTACACGTAGGACACCCTGTATATTTATAATCTATGATACGAAATAATGTATTTAATGGTACGCAATAAAGTATACTTATTAACATTTAAACGTTTGGAGAGACTCGACTATTGAAGACAGGCTGAAAATCATGCAGGTACTTTCTAGAAAAGAATTGGGCGTCTGGTTTATAGCAGTTTCGAAGGAAAACGCTTCACATTGGCCTGCAAACTTTTCCCTTTTCCATTTTTCCAGCAGCTGGTCTGCAGCAGTTAGAGGGTGCTATCCTTGAAATCGCCATGGCGACCAAGGTTAGACCTGCTATTCTTTTCGTGGGTCAAAAAAGAAAGAGAAAGTGAAGTATCTGTCATCCTCTAGGAGTCCCAGTAACGTATAACAACGGGGAATCTCAAGGAGTCGTAAACGCGGATTGTAATAAGCACCTATATACGATGTCTACCTACCTATTACACCATAAAAAGTTCTACAGATTATTTATGTGAATTTCAACATTTAAACCTTAACACAAATGTAGAAGCACGAACAGCTAGAAAAAAAAGCACGATATTTTCTTTCCTGGAAAAGATGCTCGACATTCTTTCATTCTTTGAATGCTCACGTTTTTCCTGTTTGATTCTGTACGTGTAATTTTCCATTCTTTAACAGACACGTTTCGTAATTAACGCGAATAGTTTTGTGAAAATTAACAACAAAGGTAAAATTGAGAAGCTTTTATATTTTAATTAACTTATTTGAAATTAGTATGTGAAAATATAATAAAAGTTAATAGTAATATTCTAAATACTGATAATTGTCTGATAGTTTAAATATTTGTATTTGGAGTTTAACTAATTGCTATCGAGATTCCAAATATTGAGACAGAAGCTAAAGATAAAGAATTTCTATAATAAAAAAAAGTTATCTTATACGCAATAGTAAACGTGCATATACGCATCAATCAGGAGGCGCGTAATTACTCAAATTACGTAACTTCAGATTACATAAAAATTAGTTGCTTGAATTTTGAAAATAAGTAAAATATATGTCGAGTATCTAAATTAAACTATAAATTATATTTATTTGCACATTTTAGTAATTTGGAATAAAATATGTCTACGTCAATTTCATCGCGATATTATCGTATCTTCATTCTAAGAAGTTTTTTGAAATTTCATATTAATTCGGTTAATTCGATCGGGGCTCAACGAAAACGAACAAAACTTCCCAAATTTCGTTTTCATCGTCGATGGGCAGCGCCGTCGTAGATACTTTCCCTCTCGTTCGAATTTCAATGTCGTCCGAGAAGAGGCACTTTACGACACAAATACAGAAATGTAAACGAGTAACGTTCGACCGGAATGACAAGCGTTTCCCGAGCTTTCCAATTATCGCTCTAATGTCATTCTGGTCGGCAAAACAATTGTAATAACACCTTGGAACTGGTCGAGAATCAAGAATTGATACGAATCGTTTTCACTTTCGTTTCATTGGGAACGAACGCCCCCATTTATTCTCAGCCGCACAAAACCGAGAGACCCGGTTTATATCTCTTTTAGTCTAGCCAATCCTGTATCTGATACAGAACTACTACAATAACGTCATTCAAATATAAATACAAATAAATACCCTTGTCACGATGAGATGATTCGGAAAATGCTTGCTTATTGTGTCATTGGTTCAAACAGGGAGCACCAATTGATTCCACCACTCAAAGATAACAATTCGGAAGAGATAGTAAAAAAAAAAAAAAATATCGAGAGGGAGAGTCACAGCACTCGTTTTTCTCGATTTAAAAACAATAAGACTCCTTTTCGAAGTTTTCACTCGCTACATGTGAATGACTACGAGAATCTAACTCACGTTGGTTTCCGTGGGTACACTAAATTATCATCGACATCCGCACGTGCTCGCCGGGAACGAAATTGCATTGAACGTGACGAGCCTACGTTCTGCACTGATCTCTCGAATTCAACTACTCGACTGAATCCCGTTGGAACTCAAATCCCCCCAGCACCCTCTGCCCCCTCTATTCCTGCCTCCCTTCGTTCCTCCGCCGCCCCGCTTTACCCGCGACCATTCGGTTTCGCCAGGCAAGCAAGAGCTTTCCTCGACCAATCGAGAGAATGCATTTTTACCCCCCATTCGAATCGGTGATTCACACCCCCGCACTGCCTTTTCCGCCATTCGAACTGCCAACACACAGTGTTCTCTGTCTTTGTTGCTCCCGTTTTCCATTTCCCTTCCACCCCTTTCCTTCTATTTTCACGCGTTTCAACCATCTCCGTGGACAAAATAATCCCCTTCGAGACGAACGATTTCAGCTGAAGGAAAACTTATAGGATCGAGATATCGTTACGATCGTTGTAAAGGTCCTTTCCAGAAGTATCAAACGTGACTATGCGGAAGTAGTACGAGCAACAATATGTATCCATATGCGATGAGGGCTCGGGTCCAGTCGAACGTGTTATTCATCAGGTGCAGAATAAATACAAATGTATGCGAACCAAGGAACGAGGAAGAGTGGAAGCCTGTTTTCTCCATACATGATTGCACGTGAGGATGACGTAGAGAGCTATTGTGTGCGATTGAAACGGAAAGTTTTCAATCAACAGCATGATTGTCTATGAACGATTGCGATCACGGATGCATACCTATGTGTACGAGTAAATTATTTAACTTTTCCTGGCATGTTTTCTTTTACGGAGAGTATGGAGCTTACCCCTGTGGCGGCATTCCAGGACGTAGAGGATCCGATCGTGGCCACCGTCTCCGAGAAAACGAATACGTGTGCATGCAGTTACGTGGTTCAGCACCTACATAGTCCGGTAGAAGAGTTTTCGTGCTAGGGGCGGAAGAGCGCGTGCGCTACAAAATCATGAATGGAGCTACCGCTCAATGCGAGAGAGTCCAGCTACACAGTCACAATCATACAGCCACTCTACTTTTATTTATATCCAACGACGACCTTCAGCCAAGGTAGGGTTGATCAGA
Organism: Tetrapedia diversipes; assembly: GCA_033822845.1. Lineage (NCBI taxonomy): Eukaryota > Metazoa > Arthropoda > Insecta > Hymenoptera > Apidae > Tetrapedia > Tetrapedia diversipes. Next base: position 845,440 of record JAOPTO010002393.1, on the reverse strand, counting down.
CAGATCAGGTTCCGTTCTGCGGAAAAACAGGTGTCCCTGCGATCGTCGCGAACGATTTTCAGCTAATGATCGTCCTAATGATCCTGATGGTTCACCAGCATCTGGTCCTAAGTTTGTGTAGCCAACTAGGGGTTGTAAATGGGGATAGTCAATGATTAGATAGGAGTATTAGAAACTATGTACGTTTGCTTAAATAAACGAACAATGAACTTAATTGCTACTATTTAGTACATCTTTGAATTTATTTTAACGAGTAATTTATTTCAACAGATTATTCTTTCAATACTTTGTATTCCTTATATTTTATGTTTATGGAATAACTGAAGTATGGAAACTTGGTTTAAAATAATATTCTAAACATTTGATTCAGTAATTTAATTTACAGATGATGATAGATGTTAAGTATAACGATCATTGATCGGGATCTATGTTTTAAAAAGATCGTCATTATAAGAAACATTGACGTACTAAGAATTAGTTCAGCTTCAGGTTTATGAATGAGTACCTTGGGCGTGAGGATCACGTGGCGGGGCGCTGTGGCGCTTTAACGATCGAGAACATCCTGCTCCCTCCCTTCCACAAGTTTTATCACACCCCTCCCTACTTGATCCTTTGATATGACCAAATTGTACAGGATGTATCATTTATAGGATACTGGGTCGGACCTCCTGTATAATCAGCATTCAGTGATCAACAATTGTCCTATAAATTAAACATTATCTTTTAGCATAATGTAATGATAAAACGTGCTCAGCTGCTTAACCATATGTAAAATTATTAAATTCCAGTAAGAATTGAAATGATATCCTTTATATATTTACCTAAGTTTTTTAAATTCGTTTCACTTTGGAAATTCTTTCGATTCTTCTATGATGAACCAAACCAAAAGTATTTTATAATTAGTTAAAATATTCTGTCCATTTTTAAATACAATACAATGTTCCGTGGAAAATTTAACCGATGACGTCTTAGATGTCGTCATCATGTAATACCATTGATAGTTACGCACTGTAATCTATTAATTGAAAAAGGTACAAGTGTATATTAGCATACGCATAGGTAACGGTTATAAAATTATGAAAATAAAATAAAATCATTATAATAATATAAATAAATATTTCGTTCACGAACAATAAAGTCGAAACATTTTACATGAAAAAGTATAACAAATATTGCAGTTTTGCTTCTGTTGTATAATTCATGGATTCATTTATGAACTGTGATAAAAGTTGTTTAAACTTTTTCAACAGAGTGTAGCGTGTACAGGTCATTGCGTGGGTGTACATACGTATGAACTAGTAGATAGGTGTAGGTGTAAAAGTGGGCGGACGGGGGTGGAAAGGATAAGATCATTGAATACCAGCGGTTTTGGCACGTACACGTAAGCGTGTAATACTTTGTTAGAGTGAAGAAGCTGTACTTGTGTTCTCTGAAAAAAATACAATTACAGCAACGTTATGAATGAATTACATTTCATTACGTTATAATCTAAAAATTGCATACCATTTTTTGAGCTAAAAAATCATTTAGCAAGAATGAAATCATTCATTGACTGAAATAGTAAGGATCATGAATAAAACTGGATATAGCAAACTTTCCAACCGAAACTCTTCGTTGATAAACCCCACGGTGAAATTAGGTGTTACAAATTCTCCGCAAAGCCTCAAAGTTTTCATCAACGGGCACTACCCTGAAACATGACATGCATAGTGAACCTTCCACAAGATACGCATGAAACTTTCCGTCAATGGGTATCGTGCTGAAATCCAACATCTTGAACTCTTCGCGAGGAGAGCTCGGAAGTTCTCGTGGACGAAGGCTGAGGCAAAGTTATGAATCTTGGGGGATAGAGAAAAGTTGAGCGCTTTTGTGAATGAAAGCCAGTGAGTGAATTGAAACAACGTGTAGCGATAGCTAAGTACTTATACGAGTATACATATATCCTCCACCCACGCTTTATGCGCGGGCGTCGCGACGGTGGCGTCGTAGCAGTTTCGCTCTTGCGATGACCTTGGAAGTACCCACGCGCTAAAGGAGACCACGGCGCGGAGGTGGTTCGTTCATCGACGTTTCAGCCACTCTTCTGACTTTCCTCCCCATTCTCTCCACGTATTTCCTATTCGCAAATACAAAATACGCGTGCGTCGTTCGAGCGCGAAAACGGGACCCTCCGCGTTAAACTTCGCGCTTTCCATTTACGTAAATGCCCCATTATTCCTTGCTTCGTAGGGGGAAACTATTCGTTTATCGATCTACTTATCGACAACGAACATTCAGATGCGAATTCTGCAATCAAAATTTTGCCTGTTTATGACAGAAAAAAAGACATTTGTATCAAACTAGGATCCTAACGATTATTACGGATAGCTGGGTTAATATTAATGTAACAGCATATCAATGAAATACAGTTACAAGATAATAAATAAGTAAATACACGTATGGTATTTAATTGCTAAGTCTCATAGCCTTGAAAGTTAAAATAGAAATTAGAGTTGCGTTTAAAGTTCCATCAAATGATGAAAAGTGCATTTAATATTTTGTAAAAGAAACTTGTGGTTGTTTCCCTAGAGTAGAATTGAGTTATTAATTGTTAGAGACTGTGCTAATTTATATATGTTTGTAGATTTAAGTAAACGTGACGCTCATATATTATAATAATTAATCATAAATAATTAATGTTAAGCTTTGAAAATCATTTATTCATGTGTATAACATAGATCCAAACGTGTTTCTGGAATGAAATCAATCAATATTCGGTTACTAAAAATGTTTTTAAAAATCTGAAGTGTACAACCATTGTGTCACTATGCAGTTTACGGAACAGTATTTCTTCGATGGTCTGTTAAATCGCTGGTTACCTACCGTTAGGCTAACAATACAAAGAAAAAGGGCACAGTGGATGGTAATTCGGTAAGTGGTGGGGACAGGTATGAACAGAGTTTGCCGATATTATCCGTAAACAGTACCAAACTCATCCGTTAGGAAACGTTATATCATTTCCAACAATCTATCGTGTAAAAAATCTTGTTACTCGTTATGTAAAAATACATGTTGATCTCCCCTTCCTATAAATTAATATTCAATTCAATATAATTAAGATATATTTCGTCGGATTAGTTAATTCAATAATAAGAAAATTTTACTGGAAAAGAAAGTATTTTACCAGAACTTCACCGGGTGCAAATGTTTGCTGGAGAATTTTGTAAACGGCATGTAAAATATAGCAGGCCTCGTCGAATATCAAAAGAATGTTTCCATAAAAGTTGGAAGATTAAGATATTGAGTTCCTAAAATAAATCTTAATACAAAATGTAATTACATATAATAATAATAAATAATATTTTAATTAAAAATATAGAATTCCTTTCTTAATGAAGCGATTTAATTACTTTAAAGGAATTTATTATGAACCAAACTGTATTTTACTTATCACTGGATTAACATTTACGAGGTAAAAGGTGGAATATTACAGAGTGCAATCCCGAAAATTTCAATTCTATTCCTATATCCTTAATGACTTTTTTATTATTATACCTGCTTGCAGAAGGATATCTCTCTGAGGACACAAAAGGTAATAATGCATAGGACTTTTCTATAAGTTTCTTCAAATAAAATTAAATCCAGATTGCTGGATTTATAAGGTTCAAAATGCATTTTTTTCAGGTTCTACAGTTTAATGTCGGAAGTATATAAATTACTATAAATATTCGTTTCATCCAAATCTTTTAACTATTTATTTTTGTTACATCCTTGCAATTTCTTATTATAACATAAGTGTTACTTAATTCAAAATTTATACTATGTAATTAACAAAATTAATAACACTCTTCATTTTACATTTACTAGTACATTTTGAAGTATTTATTAGAATTGCAAATTCATTGTATGTGTTACTAAATTTTAGTTTTCTAGATTCATATTATAATTGCATTGTTGGTATTGATAGTTTCAGTTTCTTCCTGTTAATAGAGGTTAAGTAAAACTAAAATATCCCTATACTACATTGTTTATTCTTTCTATTTATTTATGTAATTGAATCTTATGAAGCATGAGAATATGTATGATTAATAAATATAACACAATAATAATAAGAATTTGTTTGTTGTATATAAAGAACAATTTATCTTTGTATTTTAATACTTATGGTACATGTATACGAAAACATCAATTCAAATGTTGATATTTTAACAGAGCCAGATTAATAATTTTAAAACTTGTAGATATATTTAAACTTTGCTGTATTTTAATTATTTAATTTTTTGTTTTATTCAGAACCTTTTCTGAGTAAAAAGTATTTAAATAGGTAATTAAAACAACATTTTAATGTAGTGTATGCAATGGAAATTTTATATACATTCAATACTTTTGAAGTATATTGTAATATTAAATTGATGTTTTCATTCATTAGTATCTATGGAAAGTTGTAAAAACATAGAAACAATTCAAGAACTCTGTGTAGATATGGTAAGTTCTGAAATGAAAAATTCTTAAGCAAACTTAGAAACAAGTAAGCTTTTATTATAATAATGTTCATGGTTTATTATATGATATTTTAGCCAGCGTCACTGGAGGTAGAAAAGTCATTAATATCAGATGAAATACCAAGTAAGATAATGTTACAGGATGTTAGAAATGATGAAATTATAACTGAAAAATTAAATGAAGATAATACAGAGAAATTATTAGAAATACAAAACAATGAAAATTTATTAGATGTAATAAAGGAAAATGAAAAATTGAACGATAAAGAAACAGTGCACTCAATCAACTGCTTTTATTATAACTGGGATAGTCCTTCAAAATTATTATGTGAAGCAACTGAGGAATATCAACCAACAGAATCATATGAGAACTTTACAAAGGGTTGTCAATGGTCTCCAGATGGAACATGTTTATTAGTACCTTCAGAAGATTTTAGAATTCGACTTTATGATCTCCCTAGAGAATTATATTCTGAGAAAATTCCTTCAAATTTGCCACAAACAAAGTTTTCAGCAGCATTAACTATAAAAGAAGGAGGACTTATATATGATACCTGTTGGTATCCATTTATGAATTCATGGGAACCTGCAACCTGCTGTTTCTTAAGTACAAGTAGAGAAAGTCCTATACATTTATGGGATGCTTTTAATGGTGAATTAAGAGCAACGTATCGAGCTTATAATCAGTTAGTGATATAAATGTTTACTGATACTAGTTTTCTAATATTAATCTTTTTTTAAATTTCAAAATAATAAAAGATAGCTGATTCTAAATCATATTTTTTAATTAGAGTCGATGAAGTGGAAGCCTCAATTAGTATTCAATTTATTGACTCAGCTAAGGAAGTATGGGCTGGTTTTAAAAACGCTTTAAGGATTTTTGATATGGAACGACCAGGTCGTCAAATAAATACTATTCAATTTAAGAAAGATTTTCCAAACATAACAGGATTAGTTTCCTGTATTCGAGAAAATCCAATTATGCCAGGATTAGTAGCTTTTGGTACATATTCTAAATATATTGGTGAGTAATGATATCAAAAGATATTATTAATATTAAAAATAATGTCACTAATAAAACTGTGTTTTGTTAGGTTTATATAGAAGTGGCCCACTATGTTCTTTGAAAACAGGAAGTGGTGTAACACAAATTGAATTTAGTCCTTGTGGAACAAAATTATTTTCAGCAGTTAGACGTAGCAATGAATTTTTATGCTGGGACCTTCGTAACCCAGGCACTGTCCTTTATTCTCTACAAGGACGTCAATCTAATACTAATCAAAGAATTCAATTCAATGTTACTTCTGATGGGAAGGAAGTAATCTCAGGTATGTTGATATGTAATTATCAAACTTATTATATCATTTTAAAAATAATATTTTATTATTACTAATTTTGCTTTGTAGGTAGTACAAATGGAGAAATTTTAATTTGGAAATTACTACAAAGTTTAGATTATGAAGATCTTAATGAAACACATAAAATAAAATTATCTTGTGATTGTATAAATGGAATAAGTTTACATAGAAGCTTACCAATTGTTGCTACTAGTATGGGACAAAGGCTTTGTGACAGTACAGCACAAAATAGGGATAATAGTGTTCGATTGTGGTTGTTTTCTTAATTTAGCCACATGATTAGTCATTGTAAATACAGCTACAAATTCTGTTTTATAAATAAATTATGTATTATTTGTACATTACAAATAATATTTATAAAAAAATGCCCTAGAAAATACAAATGCATCTTTTCAGCATAAAATGTATAAAAGTGTAAAAAGAATACATAAATTGTAAAAATCTCAAATAATAATAATAATACAGTTTTACGAGCAGTAATAGGTTATGTTTATAAATCCTTCTATAATTGTATAATTTATATATAAAATGAAGTTTTAAATAAAAATTTTAGTATTTTTAAATACCTTGTTAAGTCATAATTAAATATATTAGTCGTATGTGTGCAAATATAGCTTGTGGTAATTTTCCATAATTTTTCATAATTTTTTAAATTTAAATGGAAAAATAAGTGCTAGGAACTTTTTTTTATTATCTATTTATTTATTAATAAAAATATAGACACCATGTAATATTTATAATGGTTTACAACATTTTGTAAAATTTATTCTAAAGTTTTTTACTGTAATAAAGATTTGTAGCCCTTCGTTACTGTATAAAAAATACATTTTTCAAGTAAATTTGAAAAACCATACAATTCTATATTCTACCTATAACATTGCTTGACACAAATAAAATCCGACATTCAACACGTGGTAGGAATGTAGGGACAAACAATTTTTATTGATACATATTTTTTAAATTCTATCAAACAATTGATAAAATATCTCTATATTTGAATATATAAAATTCTGTAAAATATTTTTGTTTAAAAATCAATATTACAATTTGAAAGTAATAGAAATCCATTAAAAGTTTTGCAAATTTATTGAAAACGGTATCTGAAGTTATCCCTGTACTTTGCAAACTCGCCGGGAATGTAAAGCGTTAAACTGTTGTATATTTCCAGTTGTACCTTTCTTCAAAAACAAGTTTTTGTTGGTTGCGTTGCGAATCTTAGTGAAATAGAAAAGAGAGGGATAAGACGAGAGAAGAGAAAAAGTAAACACAGAGATGAAGAAAGAATTAAAGTAGATAGTGTGTTAATAATGTACTGATGTTTAATTATTGTTACCTACAACCTGTTTTCCTGGCTGTTTGTAGGGGAATAGTCTTTGGAGATATCGAATGTTTATAAAAAACGATTCCCGAGGGGAATCAGCTAGTGATTCCATTTCAATGTTCACGTGAAATAATAACAAAGAGTGAAAAAGACATTGTAATTTCAAGATTTTGCAGAAAATTCTCGTAAATTAATTAGTGATGCGATGAACAGGATTCTACCATTCTAATTTTTTGAGAAACGTAGATCTGTAGAATGGCTTCTAACATGCAGCCTTTCCCGCGAATACTAAAAATGTTGCGGGAAAACAGCAACATCAAGGAAAAACGCGAGGCTTTATCATATATTCGCAGGTATTACTGTTAACGGTTTTATCCGCAACTTGAGATATATTTATACATAAATAAATGTCATTATAATTAAAAATTCTTTAATGAGAAACAAAAATTTTATATACTGAATTCCGAAGATTTCTTCTTATACTTCGAAATATTTCATAGTTATTTATATTAATTTTATAATTTTTGAACTAATAATAATAAGTACATTATTTATATTCTCATATGAAATATATTTTGCTGTGTTATAGAATCCAAGTATTATAATAATGATATATTGTTTTAGCAATAGCAGGAAGTTAGAATTTATAAAAGCTATTAAGGAAGAACAATACAGAGAATTATGTAAACTAGTTGTAGATGCATTTACAAATGAAAATAGTGATATGCAGAATGAAGCATATGAAACACTAAATGTGATTATTAAGGAATTCAAAGATCATACATTGAATTTATTTGAAGCTATATCACGGATAAGTCAAAAAAATAGGTTTGTTCATACAAAATATAAAAATTGTTATATTTTATTACTCATGTAAGATCATATGTAGTTTATGAGCAATCATTAGCCAAATTATTTTTTGTAATGATTTCTTATAATACTTTTTGTACTTATAGTGATCTTATGATTTCAGATTAAAAATTCTTAAATTATTAGAGGTAGTTGAGGACAATGCTATATCAAAAATTGCCAATGACACATATGCTGTAAACTTTTTTTATAATTGTATGTGTACAGTACAAACAAATATAATGCCATGGATAGCACCAACTGCATGTGTAGATAATCTTCAGGCACTAACAGATGCTGAAAGTAAACCATTATCAGATGACCAAAGATTAGAAGAAGAAACAATTAATTATTGTATAACTTTATTAAGGAGGTTATACAAGGTGGCTGCAATGACAACAGATACTAAAATTCAAAGGGTATGTGTATAGTAACTGTAATGTTAGAAATATGTAAAGATATAAAAATATTAATTTGTTTTTCTTTTGCAGTTTAATGCACTATTATTGGATAAAGTAATATTATTAGCTTATATGGGTCATAAACGACAACGAGGCCCTGCTTTAAAGCTTTTACAACAAGCCTTAGCTACTAGCTGTAGCCATTTATCAGATGTTCGTAATACACTAGCAAATGCATGGGCTCAATATTTAACAGCATTACAGTCTACATACTATAAACGTATGTTACTTTTAGTATCTGCATCAGAAATAGATTGGGCTATACAATGGAATATTAGTATTCAGTTACTTGGTGTGGATCTTCATCGTGGTGCTACTTTAATAAATAATTTACTGAGTGTTGAAGAAAAAGCATTTAAGTCAACAGATACAATTACACGCAGGTATAAGCAATGATTGTATAAGAAATTATACTGCTTAATAGCAGCCACAAATAATGTAATATTTTATATTTTAGGCAAGCATTTCTTTCATGGAAGTTGTTGGTAGACAATTTTGCATTAGATCCATATGAACTCGCTAGTGCCAGACGCATAAAATTATTATGTATTCCATTGAATGCTAAAAACAGTAAAACTGAATTAATAGCATTGACAAAGTTGGAAGTTTGGTGGCATGTGATTATTAAACTTTACAAAGATATTTATAAATTTGTTAATCCTGTGATAACACAATTCTTAAATTTTTGTTTTGGACCTCTTGGAGACACACCATTATTGTCTTCAAAGTTTGACGTAGTGGCTTCACCAGGAAAGAGATTTTTTAAAACAAAACTTATTGCTGTAGATGCTTTATGTCAACTTCTTGTTACAAAACAAGAAAATCATACTGCCTTTTCTCCTGTTTTGGAAGAGAGACTTCCATGTTCTATATCTGATGCTATCTTCCAACAATGTTATAAAAGTATAATTCACAGTGTAGGAGAGGCTCTGCTCGTTCTTAGTCAACTTACTGATGCAGAATTGAAAAACAGATATCAACTTGGTAAAATGTTATGGACAAGTTTAGTTAATTATGTACAAGAATCAAAAATGAAAGAGAAGGTTAGTTTAAATACTGTTTGAAAAGAATATTTCATTGTTTAATATTTAATTTACTGTTTTATTAGTCTTCTATAATTTGTTAAATAATATTTTACAGGGGATTATGTACAAAGATATGATAATAGTTATTACAGAATTAGCAGGTTATGCTGGAAATAAACCAATGGTTAAAAACTTAATTCTTGATACAATTTTATTTGGAATCACTGATATGAGTGAAAACTTTAATTTTAAAGATGATCTATTGTCAAAATTGGTGTTCAAACTTGTACAAATGTCAATCTTTAAAGAAGCTGAAAAGTAAGTGATATTAATCATTACACACTGTATTATTTTACTTAAATTAGTAATTTAATTCCATGGTAATTTCATGATATTATGAAAATCTAAAACTGTTCTTTTAAGGAAACATTATGTTGCATTAAAGCGTCTTTTCTGGTATTGTATCAAGTCTCAAAAAGAAAATACATATTATTCACATGCATTTAACTGTCTGAAAGAAATGTATGAAAAACTAAAAGTATTATTAAATGCAGGAGGAAAAAATAAGTAAGTTGTAACTAATTTAAAATCATAATTAGATAATGATAATAATTGTAAGTTTCGTTTTATTTTATTTTTTACATGTTTTACAATACTTTTCAGATCTGTCATTTTTCAATTGTGGCTTATTTTAGCAGATGCATTAGGAAAATATATGAGTGATATACAAGAAATTAATGAAGGAAGCAATACTACAGAACATAACTTAAAGACTGTTGAATCTATTGTAACATTTCCGTTTACAAATTTGAGTTTGGAAGATCAAGACCAGGTTAATTTTGTTGTGTTAAATATAATTCGTAATTATTAAATATTATATATAGATTTTTAGTTGAAACAAATGTAATGCTTATCTACTTTTTTCTTAGTTTTTATGGTATTTGTGATAGGTTCTAGAATTAACAATAGCTTGGAAGGATTTGTATAAACAGTTTGAAATGCGAGCGGATCTCATAACAAGCGTAAGATCTAATGAGATTTTATTGAATATTGCGACTGTTATGCAACGCTGTTTAACAATAAATGAGAGATCTTCTTATGTTACTATACACTGTTTGGACATTTTACTAAATACTATCAACTATAATCTTCTATTGGGTATGCCAACAATTAAGTTGAAAGAAACAGTATTAATGAATATATGAGATAAATACTTAAATTTAAATTTTCAGCAAATACGGAAGTTCCATCAATTGTACGTCTTATCGCGGATCTTGTAGTATATTTCTTTTTGAACAAAAAATGTACAGAATGTGAAATTGCTCTTACAGCATTATCATCGGTAATTGTTACTGTTTCTGAACTAAATCCAGAAAAAATAGTGCCATATTTGCAGGTTTGTAAACCTGCAATTGAAATTATGCTTCAATCTGAAATAGAAACGTTATACAAACAAGTATGTATACATATTTGCTTCATTTTAATTGAATATATTATAGGAATTAACCAAACCATTTTTTTTGTAGATAGTAAATACGTGGAAAGCTGTAATTAGTATTTTTAAGAATCTTGGTAAACTATTAGATTATGATCTTTTTTTATCTTTCAAAAAATTAATTATTCTCGCATTAAATCATTCAAATCCCAGTATACAATATCAGACTGTGCCTGTTTTTGAATTAAAAAACGTGTTAAATGATCGTACTAAAGTAATATTACAAGAAATAGAAACAGAAGCAGGTAAAGATAAAACATTGTGCAAATCTGAAAACGATAAAGATGACCAAATTGAAGAATTATCAGATTCAGCAAATATGGTTGGTAACTTTTTAAAAGGATTTGGTAGTATAAACTCAACAGTTAAAGAAAACAATGAAAGTAATAAAGCATTAATTGATTCTGACTCACAGGTAAATAATATATATATAATATACATAAATTATATGCTCTACATTTTTTATTTTGAAAGTTTATGAATCGTTTTTACTGAAATTATTAAAAAGAGATTATTTTTGGAACAATAAGATGATAATTTTATAACTTTATAGTATGTTGCTGATTCTATTAGAAAAATAAATTATTATAGTAATCATTGTAACATTTAATATTTTTCAATTGTAGGATTACGTTTTTATTAAGACAGATTTAAAATTTGATGTCAATCACTTGACAGAGCATCAGAAAGAATCTTTTAAACGCAGAAGAGAAGATATTCCTGCATTATACAATGATTTGACACAATCTTCTTCGCAAGATACTCAAAATCTGCAAGAATGGTTTGACAAAAAGAGTAAAATTTTAGAAGAAACAGAAAAAATACATAATACAAAAGATAATACTTCAATGGAGAATGTGTTGGATGATGATGCAAATAAAGAAAATAAAATTGAAGTGGAGTTAGAAATTAATAAATCGATTGTCGAGAATGACACGAAATTGACAGAAAATGTTGGACAAAATGTGTCCACAGAGTCTGTACATAAAGTAAAAGGTAATGTAGATAATAATGAAAAATTGCTTACAGAAAATCAAACAATAGACAAAGCCTACGACATTGAGGAAACTTTAACCGATTCGGTATCTAAAAATTTAAATTCTTCTGATGTCCCAGAGGAAGCTTTAGAAAATAAGGATGACCAAAGACTATCCCCATCTGTGTTAGATAACGGTAAGCGACGTAATCGTTCCAGTATTGCTATAAAGTCTAATGTTTCACAAAAACCCGAAGAAATTAATAATCAACCAGGACAGTCAAATGGTACTCAAATTTTGCAAAGGACGTTAAGAACGAAAGTGATTCAATGTAAACCTGAAACGATTGATAAACAGAAAGTTATGGATAGTATAGAACACAAGTCGATTAAAGAAGATAAGAAAGGTATTAAACGTAAATCAACTTTGGAAATTGAAAATGATGGAGTTAGTCTGCGTCAACGAAGGAAAACTATTTCAGTAGATATTAATAGCGATACTGATAGTTGCAAATCCACAGAAAACGATAATGCGCTATTAAATTTAGAAGAAATAATTGACGATTCGAATTTAAGCCAACGTACTAGGAATGAGATATCTCGTTTACGTATAAATATGGTATTTGACAGTCCTTTATCAACTAGCCGTCGATCTAAAGGTTACGATGATAAAGAATTTATTACTAAGAAACAGTTATCAGAAAATAAAAAGGTAGCCGAGTGTATGAAGAGATCTAAAAAAATTAATAACAAAGAATTAAAGGAAGACTACCGAGGCAAAGGCAAATTATCGAAGATGAAGAAAATAGAAAAAAATGTTAAAGTCAGAAAAATTGAAAATATAAACACGTCTTTACAGGATAATAATAGTGAATTAGTAGCATTACAAACAGTGGAAGAGAAAGAAAGAGAAAAGACTATAGAGGCAAAGGTTATTTTGGAAAGTATATCAAGTCATGAAACACAAAGAACAGATGTTAATGAAAATGTTCAATCTATTGAAAAGAAGAGACAGACAGATATAACATATCTAGAAGAGATAGAAGATATAATAGAAGATTCACAGGAATTGTCTAGATTGCAGCAGAGACTAAGGAGGCTAGAGCAGAAAATTGAAAACAGCAGAACTGAAGATGCAAAAGAGGTTTCACAGAGTAAAACGAAAATAGTAGAAGGAGAAACGGAAACGGAAAAAAGGAACAATGAAGAAAATGTTCAGACAGAAGTTATTTCAAAAATTACACTAAATGATAAATGTGTTAATACTGAAATAACTAATAATGATAATTCAAATAGTGAACTACATGATGCTACACCTATTCAAGAAAAAAGTCAGGTTCAGAATGATATGGAAGATATAATAGAAAGTTCACAAGGAGTGTTGGAATTAGGAAAGAATTGCAGTGAAAAGCAATGCTTTATTAAAATTAATAAAATCGAAAATGTTTCTCCTTCAATGAAATGTTACGAAATTAATGTTGGAGATGAACAAGTTACTACAATTGTTTCAAATGAGTGTGATGATGACAATAATGAAGTTCCTAATGATAATGTTAAGGAATTCGAAAAAAATAATGAAGTCAATGTTACTGAACCAAAGAATTTAATTCCTGAAAACAAAGCATGTGATAGTGAAAAAGATGCATCTGAAACACAAAAGATAAATGATGGATCAGCTGTTAAATCTTTACTTGAATTTACGTCGCCTAAAAGTAATATTAAGCGTCAGACAAAATTTAAGCCTTATTCAGGACAAGGGCGTGCTGCTCATATGTTAGGGTTAGTAACTAAACAGGCAAGGATGGAAGCTGAATCTGTTGTATCTTTAGACGACGAACCTCCGGTTAAAAAAGTAAAATGTAAGGATACAGAGAATGACGTATTACTTGGAAAGAAAGAACAAGGACTTTTGATGAAAGAAGTTGATAAAGTAACAGCAGCAAGCAGTAGTAGACAAGAGAAGATCTTTAGTAACATGAGATCTGCAGATTATTGTTCTTCACCTCCAATAAAATTATTTTCTAATTTGAAAAATGATGGGGAGAAGATATTCTCAAAAACAGAGAAGTTAATAGATTGTACATCCGTACAAACTGATGCTCAAAGTGATAAAGTAGGCGAAGAAACTCTGCTTGAAGCAGATGAATTACCAATCTTGGAATGGTCAAGTGCAAATCCACCTTCATTAACTGCATCCCCAAGTGCAAGTATATTGAAGCGTCAACGTAATTCTATTCCAGAGCCTGATCCAGAGGCTGTGACTCCTAATAAGGTAATTTTATTTAAGTATCTAATATAAGATAGCTTGATACTAAGGGAAATAATGTTTTTGTAATTATATTGACACGTAAAATAGTTGTACAAAATTTTTTAAACTTAAACTTATAAGTCCTCTTAGAGATTTAGTATTTTTCTAAACTTGTAAGTAAGTTACATTTATATATTACATTTTTCATATATATATATATATATATAATGTTTCGTGAAAAAGCATTCCTTAAATAAAAATTAATTATAAAAATTTTGGAATGTATAAAATTGTTTATATAATCAGTTTCAATATAAATGTTTTTTGTATCTAACTTTTGTGTATTTTAATAGTTTCTTATACAATCCAATTAAAAATTCAATAAATGATTAATTAAAGAAAAATTAATTGTAATGCGTTTCATTTTACAGAGAAAAAGAGTAAGTTTCGCGGATCCACCAGTTTCAAAGGAAATGGGATATGAAATTGCGTCTGTTGATTCTCATAAAGCAAATAAATTTACTTCACGTGGAGTATTAGTACGTAAAGATTCACCATTAAGGTTAAAACAAATTAAACAAAAATCGGTATCAATTGATTCAGATAAGATGGAAAAAGACGAAGAAAATAATCTGGCAAATGCATCTGAAGTTGATTTACAGTGTGAAAGAGAAAATGAATTATTAACAAAAATAGCTGAAGAAATGGAATATTCAGAGAATATCATAATAGATACAGATGCACATGCATCATATAGTTGTATGGAAGATGAATCATCAAGTACTATTCCTGTATTAAACAGTACATGTAACAAAATTGAAACTAATAACTTAAATGTTGAATTTGAAGATACTCAAGATTTAAACGTTCCAAAATACATAAAACTGCCATCTATAAATAAAGGAGATCAGAATAAAAAAGGTGAAATTTTAGAAACATCAAGAAGTTCTAATGTCAGCTTAGAAAGTACTAAACTTAATGATTCAGGAACACAAGAAGATATATTTACCGAAATAGATACACAACATAATGATTATGTTAAAGATATAGAAGTAAATTCTGATAGTGACACAGGTATTGCAAAAAATGTACCTACTACAAATAGTTCATTAGATTCTTTCAATGTCGTAAACGAGTCTATAATAGAACATTCATTAGAAAAACATATGAATTCTGAAAATTTGGAAGATACAGTAGATGCAGCAAATCTTACTGAGTTGAATTTTTCAGCAAGTTCAGATGAAATTTTTTGTGGAAAATTAGTAAGAACCAGTACAACACAAGGAACAGAGAATATGCAGGAGCAAGATACTCTACCCGTAACAGATTCTGTATTTGGAAGTTTACCTTTAAGTCAAGAAAGTCAAAATACAAATGAATTTAATGCTGAAGTTTTAAATCCAGAGCTATTAGATTCTGTTCATCCCATATATCCAACATTAATATTATGCAAAGAACCTGTAACTGCTATTATTGATCATTTGACTAATCCACTTTGGATAAAAAGTTTATTTGGATATTTAACCAGTAGAAATGTTCTGACTGTTGGTGATTTTGCGCGATTATCTGAACGTGAGGTAAATAGAATTCCAGTGAAAGGAAATTCAAAAATTGAATTCGTAAAGAGTGTTTTGAAATCCTTTGAGAAAAAGAATGCTATAAAAGAAATCGGTAATGCAATAGATTTAAATGGTGTTTTAAACAATGAGATATCTTGTTCTGTAAATATTAATGAACCAGCATCTACATTGAGAGCAACACAAGATCAAGCATTAAAAACCACTACAGATAAAATACAAAATAAATTCACAAACGATAGTATGCAGTCGTATCAATTTAGTTCTAGTAACAGTGTAGACAATATCGTTGTCGATAAAAATGTATCTGAGACGTTCAAGCAAACGATCGTGTCCCCTTCAAATGATGTTCTGAATGTGTTTACAGCGTCTGCTCCTACCTCACTTGTACAATCAACAAATGTGAACACCACGTATGTCATCCATATCGTTATCATTCTATTTTTGTTATTATTACAATCAACTTTGTTGAATACAATTAGTTTTTTTATTTACGTTTTGTTTAGTATTTAGTAAGTTCAGTTTTTTTTTTTATACAAATTGAGTTATATATGCCGTATCACTAGATAAAAAAAAGAGCAGTAAGATATGGTATTTGCATTGTTCAATAAATTTCTGTTTTTGTTTAGACAAACCATCGATGTATTACCTGTGGGTATTACCGCCACTATACCAGATATCATAATTGTAAATCCTGCCTCTGTTGTTAGAACTACAACTCCAATAATACAAGGAGTAAAAAGTATTGCAGCTTGTACTAATAGCAACACAGTTTATTTCTCGAAGCCAGTAACAACTAAAGCTACTAAATCGGTCGAAATACAAATGCGTTTGGAAGATCTGTTGGACGAGATCGATGTTAATTTGGTGTTGCAAAGCGCAGCGAGGAGGTGTACCCCAGAAAAACTTCTTATGCAATATAAGGTATTTGTCTTTTATTTTTATACAAAGCTTTACTTAACACTATAACTACCAAAACCGATCGAAATGATTAATTCGTAATTTTGGAAATTTACCGTGATTTTTACTGTAATCATTATAGCTTATTTCCCTCATATTAGGTATATTTTTAAATGCAATTTTTAACTTGATTTCTTCATCACAAATAAGTATACCCTAACCGTCGGTAGTTATAGTGTTAATGCTTATTAGAAACTAAGAGATGTTCCTTTCTTATTGATTGAGTTTGTGAAATAATACTACACAATTTCAATGTAATTTGATTCTATTTTTTAAGCATTGTTTAACACATGTATTTAATAATTTGCAATTTATTTAATTATCTGTACCTGAATAAGACTATTGGCATTATGTTATGTTAAGGATTCTTGTTTGAAACTGAATTTCTGTTTATTCAAAATAATCATGGATCATTACAAAATTTAATTACGAACTCAGTAGGTATTCAATAGGTGAAGAGACAAAATTATGTATTTTTACAGAACAAAATGAGACATGTATCACAGGTTGAATTAGAAAGTGAAACGATAAAATTGCTTGGCAATGAAAACAGGAAAAATAGTAACGAGGTGGCACTAAAGGCGGCATGTCGTGCTTGTGGAGTGAACAAGGTTTTGCTTCGTCTTCCCGACATTTTCTGTGCCGACAAGCAGTTCTTCGTAAAAGTATTGAGCGCCTACAAACAAAAGATAAAGACCAGCGATTGCTTGGATATCCTCGACTATAACGAAGTTAAGGAGAGTATTTGGCAAAGATGCACGTCCTCGGAGCTTGCCGAAATGTTGTCTAATAAATTAAAAGAGGAAGAAAAGCGGGGAATAAGGAAAGTTATGACAGAGTTGTCTAGCTTGGACGCGATGTTGAAGAGAATGCCGATGGACGAAATTATTAGCCATACAGTGGCGAATGATGAATTAATACCGTCGCCCGTAGTTTTAGACATAGCATTGCAGAACAATAGCCCAACTGACATAGCACTGGCTCTGGAATCTCAGTCTTCTATCGTTACAAAGAACGTTTTCGATAAACTTTGGTCTTCTCAATTTGCCGTAGAGCATATCGACGAATGTAATTTATCAAAGGACGAGTTGTTGAAGCTCTTTAAGGCGGTTAGTTTGAAACTCAGCCACCAAGATCTTTTACAAGCGTTTTACGAGGCCATGAACGTTAAGCTGATAGTAAAGCAAGAAAGAAACTAAAGTTCGCATTTGCATTAGTGGATACGCTTCATCTCTTTCACGAATTATATATAATGTTGCATGTAATCGTAAACTGAATTTCGATACTAGGTATTATAGCGTTTTCTTTCCTGGATTCAATTTCGCGGAGAAATCTTTTAACGGTATTATTCGTTTGTGTTAAGATAGTCAATTTATTTATTAAAAGAACAACAGCTCTTTCTCACTGTGATTTAAGGTTTTAGACGTGTTGATCGAAATTATATGTATTGTTTGTCGTTGGTGTTCAAGTTTATCAATAAGGATCATCATCTAATTGAATTGAAGTTATTTTACAATATTTTAATTAGCTAGTTGAATTCAAAATAATAGCTATTATTTCTTACATTTACTAACTCACAAATTTCTTTAATACCATACATTTCCTTATTAGCCTTCAATCGTATAATGTCATATCCATTGTCACATGGCTATTACACTTGGTAGTAGGTATTGGAAAAACAATAATAGTTTATTTAGAGAAAACATCACAGTAGAGGAGGATCAGATAAGCGTTTACCATCTTGTGTTTGTTTACAAATTAAAATTTGTTTCTTGTAATTAAGGTTCCGTGTTCATAAAGTTTGTTACTTTAATTTGAGAAAAAAGGAATTAGAACTTATGATTGTTTGTTACGATATAAAAAATTTCTCACGCGAACGAAGGTATGCTATACACAAACTGTTACTTCACAGATTAGACGTTTAGCTAGTTCTATTTCCATATAAAGGTATTCTATGGATAGCCCTTTCGTAATTGCTTTACTACTCAACGTGAAAAGTTAAAGAAATGAAATCGAGGTAACCGAGACCTATTTTCACGACCACGAAATAGACCAGAAGTCGAAGTATGTTGGTATCTTTCTTGGAGTGCTTGTAACATGTATAAAGTTCAGAAGTCGAGCTAAAAGGTATTCGAGGACATTAAAACTATTCTGTAAAATGGAGTTCACGTAGTTTTTTATTACAAAACCGTATCAAAATTTCCAACAATTGTAACGATGCGTCGTTTTAATTAGAATAGTACATTCGTTATTCCTTGGGACGTTCTTGAAGAAGCGTAATTCGAGCAGCTTCTCAACGGTGTAATTTAAAGAAATAGGAAAACTATTTTCAATTAATATCGGTTGCATTGTTATACCATTGTCGATTGCCAATTACTTTCCTCCAGGTCATTGTACATATGTGTAACAATTTAATTTGTCCGATCGGATCGTTTAATTTGTATCGAATATTGGAGAAATAGCATATTAATTGATATCAAGTGAATGGAACTGTTACATTGACATCTTATTTAACTTGAAAACACGTTGTACATACGATATGCATTAACGCAAGATAAGGATTTTCTCATCATATCTTTATAACAATGAATGAAAAGTGCACAGAGAAAAATGTAGAAAAAAAAAAACGGATGTTGTATGTACGATCATAAATGACTATGAACAATGCTTTATCATCGTAAAGTTATAGGAAACGATAAGCTTTAAATATTTAGAAGTAAGCATTTCTACAATGTTCTTGAGATATGGTAAATAATATGTTAATCGTAATAAACGCATGTTAAGATCAATGTGAGATGTACGAGTGCCTCGAACGAACAAAATATAACATTAATTTCCCGTCGGTGGACATTTAAACGTAGCGATGAACTTCATTTTTGTTCATTGTTTCTCATACTTTTCCGTATGTCTCACAAGTTAGCATTTTAAGTGAACATTTTAACAGCCTGCTCCTTCCTGCGTTAAGTTCTCTTCATTGGTTCGCCATTAATGTTTTCAGAACGTTTGGTTTTTATTAATGCAAATATACCAAAAAAAAAAAGAGAAAAACTCGAAAAATTACGTATAATTATTACATCTACCCAAAGAAAATGTAGTTACTGTTTGCGTCTAAGTTGTTTAATTTACATGAATTCGATGAATTTTAATCTTCAATTATTGCAAAATTTACTTTGTTCTATTTAATCTGATTTAAAGGAGCTGTATAACTTTGCTACTATAATATATATATATATATTATATACACACTGCCAGCTAAAAGTTTGGTACCACACGACGATGTGGCACGCAGAATCGCACGAATATTTATTTATTTCATTCTGATAAACATGTATACATATACATTGCAGTTTATGTAACGATTAACGTAAAGAAAACATTTTGTACATAAATTTCTCTCTGCATAGTTTTGAAGAATGTTTCGAATCAATTTGAAATCTTGTTCGAGGGAAGTTTTTCTTCAATCCCAATGAAATTTCTTGCGTTTATCGTCGAGTAGTATTCCCAAATCCTATCTACATCACCATCCTCGGTTTTAGTTGTTGCTCTTAGGCGATTCGGATTGAGATCTGCTCGTAATTCGATGAGCAAGGAGTTGATCGATGAAGACTGCTTCGATTAGTCATACGGACGAGTTAACTCGTCCGTAGTGAGCGTGACATTCGTTGATTTGTTTCACGAAATAATTAATTGTCTCTGCAATTGAAAGTCTTACGATGTAAGAACACAAGATTTGAATTACTGTTCGGTAACTGTATTACGAACACTGCAGTTAAAGACGCGTTGGGTTCCAAGCTTTTGGTTGATAGTGCACATTTACGGTTTTAATTAAAGGTTAATCGACTGTTTAGAGGATTTCTTAGGTCTTTAACAACATGATGTAGCGATGTCATTTATCCGATACACTGAATGTACACGTATCCAGTTGTTTGACCTGTAATAATAAATCCATATTTTATACCGATTCATAAGATACAATAAATAAGTTTTGTAGTCATCCTGCGTGTACTTTATTTGAAAGTCCATTCGAATTCATTTTAATGCGTTTCCATTCAAGAAACGATGTTAACAAATTTTGAAAAAAGTTTCATCAATTTCCTAGATACGATGATTATTGTCTAAGTAGTAAATTAATTCCCATTTCTATTTGTGTCTAAAAGCCAGAATAATATAAATCCATTTTTTTTAATACTTAGCCAACCGAATGAGGAGACCTACAATTTTTTCCTCTGCCATTAATTCTATTTACTTTTGTTATTAGTTAGCCTTCAACTGGTGTTGAATTTATTAAAAATTGTACTTTGAAAGAGTAGAAAATGCATTTGATGAACCGTGAACAACGCTAGTTCAAGGCTATTTAATAACAAAAAAAAACAAATGGACTTAGGCTGATTTTTAGACGGATTCTTAATTACAGATGCAAATAAAAATAAAAGAAAAGTTCGTGAAACAATCGAAAACGCTTAATCATGTTACAGTAGTGAGATTCGTATTTTTAGCCATCGTTCTTCATTCATTTTCCCGTAAAAATAGCCTCGCACGCGTCTTATTTGAGACATTACGCTTATTGGCTCGAAATCAGAGATACGCTTTCAATTATATTTGAAACTGTATATCCCCGAAGAAACTTGTATCAAAATACGACGCCCGCTCTTCGACGTCAGGGACGTGCGCCATATCCTGGCTCTTATAGCACGTGCAATCGATACACGAAATCCAAAGAGCGATACACGCATTTATTAATCGTATTCCATTTTTCGTCCAACGTGCGTAAACCAAAAGCGAAACACGAGTCGATTATTAACATTGGAATTATCGACGATTTAAAAGTTACGTTGAAAGAATACGAAATACAAGAGAAACAAATCTTTGTTCATACATTTTCGAGAATACCAAGGAAAATTTCTAAAATCTACACCATAAAAAATTTATATAATTTGTTTGGAAAGTTATGAATTAGTCATTTTTGTCATCAAAATTAAATCTCATACAGTATGTCTGTATTTGGCATCTAGTTTCATCGATAGATCTCTAAAATCATAGTTCGTCTTTTCTTTTTAACTATCTTCTATTTTATTTTGTAACGCTTCATTTTATTGCGACATTTATTATTGTACGATTGCTTCATTAAACGATTAAGGAAAGCGATAAGCAGTTTAATTACGTCGCTTATTATGGTTGTAATAGTAAAGAGAGTGTCGTCAAATGATCAGAGAATGCTTTAAAACTTATAATGAAAAAACTCGTTTCATAAGGAAGGTCTTTACTTCTCATGGCCAGATCTCCTGAAATAGGTACACCAAACGAACCGACAGGTATTTTTTCGTAAACAGAAAAGAAAAAGGGTTACAGAAAGATTAAAAAATTGATTAATGGATATCTTTTTCAAGAGATGTGTTTTAAGGATTACGAAGTGTCGCTTTTCAATATTTTTAAAGGTTTTAAAGGTTTTGTACAGGCTAACACTGCTGTAAAACAATCATTTTTATTTTTACGGATGTTTATCGTATCACGTGGTTTAATAACTTTAATTTTAGTAACTCTTACGGTTTAATAGCGATTGACGTTAAAGGGAAGGCAGAGATTCAGAAGGGGGATAACGAGGATTTGAAGCTTCACAAAGGGACTTTGCAAAATAAAGGGAATATTTCAATCAATAGCAGTATTTTCGATAAATTTAAAGCTTTAGAATATAAAACGCGAATCTAAAACAAAGGTTTCCTCGCGACTTCATTTCGCAGCTTCGTTGGAAAATAAAGCAAATGCTGTAATTAAAATGGTGTTTTTAATAAATTCGAAGCCTTTCTTCGACCCTGTTTAACTATCGTGCAACTATTAAAAAATCACAAGCGTTTATGTACAAGTTCAATTTTGCTTAGACATAAATAAAGGAACTGGATCTGCACAGATTATTTTTCTACGTGTTTAAAGTTCGTTGAAATAAATGCACGTAGATTGCACACGTGATTCAGTTATTAATCACACAAGTGTCCCATTGAAATCCTTTCTCGTAGTGCCATTTACATCCATTCCCTTCGAAAGAAGTACGCCGAGCTATTTCCAGACGAGCATCCATTCTAAAGCCGGCTCGAAAATAGAACCGCGAAAAGTTACCGACAGCTTCCGCGTTTTCCCCCGCGGTACAACCCCCGTGTATCTGTACTGGGTACACCTAACTGCTGTGTGGCTCAAATAAAGTCGCACAGAAGGTCTTTGTCCCCGATTCAATTATCGCTAGCAATGTGACACGCTGCAATGTGTCCGCTTTTTCGACGCGGAGGAATCAATGAGCTCTCCTCCGACGCACAGAGAGAAAAATATGCATATATTAACACTTAACCAACCGAACAGGGAGGACCCCCATTCTTTTTTCTGCCATTGATTCGATTTACTTCTGTTATTAGTTAATCTTGAACAAGTGTTGCTCACAGTACATTAGATGCATTTTCTGCTCTTCCAAAGTGCAATTTTTAATCAATTCAACACTAGTTCAACTAATTGAATATGTTGCATAGTAATTCCACTGTTACATAGTAGAATTCCCCTTGCTCTTCGGTCCGCCTACGTAGAACCAAAAGAAAAAAAAGAGAGAGAAAAGAAGAAAGGGAAGAGAAGTGGAAAGTGCCAATAAAAGTTTCCCCAGATAAAACGAGGGACCAAGTCATCCCGTTTCCCCCGTGGACAAGCAATAATCCACGGCATATTAACCGAGTCGCGGTTAAAAAATCGCGGCTCTCCCCTGTCCCCTCTGCCACCCCTCGCGCGTTTTCCCTTCCTTTTTTCCCCCTTTTTTTTCAGGAGTGGCTCGCCGGAGAAGGACGAGGTCCACGCATATTGCGTGGTCCAGCCGACAGGCACCCTCAACGATGGTGTGTAAGTACAGCGTGCACCGTTCGGTGTAGGTGTGCTGTTTATGGGGGTTGGAACGCCTGCGCGGGGTGCCGTGAACGCTATATAAGGAAGCGGCCGCGTATTCGGCCGGTACTCAGATTTGGAGAACCGCACCGGAAGCACGCTGCAACGGCACACAGTTCGCGAAATGAGCCTGACCGGAAACCACCTCGTCGGCTTGCTGCTCTACATCTTCGTGGTCAACGAGATCCGACTGCCTCTGGTGAGTTTCGCAAACCTTGCCCACCCTCTTTCATTTTACACGGCCCCGGCGACGGTATCCGGCCTTGCCCGCGGTAACTTTTCTTTTTCAAGTTTGCGCCGTTTCACGGGGGAGGGGGAGGGAGCAGGGGGGTCGGTGAGAGAAGTTCGAGGGTAAGATAGCGCGATGTGTGTTCCGTTACGAGGATACTGTGTTGGGAACTTGGATGCGCGATGACGTGTAGCTTTGGCGATGTTTTGCTTTTTTTTCTTTTTTATTTGTTATTTTCTTGGTGCAGTTTCCAGAGATCATTATAGCTGGTAGAATTGCTATCTTAAGCTGAAGTATCCTGTCTTGCGTTCTATTTCTTTTTTATTTTTATTTTTCAAGGGGTATCGAAGGATTAAAAGTTTTAGAAATACTAAAAAAGGAACAAGTAGTAGTAGATTTGAAAGTATTAAAATTAATATAAGTAAAGTGTGAGAGAATTTTCTGAAAAAAGATATCAGAGCTGATTAGAAATTGCAAGGACAGACTGGGATTCGATCGTTCGGTTATTAGCCCTTTTAAAAAGCGGTCCGATTTTCGAGATAAAGGGAATCGCTTAATCGGACGGATTAACGCCCGAAATGCGAATCAGATATCGAACCGTGCATTCTTGCAATAATTAAAGCTCACGATTGAAAATGGACAATTTTATCCCGGTCCATTCCAGGTGAACGACTTCTTTCTTCTCATTTTCATTTTTAAACGGATTTACATAATCTGGTGTTTGAGGGAGGCTTTTAATTACGAAATTGTGGAGAGTTTGATAATAAATTCATTATACACACGCATTTAATTCTATTACCAATTTAATTCTATAATACCTTCTTAAGCTTAAGTTTATAAAATCATTTATAAATGATTCTAGTTCCAGAGATGATTTAATTAAAAACGTTGTTCCGTTAAAAATTCTTGTATTTTCTCCGTTATCGATATTCAAGTATCTCGTTATTCGTATTCCACGTTCATCGAATATTCGGAATATCATTTCCTTAAAAACCATAAGGAATTGGAGCGCTTGTTTGCCGCAGGGTTTAAACGGGAACTTCCCCTGTGATCCACTCTCAGCAATGTATGGCACGTTTCGAAGGGCATAAAATGACGAATAGTTTCAGCAAAATGATTTCAGCAAACTTCTAACCTACTTGCCAGGAAATGGATTACGTAGAAATATTTGCAACGTAAAGAGATTAAAATTATCTAACGCGCTCGTATTTATGGGTACTTACAAATCAGTTTGTAAAAAGAAGCATAACACGGTGATGCATTAAAATTGCATTATTTGCGACAAAAATTGTAACAGATTGCGCGACTAACGTCCAAACAGGATTCATTTGTACATGAAAAAGCTTGTTAACTTAGATAATTTTTATAATCATTGGCACATATTTGTAGGGGAAGATAATCGAATCTTTTCACAATGGTCGATATTAGAGTTCGTTATTTTTCACTTCAGGCAGTTCCTAGTTCCATTTATTGTCAAGTTTTATCTGTTGCGCCGGAGGTGCAGAACTTCTCCAAGTTTCCTGCTACTTTTCTTCGTGTGGCAAGTTTTTTAATTTCTCACTGTAAATTTGTATAGGACGCGAACTGCTTTCGCTGTTCCTTCTCAAGGCTTCCTAAGTTCATTCGCAAACATCTTCGCTTCTCTCTCCATTAGCATCTCGTTGTCGTTTCTTTACCTTGTAAATGCTTTTTTATTTTCCGCATAATTTTACGATGATTAATATTTACGATTTTAATATGAAGCGGCATATTCGTTAGACAATTAACAAGGACAATGTAACTGGGCACTTTTAACCCTTTGAGTGCTGAATACTCTGCGTGGATAGCATTATTGTTATTCATACGCTAGCAATTGTGCTGCAGTAAGTGGAAGATCGAAAAATAAATGCGTATGAATGCTGAATATTCCAAGGAGCGACTACCAATTAGAGAGTAGCAACAAACTACCACATAGAGAGGCAATACTGTAGTAGATTTCGCCAGACGCATATATGCGTGCATAGCATTCAAAGGGTTAAAGAGCGTTTCGATATTAATTCTTACATTCGTTTTGCTCGTTCGATAGGGTGATTGCTATGAAGGAAACGGGTTATCCTTGCAGGGAATTTAATTAGTTTTCGAGAGTGGTTGCCTATTATCTCTTTTGTCTACTGCAACCTGTGGATGACGCGTGTTGAGCTTCATTTGCATACCGCCGTTTACAAATGAAAAACCTTCTAAGTGAAACAGGCCCTCTTGTTTAATGAAAGCAAAGTTCCTTTCATCGAGGCGATACCTTTCTTATTCTTGTTGGTGGTAGTAGGTATCAAGCGTTCGAAAGACTCGAATTCATAACGATGCTGCTTGACGTTTCGCAACACACAATTCATCGAAACGCAAGAAACAACGGGCCATGCAAAGTTTATCAAACTCATGCGTGATCCGCGATGAGGACCTTCGAGGCATCGTAGTTGCTTCTATCGTAGATCAGTAATTTCCGTTTTGAGAAACCGAGAGATGAGAACCTGCCGCGGGAAAGTCGAATGTATGCTTGAGGATGTGCGGTGACGGACGAAAATTGAAGACCGAAGGGTCAACGAAAGTAAATTAAGTTGCAAGAAGTAGCACGATAAAACAAAATTCATGTTTAACATTCTAATGGTTTTATGTATGATTTTACCATTGATTTGTGTTTCTAATTGTCGAAATAGAAAAGATATTCCGGTATAGTGTACTAAAAACCTTAATAATCGCGTCTAAGTACGATGAAATGAGGTCGGCAAAGAAGTTGCTAGTAGTATTACGTTTTAAGTGTAAACCAGACAATTACCATGCATACACACCATAAAGAAGTAGCAAATTCGATTCAAAATAATCTCTTTCCACTCGAACGACCCTGGTTCGCCCACGTGGACGGTTATCATTGACTTGTGCTACTTGCAGTTAGCCCAAAGCGAGGAAATTCCATTGAAATTTTCACGAACGGTGTCTATATACCGTACACGGGCCGATTTACGACTTCCCGTAACCTGGCTGCGGGACATTTTCCTCGAAGTGGCGCTCGCAGTATCCTGATTCTGACCGAATTGCAAAGTTCAGGGAAAGAACGATAACGAAGGCCACGTTTTTCGTCGGATCGTACAGCTACGATCAAAAGTGAGCGCACGTTTGAAGCAGCACAGCTTATTCGATAAATCTTATGTCGGGTAACTTAGAAGTTATTTGCATGAACCAAAAAAGTGTGCGACAATTAATGAAGTTAAGCACATTTAACGTATGCTCTTGACATACAAATAAAACGGAATTTGGTCCGAAAAAAACTATTTAATTTGGCTTAATTAAGTAGTTACGTGCAAGCTTGGAAACAGAACATTTTATTTTAAAATTTGCATTGCTATATAACATTTAATTAGGCTGTGATATAATGTTAATAGACAATATTTAAGTAACATTATAAAATAATAAATTAGTAGTTCTGTAAAGTATGAAACATTTCAAAACGTCTTGACGTCTCAAAAATCATTGTATGACAGGGGGTTAATAGGGTGTTACAGAAACATCGCACAAATTTCAATTTTGTAAAACGTACGCTCACTTTTGACTCTCACTGTATATGCGACAGTGGCCCGCGGAGCTTTTTCTTCGCGAAATTTTCGCACGAACGAGCATCCATTGAACCGCCCTTCGCCACGTCCCGATCCGTGATTCCTTTCAGCTGATTTTTTTCACTCTTCTCCCCCTCGGAAGCGCCGCTGACAGTTTACACGCGATAAGCTGAGAAATGGAAAACTTCGACGCGCTGCGTGGGCGGGAAACAAAGAAGGATATCTGATGTTCACGGTGGCGATTTTGAAAACGATCAGGGGAGGGGCTAAAATCGGACGATAACTTATTTTATAGCATGGTATGGCGTTGGAACAATATGCGGGATCGGTTTTCACGTCGCACCCTCTCCATTCCTTTGTTAACCCTTTGCACTCCGAATTATTTTTCAATTTTGTTGCCAATAACTGGCTAGTATTTTAGGTGCTTTATTTGAAATTTACTTCAAAGGACAATTCCTTCGGTGGTACTTATTTTTTTCGTTAATTGTATTAAACATAATTTTCAAGCTTTGTTGTAACTTTTATTTGTTCAATTTCGTTGTCTCTTTGGTCTTAAACTTTTGTCCGCTACTGTATTTAAAATGGTACTTTAAAAATGTCGAGTGTGATTCGATATAGGAATTACTGTGATAAAAACTGGCAAAAGGTTAAGATTGGTGAAAATTGGTGGCAGATATTTTTATAATAAATTTCACGTACTCTACTTCTGCATACCGTGCATTCTTTGCATGCTGGTATTTTCAAAATCGCAATCTGTGAGATAATATTGGTTTACGATTTAGTGGCTGCATTTTTTTCACGAATCGTCCGCATTCCTTCAAATTTCGCCATAAACTGCATTTTCCAGAAATTATATTAACATTTCCTTCGATATTGTTTCCATATATTGCATTTATTTAATCACACGTGTACCATATATTTACGACATTTCGTACATTTATCGGGATAATAATAATAATGACGTGCAAATAAATAGAGACGTAAATCACGGAATATCCGTACATTTTTCTCTTTGGCTGAACGTTAAATTTAATTTTACATGGAAGAAATTGCAATTTATTGTCGGTTATGTATAAAGATGAATAAGTAAAACAGATTATCATATTCTTGTTGATGGAAACATTACCATTGGGGAGTTAGAATTTTTGTGAAATTCCTACGAGGAACCCAATCAATCGAAGAACTAAATAACTATCTAATTAGAGGTCAGATTGGTTGGTCGAAGGCAAAGGTCAAATTTTTGTCACAAAGCAAACAACTTGAGTGCACATGGATTCCTGACTTTCGTGGTATTCGTACTAAATGCTGTCGCTTTTGTTGTTGAAAGGGTTTGTACGAATACAAAGATACGGTTGATAAGTTGCCAGTAATTAAACGGGCACACATGTTACCGGGTGGAACGTTCGTCAGTATTTTTCCGGCAAAGTCCTCTGCGTGGGCGATGCAGCTGACAGGAATAAATTATGATACACGTGTCCCGCGATAAAGAATATATATGATTAATGCAATTTTCAAAAAATACACCAATAAATTTCTGCTTGCAATTTTCAAGATTTTCTTCCCAAATATTTTTATCACATAGAATTTTCGATTTCGAAGAGACTTTTCTTATTTTTCCGATAGCACGATCGTTTCTTACGCCATCAAACTCTTCGGTTTTTACTTCGTTCGTATCATACAGATAATTTTGAGATTCTGCTTAGCGAATCGTTTTTCTGTTACTTAAAATTTTATCAAATAAATCAGTCTATAATTGATAATTATAAATTAAAATTTTTAACTAATTATAAAATTAAATAATTATAAATTGTGATGATCTCCCGAAAGATGATACACAATTTTTTGGTATAACTTTAAAATCGAAACGAGTATTTTTTAATCGTCGCTGGTGTCCTAGTGTTAAGGAGGCACGTCGCGATGAAACCGAAGGACAGGTCCACGTAGAACGCAGGTAATTGCATGCAAAGCAGAGAAAACACGTTGAGGGAATGCGAAACGCGTCCTTCAGCCTTCACAGAAAAGAAGAAATTGTGTCTCACGAGTGTGGCCGCTATCGAAACTCGTTCCAGTGAATTGGAAAACGCTTTGTCACTTGTCGTTGCACTTTGTCCGAACGATTTCCGGCCTCTTCTGTGAACGAAAAGCATGATCCGGAAAATTTGATACAGAAACATCTTTATCCGCTTGTAAATTAATTTTACGAACGTAACATGAAATTATGTCGTTATTCCCTCAAACGTTTCGCGGTAGCTTACTGTCTTGATTTAATTTAGGGATGGCCGAATTTTTCCTTTTAATTGAGTTTCCTTTAATTCTCTTCTCTCGTGTTTTTAGTTGATGGAAGAAAGATTCATTTTAGGTCTTGAAACAATTGCTATTATCCGATTTACTTCGAAATATAAGAAAAGTTAGACGACCATTGGAAAGTATTTTATTTGCATCAAAGGGGTTGAAGGGTATTGTTTGTTTTACTTTTCGCATAAATCTTGAACGGATATAGTTCAGTAACCCAATTATACCTGATCTGTGGTTAATTTTAAATGGGCCTGAACAAAAATTAGCTCCTTGGTTCACGAAGCGGATCGTTTCGTTTGATGGGAACGCTTTTCACCGCGATAATTTCGCTGAGCTTTCATCGAAACCGGTTCTCATTTATGTAACGGAACGAGAAACCCGTTGATTGAGAGTAACTCGGGTTATTCCACGAAATTACAGAAACTTCGAAGGTTCACTCGATTGAAACAAGCTTCAAAAGGACGGAATCGGCATCCTTATGGTTTCAATATTTAAAGAATGCGCTTTGAAATCTGCTGCCTCGACGAATCAACAGGATGTTAGCGTAGGGATTACATTTATTTACAGGAACTCAGGAAATTGATGGATTTATTATATGTTTCATTTAATTAGACAAAATTAAACATAGTAGCTGGTTGTAAATATAACAATTAATTAAATTGTTCAAAAGATGCACAGAAGAATATTTATCAAAAAGTTAATCGTACGTTAGAGTTGCGCGTGGCTGCTTGATTAGATAATTCGTCGAAATATTCGCCGAGCTTCCAAATGGTGAATCCAGTGTCACCTTAGGAATGTAATTTAATTTAGGTAGCCAAGGGCAGCGTTGTTAAACGTTCACGAAGAAAAGGGGTGAGAGGGGAGGATCGCTTTAACGCGACATGCTCTTGATTATAGGTGACAACGTTACAAGTGAACGTCAGAAATAATCCTCCTTTAGTTACTACAAAAGCTTTAATTATAATATTGTAGCTTTTCGTTTTTGCAAAGAAACGAACATTTTCTAACTTCAATTTTTAATTCTCAGATTACAATTCGTTTTAATTTGAATGCTCGAAGAAACGGTTGACGTGAAAATCTGTTATTGTACACTCGTGCTTTTAGCTGATGTTCATATGTGCTGAGGAAAATTGATTTTGAAGCGCGGCCAATTCGAGGCTCTGTTCGGGTTAATTACGTTAAGTGTCGTAAACAGGAGCTCGGCATTTCAATACCGTGACGCGTATATTGTAACCATTGAAAGCCATGTTACATTTGTCTATTCTATTTTTGCACATTTACATTTATCCTAAACGTAAAAGCATTCTGTGGTCTATATTAATCGCTAATGTAATTTATATAATTTCTCCCACAGACGTTTGAGAAAATAACTGGATCGTGAAACAGTAAAAAGAATTCAGAAGTCGTAACGGTGTTAATAACGATTGAAATTAGCGTTATGATGTTTCGAGAGAATTTGCGTTATAATTTACTAATTTAGCGTTGATCTTCCCAGAATTTCGGTCTAATAAATTCCCGTGTTCTGTCGCGGGTTGGTGTTTAACGAAGTTCATGTAAACGTGGAGCAACTGGCCCATACCGGATCCTCTGTTTAGTTTCGCGATACGCAGTTAACACCCTCGACGTTTCTCGGAGTTTCATAAAATGTCCGCAGCCCGCCAGAAGGTGTGAACTTGTGTACCGTTTACCCCATGCAGTTTCTCTCTTAATTAAACGCGATTAAACATTAGCCTGCGTTCGCCCGTCAGTTTGAAAATTATACAACTTGTAGACGACATATAAATGTTCCATATTCTCTCCGTTATTGTTATTAATTTAACACACTGTATTCGGTTGTAGGCTGTGTTTAGTTAATTAATTCTACGCTACATTATCTCATACGCTGCGTTCACTGCTGTGCTTATTTAATTGCACGATATAATGTAATAAATATAGAATATTATAAAATATGAAATTGGTGATTATAAAAGAATGGAGAAATCATAATAATTATAATCCGTTGCTTAGGGTTGTGAAATCGGATTAGCCCAGCTCGTTATACTGGTTACCTTTAGAGAATACCTTGGATTAGAGAATATTCTTGTGCTTGTCGCAACTAACTTGGTAGGCTCTCAGCGATTCCTGCCATTAATTAAATGGATCCCAATTATCTGAAGCAACGTATAGGGTGAACCGATAAATGTTAATATTTTGCAACGATGGGAATGTTGAAAGAAGGAAAATATCTATACATATAAAAAAACATGCCTTGACTGACTGACTGATTCATCATCGCAAAGCCTAAACTATTGAAGCTAGAAACATGAAATTTGGACAATGGGTTTCTTTTATGACGTAGGCACCCACTAAAGAATGATTTTTTGATATTCCACTCCTAAGGGGATAAAACAAGGGATGAAAGTTTGTTTGAAAATCCGCCGATTTTGAAGCAAGCACTATAAAAATTAGTAAGTGTTTAACTTTCTGGTTAAAATTGAAATTAAAATACTTCCACGCGGACAAAGCCTCGGGCAACAGCTAGTTTTCAATAAATCCATTTATTTGTTAAATTTTTCGTTAAAGTAACATTTATCATTTATGGCTAATCGTATCATTTCTCTCGAATAACGGAGCACGATTGTTTAAATTAATGTTATAGTCCGTTCGATATTTTCTCTGTTACGGATAAATCAAATCACTTTTCGATGACGCGATGAACATTTAATTACCATGTATCTGTCCGCCATTTCACACGTTATGCACTGATTAATTTCCCTGTTTTCACTGTGAATACGAATTTCGCCAGCTCCTCGGCTCCCCTTTCTAAAAATTAAATGTCACAGCATGACACTTGGCACAGCAACATGACTCGACCGCGTATTCGTTTATTTGCTAATTAATTATCCATGAATGCAACCTGTCATGTGAATGGTCATCAAGAAATATTTTTACCCCGTTCTAACGAAATATATTCCAGTTATTTATGGAGGAAGATGAATTTTCTTTTTTATTGCATTTATAATTGTTAAACGTTATCATTTTAAACGGTTTTCCATCTCAAGAAATTCTACAGATTTACAGATTAAATTTTAATTTTTAAGCTTGTTATTTGTATTGTTGCTCGAACTATAAATAGAAGTGTGAGATACAGCGATTGATGAAATAATTCGAAAGGTCTCAGCCATACTTTTTATCAAATGCTACTTCGATTTTAATATTTAATTATTTTTTCAATAAATATTTTTCTTCACACTTTTTAATTAATTATTACAATTTATAATCAGCTACTATACCTCGATTAGATAACAAATATAGTAGAGGAAAGTATCTCGTGATTCCCGAGTCACTGTATGAGACTCTTTTATGCGATTTTTACGCATAGTGGATAACCCTCGTTTATCGAGGACTTACGCGGACTTTTCGGGATAGATCGTTCATGTGATACGAAGCGCAAAATAAGGTTTCAACGATGCGTTACGCGTTTCAATATACAGTTTTATAGCGAGCTGCCCTTTCCCGAAATAAACCTTCATCTTCTTCTCTTCTTATTTGGGTGCTGTATTAAAATATCGTGGAAAATTTTTAAGTTTATTTAAACTTAATACATTTAATTAATTTTAGTACTTTGTGTTAAGGGATGACAATATCGATCTGCCTTACCGACACTTCTCTAGATCACAATCGATAGATGGAGGCACGATGGTTCATTGGTCGATATACTCTTCTAATTAGTTTTTACAAGATGGCGACTTATTAACTCGTGTCTATTTTATTAATTGTCATTAATTAATTTGTATAGTGAATAATATTGTGTTAAAGTGTTAGTTCATTGCCCAACTTTCCTGCCCTGACACCTTGGAAGTAAAACATTTCGAAGTACGTATTGGAATATGGATAAAAGCGTGATATTCTGTAGAATTGTAATTTCTATAAAATCGATGCTGGAGCTATATTGTCAACTATATTGGAGTTGCAACTATTTAGGGTCGCTATAAAAAGAACGGAGATAATAATGGAATAATCGTGAATGGAGCAATATTCGTTCTAAAGCTAACATTGCGGATTTATTTTTTTATTATATAAAATTCTGTTCCCGACAAAGTCAATTTACGCCATTGTTCGATTGTTTTAACATAACGTTTCTTTCGAATAACTTCTAAAATATTTACAGTGATCTTTCGAAATGCTGCATAAGATATTTGAATTTAGCTAAGCAAAACGTGATCTTATATTACAGGTGACATGTCAGGATGAAGACGGTACTCAGTGTATGCCTAAAACAGCCTTTCTGGCGCTGCTGCGGCAACCGGAAATCAGCTCGACCTGGGCTGCTTATTCCAGATCAGGCAGGGTGACACAGGACTCGAAGAGTCGAAATGAAATGGCACATTTGAGAGCTCTGGCCGAGGAGACCGACGACACCGAGATTTGCGTGCCTGGCCGCGTCTATTTGCAATTGCTAAGGGACCCAGCCGTGCGTGGTGAACTCAGCGCGATTTTTAACGGAAGAACGCAAAAGTTGCCCGACTCCCTGCGAGGGCGTTTGTTATACGATGGCGACGACATGTACTCCAGTGACTTACAGTTTGGATCTCAGAAAAGGAGCATCGCGACGCTGGCAAAGAACGATGATCTACCGATTAGCCTTCAAGATCGCATCGCTGATAATGAAGATGACGAAGAGAAGAGGGCTGCTATGTCAAGGTACATAACAACGTTCTGTATTTTATTAGGGTGCTGCAAAAATATTATTGGTGACCGTGAGAGTGATCTAAATCAACAGCTTTTGTCTAAAATTCCATAAAGTAGGGTCTTTTTAAGTTCTTCATTTAACCTCCTTTCATATTCACCACATTCATATTCAAAAATTTAAGACGACAAGATAATAAATATTGTTTATCTATTCATTTTTATTGCCATTATGGTAGAACACTATTTATTGATTAACATAGAATACAAATTTTATTTATACTGTTATTTCTTATCAATTTATTTATTTATTTTCTTTGACCCTTTAGTCTTCAACTTTTATCTTCTATTGTACTATAATTTCTGAATGAAAGTAATCGAATTTTTTAAATTATCTTCTTACTTCTCAGCGGCCACACGGACATGGAGGCCTTCTCGCGGGACTTCCCGATGGACAAACGGAACGTGGGCACCCTTGCACGTGACTTCGCTCTCCCACCTGGCAGACGGAACATCGCGTCCCTGGTGCGTGACTACGACCAGAACAAGGGAAACAGAGAGCGTATGGTGCCATTCACTGGGAAAAGGAACGTCGCATCCCTGGCTAGAACGTTCACTCTGCCACAGAGTGGAAAGAGGAACGTGGCATCCGTGGCCAGGGAATACGGACTGCCTTATGGCAAACGGTATGTTGTGCGCCACAGCCAGTTAGCAAAACAGTGTCGCCTGTTTGGCTAAGAGCTCAGTTTACTCGGTGTTGTCATAGAGAAGCTTTGTTGTGCTCGCGAAAGTAACCTTAAGGATGTTTCTTTCCTCATGGTAGATCGGTGATAGACGAAATAAACACGAGGAACGAGTTACTGAACCTGCTGGAGCTGAGTAACCTGGCACAGGGACGTGGATATGACGCTGAGAATGCGGGGAAGCAGCTGAACGAGTTCTGGTCGAACGTCGAAGTGCCTAGGAACGGGTTCGGCTACGGGGAGGTGATGCAGACGATTGGCGGACAGTACCCGAACGCGGAGAAGAGGTTCATGGGTAAGTAGAACGATTTTTTTTTCGTAGAATACTGTAGATATAGGAAGGTTATCGACCTTTCCTAACTTAAATTCTAATCTTAATCTAAATTTCAATTCTTTTTATTGATATTAAATTGTAAATGTTACGATTTTATTCTTATGATTATGATACATATTATTTATTGACAAGAAGAAGGCTAGCGGGATGGCATAGGGTCTATGACCTATTTTTATAATCCTGTTACAAAAAGTGTCCTTTATAAAAAAGGCTGTAACCAATCATTTCGCTGGCTTTCTTCTCATCAAAGTACAGTATTTAAAACGCAGACTGTTGTATGAAACTACAACCTAATGATAAAATTGGGTCACAATAAGATTCCGTATTCCCTGTCATCGGTATCTTAAAATCTTGAATTACTTCCCTAGCACAAAGTGCAATCGTAAAAATCGTTCTCGAGAAACTCGTTCCCGTGCTTGCAACGAGACCGGGAATTAATTAACTTTTCAATCGAACAACAGCGATACAACCCTTGGTCCACTATGTCCACTGCAAGAGCACCCTTGTGCTCGCGAGCGCGCGTCCGTTAAAAGTAGACCTCGACCCGTTCGAGCAAGCGAGCGTATTTCATATCGCCGCGAATGGACATGTCAAATGCCGCGTAACCACGTGGTAGTTAGCGATCGAGCGTAAATCGAGCGGTGTCTGTGAATGTCAGGAACAGGTTCTGCGCCAGAGATGCGGCCGGAGGTAGACCAGATCGGCTACCCGGAAACGTTTCACGCGAGTAAAAGACACATCGGGGCCCTGGCACGTCTTGGTTGGCTTTCGTCTTTGAAGGCCGCGCGATTTTCGCGATCGCCCCGGTATCTGGCTGACAGGTCAGGCCATTAGGTTTCTTACCTGGCTCTCTCTATCTCTCTCTCTATATATATATATCTCCTGTGTCTCTTTTGTGTCTCTTTTTCCTTCTCTTTCTGTTTGTACTGTACTTCGTCCATTTTCCTCCCCTCGTCACGCTGTCGACGTCGTTTACGTACTCACGTCCCTCCCCTGTCCCTTATTTTCGAAAAAACGTAAGAAAAGAAAAGAAATGGAAGGAGAGAGTGAGATCCTTGGGAGATCGTCAGCGAGTAATCGGAGACGGAAATTCCCCGCCTGGATCGTAGAGAAATGAGTGTCCACCAATATGCCATCCTCCACTCTACTTCTTCTTCTTCCACGTAGACCGCTCACGGTAGTTAGTAACTGCAATGTAAGTGTGTCTCGATGTGGTTTATTTTATCGATGTTATAGAATTGCCACTCGAAGCTGCGAACGATTTAGAGGCGCTGATGCGTTGTTAGATGTTTTAGACCGGCTGGACAGACTAGGATAGATGTTCTGCAGCGAATAATCGATAATAGGGGTAGTTTTAGATATTATAGCTTTAGAGCTGTTCAATGTTAGATTGTCACTGGTGTACTCATTTAACGAGGTTGTCTGTTTGAGAAATTATTGTTTAAGTTAACGATAATATATAATAATAAACTAATGCGATGTAATTGTTAATTCCACGACGATAATTAAGGAAATTACGATGTGTAATTATTTTAGCAATTCACTATTCTGTTTCATTTTCTCAAATGGTCAAGCGTAAGTAACTCTTCTGCTGTTTTGTTAAAAAGGGCGAAACATTCTACATTTTTTTATCACACAGGCAGACAGTGTTTTATCAAGTACAAACGATCCATGTTTGTTGTTCGTTAATTTAAATGTAACTCAAAAATTGTATTGCTAAAACATTGTGTTGTCTGTTTAATGTTAAGTAGTTAAGTGTTAAATATTAGATATGTGTTATGCTGTAAAGATAAGGGGAGCAACCTTAAATGTTTCACACGCTTGTATCTTTACAATTTTTTATGCGGCGATTGATTAATAGATGGTACCAACTGTTACCCGAACGCACAACGATGATGTCTACCTTATTGTTATTTGACGTATTTTTTTCCACGTGTGCCAGTATACTTAGCAACGTCAATGTTTAGGTGCCGTATGTAGCGTAATAAAGGACATTATGCGTAGACTATACAATAAGTTTCATGTGCTGTATAGAATAGTGATACGCAGTGTAATTAAAGCGTGTTTCGTGATCTGACGCGAATTTGAATCATGTATTTTAGGGAGAATCCCGCAGATGGGTCCTCGTCCGACTACTCCTCCAACTCGTCGACAAGGTCGCTAAGGCCTAACTTTAATCCAAGGACACGCTACGTTCAAGCCTTGCACGGGGATTGTCAACACGGCTTCAAAAGGTTTCTTCTGTTACCGACCACCGATAATTATTTCCACCGAAAACTCCCTAGCTCGTTGCGATTCAGATCGTTATAATTGGTTCTTTTAACCCTTTACCGGACAGCGATTATCGACGAGTTGATACTTTTATCGATGCAGTTGTTCGTACATCTCTGAAACTGTATAGCAATCGTAATATTTTATCTTTGAGGATCGAATTCGTCTGGAAACTTTTGGTTCTTATCGGCGTTTGGTATTGGAGCTGCCTGCTAGTAATTTTTCTTGCTTTTCTGTTATCTGTAGCGGGTAAAACTCCCTACGAACTGGTTGTATTTATGAGGTGAAACTATACGAGGGCGTATTACTGTTTCTTTTCGACGAATTGCTTGAGGTATCTTAACAGAAAGAAAAAATTCTGAAAGATAGGGAGAGCTGAATTGATTTAAACGACGAAACTTGGATGAAAACAAAAAAGATTTTATGAAACTATTGTATGCAATGAATCTTTTGACTGGTATTGTATATGTAACTATAGCATGCATGTTTAAAAGCTTTTTTTCACACGAAGTATTTCTAACGTCTCCTGCGACTTCTATTAGCATTAAGAAACTCTATAAAAGGATATTTTTCTTCGAACTTAACGTAACTAGACAATAATAACCGGCGACAATAACATCGTATTAAGAACAAATAACGTTAAACAGTGCTGTAACAATAATATCGAGACAGGACCTACCTGATTCGTGCATCTGTTTTGCAGCGTAAGCGATAGCCTTCGAACGCTCTTGATAATCTTTGTAATCCCTTTTGGATTATTTATTAAATCCTTTGTAATCGTGTCCATTACGATCGTAAATCTATTCGATGCATGTTACCTACTTTTAACTTGCAAGCACAGATGTATTCATACTATAGCAAATAAAATTACTAATCGAATAGGATTATTTGATAGCCTGAATCGTTTCTGCATCCGAGTTTAATCCCTTGACATACAAATAAAACGGTAAAAACCTATTTAATTTGGTTCAATTGATCAGTATATGCAAGCTTAAAAATAGATTTCATTTTGAAATTTGCATTGCTATGTAACATTTGATCAGGTTGATATATTAAGTAACATAAAATAATAAATTAGTAGTTATGTAAAGTATGAAACATTTCAAAACATTCTGGAACATGTAAACAGACGTCATTGTATGTCAAGGGGTTAAGGGATCGTCCTTCGATTAGAGGAGAACGTTCTTCGAATTCGACAGGTGTTTGTCTATGTTTGTTTTCCTTTTCGAAGAATTTTCATTCGACATTTCTACGACCGTAATTTGTAGGACAGTATGATGGAAGCCGTGGCGCGATCTTCGACGTATAGCAGTAGTAGTCGGTGTAAATCTTAGTGCTCAGGGCTTGCAAGCTCGATAGTAATAAACGCGAGATTCAGCTTTCTTTTTTTTTTGTCCACGATACATGTTTCGGTACTAATCGATAGATCATTGTGTAATACGTGTAATGTTAAATGTAATTCACGATCAAGAAGAACCATGGTAGAAACCGAGTCGATCCATGTCATCGATGTGATCTATCACCGACAGGATCGGTTTCACGAGAATGTACTTACGTGTTTGTCTAGACAATAATGAGTAAACGAGATGACAATAAAGCGATAATAATAAACTGTGAAATAAAATTTTGTTTGTCATATATCATCAATTTACTGTGTACTGTATTCCTCTGATACTTTCCTGCAATTTATTGGAAAATCTGTCTTTTGTTTGAGCCATTAAATGGGACTGAAGATTTTCAAGTTAAGTAGATCAACCGTTGATAGTCATAGAGGTGTTTCATAGTTTTGTCACTTTCCTGTATCGTCATTATTAAGTAGTACTATGTAAATAGAAGAATAGAAGTGTCGTTGGGTTTGCTTGTTTTATGAAGAAGACAGTTCGTAAGAATCAATAAAATATTTTCTTTGTACATCCATAAAAAATATCTTTTACATCGGTGTTACTTACAGCATTAAAAGTATAAAAAATACATACATCAATTTATTTACAAAAATAATAGGGAATGTCTCCCACGGTCCCCTATCACTTGAATACTCTTTATCCACTTAATTAATGAGCAATTTCATCCTTGCACCAAACATTTCCATCACAATACTCTTTCTGTCCATTTATACAAATAAGTCACAAAATGTTAGTACCTACCCTAGATCAAACAATTAATAATTTAATAAAAAATCTGTATCTGTGTTCTGTACATTATTTTTTGACCCTTAAACAGCATCGATTAAAAGCTTGGAATCTTTTATTCAGTGCGGATAGAATTACTCAGAAATATCGCGTTTCCTGTTAATTTCCTACAGTATGCGAAGATCATACTACTATTTGGCTAGCTCTACTATTAAAACGACTCGTGAATTAATTATTCTTGACTAGGTGTTTTTAAACAAGATTTCTGCATTCTGATAATTTAACTTTCGCGTTCGCTGGACTGCACAGCGATTCCAAATTTCTTTTTAATCTAAACCGTCAATTCAATACGCATCAATCGAATCTCATCGTACGCTTTAATACTTTTATAATTACTCTAATCGGTTATTCGTTACGGTTAACCACTCAACGCGACTTGATAGATGTTTTTTAACCAACTACCTAACTATACTCAGAAAACTTGCGACTGGCATTCTACAAAGTATGTAACATTTCTATCGTTTCTCTTTTATTTATACTCTTTACACTCGAATCCCGTGGATACTAAGTTGAATGTGATACAATACAAAACGAAGCCACGCTCTTCGAAACCGCGCGGAGGGAACAGCCGGAGGATCGAAGCGTTTCCGCGAGAGTAGAACCGATCGCGCTCGAGTGAAACGCCGACCGATACCCTAACTGACTTTTACTAATGCCCGTGCAATCATCGTCTGTTAAAATATGCCGCCCACGCTTCGATGATAGTTGAGCTGAGCGTGTTGAGAATAATCGTAGCCCTGGTCGTACCATTCCGCCGCCGATGCAGAATTCCCGGTACCAGAAGACGGTGTACCAGCATGACCCGCGTGCGAGGAATGCTGATGACCCGAATGACTTGACGCGTATTCGCCTTGAAAGTGATTGAATTGTCCCCAGCCGAGCTGCGCCCTGGACCAGTCGGTGTTCCCTGAAAATTGGGTCGTCGTTCGTTGCTCGTTACACCCAGCAATGATTGAAGTTAGAGATTTCGTGGTTTCAGTAGCCTTTTGGGTGTAAATTGTGTGTTCGCGGAGGTGAATTGCAGGTAGGTGCGTTGGATGGTCGAAGGGTGCATTGAATACTGACGCTGGTGTTTCGTAAAAATGATTAGCTAAATATCGATATTAATAGATAGCGACGGAATAACGTCATTCGAGGGGTTAGAGACTAGATTAATTAAATAACTGTAAATAAAAAAAATATAACTCTAGAATTCTCAAAATTGTGAAAACAATCAATTCGTGATTACTTCCAGAGAAACTGTATAAATTTACTGTGGTGTACTTTTCAATACTCGTTTCTCTCGTTCTAAGTTATCCTTTGATTTTTGTGATGCAAATAAGTAGGTATAGTTTAGAAGTCCGCGATTTTAATGTCAAAGAAAAGTGGACGAAGAAATTGAACGAGTTTCAAGAAATCGCCTGTGACTAACCTGGATTGTGAGTGAGGGTCGTGGGTGCCCCATGGGCAGCGGGTGGTTGAATCGTTGGTACCTGTCCTAGTTGCATCGCGTGGCACTGCAAAGAGCTCAGGTGCCCTTGAAGGGTGCTGCTGATCGTGGAAGGCACTTGCGCCACGGACGTGGTGGTCGGTATCTGTGCACTGCTTCCGGCTAGCTGGTGCACACCAGTGTTTACCTGCTGCAACGCTGTTGGACTGTGGTGTAACGTGGTCGACGGTGCCTGCGCTAAGCCGGCTGGCATTTGAGGTACCTGCGGTATCTGCGGGAGCTCGTGACCCGCGTACTGGCACGGGGTTAACGGCAAAGTTACTACCGAATGAGCTATGCTGCCCGCGTGTTTCCGCAGCCGTGCTCTGCGATTACTGAACCACACCTGAAACAGAGGGTGCAAGGTTTGGGGAAAATATTAAGCTGGTCAGGCGTCGAGGTTTAGGTGTTAATCTCCGTTCAATGTTAATTTGGCTGAGTGCTAACCTGGTTAGATATTAATTTGATTAAGCGTTGAGATTAAGTCGAAGGTTAGTTTGGTTAGATATTAATTTGGTTGAGAGTTAATTTGATGGAGTGTCAATTTAGGTTCAGTATTAATTTAACTAAAATTTAATTTAGTTGAATATTAATTTGGTCGAGTGTTAATTCGAGTGTCAGCTTAGCGAATCTCTTGCTTTCGTTTGAGGCTTTATGGTATAAATCCGAAAATTATAGATTTATTGTTGTAGGTGTTCGAATATCATTGCAGATGAAAGTATAGTAGCTATCCTAAGGCTTTTGAACACAGCTATACATATTTTGCAGCGGAACAGTTACTTTTAAGTATAGAACGTTGAACTGCGATAAAACGCTAGGCAGAAAATGAGAAACTAACCTGGATTCTCGCTTCGGTGAGCCCGGTCCTCTGAGCCAATTCTTCTCTAGCGTAAACGTCCGGATACTGAGCTCGCTGGAACGCGGTTTCCAGTTGTTCTAGCTGTTCCCCCGTGAACGTGGTCCTGCTCCTGCGTTGCTTTCGCTTCAAAGGAATACCAGGCTCGCTCTCCGTGTCGGACTCGTCGCCACACCGGCCTGCGAATTATCAGATCACGCTGTTATAGCGTTTGCTTTGCGTTTACACGGTTCTAAGTCTCTATTACAAGGATCGGGTTAGGTTCAGGTTAGGTTCGTTTTTCCACTCGATACGTTTGCTAAAGTAACTCATATCTATCGTTCTATGACTACTGTATAAGTTTGCCATCTATCCATCGTTTAGCGTGGTGCAGTTTTGGAAATTTACACGCTTTTCTGTGAAATTAAAGTTTACTCCATTTATATTGGCTACATCTTTGTTACAAATACGCGTGCTTTAGTCGTTACTATTATAGTTCCAGTGTTCAGTTGAATTCCCTCGAAACCTCCAAATTTCTTCCCAGAACTCGTATCAAAGAATCCTCAGCTTAAGATCTTCATTAAGCTGCAATTGTAATCTAATCGCGTTAAAAGTTCTCCTGTAACATCTTCTGCTCAATTCAAACAGAATCGACCCAACGAAGCAACCGATAAATATATCTGTTCTTCCTCCATTCAACGTTACCGTTCGATTTTCATATCCTCTTACCGTCTATTGTACGCAACCCAACTAAATATCTTCGAAACGTTTCTGTCGTATTCGCTCGCGGTAAAATGCGCAGCAGTTCATGCCCGTTCGTTTCTTCGGATGCGACCGAAAAAGACACAACAATATGCAGCCCCGTAGTAAGCCAATAAGGATGACCACTGCGATCGCCAGAGGGAACGGTTTCGCCTAAGTCGACTCCACTCCCATTGTCCCATCGGTTGTCCACCATTATCGTCCAATCGACCGTCGAACACTATTGTGGATCGATTTCTGTGCTGCTTTTTTTCACTGGCTAGGGAACGCGTTCGTCGAATCCCTAGGGAAAACGGAGCCGATGGCAC
This sequence comes from Tetrapedia diversipes, assembly GCA_033822845.1. Lineage (NCBI taxonomy): Eukaryota > Metazoa > Arthropoda > Insecta > Hymenoptera > Apidae > Tetrapedia > Tetrapedia diversipes. The sequence continues at coordinate 802,091 of JAOPTO010002393.1, read as the reverse complement.
GGTCGATTTGATCGCCTGACGCGTCTCGCGTGCTCCTCTCGTCGGCGAGGACGTTTGTTATGACAGGAAACTATCCGCGTTCCTTTCACGAGGATTACCCGTGTTCGCTATGTTTGCCTACCTGCGGATCGATTTCGTGAAGCGGAATTAAGTGGCGTGAAAGCTACGGCCTGTTTCACGATCCATCGATACAAATCGTGCGATCGATTCTCGGTTCCGTGGCGCGCGAAGGTTTCGTTTCCCTTTTTTTGGCCGTGGAAGACGAAGGCGTGGAGGGAAGAGATCGAAATTGAAATCGAAGAGACAGGTAATCGTGATTGCTATCTGGTTAAGGATAATCGTGAGTCAATACTCCATCATCCTTAGCCGAGGCTTTAATTTGTTCGATGAAACTATTTAACGCTCGGTCGTCATACGCGTTTTCGATTGCTATTTAAAGAACAGCAGCGACATACAGACGGATTACAACTTGTTGGCAGTGGCAAATTTAAATTCGTGTAAATTTTACTGGTCAGGATCGGTAGTATTTCATTTGGAATTACGATTGGAATTATTTGGAGTTACGTTTCTTCGAGAAAAGTTTGAGGATGCAAGTTCTCAAGGTTTCTCGCAAGGAAAGGGATCAAAGTTTGACAAATGCGACGCGGGACCCACGAAAGTGCGGGCACTTCAAAAGGCCGCCGCTGGGAATTTGACGGGCAAATTGCACACTCCTGACGCAGGCTTCGCCGCGTTTCGGCACAAAACGAAAACCGCAGGGAAAGAGGGTATTGTTCATTATATGGCGACGATTTGAGACAAGTTCTACTGTCCGTAGGGCACAACATGACTCGGTGCCGTTCACGAATAAAGGATTCCCTTTTTCTCGATGACACAACGTCGGCGCCTTTGTAGCTTTTCATGTTTACCGTTTCGAAGATTTATCGTAACCAGGATAAATGAATAGACACCAGATACTATCGAATAACATTTTCGTTTAATTTAATAATTTTAAACATCAATGATATATTTAATAGTGCAATATAGAGTAATATAGTTCGAAGGAGAAACATTTGTTTATTCGAACAAACTAAATAAATTTCTTTCAAACGAGATACTTATTTAATGTATTATCGAAAGCTCACTTTTAACGGTGTTATAGATCACCGTAACAGAAAATAGGTTTGAACAAAACAGTTACGTGCAAGCTTAAAAACAGGATATTTTGTTTTGAAATTTATCTTGAAAGTGGAGAGGGGAAAGCATCTTGAACATTCTAAAAGAACAGTATCGACGCACCAGTGAAATAATTGAATAATCTAATAATATATCGCACAACGTTCGCTGAAAACAGTTCTTGACGAGTCAGACTCGTCAAAGCCCACAGTGGCCCATGAAACGAATGACGACCCTAACTCGTCATTGTACGTCAAGGGGTTAACTAATGTCCAACGTCGCCGACCAACCGAGAGAAGAAAAGAAACCTCGAGCAGGAGAAAAATCGTCGATTCCTAAGTCCCACGCTTTGATCAATCACAGGACGCTAGGAAATTCCGACTTCAACGCGAGGTGTCTTCTTTATCGTTATTATTATCCAAGAATTGTCAACGTGCGTCGACTGGGTTCGCTCCGTGGTCGTTTTAATGGGTAGTCGTGAAATATCGACGGACATTTTTCGGGCTGTCCGAGTGGACCGCGTCGCCTCGCCACGAGGTGACAGGAATTTAAACCGGGTGTCCGTCGGCTTTATTGTAAATGCGACTTGTCTTCGAGGCGTTCCTCCATTCTTCCGTTTGTCGTAGGTGAAACGCGGCAAAGGTGCCGCCAAAGGGATCTTTGCCCGTTTGTTGCGTCCGACGCGGGAAATTCTACCGGTAGCTCTCGAATCGAATCGAAGAACACTGCTTTCAGAATCCCTTGAACTTACGCTGCTGTCCATAACTCATCGGGCGTTATGTAAATTTTCAAGGGCTTGAGATCATTTTCTTAGCGGGAATAGGGGTAGCATGGAAAATGTATTTACAGCGAGCGAAAATGAAACCCCTTTTGAGGGGTATCTTCAGAGGGCGGTAATCCATAGGAAGTATACTGTAGTTATCTTAAAGTTCTCTTTAAATCATGTTGGATATTTTGTTATTATTATTATTATTTTATTTGTGAACGGGCTGGAAGCCCTTCTTTTTAAACATAATGATATAAACATAAATTGCACTCGATACAAACAAAAAAAGGAAACAGAAAAAGAAGAAACAAAAGTTTTATAACTTTTAAAATGTTTACTCGATTACAAAATTATGGTGTTTCGCAATTGTCGTTTTAGAGTTATATAAGAGTGATGGTATACAGAATACATGTACAGACGGTAAGGATCTCTGACGACGAGGATCTTCGTTCGTTTTCGACTGGGCCCGTCGGACGGTTCCGTTTTCGGTGCACGTGGACGAAAGAAAAAAAAGAAGGGAGGATCCCCCGTGAAGAGTGAGACTAGAAATCGGGCCTGATCGTTTAACTGCCACCTCCCCCCCACCCTCATACGTTGGAGTTCTAATGAGAAAACGAGAAGGTGCAGGGAGGCGGGCACTCGATGAAATGCTTCACAGATTACCTCTTCTCGTTCGGGCCAGTATTTCGAGCTGCGTTTCTGACCTGTTAATACATTCTTTTTTTGAACATTCCTTGTATTTTGCGGTTCACTAATTCGCAATAGTAGAATGACGTGAAAAATGTATTTACACGGAGCGAAGGCAAAGTGTTAATGCAATTAAAACGAAAAAGTCTCAATTGATGACTATAGCAACCCACAGATACTAATTTCATCAATTCAGAATAAAGTATCCATATTTCTTAACCTTCTCTTCGAGGTACTTAAACACCAACAAAATGAAAATTCAAATAAAAAGTACCATCGATAGGAGCTTCGGTCGAATAATTTTGGTATACCTGTTCAGTATAACGGAGAGCTGAAAAGTTGGCACAGAGGCAAGAGGTCTGATAATAAAAATACACGATGTTAACACGGTGACTTCTTCCTGTGGTCGATGCACGTGGACAACGTCCAGTATCGAACGGGACATGATCAGAAGCTAATATACGGCTCGCGTTGACGCGCGACAAATGTCTGACCGGTGAATTACTCGCTTCACACGGGACGATCTCTGGCTGTCGGTCGGGTTTATTCGTTGATAGGCACAATCAATATCGGCCCTCGCGGGGACGAAAGGGGAGACGATTGGGCTGAATAGAGCGCGTGGAAAGATGCGTGTAATCAATTAGAGAGGGCCCGCGGAGTCGAGAGCAAATATCTCTTTCGAAGCAACGTCATCCTGAAATGTGCTGGTCAGCATCCCCGCTGAGCGAAGTCCCGCGCGTTTACATATGAACTTCTTGCGCCGTGTAACGAACCTCCAAGCTATCGTCTACAACCGTTGTGAATGGCCCGGACACTCGTCACGCGCACCTAATCTTGCGTCTCAGCCGACGGAATTGTAATTTTATTAGGCAGTCGCTTTGGGACGAATTTTGTTCGTTTCTGACAATATAAACGGGTACGTATTCGGTAGCGGAACCGTGTGTTCCTGGAATCTTGTACGGTGCCGCGTGAATAAATTTTAGAGCTACCGATGATTCGTAACAGGGAAACGAAATTGAAAATTAGATAAAAAGAAAAGAAGGTAACACGAGCGAGAAAAGTCTTTTTCATATCGTTTAGAGGAAATTAGGATAAGTTTTCTAAAGTACACCGAAATAAGTTTGTAAAACTTCTATGAAAAACTATGAATTGGTCATTTTGACCATTTTGATAGATTTAGCGTTAACGCTATTAAATTCATTAATATTGTCTTTTAGGACAATAGGTTCGGGTTTATTTTTATTAAAATGTCTTTGTTACTAAAAAGTCAGCATACTTTTCGTCACCGTTACAGCTATCGCGATTCATGGAGATTGAAATAAAAAAAAAAGGAATACGCATCGCTTAAAATAATTTTGCGCAGGCCTACAATGATATCGAGGTGTCTGTTATCCAACTTCGCCCTTATTCCAGGCTCCTCTCCCCTCCAAAAATAGAGGAAACACATCGTGCGTAGGCAAACAGCGTTGGTTCCTGTTCTGTATCCGTCGTGTCGCATGGAGAGCCGCCGCTTTCCTGCGCCTCCCTTTTGCTTTCCGCGTGTCGAATCGCGGCCTGAATGGTGGAAAAGGTGCCGCACCTTCGTAGGTTATAAATCTAGCCAGGCCCTCCCTGTCCCACCTTTCTCTCCTACAGCGGTCCTAGGGGGTCTTAGAGCGTGTGTGAGGTCCCCTAAATGGTAACAAATGTCTTCGAAATGCCAACAATGAGCCGCGAAGCGGTTGACATCCGAGAGCGCATTTTATTTTCCTGTCAACGCTCCCTCGAGGTGGGACCGAGGGGTGGGAACATGGTTGTCTATGGTTTTTGTTTAACGTTACAAACGAAGTTACCATCTGATCGTTATATTGGCTAGCCTCTACGATCGTCTTCTTATAGCTCTCAAAAGATAGGTTTCTAAATGGTACTCATTTTAACACTAGATTTACGGATACTTCTTGTATATCTATTTGTAATATGATATATTAACAGCTGAGAGGGAAACAGACTAGGTAGATTAAATAGAGGGAAATAGATTAAAATAGATTAAATATTAACAAAAATTGCTAAGAATAATAGTAATTGTCTTTGCAAATCTTCGCCACAATATTAGATGTCCAATTAAAAAATAAAAACGCTCATCAAATTACTTAAACCTTAATTATTCTAATGTAGAAATTACAAGCGCAAATATTGCTGAACTAAAATTATCATTCGCAAAGTAACGATGATCGAGATCACCGTTTAATCCAGATTCAACGAAATCGAAGCGAATCGAGCCGGAAACGCGTCGAAAGTTTGCTCGCAACGGAAAGAGAGGTTTGACTTGCATAGGGGGACATATAATTTATCTTGTTGTCAGCGACGGACACAAGGGCAGAGGACGTCGATGGGGCAAGACTGTCAACACGGGCGACAATTTCTGGTGCGCCGACCCGGTCGACCGCTATAATGCGCGGTTCTTCGAGTACAAATCAGGGCACGTAGGGTACTCCTCGGAATTGTAAAGGAGTCGCCGCCCCGAGGATCATTAACCGCGAGCACGGTGGTCTCTGGTCCACGGTGGAAATCGCACGGAGGAATTTTAAGCTCAGATCTACGGATTACGCAGGACCGCTTCCGTCTTTCGCTCGGCGAAAAAAAGGGGAAAAAAGGAAAAATTAAAACGAACGTCGACTGGGAAGGCTGTCACGTGTTTCATAATGTTTCTCGAGCGGCGAAATTATGTCCGTCGATAAACTCGTGTTTTTATTCATCCACGAAGCAGTATTTTTAAACAGTGGCCCATGAAATCGATGGCACGTTTTATTGGAATAATCGATCGCAATATTATATTGTTTTACGTTCTGGTAAATATATATTATAAAATAAATTGGTTAGTGTATCTTATTCCTTGATTTATATATCTTAGAGATAGATATACAAGAAATGTTCATGAATCTAGTGTTAAAACAATTCTCGTTCGATTAATTTCATCGCGCGCTACTTGGGAACGTTTCGATATCGTGTTTCCGGCTTCTATAAAAATTAAAGTCACACGTTCCCATTAATAATCGCCATGCTGATTCAAGCGTAATTTGTCGCTGAATATTTCTTGCTCTCTGTACCTCGAAGGTTTCATCGGAACACCATAATTCTCACAGGTTTCCCGTTCGACGTAATCTTGACTCGACTGCTTTTCATCCGGTTGCCCGAACCTCAACCCGGTTGCATTAATGTTTTTACCGAGCACCGTTCACAGATTACAATCAAACGCGAGCCATTACATGGATCGGTCAGCGTGTTCCCGATCTCAAAAGGATTAAATGCTCACGTGACAAGGAGCAGCTCGCAGCGTAACGTATTAGATGCACGGCTTGATATCAGGTCGGACAGGCCGCTCCTTTTCTTTGACATTGCTTCTCTTTCCGTTCTGACACCCTTCCCCTTCCCCCTCCCTCACGCTGCATCCCTTCCTCGTTCGCTCTCGTTTCCTTCCATTTTTTGTGACCTTATCGTACGAAGATGCGTACGATCGTCCCGCGTGCTTTCCTACCAGATCGTTTCGATAAATCTTGCTGTGGTCAGTCGGTGAAAAAAGTCGTTGACGTTTGTTTGATGTCGTTGCCGATAATCATCGGCCGGCAACATTGTTCGATCGCGTTTAACACTTAGCCAACCGAACTGGAAGACCTTCTATTTTTTTCATAACAAAGCAATGTCATTGATTTTATTTACTTTTGTTATTAGCTAGTCTTGAACTGGTATTGTTTACAGTTCATCAAATGTATTCTCTGCTTTTCCAAAGTACAATTTTTAATCAATTCAACATTGGTCCTAGGCTAACTAATAACAAAAGACATAGGTAGAATCGATGGTACTGCTTTGTTGAGGAAAAAAATGGGAGATCTCCCTATTCGGTTGGCTAAGTGTTAAATTTAATGGAAGGATGGAAAGAGGTGCGCTTGAATCTAGTTTCAGTGATGGCGTTTAACGATGAGGTATCGTTGACGTTAATAGCGATAATAGATTGCCTGTATTAAGGCTGTGCAAAAGTTTTAAGACTTCGACACGAAAAAGGTGCAGAAAAACGAACTAGCTAGGTTTATTGAATCGGAGGAGACTGCATATCGTTTGCAAAATTGCCTTTTCCATCGCCAAATCGTCTCACCGTCATGAAAACGAACAAACGCTCATCGGTTCGCAAGCTGAAGAGCGTAGATCGGTTAAATCAATGTCTCTCGGACTCTCAGCGGCGCGTCGATCATCGATACAATCAATAAGCCTGATTGTGAATCACTTAGCGGCGTTGCTCATCGGGTCGGCTGGTTCCGATTACGTAGGAGGTCGGAGGTTGGTGTAAAGGATCAGAACGGATGCATGTGTACGCATGTAGCACACATGTAACACACATGGAGAAGGATCTGTGAGAGACAGAGCGAATGTGAGAGGGAGAGGGAAAGGGAGAGAGAGAGAGAAAGAGAAAGGGGTGGGTAGGACCCATTAGGCTAATCCCTCGTCGGCGGCCTCGACTAAAGGAACAGAATAAGAAGGAATGAGAAAGCCACAGGCTACGTGTCATTCCTGCTCGCCTGCCGACACCTATACTCGGCCGACACCTTCGTGGCCGGGCCTGTGTAGTACGAGTATATCCGCTCAGAGGTGCTCTCTATCACGACCGATCTCTCGTATTTCTTCGCCGTCCATACTGGAATCCGTCCATTGCGGCCTTTCCCTCTGTAGATCATTCGCGTCACGACCAGGCGACAGCTTTCGAGCGACTTTTCGTAGTTCAACCCTTTGTTCGATCACTTTTTTCGGCGGCCACGCGTGGTGGCTTTGGTTATTTGGCTACCTTACTACTTACGTCTCTCCAAATGTACATTTTTTGCTGAATATAATCGTTGATCTACTAAAATAATTTTGTAAAAGATCAAACGAACGATAATCATACAACATGTGATATCGTGCGAGCAATAGAAATAGTGTGAAACGTTCCAATGAAGATTCAGGTGTTTATTGTAGATTATATCATTGTACGAGCAATGGGGTTCAACTTAATGGGCTTGAAATCATTCGGATGACTTGATATTTTTGTTGACGGAGGGGTGTGGGCAACGACTTCAAAATCTGGTCGTTTGAAAAATACTTGCAATTGCAAAGATCGAGCGAACAACTTAAAAATAGAGTGCCCGTGGCACCTGTTTCGACTGTAACATTGTAAATCAGCGGATGCTAATTTCTTCGTATGAAATACCTGTTTAAAACCTGGCACGTGTAATTTGAACTTAATGATCGGTCAACCAGGGTAACGGCAAAAGTGATAATTACAAGTGTTCACGTGAGACCGCCGGGCCGGGCGCAGGGAAAGAAGTTTGATGGATTAAGTTTTAATTAAAAGGTATTAAACATGAACGACGGTCATTTGCGGGGTCGATGAATGCTCGGGCACGATCTATCGCGATGGGTATCTCTAATTGTGGGGTTCAGTTTTAAAGCGGGCCGTAACACTTCCCCGGGAACGCTTCAAGAGTAGCCCACGGTTTTACACCTGTCCCGTTTCGCATTTTATTAACATTCATCCGCTGATAATCTCGCGTCTAATTAACATACTGCAACGTTAATCATGATTACGGATTAGTTAACAATTAAGTAACGTTAAATATATTTTTACGATCATTTTTGCAAGGATGCCGGTACATGTAAACGAATTTGGTTTCTCTTTAATTCGAGCATAATTACAAAAGGTACGGTGGATATTTTTGTAATTAAATTTACTAAGAACCTTTCCAAGAAACCGAAATATTCTACTTAATTCTAAAATCTTTCCGAATTACCTTCGACGAAAACGAAAATTAAGATTATATTTAAAAATCCTTCTTTTATTACTTTGATAAATTCGCACTTCACGATAATAATTCAAACATGAATTCCTGGTCCCTGTACAGACTGATTAAAGATTAGGACTGTAAACAATATTTTTAGATCCTTTCCAAGATTGTATTGTCTTCGCTTTTGTCGAGCTTACAACTAGTACGTGAAAGAGGCCCAAAAAGTGTACAGGGACAGTGTCGCGGTGCCACGGGGGTCCGCGAATGAGCACCACTGTCGACGTGTGGCAGGCGGTTCGTTTGATCTCCGCGGGACTCTCGCAGGGCCTCACGGTCCCTTTGCCTCTCGCCTCTTTCCTCACATTCTCCAAGATCGAAGGATCTAGCCGTCCTCCCCTCCTTCACCGCTGGCCCCTGTCCGTTTCTCTCTCGTTTCTTCTCTAAAAATAAACGCACGTATAGTACGTGTGCGTCTTCTTCCTCTCGATATTTTGCTTCTCTGTCCATTCCTTCTTCTTCTTCTTCTTCTTCTTCTCGTTCTCTTCCCGTTTCCTCCCTCGCTCGTGCAGACTATTTTTATTTATGAAGCCCCATCCCTCTCTACGTCGAATTCTCTCCCTGGGCCCCCTCCCCACTTCTTCTCTCGCGGCAACGGGCCTGACGGTCGGACTTTTAAGACTTCGGAACACCTGTACTGCTAATTCCTCCTTGTCTACCTGTATCACTCACGGGAACGAATTCCCGCCTCGTGTCAACGGGCGGTGGCTCGTTGTCGTCCTCGATTGGGCCTGATGCCCATCGCGCTTGCAGCGGGATTTCGTTTCGAACGATCGACGTCCCCTTTTTTAAATCTTCCTAATTCGTGTGCGTTGCGCTCCCCTTTTCGCTGGTTTCTCAAGCAATGCGATTCTCTGGCCCAAGTATAGTAGGCGCAACATCGAATCTTGTTTTAAATTCCGAACTAGTGTAACGTTAGATGTAAATTTTAAATATCATGCTTGAACATTAAAGGTACTTTTCTGTTTACGAATAGAATTTCTTAAAAAGATCCAACTGTTTAATTTTCCCTCGAAACGCACGAAAGAATGCAATCGTGTTCAATTACGAAAAATTGGTGAATTGATTCAACAGTCAGCTTGCTCCCTTTCGGGTCACCTCCGTGTTTCTCCGTTAGCAATGCAATCGCGCGAAACTGTAAGAAGGAAGTCACGAAAAAGGGGCGGGGGATGGGGCTCACGGATCGCGAGCGAAATGAGAAAAAGGAGCAAAAGAGGAGGAAGGAGAAGATGAAGAAGGAGAAGAGGGATAATGCGTGCCCCGTAAGATATTGACACTCCTGTAATCCGTTTGTCGGACGTGTGGGCAACCTGGCTAATCCTGCTCACGCCCACCGAAGATTAAATCCTGAAGGCTTCCCGGCTCATTCAGGCTAACTTGGCCTAACCGACGACGTAGGACCGGACTTAAGGTCCCGTACATATGTACACTCCTGTTCATAAGTATTAGGACACTGGTCATAGGACTTTTTTAACTCTGACATTCGTCACACTTCCTTTTCATTTTTGCGTAAAAATCAAATAATTACGCAGCAAAACAACAATGTAATTTGCATCTATTTCTGATTTTCGATAACCTTCGATTTGTCAATGTCAAGTTCACATTTGATAGTCTTGAAATAAAAAAAATTGTGTTGTCACCCGATGAAATATATCATGTAGACAGTGATAATTCTACAACAATATGTAGTAAGCGGATACTAATGACTTTGAGGCCATTTGGACGGTATGTTATAATATTACAACGATATGCATTTAAGGGGTAATTCTTCATAAGCGTCCTAATACTTTTGAACGGACGTGTATGCGTACGCGTCGAATTTCGTTCATAGACACAGCAGACTAAAAGCTCTCGATGCCCTTCGACGATGGATCGACGATGGATCGTGCGATCTCTTGTTTCGTTTTGTCTTCCGCTCGCGATAGCTCCTCACACCACCGTCCCTTCGTCTCCTTTTATTCTTCGGGGATCCCTCTAACCCATCTCTTCCTCTCAATCGCGTTTCTCAACCCGGGGAACGAATAATTAACGCCCCGATGACGTGCGACGTCCTATGACGGTGTATTTTTTCGGGAAGCCCCGTGAACGGTGACAGTCGGGTTTTGAATTATGTGATTGCGTGCCGGGGGAGAATTGTTCTGCGACCCTGGCGTTTTAGTGGTCGAATTTGGGCCCAGTATGTTGGTGGGACAGCAGTCTTTTCAAGCTCTGATTTTTCAGACTGTTGGTATAAGACTTCATCGACGATAGTTGGCAAATTTTTAGATTAGGGATTTTTATCGTGGAAAGTTAATGTTTATTTATTGAATTCTGTAACACTTTTGTACAAATATTGCTCACATACTTATTTTTATCGTTATTATGGTGGAACACTATTTATCGATTAGCACAAAATACGAATTTTATTTATCGTGCTATTTATTCTTAATTATTTAATTTATTTTCTTTGACTCTTTGGTCCTAAACTTTTGTCCGTTACTCTAGATCCGAATAGAATGGTATGATTAAAACTGTGACCTTTCTTTGCATAATAAATTTTATATTAGTTTATCGATACAGAAGGAATATTGCTAATTTTGCTATCGTCCCTATTCTAATGCAGAAGCTAGTAACGAAATAGGTTTATCGCTTTCACGCGAGCAACGTCTTTACGTCCTTAATGAATAATATTAATGCGTGGCCGCGTACTCACCGCCGCCTAATATGCCATTGATGGTGTAGTCCTTTTTTCCATCGTCACCAGGTCGTCCACCGCGAAGTAGCCTGCTGATGGAGCTGACACTCGGTGGATCCGAGAAACCCTCCTGTTCAAACGAAATATCATCATCCATGTGGGGAGAAAACGTAAATTCTTTATTTTAACACCTCAAAGTTGGTTAAAATCTTTTTATAGAATAGGCGACGAAAGATTATGGAAATAAACAGCGCGCGTGATACTTAATAAAGTTCTATTCCCATTCTATGCGAGTTACACGTTTTATGAAAAAAGATTAGATATAGAGAAGTGACTTTCCTTAGAATCTGAGATTGAATTAATGACTTATACATCTCGAGGAAGCGAACTTATTAATTGGAAGTGAAATTTGAAAAATTATACGAAGCGAAGGAGCTCCTATTGTTTGGGTTAGGTTCGGGTTATTTCAATCTTCTTTTTCTCATTTTCGTTATTAATCCGCGAGAACAATGCAAGTTCCCTGCCGGCGCACCGTGATGGCTTGCACTTTGCCTGGCATTTGCGATTTGCGAATGCAGCTTACTGCACTACAATTTCGCCCGATCATTTTCAAAGCAAAATATACATTTTGTGCCGCTGAGATTCAGCGTTATTACACATCGCGCTGGTGCACCGTTATATCTAAGTATTTACCACGCTTGAATTCTTCGATGGATGAATGGTTGCATAAACCGTGGAACCCTTTTGCAGAAGCGAATTTTCTGAAGTTTCGGGATGAATTTACGTTTTCGAAAATTTTTTTCATTTATTTTCGACTATTTCAACCAGTTCCCTCGATGTAAGCCGTTAATTAACCACAATCTATCTAATATATTTTACACATCGTTCGAGTATACGTCTAATATTCATCTCCCGGAACAAGTAACCAATTATCATACCATTCGATAAATCTCTATACGAAAAATTACCCAATCTAAACTTTACGACTAATCCTTCACTTCACCTCTGTGTATTTCATAACAGCGGCACGTAGCTGGCAGGTAATTGGCCGGTGTAAAAACCATGATTTCCCAATCGGTCATTACCAGAAGCTAATCACGCTCAACGGGTCTTTTATCAAGCTCATGAATACAAAGTTCTGATGCCTCTGCTTGACTTTCGGACAGATCGATAGATCAGGGTCTTCTGTATCTGTTCCCAACATTATTCGAACATCTGAACCACCTTCTACACCTCCATTTCTATTTCTATTTCTATTCGAACAATCGAAGTTTGATGTAAAAGGAAGCGATAAATCTACAGTTAGAAAATTCCATCGCCCTGTCTGCATTTGAACTTCTGTATTTAAATCGCGCGCCATTACTGTTGCGTTTCATAGGCCGTAAATGTCGATAAATTTTTCGCTCTCGAGCCCTCGACAGGGCTGTTGACCATCAAAAGGGAACCAAAGATTGTCTTCAATTAATAACAGAGATAAGTCATCGGCGAACACGTTGCTAACGGGAAACAGCGTTAGGCAATCGCGCAACGCATTGATCTACGCGTTATTGGCGTATAGATCCCGACTACCTAACGATCCACATCGCATCGCGAGCCAACAGCATCTCGAGTCGTGCCACACCTAGCAACGGCCTGAAAATCTGTGAAAATCCCCCGGCTACGTGTCCGCTTATCGATCCTGCTTATCTCATCGACCGCGGATGATCTGTCGATCGGGAGATAACCCGGGGATCGAAGAAAACCGAGAAATCGGTGGTGGTGGGGCGAAACGAAGCGATAGAGGACGGAAGAAGCAGCTCTTCAAAGGTGAACGCAGAAGAAAAACGAAGGGTAGACAAAGAGAGAAAGAGAAGGGTGGGCAGAGGGGAAGAAGTTAGAGTGTCTTAGGGCGAAGGTGAAGGAACCGTGTCTTCAGGTTCGACGAAGATCGAGAACGGGGGAGAGCTCTGACAGGAGGTAAAAGGTGCCAGGGGGGGTGAAGGGTGGGAGGTGAAAAAAGCGAAAAAGGGGGTCGTCGGTGTCGATGGCTATCTTTCGGATCGGCGATCTCAGAAACAATAACGATCCTTGTGCCGTTGGTGGCGGTCGAGGCTTTAGGTCCCGGGCGATGACAGCGGCAAAGAGAGAAAGAGAGAGAGAGAGTCTCCTCTGTCAGAGGGAACGACTCCGGATGGTGGACCAGAGAAGGATGGACGACGCCCCCGGGTCCTCGGGCCCAGGAACGCCCCCTTCCAACATTAAATGCCGTATTAATGCCGGCCACGACCGCCTGCTTCCACGACTGTGCAACGGCGTACGCGTTCTCGAAACCGTTTTTCCTCTCTCAGTCTTTCTCCTTCTCCTTCTCCTTCTCCTCCTCCGCTGCCCTCCTGTTCGCCTTCTCTCGCTTCTGGTCGCTGGTCCCTCCGTAGATCCTCTTTGTCTCAGTTCTACGAGACGTTCTCCCCTTTCGCGCTTCGCAGGATTTATCTCTCTATTGGCGATCGCTCTGGGTACGCGTCGTGCGGTTGGATCCGGGGGTTTCTCGGGGATGATTGAGAACCTCTTGGTGATCCTTGTTTCCGTTGTGGGAGAGATAGCTTGGAAGCAACTGCTACCGCCGCCGGAATATCTCGATCAAGAGGTTTCGGTGGTCAGTGGTCTTGTTTCGACGTGGTCGGTTTTGGATCGTCGGTAGATTTGGCAGGTTTGAGTATGGTTATTGGGATTGGTGAACGCGAAATTTTCAAGGATGCGTATATAGACTGTCTCTATATCAGGAATACGCTACCATTTGTATCGATCAGTTACCGTATTCGAGCCGAACAGTTAACTGAATTAATCTATAAATTTGTTCAACGTTCAGTCCATTGACCTAGTTTCATTAGAGTGTCCGTTTAAGATCTACCCTTTACTAATCGATAATCGAAAGCCTAAACATTCATACTATCGCATCTCTGATCCTTCTCTCCATCTTTCGACAGCCGCAAAAATTACCGCTATCTTTCTCTGTATCAGCGAGCGCAGTTTCACTCGGTACGCCGTATCCGCGGCGATGTTTGCGACTTCTCAAGCTGTCGCGATAAAGCCGCGCACACGGAAGAGGCTATTCTTGGAAAAGTCGTTTTGCATACTCGAAAATCGCGTCACGAACGAGGGAGCGTTACGCCAATGAGGCGTGGGTGAAGGCGGCGGGCAGTAACGTATTAAAGGACACGCGAGTCGCCTCGGGGCGCTCACGTACACCCCTGCCCACCTCGTGCACGCCTCGTGCACAAGATTAAAAAGCCCCACTCACCAGCGATCTCCCGGGAGATAGGGGGACCCTGCGGAAACGTCCACCCCCGATCGAGAGGTCGAGCGACGCCTTTCGATGCGTTTTCCTCTACGGAAAACTGGACCCGCGAAATTGCCACCTTCCCTCGGGGCGAGAAGCGTGTCACGCTTTGGGAGTACCATTATCGTTGGACGAGTAGCTTCGCTGTGGGATACGTCGTATGTGTTCACGCGAGATTTTCTATTAACGGTGGTAAAAGTTCGCTCGATTAATCCTCGACTTTCTGACTTAAAATTTCAGTTTGAAAAAAAATTACAGTGATTTGCAAAAATTGCTACCGAATGCGTCCCTTTGTTAATACTATTGTTTATTTAACGGAGATTTAGTAGCTGGAAGACTAATTAATAACATGAGTAAATTGAATTAATGGCAGAGGAAAGAATGGGAAACCTCCCCATTCGGTTGGCTAAGCGTTAAGATTGCAGTCGAATGTTAATCCGATTAATTAGGTACTAAAACCGCGGTTTCGTTTGATAAAAGATGTCTTACCTTTAATAATTTCTCTCTGATCTCCCACGAGAAGATCCCAGGATTGTCCCTCTTCATTTCCTCGATTCTCGCCTCGATCTCAGGGGTCGCCACCCTCGGTTTGCTACCACCGATCACGCCGGGCCTGATGGAGCCGGTCTCCTGATAACGATTCAAAATTTTCGAAACACAGCCGTGAGAAACGCGTAGCTGCCGTGATATAACGCATGGACGGATCCCAGCGGCTGCCATATGAACAATTTTATTCCGGATGTGATTCGGTAGAGGCCGACCGTTGATGAAGACGCCACCAAGCTGATTCATGCGTCCCTGCCCTGTCGAAAACATTTTATCATTCGTTTATTCGTTTAGCTTGAACGTTTCAATCCATGCTAGGCTATGAATCAGTTCTTAGTCTCGGAGAGAAACGTATGCAAATTATTAGGCGCTATTAGGTTCAAATTAGATAAGTTATATCTGTCTTTTCTTTTTAATTATTCTAGCAGAGGGCTGACCCTCTGATCGATTCAGAAACCTTGTCATGTAATCGAATTAAGTGAGATTCCGTTGAAATTGTTGCTTCTAATTTCTATCACAGCATCATACGTTAAACTATCCAACGAGGGCTTTCGAAAAGACAAAAGCAAAATTCAAACGACGAAGGTCCGTAACCGAGGGGCCATTAAATGGTCAAAGACAGAAGTCGCTACGTCTAACGGACTCATGGGTGTGCTTCTATCGCCGGGAAGATTAATAGATATACACAGGCTAATCCATCTCGATTGTTCGACACAGTTGCGGGGATCGCGCGTGGATCTCTTCCAGGGTCAAAGAATATTCAATTACGCGTTCAGCAAACGGAAGATCGGCGAGAAGGAGGCGTGATTTCGCGGCGGGGCGGTGGAGAAAAATGATCGGGGCCACAATTGCGGTGATTGGGCTTGAAATTAGCGGCTGAATTCGCGTGCGAGGCGCAAACGCGAGACCGGATAACGGGGAACACCAGAAAAACGGGCCTAACGACCGTGAAATTGAAGAAGTTACGCTCGCGGGAGGGCAGTTTCCGAGGCTTCCACCCTTTTTTTCGCCTCGCCGACGAAAAAACGCTTCGATAATCGTTAGTCGAATTAGCCAGCCTACTGTAAACGATATTATTTTCATTATCACGCTCCGTTATGCTGCCTCCGATTAGCATCGTTTTGCATCGGATTCGGCGGTCCAGCTATGGAATTTAACATCGTTATTGTTATTATTGTATTAGCGAAACGAGTTACATACGAAAGTTTGGAATCGCTTTTAATAGTCGTAGTCGCGTAAAATGTGTGTCACACACTTACGACTAGGATAGTATACAGTATTGTACGAATCAATGAGAACTCTCGTTTTATTTTATTTTACCGAAAAAGATACTTCCTCGATCATAAAATTGATTTCGAGTAATTTTGCTGCGCTGACTCTTTAATGACAAATATCTCCCTCTTTGACGTTCATTAACTTTTTGCGTAACAATGTGAGAGTTTCAAGCAATCGTGATCACGGTAATTTCTACAAAAATCTACTTTCGAGAAGAAGGAAAGCGCGTTGTTGCAGGAATATATAGAACTCGATTATGCTGCTCTTCTGCGACTCTTATGTCACGGGATGAAAGTTAGCAGCTTGTGCAAGGGATTACGCAAAGTATGGATTTCTAATGGCCGACGCTGGCGAGTTTACGCATTAACGACGTACAGGCCTGTTGGCAGAATGTTGTTGTCGTTACCAATCGTCCACGATGTTGGGAAATCGGTCAGTTCCAGTGGTCGAAGACTGGCATGTCAATTACGAGAGCGTCGGCGATGTTCATTTGGAGAAACAAATGATGTTTCGGTGGTTAGAGCAGCTTTTTAGTTGTGATGAATGACTCGAGTCGAACGGTAGTAGGCTTCCAGTGTTCCATTTGGAATTGCAATTTATTAGGTCTATGCAAAAGCGCTCATCGCTTTTAAATTGATGGCGCTAAAAAATGTTGCATCTTTTGGTACTTCTGATATTTAAAATTTTTTGTTTTTATGCAAATTTTAATTTTTATGGATGCAGTTGAAGAAACAGATATTTTCTGGGATACTTTCTGTTCTGATACATATTTTGACTGTTTAATACAACATTTCTATACTTGGATTTTCTATAAATGTATAAAATCCGTCAATCTGTTAATAATGCTACAGTTACAGAAGGTAACTTATTAGTACACGTGCTATATGGGGGATTGAACTTATTGGTTCATGAGAAATGGTTTTCCTTAAGGCAACGCAGGTGGTAGCTTGCATAGAGCAACGGCATCCTACGAAAGACGGTTGAAAATGATATCTCCGTTGCTATTCCTGATGGGATTAACATTCCTCATACATCATACGGGAAGTGATTTGTAACGTGGAAGGTGCCTAATCGAATACTATTATTTCATAGTATCTATAAAACATCAATCATCTTATACCGTCACTATCCCAACACGAATGAAACTTGGCAATTCAGTTAACTTAGTAAAACTGATTAAAATAATCGAATCATTAACACTACCCTCAGTCCTTAAAGTTTATCATGGAAAAATGTAAATAACTGCGTTACATTGTCACAGGATAATAACTATCATTCGCAAAATAAGCTAACTGAGTTATTTCTCGTTCGAGAACACCGAGTAGCACCAAGTTTATTCATTATCCGAAACAATTATTGCCCAACACCTGACCAATTAGCTCTGCCGTGACGAAAGGGTTAACAGACATCTCAAAGGCACACACCGGAATCACACGCGTTCCAGCCAAGCGGAACCCGTACCAACCTTGAAACGGGTATCCCCCGAAGATGGGACTCATGCCGCTGGTGACGTCCATCTCTGTCTGCGGGTTTCCGTGCCTCCGGGGTTCAGCGTTGCACTAGATCCTTGACTTCCGTCACTCACCGGTTCCCAGCCTCGGCGGAGACAAACACAACTATCCGTTTTCACGAAGCACAAAACTGTGCGGCTACCACAGGCAGGGGCACGCGAGACCGGCACCGTTGGCCCGAGGCGAAACGACTGTTCGTAGCGAAACGACAGTGGAGGCGGAGGACGGGGGAAGGACAGACAGGGCGCATCGGCGACGGGGGCAGGGCACGCGCGCGAAGACGAAAGAAAAAGGGGTCGTGCGGGACGAGGGGCAGGAAAAACGGGGAGGAATGAAAATGGATGGAAAAATTGGCCCCGGAAAGGGGAGAGATCGTGCAGGAGGAAGAAAAGGAACAAGCAGGCAGTGCGCGTGGCTTTCGTTGCGAGGGGTACCACTGCAATAACGTGTCAGTTGGGCCACCGGTCCCCCCGTGTCCCTCAGACTGCCTTACCGAGCAATGGGTGGCTCTCTCTTCTTCTCTCACTCTCGTTCTTGCTCTCTCTCTGTCTCTGTGCCTCTCTTTGTCTTTGTCCGTGCCGATTGCTAGGGAAAAGGGGAACTCGGTTGACGCGTTGGGACTGACGGCCTCCTAGAGGGGTCCTATCAGTTGGCCACGCCCTGCTAGGTGGTTGGCAAGCGATCGCTTCGCGGTGGGCGTTCCCTGTCGTGGACACGCCTCTCGAGGATCGCTTCGATACTTACTGGACGAACAACGGTGGGGTTCTTGTTTCCGCTGTAGGACAAGGGAGGCCTGGCAGCCTGGTTTCCGTGTTCGCAGGAGGCTGGGATGGAAATCGGTTCGGAGTAGCCGTGAATAAGTAGTAGTTGGCGTAATGAAATATATGCCGGTGATCTGGGCGAATGCTTGGTGTGTGTTCGGGGCTGCTTTTTAAGGAGAAACGTATGGGTGGTTGGGCTGATGCTGTTTAACTGAAACGAAAGGTTGATCGAGTGAGCTGGAACTGTTTTCGAAGTAAATTATGGGCGGGGGAAGAAAAATAGATTACGGAGGATTTAGTGTAAGGATTTATTCCTCCTCTTTCGATTTTCTAGCCTTTATACAAAGCTCATCGATTCTGTTTTACAATGATAATTAAGTGATAGCGACAACAGTAATGATTCAGTCATTGACTACTCATTTTTGTAACGACTAATTTCGTAAGGTTCCAAAAATTATAAGACATAATTTTCATGTATCTATTGAACTCTATAACATCAAATACGCTTTGTCTGAATGAAAGATTGCTTGGAAACAAGTTTGCTTTCGTGCGGATTTCAATCTCAAGTTTCCAGCGAGAAAGTCATTCGAGTTGCATGGAAACGATAAATATTTACAACCGTCACTGTCTGATAGTAAAATCATAATGAACGCATGATGGGCCGGTATAAACTTTTACGGAGACCTTTACTTGCCAGAACAGAGCCGCTCCTATGCCTGTAAATCTTCCCGCACGGTAGCAAAACGGACGAGCAACGGGAGATCCTGCGAGTGCACGTGAACAGTGTCCTCGTCTTGAACATTGGTGTGGTCCTGAAGGACACAGTCGAACATGGATGCCTGTGAATACTAGTCCTTCCTCGACATCAGACCCTCCGAAGATTTACGGTCCACCTCGATGATTCGTGATAATTGGTTTATGGTGACGGATAATGGTTCAGTTTGTCTAAGGATGTGGTGCAACGAGGTCCTGGAAAGTACCGTTCATGTTCGCACGTGCTCCTGCATATGTGAGCAATAAACATCTTCCATTCTTCCACTTTTCAGAAAATACATGTAACAAAATTGACCGATGAACCAACTCTCATTGTCTTGTAAACCTTTTTCAACCACTCCAAAAACAGATCCACTTAACTGAATCGTTAAAAATACAATCAAAAGAATTCACCTGATTATCCACCTTTCGTTTAATCGAAAATCTCCCTCATAAACCCTCCAAGTATCACAAATTTTTTGTGAAATGGAAACGATCGGTCAGAGAAGACGCAGGAAAAGGGAAGAACACCGAGACGGGCTTAAAAATGACTAGACAGTTTCGTTTCTCGGGTAAAAGGAGCGTTTCGAACGCGAACTAGCCACGGAGGCAGGCAAGCTTGTCACCGTAACAATAGAGAACGGGCAATCGATGCAACGAAATCGGCTAATCAATTTCTTCCGCGTTACAGCGTGCCGGCTAGTCCACTCTTTGGTCTCCGGGCCCGCGTGACCTTGGGGCTTCCGATTGGGACTTTCTCTCTTTTCGTCCCATCCTTCTGTCCCCGGCTAGGTGCTATCGGCACTCGACCGCAGTTCACGGCGAATTTACCGCATCCTAGACAATGCGAGTGCACCTCCGGACCACGGAAACATCGGGCCCCGTTTTGTCTACGCCGCGTGGACAACTACACGGAACTAATAAGGCTTCGCAACACCTCTTTCTCGTATCCGACGCACCGTCTTTGGATAATTTCACAATGGACAGCTTTTTCTGCGCGTTAAACGGGGCAGGTGTTGTCCGTTGTTGGCTGGGCCTGGTTCTGGGACGGTGATCCTGATTTTATCTGAATTAGGTATTGACTGTTTCTTCTGTTCACGGGTTAAGTGGACCGGTATGGGACTGGTGTTGGGGTATTAGGGTTGGTTAAGCATTGGGAGCGAAGGAATTTAATCGGTGACGGTGTTGATCGTTGTATTCAGCAAAGCTTCATAGGGCCCAAAATGAATTTGCTACTGTTTCGTTTTTCGCTTGCATAACGCATACGATAGTTCGGTGCACCGCGCAAATGGGATTTTATTGTTCTCATTGGTTATTATATATAGTTCCATAAAAGGAAAGATTAAACGTTTTGCATAACACTTAACTAATAACCGGGGCCCTTAAACGCGACTATCAGTATAGTTCTAGGGCAGCGGCCATTAAACGGTCGCATTAAAAATTCTGATGGTGCCGCGCACGCATCTCTCACCCGGTTTAACATAACAACGAGTCCGGTCTTCTTGTGGGTCCACCCGCGCGGGACAACGAAGAAATCCGTCCCTTCTCCAATTTTTCGTCGGGGCCAGCAACGGGCCTGGAAACAATGTGTGTTGGAAATCGGTGTGGCTCTCGCCACAGGCATCTTTGACAAGCAGACTGATGTCGGCGTATCACTCATCAAGATTTATCGAGACTTAGACTAATTGCCGCTTTTAATAGAAATTCGTGCGGCCTTACAGAGGGCCTACTTAGCGGGTCGACCCTTCTACGATGCTTTCGTCCATTTTTTTTCCTTCTCTCTCCTTTTTCTTTTCCAACTACGTTCCAAGTCAAACCGACCGACGCGTTGGTGAGAAAAAAGCTGATTCAACGAACGATTATCATGGATAACACGAGGGGAATCGCGTGAAAAATTGGCCGGGGCATCATTTAGGAAGGATGCTTCTTGTTACAACCGCGGGACTTATACCGCTGTTCAAAAGTTCGGATACACGTGTCGATGAAACGATTCCTCTCATTTTCGTATTTCAATTGTATTGCTTACCATTTATCGTATTTCACTTTACAATTATTCGTAGAAAACGTACCGGAGTGTGGGATAAAATGTACTTGTATGAGAATAGAATAATTGATGTATTCAAAAACTTTTGAATGGCACTGTACAACATGGTGATTAACGCGTGAAGCCAAGCGACAAGGTGTTATGTATATGGAGGTTTCAATAAGCTAATGAGATTTTGTTTTAGTTAATGTTAGGGGTAGGTAATGGGCGGAAAGGTGAACATGTTGCTTTCAAAATATATATATAGGGTGTTCCATTAATGAGGTAATGAAATGGCCATAAAAGAGATGATTCCTTATGAAAAGCTAAGATTAAATGTAGATTATTTTAATAAGTGAAATTAGTATGGTAAGTTAGAGATTTAATAATCCGAATTTAATGTAATCTCTAAGTTAGGAGTGACATTTACACACTTTCATACTTCTCACAGCAAACACTTGGAGATTCCGCTTTTATAACAAGTGTTTCGTACAATTTATTCCGGAAATAGTATTTCAGCTGTTTGAGAAGCATCCTAGAACGAGTTATCAGGAGAAAGCGTGAATTCCTTCCCTAATTGAAAACTGAACGTGGGGGTTGCCAGCCTGAATAGCCGCGTTCGTCTTCAGTTTTCGACCGTAGCTTTGTTAAACCTCGTTAGACTTCCAAATGCTCGAAATGTCTTCCTGATTGCCTTATTGACCGGATGAATGAGCTCTTTGCATAACTTTGGAACTGGGACACCGTCAGAAGTCGACCACCCGGTATTCAGCCGGCACTGGGAAGAAAAGAGCTGTTTCTCGATGTTTTTTCGAACGTGGCCACAAAATTATGTAAAATCCTCCGTTTGCTGTGCTTCGACCATTGTTCGCGTGCCCTCGTAAATTATTGGGAGCCTTTCTTCCTGAAAACCCGTAACCATAAGCGAATTTATTCATGGGCCACGTTTGCTTAGAATAAGAAGATTCTTAGGGAGTAGCTCGGAAGCTGTACATAGCGAGAATAACGAAGATAATCGTCGAAATGAAGTTTAGGGATAGATTAAAATACTTTTAGGTATTATTTGAATGAATCGATATTTTCTTCAGGATCACGTATTTCAATATACATGGTGGTTCAGTCATTTTATTACATTTTTTATTTAATCAAGATGTTATAAGTTATACAAAGCTATAAATTGTACAAAGGGGAATATTCGTCAACAAAATAATTAAATATTAAAATTGCAGTCGAATCTAAATCTAAATAATTGAACGTTAAAATTGATAAAACTCGTAGCTTAATGATTCGATCAATTTCATGTCTCACTGCACGAATCACTCTCACGGCGACAATAACTTCTGCATTCCTAGGGTCGAAGCTAGTATACGCAGATGCCAACTCGATTCCGTTCCCGAAAGGGCGTTTTTAGAGGAGAAACGGTCGTAAGCCATAATCCGTGGCGTCACATAATTTACATAAAATTAGCCGATAAGTTCTCGCTAGCAAGGTGGCCGTATCCCAGACGCGCCGGCACCTTTGAAGGAATTAGTCTTATTGGGCACAAAATTGGAACAGAGGACCCTCTGACCTCGTGCGCGGGGCGTACGGCCCATAAGGCCGCATAAGGCTCCGCCACCAAGGCCCATAAGGCTCGACCGGACCTCGGCTCGTGTATAACGAGCTAAATCATGCTCCTAGAGCTGCTCGCTTCTGCAACATTTTCGCGTTGCACAGTTTACGCTAATACATCAATAATCAGCTTCCACTTTTTTGTCCAGCTATTTTTCACTTTATTTTCTCGTTTCATCGTTATTTTCCTTTTATTCTGCTTCCCTTATCGTCACACACTATTCAACAGCTGTTAAAGGAAATAAACAGCCTATAAAGATATTTTTATTTATTACATAAGAATTTATTATATTTAATAAGAATTCATCATATTATTTTCTGCATGCTCTACTCGGTCTCGCAATTGCCTTAACGTTAGCAGCATTCGGATCATGGGCTTGGGTTAGGTTTGGATTAGGTTCGTGAAAGCAATCAAATTTAATATTGTAACAACTACATTCTGATTCACGCTATCTGGTATTATTTGTCGGTGCACGAATAAATGTGCCGGCGAGGATCGTAAATTGTTCGTCGCGATCGGAGAGGATGCAGAAACGAGAGTGCTTTATGCGACACGTTTTGCAATAACATGAGCGGACATAAGGCCGCAATCCTGAAGGTGTTCAAAGTGACTCGTTCCGCTCGCGGTAGCCATGGCCCTGAACGTAAATTCGTGATACTCAATACCGGTGTTGGACCAGAGTGGAGTTTAAGATATGTGACGACCCTTGGCATCATACGCATTCTCTATTTGCAAGATGGATTCCTCGCTCGTTTCGACGAAACCACCCGCGAGCACGCGCTCTTGCAAGATTAATATCTGCTTACCTTTCCTGTTCACGACGGAAATAATCGGTTATATGTGTGTCACGCGAAATTGCTTCGACAGTATTCGCGAATTCCTGGCACAAAAATAGAATTCGCCAGGGAATGTACTATATTTAGTACTGCTATATTAATTGAAGTATCTGCTATTGAATATAAAAATATATACCGTATAAAATAAATAATTCACTTAAAATAGCTACTAAAACATTTTCAACGTTAAATATAATTTTACTTATTTCAATTGATCTAATATTTTATTCAAAATTATGGAGGTTCGATGCTTAGGCACACGGTAGCCTAAGCATTCGTTATTTAACCTTTTCACTCCTGTCGGGATATATTTATCCCAAATACTGTTCGAAAAATTTTAATTTTTATAAACTGTATTGAAATAGCATTGGGATAGAATATTTTAATAGTATATGTATCTGCTATCTATTTGACAAATAATGACATCTAGAAAAAGCGATGTTAACTAAAAAAAAATAGCTTCAAGTGAAGCCATTATTTTTTGCTAAAATAAAAATTTAAAAAATCAGAAGTGAAAGGGTTAAATACCTAGTATACTCAGAGCTTCGACGTTCAATATATTTATAGCTAGGTATCGGTTTTCGAAGTACGTAAAAGCATCATTTTCGTAATTCTGCGAAACATCTTCGCAACTTATCGTGTTTCCAGCTTTTATCAATTAACAAATGATTCAAGAGTGGCCTGTTCCCGCTCAGGAAACACTTGAATTGTTATTCCAGCGTAACCCATAGCGAAGTTCTGTTCAATTGGCGAACGACGTACGTACACGTGTGCACGTATGCCTGTGCGCAGCGGGCAAAGCGAGAGGTGCAAAAGGTTGTAAAAAGAGTTAGAAAAGGAAACGGTAATCCGGCATATCGGCGTACACGCGTGGCTATAAAGGTACTTCGGTAATGGACTTTCAGCCGGCCGACAAAGGGTTTTATTTAAATAACTCGCGGCAGGCGAAACGGCTCATTCGAAAATCCGGGGACGCCCGAGTAATATTGCACCCTCTTATTATTGCCGTTGTCGTCAAGCTGCGTGTCGTGATCGTTCGACGAAGTAGCATTAATTTGAATATTGACAAAGCTTTTATTAACCGGAGCTTTAAGTATAATGCGATAAACCGGGTGAACGACGCGACGGCAACGTGGCTGATTGAACGCGAATTTATGGATACGAACGAAGAAATTTATGGATGACGGACTGATTTAGTATAATCGAAAAGGACGAAACAATTAAGAGGTTCGTGCTAACATTATTGCACTGTGCACTTTATTTTATTTTATTTTGCGTCGTAAATACTGTCATTATTCATTCTTATTTTATCTTATCTTACGGACCTTACGCAATATCATTTAAATAAATAAATATCGTACGCATACGGTATGTCATCACGCAGTATGCGAAGTGCTTGTTGATACGTAGAATTTTTAACACAAGTGTTAATTTAAAAATTATCCAATATTTTCTTACGATGTCCCACATAAAACACCCTTTATACGTTTCCAAACCTATCACACCGACGTACGTATTACGCATAAAAGTATTGAGTGTCCTGTTTCGAAACTTTTTTACGGTTTATTCATTCGCAACTGTGTGAAAGCACGCGCCTAACGCCACTTTACTCTACTGCTAATTCATGGCACGGCGAATCGCCGACAAAGCTTTCTTAATAACGAAAGGAACAACAGGACAAGTTAATGTCCCCGTCGAAATTATTTGTAACTTAACGCAATAACCGCGTGGCAGCTATTAAGCAATAGATTCAGAATTATTCACTCGCGAGGCCGAGGTAAGAGGATTTAAAATCACCGACAAAGATTTAGTAACGACGAATGTAAACGCTGGTACAGAGATATGTTTGAGCTGCGGCGAACCTCGGCAACACTCTTTAACCACTGCAGTACGCTTTCAATTCCTTTTTTTTCCCCTCTTTCTCTTTCCCTTTTTTTTTCTTCATCACCGTTTGGGTACTCAATTTGCGGTTTTTTCTTCGCTCGCGCTGAATGAGCATCGGTGCGGTTGAAAGTTGCATAAGTCGATAACGACTGCTAGAATATGCCTAAATTATAAACTAAAGGGTTCAACGGAAAGTTCAATCTAATTGTATAAAACAATCTCAGAATTTGTTTCATCCGATTCATACTTTACAGAACTACTAATTTATTATTTTATAACGTTACTTCATTATTATCCATTAACATTACATATATAACAATGTAAATTTTAAAATAAAATATTGTGTTCCCAAGTTTGCACTTAACTGTTCGATTGAGTCAAATTAAACAGTATTTTTCGGAGGCATCAAATTCCGTTTTATTTGTATGTCAGTGGGTTAAACAGACCAAACAATATTTAGTATTCAATCCTTCAGGAACAGGGTTCTCCGATTTCTGCTGTGAAACGTTAATCTCTTAACACTCCTCTCTCTTCACCTGTCACGTGTACAGGTGAGTTTCGGTACACGTTCGAAATCCGTAGAAGAAACCGATTTATCGTGAGCTCTGAAGAACAAGCGGCATCGTGCAAAGAATCTCGAATGTCGGGAATCGAGTCGGCTAAAGGCAATCGAAGGGGTGTCGTATGCAGCGAAACGAAGTAATCCACTAAACGATCGTTGTCGGTGAGGAGGGCGCGCCGAATGGCCGGAGGAAGTCTAATGAAAGGCACGCGCACTCTGACGGTTCGCCGTGAGAATAAAATAATTAGCTGAGCCGTCCTCCCTCCCCTGAACCCTTCCTCTGCCTCGTTCTCTGTCCGTCCGGAGGGCCCGCGAAACGGAACGAGAGTTGTCGAGGAAGATGGAGCGCGATGGAAACGGGGAGGGTGGAAAGGGGAGGCGACCGCTCGGGCCAGGTGGGTCGTAAAGCCTTAGAATGATGCTCTAATAAATCCCACTGAAAAATTGCGAAGCCTCGGGCTCGTCGAGAACTTTCTTCTACCCATCTTCCTTCTTTTCCACTCCGCCTTCGTGTCCTCTTCTCTTCAACGTCGCCCTTGTCTTTGTCGTGGATCCTCTCCCTCTCACTTTCTCTCTCTCTCTCTCTCTGGACTTCCTCCTTTTATTCTTCTTCTCGTTCCTCCTCCTCCTCTTCTTCCTCTTCTTCCTCTTCTTCCTCTTCTTCTTCTTCTTCTCGTGCTCTCTTCCATGTTGGAGATCCAACACTCTGTGTTCCCTTCTGGGGAGGGTTGCGGCAGTTCAGACGAGAGTTCAGTCTCTTTAGCCGTTCTGTTCCGTTCCGTATTCCTTCGTGACTTTAATGTCTCGGGAAGAAACGCGTTAGAGATGAGTTGTGCGAACGAGACGCGAATGGAGGTCATCTAGCCTTCAACGCGTTAGCTGGAAACGAGCGGCTGGGATCTGTGTTTCTCCGAGGGCGATGGCAAATGTTTTTTCTGAGGATTTTGGTGTGCCTTAAGTACGGTCTATTCCTGGATGACTTTTGGACACGTTTATACTCGAGTAGTCAAACTTAATGTACATATTCAGGAGAAAAGAGAAATTCGCAAACTGCAAATGTTTACTGACTTCTAAATAAGAATTTGTTGCTTTCCCACACCTTCTAATAGCATGTTTGAATTTCCCAAAAACCCAAAGATATACCTACCATTAATCAAAAAGAAGCTCGCGCTAACTTTCCAAACTGCACGATCCCACTCCTAAATCTACCTCAAGCTACTAAAACCACCTTTAAACCTATTCAATCCAACTTAATCCGCGGTTACTCGCACCGGATCAAATAGATCACCGCGATCCGGCTCGCCCGAAAAATGTAGCCGAGCGGGAAGCTCGCGTGCCTCCCATATTTTTTCCCGCAGGAAGCGTGGGCTCCCGATCCTTTATGTACACGAGCCAAGTCGCGCGTTCTTCGATTACGGAGCGTGGAAAAAGCTAAAAAGGAACCTTCGACGCCGAGCCGAGTCCTGCGTTTCGTCACAGTCCGCTTGCTCCGTGAGCGCGGATTGGATTCGGCCCGGTGTCGCCCGCTCGCGACTTCCTCCCATTTACCGATTATTTGCCGTGTACTCCTGTCGGCCCGTCGCCTCTCTTGTCCTCGACCATTTTCGTGGCTCCGTCCACGGAGTGATTTCTCTACGGCCTGCCTTACCCAGCTGCCCAGCACGCCCGTTACGAATCCATAGAACCGAGAAAATCGGGGAACGCTCCCGAAGCTGTCCTCCTCCTTCGCCTTCCTTCTGGGAGTTCCGTCCGACCAGGGACCATGATCGAGGATCGGTTTTTATCGCCTGGCCCGCCGCGAGTAAAACCGGCGATGACGCTCGGGAATCTCACGAGGACTCTAGAGACTTCGATGCCTACGTGGTCGAGTAGGATCAGGTTTGGAAACGTCCTTTGCGACTACTTTTCGCTCTACGACTCTTTCAATGCGGTGGTGTTACCGTGAAAGCTGCGCTATTGGGACTCGTCGTCGGTGATCGATGCGCGACGATTCAACTTACTTCGAACGATTTCAATCAGTTTCAATTTTGCTAAGGTTTTCTTGAAACGGAGAAACATCTTTTTAATACTGCAACTACTAAAACTAATCGGCACGACCGATTAGTAATTTTTTTATTTGAATTTTACGAACTTACCGTAGCACATTTCTTGTGAAGAAATGTGAATAAAAATTTTGTTTTTCCTAATACTACCCTCGATCTAATTTCTTAGTTGCAAATTAATCGTTGGTAGTTCTATCGTTGAGAAATCGATAGTAGGACATTTGTACGAGTCTGTTTTCTTTAATCTCTCAATAAACCCAGTGAACACTTTCGATGTCTAAATTGATCCTAAAATAACACTCAGAGATCGAAACGATCTGCTGTAAGTGGACGGGTAACAACGACACTAGGCAGCACCGATCGGACAGATTTCAGAATCCTGTCTAAGCAAACTATCGTCAAACTGTCTGTAAACCTAACGCTAGTCAACCGGCCAAAGATTTTCTTCCTTTCGCACCGGAAGGGGTATCCGTTTACATGGAAAATCGAGATGACATCCGAGTTGAGAGGCGAAAGAGGCAGGCGAAAAAAGGAGACGTTTGTGGAACAGCGGCAGATTATACGAGCGACCTGTGGCCACGGCTTAACCACGAAGAAGAGATCATCGAAGAAGCTGGCCTGGTCGCAGAGAAGACCCCCCAGCAAGATAATGCGTTCTCTCGCCTCGAGACTTAGCCTGGTCTTAGCCGTTGGATAAGCCGCGAAGCTGACACTAACCCCGTTAACCGTTAGCTCCGTGGCTGGTGACTTTTTAAACCGTTGTTTATTTACCATTTAAGTCGTGCTGGAAATCTCAGTTCTCTCTGTATTCTGTACGAGGAGAAAAAAGGGGTTGCTTCTTCTTTCGCGTTTCGATCTCGACGCCTTCGACAGTTCCATGCTTTCGCAAAGCTGCCTTTTGACACACTTCGCTTAGATTTGTTCGATAGAATTTAAGGTAGCGTATTAATCAAGAAAAGATTAAATTTAAGCTCAGAAAAATTAAGTGACCAGTGGAAAGCGTTTTATGGAATAAAAAAGCTATGGAATATCAATATTGTTAACTAGGTTCAGAAATAAATTTAGCTCAAATCAGAGGAAAGGAATTTATTACATAAAAATTGTTAGTCTGGTTTCTTCGTTAACCAGAAACCTTTATTCGTATAATTTTGTTTGCGAGCCATCCAAATGATTTTTCCTTCTCATTAAAACGATCATTATGTCTGAAAGCGACCTAACCGCTTCACGATTTACCTGGCGACAAACAGATTCGTGTGCCGTAGAAAGTCAACAAACAGCGTCCACGGCGACAAACAAACAGACTCGACCCGTAAAAAAGGCTAAAAAGCAGGCGAATCAAACCGATTGATTTGCCTGACCAACTTTAACGAACAACGTCGAATCCCCGTGTCCACGTCTATATCATCGTGGTAACTGAACGAGACTAATCTAGGCGGGCCGTCTTAACTAGCTTAGCTAAAGCAACAAACGCTCGATGTTACCGTGTCCAAGTTTATCCACGGACCCTTCCACGCACTTTTTCCTCGCGTATTCAACCATGCAGCCTCCTTTTCTGTCCCCACATGCGCTCGTATACAGGGTGTACCGGGGTGAACGATGCGAGCCGGCGAAAAATCGTTTTACTCTTAAAAATAAGTCGAAAGTCAGGAATACAATTTTTTTGTACGATGCTTCGTTTTCCAGATTCAGCATTTTGAAAATTTGTGCAAAATACACGTGCCATTTCATCGATTGCATTATGAGTTACTGAGAGAATGTTCATTATACTTCGTTTTGTAGTTGCAACCACTGAACACAATGAGTACAGTAGTGTAGAGTGAAATTGGGCAGCCTAAAACACGATTAAACGCGTGCGTATTTCACAAATCTTCGAGATTGCTTATCTCGAAAACGAAATGTCATAGGAAAAAATCTTGTTCTACGTTTTTCACTTATTTTTGAATATAGAATGATTTATTGTCCTCTCATCTGGGCACACCCTGTATGTCTCTTCCCGTGAATTGACTGACTCGACGAGCTTCGTTAGGGGTTGAAAAGTGTCCCGTGACTCGACCGAATCTTTCGTTCAACCCTCGACTCTGCTCCACGCTTAAATCATATTTCTGTACCAGCCGTGTTCTACACGCAGGAGAGGATCTGCAGTGAAACCAGGTGACAAGAAAGAGGAACGGATCCTTTGACCCGCTGCTCGACCGACGTCGAAGGATTTTCATGCTTTCGTTACAGATTGTTGCGTTTTCACGCGTTCTCGGTTGCTTTGGGACTGAGATTTGAGAGGTTCGGATATTCAGGATGCCGTATCTTGTGATACGTATCCAGCTTATTGCAATACTTTTGCAATCTATATAATTTACCATGCGAAATTGCGACGTATGCAACATAATTATTTTAACACAACCAACTGAATGGAGATATCTCCCACTTTTTTCTGAACAAAGCGTTGCCATTGATTTTATTGCGTTCATATTGCAAGAATCAACATTTTTACCTTCTAATTGGTACATTATTTTCCTCCAACGTTTCACAGGCTAATTCTTTAACTTAGAGATTCTTTCGAATCTCTTTATCTAAGCTGCAAAACGAGCAAGTGACCGGAGTTAAAAATTACCTTTGTATGATAGCGACCTCTGTCACTAGAATAGACACAATTTTGACAGGACTCGCGGATAATCTCTGCGAGTTTTCATCGGAAAAAGCGTGGACGCGACAGAGAAACCTTTTCACGAAGGGGTTGTAATCCCACAGGCGCTTAAGCTTGTCCCGCCCACTCGGTGTTTTCACATGCTACCAACAGGGTTCCCTTTCGGATTGGATTTCAGTCCTTTCGACCTCGCTGCTTTCGAAATCCTCACGGCCAAAGGCAAATCCAAGAGCGCGACAATATTTTCCAAGAGATTTCACATGGCGCGAGCTGCCCGAGGCGATCGTGCGCCCTTTTTGGAAATCTGGCTTAAGTGGATTTGCGCATCCACCGGAAGAAGTTTGCAAAACTCAGAAGCTGACTTTTAAAGACTTCCAAACGGAGTTGTCGATGTATTCTTCGCCTTTAAAATGGCGGTCATCCTTACCTAGAACTTGTACACCCGTTTGCATTAGATCAGTTGGTTTCGTTCTGAGATTGCTTAGACAAATCGATTGAAAAAATTTAATAATTACTAACATCTGTCGAACAACGATCTTGTTTCAAGAGCGAGGATAAAGCAGTAGGAAGCATACGATTGCAATTTCTCAAAGCTATAAAGCTTGTCAATCTATTAAGTTGATCGATACTTCATTTGTAATTCGATTCGTATTGTTGAATCTTGCCCGTTTTAATATCGTGGCCATGAAATAGAGAATTTTAGGGATTTGGCCTTTGCACGGGGAGACGGGGGGGACTGGAAAGTGTTTTGGGCAGAACTAAGTTCGTAACGCGTGATGACATGCTTACTTATAGCGGTGTTGCTTTAACGCTTTTCGTCTGCCGCCGCCAGCGGGGAATTTGATTAGGTCAATTATATGGCGCTGATCGAATCTTCACGCGAAATTAGATTGGCTACGACGACTACTATGACGGCGTGCAATCTTTTTATCTTGTACCACTTCTTCTACGCTTATTTTCACGCCATGGTATTTATTTCTTTCGCCATTATAGTAAGCGCATCGCAATTTGACGCGAATAGTTACCGACGAAGACGAAATCGAGATGCGTATACTTTTTCGTTGCTACTTTTTTACCCTGCAACGTAACATGTATAATTCGATTTTGCAAACAAGTAAATTTTTACTCACGTTTCTTCAAGAAAATTTGTTTACACATCTCTGCTAAAAATCACAAGTAGGTACCTTAATCATACCACATCAAATCCTCAGCAACTGCCAACATACAGTAGTGGGCAAAAGTCTAAGTCCAAAAGGTCGAAGAAAATAAATAAATTAATTAACAAGAAATAACAGTATAAATAAAACTTGTATTTCATGCTAATCAATATATAGTGTTCTACAATAATAAAATGAATACAATAAAAATGAATAGATAAATAATATTTCCCAACCATAAAATTATATTTTGCAATGTCCTGTCGTCTTAAACTTTTGTTCGCTACTGTTGTAATTTTACACGTCACACGTTCAGAAAATATTTCGCCTTATGTACGATTGGACACGTTTTCCTTCAAACCTGATGCAACCACATCGAACAACCCTCAACAACCCTTGACTAAATCCACGATCTACATGCTCAAGGAACGTGTCGAACGTTTTCAAGCTTCGCCTTATCAACGACCAACAAATAGGCCGTGGTCTAGCTTGTTTCCTCCGCGTGTTTCGGCTTTGACGAGGGGGAAAGGGGAGCCGGCGGCAAGAAAAGGGATTTTTCGGGTGGCGTTGCACGCTGTAACCAGGGTCTTGATGAATGAACCAAGCTTGATGCCGCTCGGCCCGCACGGCAGCTGGCTACGCCGCGCTGATTAGACGCGCATCACGCCGCGTTTGTGGATCTTTTGCCAGTGGATCTGCGCATGTAGGTACCCGTCGCCCTAACCAGGACCCCCGTAGACCGACGCCGTTGTTCTGGCCGCCTCTGGATGCCGATCACGATGATCGGACCTCCGTTTTTCCCGAATCGATCCCTCTTCCGCCGTTCATCCGTCGGCCGATTCCTCTATTGTCCATTTCGACCGTGTTTCCAGCTATTTTTCAATGTCGAGTAGATTTGGTTTCTCGAAAAGAAGCTTTGGGACAACTGTAGCAGAAATGTACGAACTGCAATCTTATTTATCTAGAGGAGGTTATAGTCATGTTTTGCGTTAATTACTAGGATATAATATTCCTCGCATCAAAAATCAGCTAATGTGCGCTGTACAAGATATTATTGTTATTATTATTCTATAATAATCGTTCTACTTTCTTTCCGTTACTATCGATAAATACTCGGTCCAAAATCTTCGTCTGCAACGAGTATCAATGATGTTAATCACCTTAGAGTCTTGACTGGCCCTTAGCCTCAAGCTGTTTTACGATAGTAAACTTCGCTTTGTCTACCCTTCTCTAAATATTATGCACATCAAAGAGTGTATTCCGGTAAATTAATAAATAAACGAACTACCTACCCTTCTTTCATCCCTTCGGAAGAACCCATGCGCACCGATCACGGCACCCAAGGCGTCGAATGATCGAATGGCCGACGCGACATCGTTAGACGTCGTTAAATTCGCAACACCACGCGTTCCCATAGCCTCTCCCCCATGGCCCCCATGCAACGCCACCGGAACGCTCGCTCTTTTGCCCAGACTTATCCCAAGCCGCGTTGCAACGGGCGAGTGTAAGCGAACTATGCATCCCCCACGCGGGATTTGCACGGCTTTCATTGGCTCGGTTAAAGTTTGATTAATCTATTCGAGCGTACCATTGTTCGAAGTATCGCGGACCCACCCCATTGGTCCGCTGCGGAGGATCCAGGATGCGGGGAGGGTAGCGTTGCCATCGAGGGGGGAGAGGCAGCCATGGTGTCCGCGTGAACTGGTTTTGTGTGTTTTTCGCTCTGCCCGTTTTATGCCCGCTTCCACGTCCGCTTAAGCCGACGATGATTTGTGCCCTGCCCTTTTCCTACCCGCCTGCGTGCATCGACGTTGAACAACAGATCGATGGTCGTTTCTGGACCGAGTAGCAAGACGATCGAAAGATTCATTGTTCAATGATTCGTTGTTTAACACTAGGTTTACGGGACACGTCAAATTGACGAGGTTCGAACTTCATGAGCAAAATTTTTAAAAATAATTACTAATATTCCTAGTAATTTTTGTTGACTTTTGTCGATGGAGCGATTCGAATATACCCTAATCTATTTTTTCTCAGCTCTGCAAGAAATGTCCGTAACCTAGTGTTAAATAATTCCATGTGTCTTTTTTGTTAACCCAAACATGTTACGAGTAAGTGAATTTTCATACAGATTCATATTTTTATAAACTTAACCGAAATAAGTGGAACCTAAAGAGAGTATGTCACTCGTTGAGTAATCTAATATGTAGACAATTTTGCTGATACACGTATCGCTCGCGTTCCGTACTCTTTTGCGTAATTAAGTGAAAACTATGAGCACGTAAAAATTATGTGGTGAATAAAGTATAGCGCTTAACTTATGCTTTCTGGATCAGCGGGATAGTGTTTGAAACCGACGCGGTCGTAAACATAGCTGTTGTGCATGCAGCACAAGAAATGCAGGACGCTAGGTGTGGCTATTTGCATTGCTCGCCAAAAGTATGAGTTCGAGGCTTGGTAAACGCGTGGAACATTATTTACCGAGCAACCGATACGTGTAATGAGAAAATACTTTATCGCCCGGCGTTTCCCGAACAAGAACACGGGCATCGCGTTACTCTTGGTTGAAAATTAAATGTTTATGGGATTCGTGGAGGCGCTATAAATAATTTTTGAAAACGGCACGATTAATGCTTGATTTTCAATAATCTTTTAGACTCGAATAGAGGCCGGCAATAAAAATTGTTTAAATTGCCTATAAATTTATCCTCAACTTTCATCCTCACCGTACGACCGTTTGAAGTTTCCACAAAAATTTTATAAATAATTTCAGAACGTTGAAAGTGGAGCGATAAAAAACGTTGGTGTTCGCGAGACTATTACGGCATTCGGCAAGAACATCCCTCCCAGGAAATATCCGTAACTCCGCTCTGCCGAGGCATTACATGGATAATACGCGGGAAGAATGATTGCACGAAAGGAACTACGGCTGAAAAACTTCATAGGCCACATAGTTTTATCGTGCGCATTTATTGCCCGGTGATATTTTATAGCCCCTGAGAAAGATTTAATTTTGTTTCTGGGTTACTATATAACTCTGAACAAAAAAGTAATGGTCACCTATAAATATTCGGCAATAAATAATAATCGTACTATAAAGCGTAAACGCGGTGCCAATGCGAATTACCACTGTTATTATTATTTCATAATTTATGAAATACGGTATTATGAAATAATTTATAGTTTTACATTTACTCGTTGCGTTAGAAAGAATTTGATATAAAAATGAAGTTTTCATTAATATGTATTAAAGGGCTGCTTTAAAATTCATCTTTCAACACAATTTAACTTTTCATCCATATTAATTCAGCTTAATTGCACGTAATTAGGTACAATTTAATTTTATGTAGTTTAACTCCCTTTCCTTGGTATCTGCGAAAGAATGAAGTTAACGATTGTGAAATACTGCTACACTTTAGTTTGCAGTTGGCTCGTTACTTTAAATTGAAGACATACCGCTTTTTCATATAATTCGCAATAAAAAGAGAACCGATTACTTTGATAATTTTCTTTAATTAATAGCGAACTCCCATAATTTTACCGTGGCTAAAAGAAAAACGATTTTCTCCTTTTTTAAATGATGGTTAATATTTATATTAAATTTAATAAATTTTTGTACATCCTTCGCGACAAAATGGAGTGAAATCGTAGAACGCATGCGATAGCGCACACAAAGGATTGGCGATGACGCCGCCCCTAGTTTTCCGTCGTGAGGGTGCGGCTTAAACCTGGGAGGTCGTCACACCTATCAGCTTTGCCGTTACCGATACATCTGTCCTGGTTACCGCGACGAAGAAACCCGCTGCAGGGAAATAAATAACGCTTTTTATGAAAACTACAATCTTTTCGAAAACTCGCGCCAAGCAAAAGCATTTGGTATGCCTACCACTGTAGAAAGAAGACGAGCGAAAGATCTTTAATTTGCTTATAATTTTATGTTATGATTAATTTTCTAAATTAGAATGTCAAATTTTCTAAGAGATATTGAAACGAGACAAAATTGTATACATTTCTATTTAATATTTCTGCATCGAGAAGCTGAAAAATGGAAGACATTAGGATTTGTCGGAGCAAGGGTGCACGCTTACGAATTCGGATTCGAGCTTTTTCAGACCCCACATATCGTTTCCCGTTCGAGTCGTGATTCGCTATTGAACGATCCCCGCCCCTTGCTCCAGCCCCTCTGATCCTGCTATGGGGTTGCTAACCCGGCGGCTCCCTTTGTGTCTCCCCGTCCTCTCGCCCCCATTGGCAATCGTGCTTGACGTTCTATTGGCCAATCTGTTGCTCCAGAATTCTTTACTATCTCGGTTATAATGCGGTAGGTCAGGGGCGGGGGAAAGGGCTCGTTTTCGATCGACCGTGAGAATTCAAAAATGGAAATCTCTGTCCGTTCGTTTACACAAACATGACGTTTGCGTCTGTTAAGTATTTTTTAAAACAAGCAACGTGAAGAAACGAATAAACGTGATTAGACGCGTGAAAAATCTATTAGGATCTCTAAGATCTACTTCATCGCTACTCATCTACCGATATCTATGAAAATTCATAGTTTGATGAATGCGATTAACCCCTTGATAAGGCAGGAATTGAGTTACGATGTGCGAACTTTTGGGTGTCAGAAAGCCAAACTGTCAAGCGCCTATAGGTGCTCTCAGTGTCACAAACGTAAAATTTATAAGCGCCTATGAGTGCCCGCAGTAGCCAACGGGTTAAAGAAACGGTACCTAAATGTATAGGTACCTCAAATAAATTTCGAACCTAACCCGTATCATCGTGACATCACTCGGGGCTAGCTTTCACTTAAAATTTCGCTGAAAACCATTCTGTTCAGCTTGGGTGAAACAAAAGGTGCTTAAGGAGTGCGCGAAAAATGGTCGCAGGGAAGGAAAGCAAGCATGGTTGCAGGTCGAAAGTCACGAAATAACCGAGGGGATAGTCGTGGCGCACGATAGCTTTGTGGCAAGGAGGCAAAAAGCGGGGAAGGCCGACCACCTACTTCGACGGCACAATGGGCTACAAATGCGTGGCGACAGCAGCAACAGATATACGGCAGGCTGATTGCTCGTTGTCGCTTGAACGTCCGATTGTCGGCTCCTCTTCTGTCGCGAGAGAGGCTTGTCCCGTTGCCGAAAGCCAGTGTCTCTCGGCTGTTCCGGGGAGTTGATCAGAGAGCCGGCCTGGACAAGCCGGCCGAATCGGGGCCAATCGGGAGCAGCCCGCGTTTTAATGTAATTTAATGGCCGCGCCTACGCGAACATAAACGAAGTCGAAACTCCGGGGAACAGAGTGAGTGTGTTTCGAGTGCTTTCATTTTATGCGAGATTCTCAGCCGGCGCTTATTTATTTATTTTTAATATATACTGCAGTGTATAATATTATTTTTAATTAAAGGCAACAATGTTGCATCGACAGTTAGATCGGTAACGAGATGGGCTGTGCAACGATATTTAAATGGAATCGTAAAGAAGGCTGTTGTCGAGTGGATGATTTTAATTATTTTGGTACTTCAGAATCGATATGTGGGCTTCGCTGATTATTAATGATATTTTAGTTTTGTGAAATAGGTTTAAAAAATATGTTAGTTTACAAAAAAATGAAAAATGAAGTTATCTTCATTTTTGGGAGAAACGCATATTTTTAAAGGTATTCCTGGAGAATATAAACTTGTAAGGCACTAAAAGAGTTAAGGATATCTTAAATATTTTATGTATCACGAAAATGCGTGTTTTGTTATACTAAAAAAAAAAGTGAGAGTTAGTAGACAGTTAGCAGGAGTGGGATTTGTTTAAAAAACTTTTGATTAATACAATGTAATTCCATTAAAATGTTCTTTTATTTCGTAACAATGAATTATACATCGGTAATAATAATCAATGAATTGCATGAGTATTATGTACATCGAATAAAATTGTCTTTGCAAACAGTCGCAATTAACCGATCAATTAGATCGTCCAACTGACAAAATCACAACGACGGTCTTTCCATTGCAACAGACAATCGATAGTTTTAACGATCTATCCTTATTAAATACGCGTGTATATGTATAAATGTACAGATTCGCTTACAGAATAAATTTTATCGATAAAACGCACGGCTCTATGATTCGCTAGACGAAAAAGGCAATTGCAAGGCATTAAATTGCAGGGAGGCACTTTGTTCACGGCGATAGTTATTAATTACCACAAACTATTAATCGTCCCCTTCGATATATACGATTCAAGCGAATTACTTAATGTCTACGATCTGTGTTACCATTTATAATTATTCGAACGAAATTTTATACCCTAAGTTTGCTACAGTAGACGAGTAAATGTCTCATGCTTCAGTTAATACAAATAACAGTTAATATTAATTTAATTACCTAATATTTAAGGTAGCAGCTCGTTCAAGTTGTCCGAATAATTATAAGTTGCAGTGTATAAGTGCATAATATTGGGATATACTATACTTAGTGATGCTAGCTAGGCACAGATTTATTAATTGCAGAATCATGATACGTTTGTGCTGGTTATTTACAGTGCCATATAGGTTTGTAAATCGTTTCTTGATATCGTATATCTACACGTATTATAATATGAAGTGAAAATCTTTGTAAAATGGCAAACACGACGATTAACGTTAATTATACGCTATAGTAAACATGCGAACAATAGTGATTACCGACGAGCTTCAAAATTTTCTGACAAATATGTCGTAACGTTTCGCAAAAATAATTTAAGGCACAGGGTTCTTGATTGATACACACGCCTCAGCGAGACTTGTTTAAAAATCTTTTAAATCGTAACTTTAAGGCACAATTTCGTTTGCAAAATTTTCTAAGGACAATCCTTAATTACTGATACCGATTATCGTGTAAATGTGTGCCTCCAAAAATATTGTCCCCTCATATTTAACATTTTCAATAGATAATAACGAGGGGAACCATAGCTTCGAACACCTGAAGATACTTTAACAGATAAGTACTATACATACCGTGTGTCTCTATAAGAGAACAATACGAGCTTACAATAGCTATATACATATTTGCAACGCGGGGCAGTGTTCAAATTGTAATTTACGATTTTAAAAGAGATCGGTTAGACTTTACACGCGATCTCATGGATCACCGTTCACGCTTCGGTGAAATAAAAAATGTAGTACCTACGGAAAAATGTTCACCGTGCTGTACTTTCTCGCCGAAAGAAAAAAGGCACTTTCCTGTTAATATCTCTTTTAGCGACCGTAATTTCCGTTGGTTTCACGCGAAAAGACATCGGCTACTTCTTCCTCGTTCACCATATTAGCTATACTCCATGGTTCAGTGAACTCTGCCGCAGACCTGGGACTCGATCCCACCCAGATAAGGGTAGCCGCTCTTTGCTTCGCTGGGACTGCGCGGTGTCACGTGGTGGTTTATTCCTACGGGAGCCGGCACTCCCGTGGAACCACCCTGGACCATGCACGCGCTCATGTTCGACGCTGTGGGACTTACGCTGCCGCACAGGCTGCCCAGATTCAGGTTGCTGGAAGTTAGGTTCGAGGTCAGGTTGCTGCTACCGTAGTGAGAGGCGTTGAACAGTCTGCAACAGAAAAAGGCACCGGGGATTTGCAGTGGACGTTTCCTCGGGTTCGTTTCAAGGACAGAGGAAGATGAGGTTACGCATTCAGGCCTAAAATGCTGTTGCGTAAAATTTGGCCTACTGTGTTAACTTTATAACTACCGACGGTTAAGGTATACTTATTTCTGATAAAGAAATCAAGTTGAAAGTTATGTTAAAGAAATACCTAAAACGAGGGAGACCAACTATAATGATCAAATTAAAAGTCATGGTAAATTTCCAAAGGTATAGGTATCGCAATAAATTTACCAAGTTTCCATGAAAAGTTACGAATTGGTCATTTTGATTCGTCTTGGTAGTTATAGCGTTAAGTGGGTTCGATGGGTCAATCGGAATGGGCCAATAATTTTTCGGTAACTTGGGATTCTCCTCGATAAAAATATCCCAAGTACTACACGTTACACTATGTGTCATCCATCGGAAACAATATAAATTGTTACACACGTCTAATATTTATTTAAAAGATAACAAATTAATGGAGCATTTCGTATAAAAGACTATGAAGTAAATACTAAACAATCTCCTGCTTGATCTCTCATACGCCACTTACGCTTATTACTGTTCCACTAATTGAATATCGAGGCCACGATAAATTGCTCCTGTCGTAAAACAAAGAAAATTTCACGCTATCTAAATCATCGGCAATTCCGTGTACGTGCACCAACCAAATAAAACGTTCTCATTGATAAAACCGAGGTGAACGCGGATCGCGCGATGATCGCGGGAGATGATCGGCGCGGAGAGACCACGACACGAGTTTATGTTTATTTTACACCGAATGTAAAGCAGCTCGACGCCGACGCCGCCGCGTTCCAAGCGAGCGAGAGTGGAAGGCGACCGTATCAAAGTATTAACGCGGGGCAGTTTCGCCGGCGCATAACCTGCGGATGAAATTCTCTTTTCGCTTCGCGGGTCTCAAAGTAACCGCCGCGCCGCGCCGACCAGCTTCTCCCTCGTTTCGCCCGTGCAATCAAAGCTCGCTGCTCGTTTGCAAACCGATACCGAGGCGTGCACAAGCTTTACGCTCGCACACGTACGAGTACGAATCGTTTAGGGCGTGTCGGGGCTGCCAACAACCGATTTCAAAACGGAGTTGCGGCCCTTTTGACCGTTTCGGCACAGCAGCACGGTTAAGGACCCTAAAGCGTGCCGATGCTGGAACCATTTAATTCCTCTCTTTCTCTGTCTCTCTCTGTCTCTCCCTCTCTCTTCTACCCTCTTGCTTGTCCTCGAGTTCTCTTTCTCCCTCTCTCTCTTCTACCCTCTTGCTTGTCCTCGAGTTCTCTTTCTCCCTCTCTCTCTTTTACTCTTTTCCGTTCCCTCGTTCTCTTAATTCCTTCTTCGAAGCGAGTCTCCGCTGGCGGAAGCCCCCGAGGATTTATCGACTGTCCCCGTGGCCGGTCTACGAATCTATTTTCCCCTAGCCCAGCAACGCCACAAATCACGTTTATTTCTATGGAAGTGTTAATGAATTCCGGCGAAGCTTCAAGCAAGATGAATAATTTATAATCGACGCTTGCTGAAATTAAGCGCGGAGGCGCAAGAAACGGATCGGTTGGCTTTCCTCCGGGAGAAAAAATAAGCTCCCTGGAGGAGATTAGTAGCTTTGGGGGTTTTTGTCCCCCTGATTCGAAACTGTAATACGTTTTCAGCGTGTTGCGTGCGTGGTCGTTTTTAGCCACTCCACGCAAATTTCGTTCCTCGAGAGTATCCCTTACGAATCGAAAAATTGTAGAAAGATGTCGAACAGAACCAACAAAACGAATCAGTCGTTTCGTTTTTATCCCGAACCGGACCACAGCACGAGTATCTCTGTAATAACGACGAGAGGAAGCGCTACGCGCGGCATTATTGCACGTTGGGACGCAAATGGGCCCTCCATAAAACGCGTGCGGCCCGAAAGCGGTGGCCACACGAAATTCGAACGATAATACGTGTAACGATATTAGCTGTCGAGTCGCATCACGTGGCGTAATCTCGCATGATGATATTTCGACTGGGGCACGAGTTTCGGCGGCCGATAAAGCGAATAAGAGACGTTCCACGGTAACGTTCGTTGGTTCGAAGGAATTCGCGCAAAACCGAGGCAATATGGAGATCGACTCGCTTCCGGGGTGAAGGAAAGAGCACGGGGTCCCCCCCTCCCCTTCGCTGCACCCCAGGTTAAAGCTGGATCATCGGCGAAGATCAAGACCCGCGTTGGATTATTAGCCAGTAGCGTTTCATTACGGGGGCCGAAGAAGCAACATAATTGAGGACCACACAGAAAACGTGTCGGTGGGGTCCCGGGCTGCTTCACCATGCCCGACCACTCCCTTTCTCTCTCGTGCTCCCTCGTCTTCTCTTCATTTTTCTTCGTCACTCTCGAGGAACAGTCTTTCGTCTCACCTGTTCCATCCTCCGATTTGCTTCTCGTTTACTTTCTTCGCTTTTCCCCACTCTCTTGAGCGACCACGCTGTTCGTTGTTCTTCTGATCGCAACCGTTCCATGCGAAAATTTACTTTTGTAACGCGTTTCGTTTTTGAAATAGAGATTAGCGTTATTGGCGGGAAACTAGTATTACCATCGTTCTTTACAGAACGATTGAAAAGTAATCTTATTAAGTGAATCGCATAGAAATTAAAGAGATCACGAAAAGTAAGAACGTGAGGAAATTTAAAAATAAAAAGTATTGTTTAATTTACTGCCATTTTCATGATCGTCGCCACTTTTAATTAGAAGAGACAAAATTTTTGCTGCTTGTTCGGTCATAGGATACGGTATATATAGATTTCTAATTGCTTCCATATTTTATTTCTTTCTGTCTGATTTTCAAATCTGATCCTTAGTTTGTTTCTCGCTACTCTTTCTCGCCCCCCTCTAAGACTTTCGTCGTCTGCGGTCTGCGTTGCAGCGAATCGGCCTCTGCACTCGGCGTGTAACAGCACGCTGCAGCAGGCGAGCATTTCGCCAACCTGTTATTACGCTACAATGGCTGAATTAATTGTTCGGAAACACCCTGGCGAGCGCGGCCCTCTCCCTCTTTCGCTCTTTCTCTCCTCTGTGCGCATCCCTGATTTCTTTCCTTCTCTCTGCTACGCTTTCCCCTCCACGTCGGCTTCGCCCGCTTTAAACGTCCGGGATAATGTATCTCTATCCCGACAACGTGCACTTTGCTTCGACACTGGACCCTACCTCGTGGGGGGTCCTTCTTCTTTCGCTTTCGAGTGGTCGAATCGATGGTTCTTTCGAGCCACCGTTGCTCTTGCAGGGTTGTACGGTTCGTGGAACAACGCGGGAACAGATCGTTGGAAAATGTTTCAGAGTTTGCGTTGAAGGGTGTGTAGAACAATAGAAGGCACATTTTTGAATTTTCAAATTTTCACGAGAGGGAGAAGTTTGTTTTAAGCGAGACACACTAAGTCACCGTAAGGAAAAATAATAGGCTGCAAATTTTTACACATTTGAGTGTAGAGGATTAAATTTCTCATTTGAATAAAAATGGAAAATTTTAATACAGTAGAAATTGCAAAGTACACGGCATAATACAAGCATAATACGCGTTATGATAATCGGATGATGAAGCAGATTTCTATTTCTGTAATTGCAGTCGTAAAAATATGAATTTGTCTATAAAAATCCGCAGTGTGTCAAAGGCAGTCGAATTAATAACTCATAGAGGATTAGCGATGTTTGTTTGAGTTTGTACAATAAATCAAATTTTTCCGTGGTATTATCTTTGAACTGATAGAAATCTTTAGTAAACGACGATAACTCACCCATAGTTCTCCGCAGTCGGTCGTGGCCATTGTTGCTGGGCAGCATAGTAATTCTCGCTACAGTTGTAATGCTGTGGATAACCAGCCGTGGTCGCAGCGACTGCGGCTACCGATGCCTGGCCGTAGTTCTGATAACTTTCAGCACTGCTACCGTAGTGCTGCGTTTGAAAGGACTGTAAGCTCATTGTGTTGAAAGCATTCAATTGTTGACTGTTCATTTGCTTACGAAGTCTGGCACGTCTGTTGCTGAACCATACCTGCACCCGTGCTTCAGTCAGATTCGTTCTGGAATGACAGCAAACACGAAATCTTCGATGAATTGTCTTCTGTAGAAAATATGAATCTCGTGGAACATGAATTTATCCAAGCCACAAGATCAAGCTTCTCGAAGTAATTTTAATTTCACTTTTAAAAGACGATTGGAAATTAAAGAAAAGCTAATTGTGCGCGTATGCATCAATAATTTTTAAGAGATTAGAGAACCAAGCAA
This sequence comes from Tetrapedia diversipes, assembly GCA_033822845.1. Taxonomy (NCBI): domain Eukaryota; kingdom Metazoa; phylum Arthropoda; class Insecta; order Hymenoptera; family Apidae; genus Tetrapedia; species Tetrapedia diversipes. The sequence continues at coordinate 758,194 of JAOPTO010002393.1, read as the reverse complement.
GTTTTGCGTTTCTTCGAAATAAATTGTAAATCGTGTTTACTTTTGAGCCAATTCCTCCCTGGTGTACACATCTGGATACTGCGTCCTATGGAAAGCTGCCTCAAGCTGTTCGAGTTGTTCACCGGTGAACGTGGTTCTGCTTCTACGTTGCTTCCTCTTCAAAGCAATTCCTGGCTCGCTTTCGGTATCCGAGTCATCGCCGCTACTTCCACCTGAAACAGGGAAATAATCGAATAAAAATAATTACAATTAAGAGAAGTATCTCAACTTCTACGAACACAACTTCTATGAACTCGAACGAAAGGCTTTGATGAACGCATGCACATATGTACGCAAGGCAAACTTAATTATGGAAACCGGCGTTTTTCTTCGTTGCGCGGGTCGAAGAGGAGGAATTGGAAATTCCACCGATCACGCGAGTCGGGGCGTCTTATCGACGAAAGGAATCGACGGTGAGGTCGAGGAGATCCGAGAGATGCTACGGAGCACGCTTCTTAATAGCGGCAAGAGAAGGTCTCCCAGCCCAGCACGTGCTGCACGTCAGATACCGAAGATAGGAAGCGAGTCGTTCACGCCCACAGTTCACACGCCGGACCCGGCAACCCACCATTAAGGCCCTCCTGATTACAGCCGTGCCAGCCGAACCTATACTAAACTAAAACACCGGAGAAATTAGGGTCCGCCGCGAAGAAATTAAGTTCTTTGACATGTCCCGTCCCACCCGAGCTAAACGAAAGCCTGTCCAGCCGTCCACGAGATATCTACACTTCCTTGAGAATTCGGCCCAGCGAGCTTTGTAACCGGAAACTCTCGTCTCCTATGATCGACGTTCGGTTTTACGGCGACCAACATGGGCTATCACGTTCGCGATTCTTTTTTGAAGAATGAGTTTATCGAGGTTTTCTTTATCGAGCAATACAAAGACGGAATTTGGGCCAAAAATTTACATATTAGAAGGTGTAGATGCCATGCTTGTGATGTTTTATACACTTTCGCATATTATGTAAATTTCACAGCTTTCCGTGAATTTGTCTACTGTTGCAATTAAAAATCTGCCACGGTTTGCCAATCAGAAATCCGTGGTTTGCTAATTGCTAACGCGATTGTTTTCCTCTTTGAGTTTAGAATAGTTTTTCGCTTTCGTCTCGAGCCCGGCTCGGCAATTTACGCGCGGATTCCTGAATTAAGTTGCCCAATCGACGGGAACGAACGTCTAAATCAATAGCAGCTGCGCGAACGTCAGCCCGGACTCGTGAAGTCGAAGTCTGCGAAGTGCACGGCGGCCCCCTCGAGATTAAAGAGCTCGCCGCAGCCGTAAATCCACGTGACGGTTTCAGCAAAACACCCAAACCGTTTCTTAAAGCCTTCGCGTTTTCCGTTGAATCGATCCTTTAACACGTCGACCTGATTCACTCGCCAAAACGTATCAATCCGTTTATGAACGAATAAAAACTACAGTTTTGGATACTTCCAACAGCTATATACGAATATGAAGAATGATCTTAAAAGTATGACGATTAACGAACACGTTCCAAATATTAAACCCTAAGCTTTTCCAAAGTGGTGTCCCTTTTCACCACTAATAGACATTTCCGCAGCTCTGAAACAGAATTCCGGTGATCCACGTTTTCCACGAATATAGTAATAAATTTTCGAAACACTTCACCGAAACAATATCGTTAGACCGCCATGACGAACGGCGACGCTGTACAGGACCGCAAAGGGTTAATCGTTCGAAACCATGCGAACAATTACATCGGGGAGTGGGCAAGACAGTTATTATTATCATTATGGCTGACAGTTACTCTTGGCTGCCACTTCAGATCAGCGGAACATCTAAATCAATAGAGCGGTCAGTTCTTCGAAGGAGAGGGCAGGTTGGCTGTGGTGTTGGCGGTTTGTAAAATTAGAGGCAGCCGGATACGGAGCACGGGGGACCACACGCCGCGTGTGTACGCGCTCTCTACCTTCTCCTCGTGTCCTCTTCTGCTCTGCGCTCACCGATCTCCTTTACCTTCGCTTCTTTCGTAGCCCACCCCGTGGTTTTCGCGCTTTCCTTGCCTACTCCTTTCTAGCTTTCCGCGGATCTGGTTAACCGATCGTTTAATTATATGCAAACCGTTGGCTTATTAACACCACTGCGGTTCGTAGAACAGTTTGTTGTATAATTAGCAGAACGCGAAAAGACATTTTTCATTTTGAGCATTTTTATGGATATTAACGCGAAGCGATAGTTCACAGCTCACTACGAACCGAGATACAGAAGTATCGCAGGCTGTTAATTAAAATTTTTCACGGTTTAGTTGCCGTTTAATAGAACAACGCCTTGGCTAACTAATTAAAACATTTGATTTGGTAATTTGATACACGATTACCATTAGCTGCTAGATAGTATCCGAAACGGCTACCGTTTCATATTCGTTCGTATTATTATCGCCATTCACGATCATTAAACGTGAAACGCGTAATGCTTAGAGGAGTAAAGATATCAATTTTATCATCGAACCTTTCTTATTCCACTCGAGTTTATTCTTCTATCCGCGAGAACCGCTGAAATCTCGTCGAATACGTTTGAAAAGGTTTCGTTCGCCGAACATCGTGGCGGAAGAAAGGATGAAAAGATCCGTAAACGATTCTGTGACGAGGAGCGTATTCAAAGAGGTTCTTCATCCTCTCTGACGTTACGTCGGCTGCACGTCAACGAGGTGATGGAAATAATGCCTCGGCTTTTTATTTCAATTTTACCTCCTCTCGTGCACCCTAACGGTTAATTAATTGCGTTTTTCTGCTTAACGATATTGATTCAGCCGGATCGCATGAGTAATCACATCTTTACGAAACAGATTTTATTAATTCACCGGGATGGACTTACCTGTGAAACATTCTTTCTATTCGATGAACGTTAATTTTTCTGATCGTTAACCGGTGATTATTGTAAATAGCTTAGATCGATGCTAGTGCAAGCATATAGCGGTAAAACAAAGTATCGCAGCGATTAATAGATCAGACACAGGGTGAATTTCGCAAACTTGATCACCTCAAGCGAATCATATTTTATTCTGAAATATTTTATTCTTCAACAAATAATTCCTAAACTACATCAAGCGACGAGAAAATGACAAGCAAGACTGCACAGGGGAAATAATCTCTAGTTTGCGAAGGGTTAACTCTGTAAAAAAGTCGCGATATGAATTAAATTTCCCAACGCGAAACGCAATATATTTCATTGCCGAGTAACAAGAAGAATTGCTTCGTGCAACAGAAAATGTTCGAGAAGTTGTGTTATTGTGGGACGGAAGCGAAGCGCCATTGCAGCTTGCAACAGACGCGCGGTACACTATATTGTGCACCCTTTCGAGGAAAATATGCTCGTGGGAATGGAAGCCCCGCTAAATCATGCAACATTTCACTTAGGCAACACCTGTAACGCGTCCCTGTACCTGGGAATCGGCCGGTACAACGTAATTTGAGCGACACGACGACTTGGAATGAAGATTTGCGCGCGGTGCGCGCCGCGAACAACCGATCAACAGGTAGGCAATTCCAGCACGTCCTTACGTCGGCCCGCGATTCCAGGCGTACATCTAATCAAAACTAAATCTTCCCGACAAGGTAATAAACTCGACACATCTACGCGCCACGGGACGCCTAATATTTCTTCGCGGGGCCTCACCGCCGCCAATAAATAAAAAACAGAACGAAGAACCCCCTTTACGTCCGCCGGCCGGACCTATATTCCCGTTAATCTCTTCCTGGCCTCGAACCTATCCGGCCTTCGAGCGGGCGAAAATTTTGCCGATGAACAGATGCACGGTAACCGATTGCTCGAACTCGAACGAAATGGCTGTTAACCTTATGAATGGACGCATATATGCGTCTGACGAAATTTGCTCGTAGGGATCATGGACGAAAATATGCGTTTGCCAATTTTTTCAATCTTTTGCTTACTGCAATGCGATTGTCAGTGTTCGAGTATAACTCGCCGTCCCTTTGAAGCATTTAGGCCAAGAGTATTCAACGCTCAAAGGGAAAAAAATGTTAATCTGGTAATTAATTGTTAATTGAGCAATCATGATAATCGCAGTCTTTATTGTTTACGTATCCTATTCTAATAAATTTAGAATTATTGCAAAAAATCGCCGTAGAGCTACAGGGTTACCATCGATATGCACAAAGTATTTATCGTTACAGTCACCTTAACTCAATTAACGCGACTGCACACTGTAATTACGCTTATCGCTCGATTACCTCAAGCGTTTCATTTACCCCGGCCTAATAGTTTACGTGGTGCTAAAACAACCGTGTCGTTCGTAAATTTTACGCGTATCACCTCTAAAGATCTCTTTCTTTCAGATTGTACGCGCATGATAAAAATCAGATAAAAATTAATAAAAGGTATTTCACGGTAAAAAGTTGTAGATACATTTTGATATGTAGATACTGCAGATAATTTTGGAGTAGACTTACCGAGTATACCATCGATAGAATGATTCCTTCGAGGATCTTCGCCGGATCGAGTTTGGTTTGCAGGGCCACGAAGAAGCCTGGAGATGCTGGAAACCGAGGGCGCCGATGATTTGTCGCAGATACCATCCTGCTGGCAAAACCACGTTGGACTAGTTAGTATACTAATGAAAATTAGCAGAACTGTTGCTGCACAATACGAATTTTAAGCAATCCAAAATGAACGTTTACTAAGTTTCATAGATCACTGTGATAAATTTAAATTATACGGTTAGGATTAAAAAAAGCTCGATTGCAGTTTTATACAAACGTGTAAAGTCTAAGAATGCGAGAAACGTTACCGTGAACTTATTAACGATATATAAAACAATTACGAATAATGATTAATGTCGTGTAGACATTATCAACAGACCTTTATCAGTTTGTCGCGAATCTCCCAGCTGAATATGCCAGGATTCTGCCTCTTCATGTCCTCGATCCTCGCCTCGACTTCCGGTGTCGCGACTCGCGGTTTGCTACCGCCGATCACACCCGGCCTTATCGATCCGGTCTCTTGATATCGATTCAAGATTTTCGACACGCAGCCATGCGAAACTCTTAGCTGTCTAGAGATCACGCACGGCCTTACGCCAGCCCCCGCCATTTGCACGATTTTGTACCGGATATGATGTGGTAGCGGACGTCCATTAATAAAGACACCTCCGAGTTGATTCACGCGGCCTTGTCCTGGAAAAGGGAAAAGCGGGACCATTTTTTGCCATTCCTATATGTTTAAGTTTTCAATCGGAACTTGGGATCGAGGATGGGTTGAAAGACTGACAAATGTGTACCTTTTCTGTTTAGAATTAATGATAATTAGTATGTATTTGATGTAAATCTGTTAGCTGAAAAAGGTTGGACGAAAATGGCAATTTATCCAATGATTTGTAAACTGTTATCGTACTTTAATATTTTACACGACCTACCAGCGACTCAAAAGTCAAGAACTTTGGGAACCTCTGTCGTGGGACACCACTTTTTAATCCACTACTGAAACAGCATAATGCAGACGCGATTTGCAAAACAGAATGCGAGTTCTGTACCTAAAAGGAAGAAAGAGAAGAAACCGGCGAATGGAAGTCAATGACAGGACTCGGAAGCGGCTAAAACTAAATGAATACATTCCAGGATAAGGCTAAGAGGATCAGAGACCCCGGTGGCACGCAGAGTGCCGCTCGAACGTCGCTAATTACTGGTAGTTAGCGCTCCCTTTAATTAACTTAATTATAATCACGAAGTCAAACAAACTGCGTCGCACGAGTGGACAGCGAAATGTCAGTGAAAAAGGAGGGAGCGGCGGCCCTTTGAAAAAACCTCGAGGAAGGAACTCGAGAAGAGAGGAAAGAAGCAGGATGAGATGCTATAGCCGGTAATGGTCGGTGCTATGGCCTTTTACGAGGTGCATCGCGGGACTTTCGTGAAAAAGGAACTTCACGTGCACCAGAGATTTATGGAAACCACATGGCGCCGTAAGTTAGGGTACTCGCGCTCAATTTTGTCGGTTATTGCAAAAATCGTGGGAAATTCTAAAGATAGAGCTCGTTCGAGACTTTTCGAACGAAAATTGTTCGTATCGTTAAAGGATCATCGATTAGTTCGCGCAAGAACCAGCGTCTTATAGCGTGTACTTACTGTAGTTAATTATTTTCCCTGGCGGGTGCCGTCAATTTGTGTATTCACCCAGAATTTGCATTAAAATGAAAATTGGCTATCGCCAAATGGCAGCAGTTCTTGGAGAACTACCGTGATATAAGCTTTACGACGCGTACGGGTAATTGGATGCGATAAAGAACCATTGTTTCAGACACACTGCTCGAGGGAGTGTTCTTACGAGTGGTCTTGTAAGTCTTCTCGAATATGGCGTCTCATTTTCTTGGAGTAATGCTAGAAATGTTGAACTCAATCGTCGAATCAGCGAACACTTCCTATCTTTGTCTACTTGTCTAATCCATCGATTAAGACAGCGACTCAAAGAAAATCTCGTAAAATATTTACCTACTCCGAATCGATAAATAAATATATGTACAACCACTGGACGGACCCAAAAGGTCTGCCTATAATGATGAATAACTTCAACATCTCGCATAAGGAAAAGTATTCCCTAATTTTAATAACCTAAAAAGAAATAGGCAAGTGAAAGGGAGCAAGGCTAACGACTCGCTAAAAATTGATAATCATTGCGAGGAGATAATGGGCCTGTCGTTACGCGGGCCCTTCGTAACACCTGCTATGAAAACTTCCGCTAATTACCACGGCATAATTCAAAAAAGGAGCACCCCTCCAACGCTCCTGCGGCCGTTTCTGGTGCCGCCAAAGTAGTCCCGTTTCGTCATTCATCAAGCCCGCGAGATTTACATTCCCCCCACCCCGTGGGGCCCCGATGGCCCGTAAGGACATATCCACAAGCGCGTGTAACGCACACATCTCACACTTAGGCGGGGATCGTCGCGTACGCACGGCCCTCGGACACCTCTCGTGACGTCAGTCAGGCCACGGGGCCCGACGGGATTACAGGCAAGATCAAAAGGCGCCGACCGCCGCCGCCGACTCGATCTCTCCCTCCTCCTTTCTCTTTTCCTCTCGTCGCCTCCCTTCTCTGCCTCGTCTCGCTCTCTGTTCCTCTTGGCGGGCGCGAGAAGAGTCACGCGGGGCCCGAAACGGGCTCGAAGCGAAGGGACTATGTCATGGGCCCCTTCCTACTCCTTCACCTCCATGTGGTTTCTTACTTACGCGACAATACCGACGGATTAACTTGTGATCGGCGATGTGACGTGCAGCTAGCTGGATTTAGTAGACGATTAAGGAAAATAAGAAAAATATGGCGTTTGTTTGTTTTAGTATTACAACTTGTGTATAAAAGACTATCGATTTCTGGTCGTGCTCTTAATTTTAAATGGAATGAACGACAGATTGGCCAAAAGTGGATGTCGGAATTTTTAGGCGAAGATTAATCAAGAATAGTGATCCCTTCTAATTGCTTTTAAAGTGTCGATAATTATTTATTTCCGACAGAAATAAAAGAACACCATATATCCGACATTATTTTTGCAATATTCTTTAAATTATTACAGGCAACATTTTTATTTCGCTTTTGGTGAACAATAAATAATAAAAAATGTTCTGCGAAGGAGGAGAGGCAGTATTTGTCGCCAACAGCTAGCAACGCGAAGAAATGTTAATCCCCGATGTTAATTAGCGAAAATTGTATAAACATGTGCTGGTGATGGGAAGAAGAGGAATGTAAAATTCTCATTTATCGCGGAGAGCCTCGAGTCCCATAACTCCGCGGTACGAAGTTATCTTTCATAACTCGCATGGTTTTCGTGCACCGTTCATTACTCGCGCTGAACGCACTTTTATGTACTTGAACAATCGTAACTCGAATCACGGCTCTGAATCGTTCGACGATCGGCCGTGCGAACAGGCATTATAGCTCTGTTTTCATTCCCCTTCGCTGAAAACGTTCATTATGCTAACCCTGCGAAACGCTCACGGATTATTCAGTTGTATTCCAGTGATACTTTCGCGGGAATTGCTGGTTGCGAATATTTAGAAACGCCGAGGGAATACAGTAATCAGCAAAACGATTTCTATGAGAGATTGTTTGAAAAACGATTCTCGTATTCGTTTATGCTGTAGTCTTTGGATTTTTGTTCGATCGGATTGTTCTATAATTGATTCTACATAATAAATAAAAATCAGCAACTTCTTCACGTTTTTTTAAGTTTATTGTACATTGCAATATTTAAGAAAGGTTATTTCTTTATGTCTACCATGATAAAAGTTTAACAGAGGAGAAAAGATCATTTTTAAATAATTAAAAAACTCGACTCCCAAAATAATTTGTATCTATATTTAAGCGTTCGGATGATCGATGAAACAGTTCGAAGGATATTCGACGTTCGTCGGCGCGTTCGAAAATTTCGTGTCTCGGCACGGAGGCCGAGACCACCCTGTAGCGGGCATAAAAGAGGGCCGATCTGTTCGGAATGATGGAGAAAATAATTTTCAGCATGAATTATTGATAACAGGTAATTGATTGTGGGCGATCAGGCTAATATCCATGATCGTGCCGATATGACGCGATAGGGGCTTCCCCGATTTGAATTCGCTCGACGCAACTCGCATGATTAAAATTTACCTTCAGGCTGACAGGGCTTCCAATGTTGGGATACCGTATTTGTTAGACACGGCTCGACTAGGAATCACCTTAACAGGTGTTCAATTTGTCGAATTACCGTGCACGAAAAAAATTATGCATATTCTTTAATTAATAAAGGGAGACTTCTCTTAACATTATTACATGTTATTTCGCCATAAAATTTGAGCCTGGAAGTAACGTAGAGCCTGTGACCGCGTTTTACTACCCCTCTATTACTGGTGGATTTACTAGATCTTATCAATTTATTATGTCGATAAAATATACCCCTGTCTGTTCAGCAATACGTTATTAATCATTTTTACAATATTAAACGTTGCGTCAGGATTACTGTACAAATTTATATTATTGGCGAACATTTAAATATCAGGGGTAACTTTCTTCAAATCGTAACACATTGTAATATGAAACTTGCGTCCTTAATGTTTTACAAATTATTCAATACGAAAGTTTCGATACGAAAAAGTGATCTGAATGTATTCCCTGGTGGAGGAATTAACCCTTAACCCTTTCACAGTGTGATAAAATGGCGAACGATACGCAAAAAGCAGCTTAAAACTTAACTACTCTGTTATCAGAACCTCTTGCATCTTTTACACTAAACCAGAAACATAAACACGCAACTTCAACCGTTCCAATGTTTTATTAATTATATTACTATGACACAGTTTAAGATACGAAACTTTTGCTACTGTAATTGATGATGGTTTGCCCGAATCTTTGCCGTATTAAACTGTGAAAGGGTTAAGCGACCCCCAACGAACCTAAAATCCACAATAACGCCGGGTCTGAACGGCTGGCCAAAACAAACCGCTCGTTAACCATTCCGGTCTCGCGGCCAGGAATCAATGACCAATTCCATTCGCCTCGAATAGCGTTCGTAACCGAATGATAAATGACGAATTGCGCAAACAATCGGCCGGCCGATGCCGAACGTGTCCCGATCGGCGGCTCGATGAAAAGCCAAGGGGAAACGATGGGGGAGCGGGACGAGGGGGAGGCGGCCGTGTACCTGAGTGGGAGTATCCGCATGTACCAAAGGGGATGCATGTACTTAACGTTCGGTGTGAGTTCCGAGTTGCGAAGGCTTTAATCAACGTGCCGTCGCCCGGGGCCTGTTCGGCTTCGGCTACGTACTTTAACTCTTTCACTCGTTCCGACGCCCACGAGCCCTGGCCAGAGCTCCTCTAACGCGTTCCCGAAGGAACGATCCGGAGGAACGCGCGATGTTTGACCCTTCGATGACAAGCCTGAATGGAGCCTAAGAGATTTTTCTCTTTTTTTTTTTGTTTTGCGAGGAAGTGGCCATTTTTTTTCGTGGGGATTATACTTTTTGCGAGGTCTTTCGTTGGTCGAGTAATTTCGTTTGGAATACTTTTTGGATTAGTTGAGATGTGGCGGCTGGATGTGTGAATTGTAATGATTAATTGGAAAGTTCAGAAGATGCGGAAAAGAACTAATTTGTGATCTATATTGCTTGATGGTTAAAGTTGACGAATTTGATGAAAAGTGTAGGTCGATCGTGGATGATCGATTAATACTTGGATGGTGAACATTCTTAGACACGGGTACAGGATAACGATTTTAATGTTGATAAAATATGATCTGGGTCTTTGTTTATATGTATGAACGAATATGAGGGATGTTTACAGTAGTTTAGTTTTAGAATAGTCAGACGTATAATGAATCTGCCAGGTATAATCTATAGAAGATATGTAGGAATCATTGTTGCTTATAAATGTTTTATATCATTCAAGAATATGTTCATCACAGTGGTAGATTAGTGTAAGACAGATATTGTAGATTTATTGTTACGTATGTACAGTTAATGCAAGTGAGATTAGATATTAAATGAAAATCGAATTAATCTCCGTTTTAAGGATAATTTAAAGCTTTTTGTAACTCAATTTGCAGCATTGTTGTAAAAATTAAATAAGTATTATATTATGAAAGTTTTAACTATTTCAAGCACGTAAATGTTATGTAATCGATACATGTGTTGAACAATATGAACAATTAAATTTATAATAAAAGCAAATAAGGTAAATTAAAAAAAAAATTTTGTAAGGTTGCGTAATAAATGTTTTCACTGCTGTATTGCAAATGCAACAACTGTACATGATTCTGGTAAATGGAAACACCTTTGTTTCCACTTAGGTGAGGCGGGTTCCCGTCGCTAAACGCGACGGTATGCTCCCCTAAAAAATGGCACCGCGCAGAACAACATAAATTGCACACAACAGTTACGTTTATTAAAATTGTCTCCGAATAAATGATTAAACTTGTAAAAGATGACATTCTAACAAAGTATTATAGAATAAAGAGACTGCACTCTTCTTAAAATAAAGTACTACGTAAAAGCTTCAAAATCTCTAATTCCAAGAATTACCATTATGTATAAACAACGTAAATATGAAGATTGTTAATTAGATAATCAAAAGTTCTAAGTGTTTCAAGAAATAGTGTAAATTAAGAACTTTTGACTAAGTTTTCGAAAACATTTACAATGTAATAGACATTTAATCGCGAATTTCAACCGAGGGTGCTTTCCAGAAACTTATATACTATTCATCAATTTTTTTACTTCACTTCTAATACCCTTTTCTCTTGAAACTCCAACTTGTCAAGAGTCATACCAAGAGTTATTCCGTTCTCAATTATGCAAACATCGTTTAACATACAATTATTCATTATTTTACGACTACGAGATACGTCTTATGAGAAACTACTTACTGGTGTCTGCCTTTTTCTCTCCCCTAATTCGGTTAATCAAAATTTACACGGTGTTCCAAGGTGAACGGTGCACAAAATCGTTGTAACACACATGATAACCTACCTTGAAACGGATATCCAGTGAAGTACGTTGCCATGTCCAGCGTGCTGACAGCCATCTAGCCAATCGTTATCGTTCTCAGCGGTCCTCGATCACCAAGCCGACGCACAAAACGACGGAACGCAGCAACCAGGAATCGCGGTCCCCTCTTGCTGCAGTCCCACGTAACCACTTCACACGAACCAACTGGTGGCCAAACGCGCGCGAACAGAGAACCCGGGAACGAGCCGCGCTATTTAATTTTCACCGTGTCCTCGCCCGGAAAACGAGACCTGCTCTGCTCGATGCAAAACGGGGGAAGCGGTTCCTTCTTCGCCACGTAGACAACAATCGTGCGAGAGACCTGTTTGCTTCGGGGTCTCGGCTCGAACTGTCCGATTCGGACGGAGGCTGGCGGCAAGGGAGGCTGAGGCGAGGAAAAAGAAAGGAAAAGAAGAGAAGGCCGGCGACCAGCGAGGGCAAACCAGGCTCCGCCTTCGTCATCCGGGGCCCTGTCGAGGAGGGAACATCTCGGTCCCAAGGAGAGCACCTTCATGGCTTTGCACCGACGACGCATTGGCCGCCGCGAACGCGACTCCCCTAAGGTGGAGGTGGTCCCTCCCGTGACTCCGCCCGACCTTCTTTCCCTCGTCGACGCAGGCCTGCAATTCGCGGTTCTCGAACGATGTCCAGGAGATCGGTAGCCCAGCGAGACACGTAATGACGTTTAATCGATTAAGAAGCTCGACAATAGCATCCTCTTTCTCTCCGCGATGTCGATCCGCGCGCTTTCGCTCCTGTTTCCTGGCGACGCCGCCTCGCCGCGGCCGCCATTTTGGTGTTTCGTTGCGGGCACGCCGTTTCGGCGACGCTCGTTCCCGTCCACGGACACGTTTTATCGTTTCGCGGCGGGGCAACGACGTACTTCGATGTGCATGGGAGGCAACGATTTCGCTTTTGCGACCGGGCTCGGGTTCAATTTGACGAGCTGCGGAGTCGTGGAGGGGGTCGATGGATTTTTCGATTGGACGAGAATTTTCGGCAGCATTCCGATCATTGGACAGGCGAGTTTTTATGGAAATTTGAATTTTTGTAAACTTGGATTGGAAAATGGAACCTTGACGGGGATCTTTTAGGTGTTGTAACTTGTAAACACCGTACTTTTGAGTTTCCTATAAATCATATAAATTCATAACTTTTTAACTTCTTAGATTAATTGCATTTCTTGGGCGACTTGCTGAAATGTGCAATATCTTGTCCGTTATCTTATAAATACAATTTGTAGAAAAGTTACATGCTTAGCTTGATAAAATCATGTAACTTGTGTTGAGCATGCGTTTGTTGAAATTCCGTAGGGTAAGAATTAATCTGGGATTAAATTTAATCATGATTGAAATGTTAGGTTATTTCAGTTTCCTTTCAGTTAATCACGAAACCTGATAAAGGCTGCATTGCGTGATTCTAGAAACCAGATCGTATATGGTTCAGAACATGTTGATCCTTGCATCATTAAGTAAAGTTAATTACACTTGTCGGGTTATTGTGCGTTTAATTTTAATTAAATCGTTGAATCTCAACAACCGCCTGTCCATCTTTCCGTTAATTAGATGTAATTTATAGCTTCTACATAGACCTCTATGGCTCGCTGTAATCCTTGTCTACATATTCTTTCTCTGCTTTTTGTTCAAATTTTCTTAAATTATATATCGCTTAATATAAGTCTCAGCTATTAATTAATTTCTGCAGTCATATGATCTTAGTTTCTGTTTGCGACATTTCCGTTACATGCTGTTTTATTAGTTACTGCTCTCAAAATCTCAATCATATCCTTATTCCTTTGTTTCCCCCTCCTAAAATACGAGCAGTGCTTCTGCAACAAATCAAAATGCGCACGTAATTTATTTTGTTTTTATTGTAACAAATTTCAAAAGCGACCCAGGGCCTTGTTTTTCTTTTTCAATCGCCTGAACCTCTTTTGTACGACACAATGGCTAACGCAAACTCGAAAAGATCACGTGACACGTTTTAATACGTCAATGATCAATCTTCTTCATCCCTTCCTCGGGCATTAGACACTTCAGGCTGATTCCCCGCTGCGACAAAGGCGTCTTCTCTGATTCGCGTGTAATCACCTCGGAGATTAGCCGAAAAGCAAGCCGGAATCATCTGGACGAGCGTTATAATCCAACACAATAGGCCTTACAACCGCGTTAATACGTGAAGCTCGTGCATGGCTATTTACAACTTCATTTTCTCCCGGTCTTTCATTCATTAATATGACACTCCTAATAACGTAATCGATAATTGTGACGAGACAACCTGTTCTTGTGATACTTTCATGTTCAATTAGGTTAATAAATTTCAATACAAAGGTTAGATTACAGGCAACTGAATTGAGAAGGAGAGTATCCCACCCTCGTAAATTAAGATGTTCTATCTAGCATTTTGAAATATTCAAGAAAACTAAAGCTTAATTATTTGAGATTAGTAATAGTATCTGTAAAATAGTTGAGGCTTTCTAATTTTACTAAAAGAAGAAGAAAGAATCGTAACAATCTTGAATACTTTATCTTATCTCAAAAGGTGAAAGAAGTGTGGGATAAAATTTTAATTTCAGAGAGTAGGATATTTTAATTTTAATTTCAATTTTTTCACGAATCGATCATTTTGATCGCTTTGGCACTGCCTCGGTTAGGTTTCCCGTAAACGCGTAAAAATCCGCGCTCGAATTACCATATAGCATTCGATCCCGTTGTCGACATTCCGCGGGATCGCGCTATTAATTACACGGCCCACTGTCAAGCTACGCTGTCGAGCGTGCTCCGCAAACGTTTTGAATTCATCTCCCCAAGGGATTTAATCCTTCGCAGCTATCGCCTGTTTACAGGGAGCGCGGGATGCACCGCAGGGATAGCACGTGTCGTGATTGTAGTTTATGGGGAGCTGATTGCGGGAGCGTGGGACGGTCGCAAGATTGTGGATGGGCCCGGTCGCGGGCCCCCGTCGCCATTCACAACGGGCTCGGTTACGTATCCGTGCCTGGTGTCAGTGTTTCGTTTCGTAATCATTAAGATATGCATTATCCCTCTAATGACGAGCAGCAGTATGCAACAGCGTGTCCGATCGCGGGCTCCGCGCTTCGTTTCTTGTCTCCCTTCGAGCCGCTAGCATAAATTTCACGTAAAACGCCCCGCGCGCCAGGCTCTCCGCTCCGACCTCGGCACTGATTCAAGTGAATCGTGTTGCATTCGTCCCTTGGATTAATTGCTTCGCCATCCCCCTCGATTTTCACCTCTCGATGTGCTTTTTGCGTTCGCGGTGATACGGATCGGGTTCACCGTTTGCCTCATTTTTAGACTAGTACACGTAGCCGAGATTTTGACTGAGATGATACTTTTGGATTCGTTACGTTTGGATTATTTATTCATTTATTTATTTAACAATGAATGGGCCAAGGCCCTTCGAGTACATAAAATTATAAGTAATGGATTATATTATAGTATGACAATGCCACAAAAAGGCTAAGAATTGCAATTACAAATTACTGAACAGACCAAATAATGAAGGTTTTAAAACAGTCATTACTTTTTGGATAAGAACTTAGATTAGAAAGCAAACACACCTTTGCATTCATTTACAAGCATTTTTGTACATGCTGAACAGTCGTTTAGATATCATTTCATCCGTGTTCTGTAATTTTACTCGATCAAATTCGAGATCCTGAGAGACTACTAAAATGACAATGTTGTATGTAGAAAATTTTGGAAGTTTTCCCTCGATAGTTGATATCAAGACAAAAATACAATTTGAGCGAATGTCAGGTGAACAGACTGGAACTCTCAGGAGCAAATTCCATCATTGGCGAACCAACAGATCTTTCAATTCGAAAGTTCAGTCCCAAGAGCAATTTTCAAAGTCTAACTCCAGAACATGACAGAGTCTTCTAAGCACCTGCAGCTGAAATGATCAATCGGTCTGCCGGGAATGATCCACCAAGCGTTTTCGAGGGAGATGTCCGAGACCTATATTTTACGAGTTCATCTAAGACACGAATTTGCACAAAGGAAGATGTAGCGTAGAGAGTTTTCTGAACATTTTTAAACGAAACGTATATAGATTGTTTAGTCGACAAAATTTTAATATATTTAAGAAATAATTATCTCAATTAATCGTTTCAATTTTTCATCTTAAATATCGTTTCATTCAGACCTGTCTAGTCATATATTTACAACAATTCAAATTGACTTAAATAAAATGAATTCTTTTGCCTGTACATATAGAACATCTCGATTGAAAATTAAGAAGTTAAGAAATTAATGCGACTATGCTATATCTTGGCGCAATAAAATACTTGTTTGAAACGTGAATTATTAAGAAAACATGCAAATATTTTTTGTCGTCGGTGTACACTATCCACCACAGCGACACTTCGAAAAAGATCGTAGTTCTGGTGATATTAATCGTTGTCCAGATCACGCCCATCAGTTTCTTGCGAAGCAAATTGTTCAGAACTATGGTGGTGCCTGTAGGAGGGTAAACTGTCTCCACTGTGCGGCACCGAGAGACTTGTCAAAATACGTCAATGCATGAGTAATAGTGCTCGTTCCGTGTCTTCTCGAGGCTAGAACTCGAGAAAGGGGGACAAACGAGCCGCGCCCCGTCGCGGGAAAGGGGTGAATGGACAACAATTAGGTGGATCGCCTGTCCTCCGGGAATATTTCCAGGATGTGTTCCTCCGGTTTCCAAATATTTCAATGAACCACCGTGTCTCCAGGGGAAAGTAACAATACCGACGACAAACCACCACTGGATGGTAAAATATGGACGCGTAAACGCGATCCTGTTGCTGTTGTAGTAGAAAGGAGGATTGCAATTTTTCAGGCAATGGTTAATTTCGAATTGTATCTCTTGTTTTGTGAATACCACCGTGGAACATGCTGTGGAACAGTGACATAAACAGATCTCGCATTATAATTCAGTATAGTGCGATTGATAATAATTTATCAGCAAACACAGTGGTGATTTAATTAGAAAATAATCATTCTTAAATCTAAACGGATCATGTCAGTATTTTTGTTTAAAAATAAATGTTCCAAGATCGGTATTAGCTTTATGTATCGACGATAGTATTTCTAGACGAGATCGCGATAATTCTAAGAAACAATTCTTGAACATTTAAAAACGCAGGAGGAACACATTTTAACGTTTTTTAATCAGTGTACTTAGCTTCCCTCTTCTCCTTGGCCTCCCTACAATCAAACACGAGGTCGATAGATTCAGTCGACGAATCAGGACGGTGGTAAAAACGATTGGCGAACGGTTCCGACAGAGTAAAGGATCGAACAAAACGATCGTGCGAGCCGTGGTGGCGGGCTGGATCGTTGAAACGACTTGTTCCGCCATCCAGCCATCCTTCTTCGGCCTGGCACCATGGCCAGCTAATATCTCAATCGTTAAAGTGGTTTTCATCGGTGCCGTCTAACGCACACGTGTACACACGCGCATGCATACACACGGACAGGGCTCGATAATACGCGGCCATTTTCATTTACCGGCCACCAGGTACAGGTAGAAGGTAGCGAGAAACGCACATTGGCGGGCCACAGGAACTGGTACATACAGTGGCTACAAAAAGTATTAAAAAAAGTGGAGAATACTGTTTTTGCATTCCATTTCTACTGCACGCATTGAACTGCATAACGAAGTATGGGTATTTAAATTCATGAAATCTTTCGCTGTCACTATATTTCTGAACGTACACTGTTGCAAAATGAAACTGGATTTCTACATTTATACACCTTGAATACTTTGCAACACATAGATCGCAGGAGAATAGAAGGGTTAAGTTACTATTTAACGAGGGAAAATTTAATATATTCGAATCTAATTAATTGGATATAGTATTATAAAAGTATCTTTTTGTAACCACTGTACGCTCCCATCTATATAAGAAGATTACATTACACTGCCTTTTTAACCCTTTACACCCGAAGCACCAATTGTGCCGACAAGAACACGCATTCCTTAAAATTGATGAATATATTTCTCGCTCTCGTAATAAGAAATATAAGATAGAAGGAAATGCTGAAATATTTCTCGAACGAGAAGATTTGAGGTGTTGCTGGAAGCTTAGGCGAACGATAAGCAGTTCGCTTGAAATTTTCAAGTGTCCAGTCACTTGTAGACTGGAGTGTACTTGCATAGGTGTACAGCGAGGGGGGAAAAAGAGAGGGAGGGTGGGGAGGGGGCAGTCGTCAGAAAAGCACCGGCCATTACGAGTGTTACAGCGGCGGTTCGCGCGGCGCGTCAAAGAGCGCTCATTAAATGCTGGCAATTAACTGCGGGCCAAGCTCTCGCAGCCTCTCCCGGCGAAGCTTTACTCTTGCCAACACGCTCCCTCTCTCTTTCTCTCTCTCTCCACCGCTTCTTCCTTACCTGTTGGACGTTCGACCCTCTCGCTCGCGTGCTCGCAGTTTCCACGCCGGGCTGTAAAAGCGAGCCAACTCCAACGGACGTGGGCCCACACGCTTTAATGGGCCTTACCCCCACCCCCGCCGACAAAAACGATCGGCATGCGACCCATCTATCACGCCGCGACGTTGTTATTTAATGCTTTGCATCTTGACACGCGGTTCTGGGCGAATTCTCAGCTGCGTTTCAAGACACGAAGCTTTCTGGAAACTTGCGTCCATCTTTTCAGCTTCGCGTTTAATTCAGGATTGTTCTTTACGTGAATTGGAAATCATGGGAAAGTGTTTAATGGTCGATGGTCTTCACTGTTTCGGTATTGCTTTCGTTTCCGAAATTATTCTTGACATTAAATTTTAGAGGATATATGTTCACGCATTTTAGTCCGTCCATCTTTGAATTTTCATTCACGTGTTAGTCGAATTCTAAGTTACAGAAAATTTATAGATATATGGTGAATTTTTAATCACAAAACTTGATGGTCAATTTGTTTCCATCCCTCATTTTTACTCACGTTCTTGAAATTATTTGATATTTAGGAAAATTAGGTATAAAGCGTTTCGAAATGTTGCATCGCTTTATGAATTCGTACAAACGGGGAAACCCTTGTTCGCAAATTATCAATGATACTCGTCAACACGATGCCCAACAAACGGGTCCGACAAACCGCATCGCCCATTCACAGCCTCTGTTTTCAATGATTCTGGACCACACGCAGATAAGGTGGCTATGGTTGTATAGAATGTATAGAATTGGTCGGCCTATCGAAACCATTCAGTGGGGACACGTCGTTCCTTGACAATCGGGCCCATTGACAATTGCCGCCAGTAAATCAAGATGGCGGCGCTTTTGTAGGGCCCACGGAAAAATGGTGATGCGGCCCCAGCGAAAGCTTTTTGCTCCCACGCCGCCTTTATTGTCGCGACTGAGATTCGAGTGGAGTCGAACAATTTGACTTCGAGGTGTAAACGTCGATCGCGGAAAGAATGAAAGAAACCGGGAAATGACCGTTCCCGTTTACAATCTTCCGTTTTTCCTCCACCGTTACTTGATACTACGTTTTTTTTTTTTTGCAAATAATGTAACATTTTTAGGAATACGATGAAAGAAATGGAATGTACAGTGACTCATGAAATCGATCGAATGATAAAGCTGGACTTTTTGTCAAATGCAACAGCAATTTTAATATCTAATTATTTGGATTAAGATTTGACTGCGATTTTAATGTTTAATTATTTAGATTAGCATCTGATCGCAAGTTTAATATTTGATTGGTTTTCTAATAAATATTCCGCTCTTCGTACCCTCTGAATTTTTCATTTATTGTAATTTATAACCAGCTGCTAAATCCTGATTGAGCAACAGGTGCGATAAAGAAAGTAATCGATGAATTCCGTGAGTTATCGCATATAAAATTCTATTTTTCCCCGTAAATGCTGCAAAATATGCTTTATCTGAGACATCCTGTAAGATGCATCTGCATATTTCGAGATATTTACTGCAGGAGGTTTGTGGGAATACTACACTGGTACACGGGACCGGAAACAGTAATATAATTTGCCTCCGTCCCTTTTTGCTCCCGAAAAAACAAGTTACGACGCGAAAAAAATAGGAAGTCGTAGACCGGTGCACGAAACGAATCACGAAATCGCTGAAACTGAAACAGGAGAAAAGGAATTTTATGGTGATTCCGAGAAAAACCGGTAAAGAAGAGGATAAATCGATAATGATCGAAGTTCAAAACAGCGTTCGCGTTGCCTCAAGTAATAATAATACGATTAAATATATATAACAGAAGTTTAAGCTTGTAATAAACTTATTTTTATAATAAATAGTCCATAACAATTTGTTTATCGCAGAAACGATACATCGTAGAATTGTTCTTAATGTTTACAATTATGTAGTAAACCATACATGACGGTTACGAAACGAAATCACGCAAGCGTGACGTACACCTTTGAAGAAATTCGTGTAACGATTTACAGATTTATTGCAAACTATTAATTCATGCATATTTGTTAAATAACAAATAATGTATGAACCATAATGTTAATAAAGTAATTGTTAAAGGATTAAATTAATAACTATTAGTTCCAAGTTAGGAGGCAAAGTAAGTTGTATGTTATAATTAATTTCAATCGATATCCGATTAGTTTTTAATGAATAAAGGAATAAGTTTCGTAGAATATTTTTTATTTGCTATTAGAAGTTTAATGAAATATTAAAAAATCTTACATTAAGCATTGAAAATAGTTACAAAATGTTTAAAAATCATAGAAACATAAATAATTTAGTGGCACTTCGTTGAGCACAAAAAGAATTTAGGAATAACTACTTTGCGTTAAAAATTGGCTATATTTGTAAACTAACAATTAATTAAACAATGTCGGTCAGTAGATACTGTAATAATTTATTGCACGAACAATTAAAATTTAATAAATTATTCGTGTTTTTATAGATACCCTAAATGTACGATTCTAAAACATCGTTAATTGTTAAAAGAACATGTTCTGTATAATATTCTTGGTATTTATCATTAATATTTTTACAGAATATAATGAATTTTATATAAATTGTTGCAAATACTATCGAAATGTTTAAAAACAATGAAGAATTTAGTTGCAGTTCATTAGTTACGAAGAAATTTAAGAATAACTCTATTTAACATAAGATTTCGCTATATTAGCATAATAATGGTTAATTAAGCAACAACAAATAACGGGTGCAGTAATAATTTATTGCATAAACAATTAAAATTTGGTAAATTATTATTAATATAGCGAAATAAATGTTCATATGCATGATCATATTTCATTCAGTGGTGATCAAGGCTATGCCACGGAGCATGCACTATTGCGCATATCGCTCAACTGCGCAACTCGTGGGTGATATACTGCTCATTCATTGGTAACACGTTAGTCGTCGTCTGACCTTCCTCCAGACGACGTTTCTGTGTCGGTTGTGTTTCTGAACACATGTTGACACTTCGTCCCGTGACGTCACGGGTACGTGTGTACCCTCGCGACCTTTTCTTCGTGCGTTACCGCATATTATCACACGTGTTTGCTATCGATTATAGCGATTCTTCGCACGTGTTTTCTTCCGAATATTGCGAATTTTCGTGAGTATTTTCAATCGATCGTTACGATCTTTCGGAATTGTTTTCTTCTGACTATCGCGAGTTTTCGCGAGCGTTTTCGATCGATCGTTACGATCTTTCGGGATTGTTTTCTTCTGACTATCGCGAGTTTTCGCGAGCGTCTTTGATCGATCATTACGATCTTTCGGGTATCTCTTCTTCTGACTATCGCGAGTCTTCGCGAACATTTTCGATCGATCGTTGCGACTTCGTCAGCAACAATGATAACCGATTAGCCGTACAGTGCCACTGTATATCTCGCTATTTTAACATTAGATTGTAGTGTTGCGAACATTAAATCGCGTTATTAAAAATTGGTTCTTTAATCTATAACGCGAATACTATTTGAGGGGATTAGTGTTAGGTTAGTAGTTCGCGTTAAGGGGTTAAGGGTAGGGGGGTTTTCTAACAGTTAGGGGGTTTTGGGTAAGGGGTAATCGGGGCGCGTCGGTTATGGGTGGTGGGTTGGGGGGTTCGCTCGTGGGTTATCCGTCCGTGGGGTAGATGTGGTGCGGTGGGTTTGTGGGTGGGAAGGTGCGGGGGTAGGGGGGGAACTAGCACAAGGATCTGGCACCGTCGGTCTCATGGGGCCCTCCGGCTGACACCGGAGCTTATGTGTACCTATGTACGGTCATCTGCCTTGTGGTAGTTCAGGGGTATTTGGGCGGGTGGGTTTCGCGAGGGGTAGGGAGTTGGGTCGCGTCGCGGGGGTAGGGGGTACGGTGGGGAAGTAGCACAAGGATCTGGGGCCGTCGGTCTCATGGGGCCCTCCGGCTGACACCGGAGCTTATGTTACCTATGTACGGACATCTGCCTTGTGGTACTTCAGGGGTATATTTGGGGGGATCGGGAGTTGTAGTTGGGGGGAACGGGTTGGGAGAACTAGCACAGGGATCTGGCTTCGTCGGTTTCATGGGGCCCTCCGGCTGACACCGGAGCTTATGTCACCTATGTACGAACATCTGCCCTGTGGTAGTTCTGTTTTCCGTGAGGGTGGATTAGATGGCGGGGGTTGGGAGGGTCGCGAGTTAGGCGGTGGGGTTTTTAGAATCGGTGTAGGATATGGGGTGGTTTTTTGGGGTATAGATTAGCGTTAGGGGGTTTTGGGGTACGCGATAAGGGTTAAGGGAAAGGGGTGGGAAGTACAAATAGTATTCGCTTGTAGTTTATGGAGCCAAACGTTTATCAGTTTTTTTTAAAACAAACTTTGGTAAATTTATACCAAGTCAATCATAATACGAGATATTTATGGCATTGTATGGCTACTCGGAAATCGTTTGCTCTTTGTTTTTCGTTGCATATTCCAAAGAGTCTTAAGTGGCAGCTCGCGAGCTCGTTGGTTTTAGTGTTGGGTTTTTGAAGGCGCCTTCATATTGTTGTATTGTATTTTGTTGTATTGTTGAGTGTGTTTCCGGCGGGTCTTTAACAAGGAAAATCTCGGGATAAATCCTCTCATAATGTGTTGAAATTTGGTAGGCTTATAGGTGTGTGTGTACAGTAATTGTAACCGGAATTATAGCCGCAGATGATCAGCCATTCGCAAAAAGGTGAATGCAAAAGTTGTGGAACCCACTTATTTGGGTATATTTAAGTAATAAAGACTCGTAATAGTTTTTCTCCGGTTCAAATCTCGTCACACTTTTTTCATAAATATTTTTTTGTTAACCATAAGTTAACATATGTAATATAATTTATTACAGTTTAACATATATATAATAATTGTTAACTAAAGAACAATTGATGACAACAAGTGACATGATTTGAATCAGAGACAAAGTACTACGTGTTTTTATTACTTAAATACTACTAAATAAGCAGTTTTCCCAAATTTTACATTCATTTTTCTTGAGATTGATTGTCCATCTGCGGTTATAATTCTGATTGCAATTATTGTGCGCTACAAGGCTACCAAATCGGAGAGGATAAGCCTTGAGATTCTCCTTGTAAGCGTAGTCACCTCCTCGTGGTGAGACCTGGTAATTGGTATCGTTTTCAAAAGTATAAATCTTTAGAAAACGATACCAAGCTAAGAACTACGCATATCTGTAGTCCAGTCTATTTGATTAAAACATGCAAATCGTAGACTGGTCTACAGGTAAGAATTTTATGGCACTCTAAAAACTATATCTTACTCACATAATACTATCTTTATAATGTCTAATTATACAATAATTGAATAAAAAGCGTTACAGAACTCGTCTGGACCTGGAAATGAACAACGGGACAACTCCCAGCATCAGAAATCTCCAGAAGAAATTACACACATATTACAAAATCAGATTATTTATTGTAGAATTATTTTATACAATGTATTTTACAAAAATCATAATAAATTAGATTAATTTAACAGTATTACAATGCTTTATCATTTATTCCCTCTCCTATCTTAACTAAGATAATAATAAACAATATCATGCAAAATTTAAAAATAAAATTCGAAAAAACAAGTAAAAAACCCGAAAAAATAAAAAAAGTAACGAAATCTGTTAAAAAATTTCGAGAAGTGAGGTCACATTCCGAGAAATCGCGAAATTCCGAGAAATGACGTCACATTCCGAGAAAAATATTCCGTGCCACCTCCTCGGTCGTTATGTTCTCCTGATACGAAATTCCGATTTTCGGAGAAAAGTTTGATTGCTGTTCGAAAATTCCGCGCCCCAGAAATTCCAAGAAATGATGTCACGTTCCGAGAAATCGCGAAATTCCAAGAAATGACGTCACGTTCCGAGAAATCGCGAAATGACGTCACAAGAAATTCCGACGTCACGTACCGATTCCGAAATGCGTCACCTCCTCCAAGAAATGACGTCACGTTCCGAGAAAAATATTCCGTGCCACCTCCTCAGTTGTTATGTTCTCCTGATACAAAATCGAGATTTTCGTAGCAAAGTTCAGGTCGGATTTGAAAGTTCCGCGCTCGGGAAATTCCAAGAAATGACGTCACGTTCCGAGAAAAGTATTCCGTGCTACCTCCTCAGTTGTTATGTTCTCCTGATACAAAATCGAGATTTTCCGAACGAGGTCAGTTCCGATTTGAAAGATCCGCGCTCGGGAAATTCCGAGAAATGACGTCACGTTCCGAGAAGCCGTGAAATTCCAAGAAATGACGTCACGTTCCGAGAAATCGCGAAATTCCGAGAAATGACGTCACGTTCCGAGAAATCGCGAAATTCCAAGAAATGACGTCACGTTCCGAGAAAAATATTTCGTGCCACCTCCTCGGTCATCATGTTCTCCTGTTACAAAATCGAGATTTCGCGATATTCCTTCTAAAGTTCCCGGTAAGATTCGAAACTTTGTATCAGGAGAACATAACGACCGAGGAGGTGGTGTGGAATATTTTTCTTGGAATTTCTCGGGCGCTGAATTTTTGAATCGCATTCGAATTTTTCTACGAAAATCGAGATTTTGTATCAGGAGAACATAACGACTTAGGGGGTAGCCTGGAATATTTTTCTTGGAATTTAACGCCATTTCTCAAAATTTTCAAAAGATTTCGTTACCTGATTTATTTTTTCGCGTTTTTTACTAGTTTTTCCGAATCTTATTTTAAAATTTTGCAGGATATTGTTTATTCTTATCATAGATAAGATAGGAGAGGGAATAAATGATAATGCATTGTAATACTGTTAAATAAATATATAATACATTTATTAACTATAATACATTTTAACTTTCCTTACAATTTCTCCTAATTTTGTAAACTGTTAGATTGTTAAGTATGTTTTATGCGGGTCTTTAACAAGGAGAATCTCAGGATAAATCTTCTCATAATGCGTTGAAATTTGGTAGGCTTATAGGTGTATGTGTAGAGTAATTGCAGCTGGAAGTACAGGCGTGGATGAACAGCCAAATTTTACATTAATTTTTCTTGAAAATGATTGTCCATCTGCGGTTATAATTCCGCATAGCTTTTATATTGCAAACACGTTTTACCAAAAAGTGAAGATTTGATCGATGTATGGGCAGTAAAACACTATCACCACATAGCGGTGAACGGATGGAACTATTATCTGCACATATAGACAGAAAATTAAATTAAATACTTTAATTTTATTAAGAAATGAAGATTTGATCGATTCATGGGCACTATAACACTATCACCACATAGCGGTGAACAGGCAGAACTAATTTTCGAATATATATGTATAGAGGAAAAATTGAATATAAAATTTATTAGGACAAGTGGGAAGCGACACGTGGCGCCATCTAACATTTCACACCGACACTAAGATTACCTACACAATAAAAATGTCTAATAGAAAGTATATCGTAGCAGTTTCTCATACGAATACAGTCTAGTTAGACTTCTAAAAATGTGAAAAACCTGTTTGTAACTTTAAATTTTTACTTACATAATAATAATTTTGTTAATATCCTCCGTACTCAATAGATGGCGAAACATCTCTATTCCGAACCGCTTTTATCCATGAATCTCATTCCAGGAGTCGATGTGAAGAACAAAAGTAACTTTATATTCGTTTCTAGACGCCTTGAGTAATAGCTTTACATTTCTGTACGTGAGAACGCTGTTTTCTGTGGAAAATGTTTAATTATCTACTAAATAGTCGGCTTTAGTATTAGGAGTAATTAATAGATGGCGCTGCGGTATTATTCCGAACAGCTTTTATCCATGAATTTCATTCTAGGAGTCGATGTGTAGAACCAAAACCACTGTATACTCGTTTCTAGACGCTGTGAGTCATAGTTTTACATTCCTATACATGGGAACGCTATTTTTTGTATGATAAGCTTAATTACCTACTAAATAATCGGCTTTAGTACTCGGAGTCATTAGTAGATGCCGCTGTACCATTATTCCGAACAGCTTTTATCCATGAATCTCATTGTAGGAGCCAATGTGTACAACCAAAGCAACTGTATATTCATATGTAGACACTATGAGTCATAGTTTTACGTTTCTGTACATGGGAACGCTATTTTTTGTGGGATAAATTTAATTACTTACTAAGTAGCTCGCTGTAGTAACGAGAGTCATTAGCAGATGGCGCTGTGTGCGTTTTCCTTGTGTTTATTTAATCTTTATACTTTACTTTTTGAGTTGATGATATATATTAAAAGCATCGTGTTGCTGTTTGTTTTATGCTTTGATCTATTGTTTTTTGCTTTATAAAGTATAAATGCTGTTGAGTATCGAGAATTGTTTATTACCTACTAAATTGTTCGATGTAGTATTGGAGGCTCTTAATAGATGTCGCTGCATATCTTTTCCGAATGTTTATTTATCCTCGTCGTTTGATTGGTAAAACCGAGGATGCTTATCAGGAATTATAGCGTAGTTGTTTTTTAAGTGTCTTGTTTCTTGAATTTACTTTTTATGTTAAGAAAATGTTTTAATTTCGATCTACTTTCGATATGTATTTTGGAATGAGGTTATAGTTCTCCTTGTTGTTGGTAGATGGTGCTGCCTGCGGTTTCTGACGATGTTTTTTATAGTGTTCGATGTTCTGTATAGTGCATATATATACGGAAATTAGTTCCACCTGTTCACCGCTATGTGGTGATAGTGTTTTATGGTCCTTAAATCGATGAAATTTTCATTTTACAAAAAATCGAATTTGCATAAGTTATTTATGGTTTTTTATGTTTGCATATTGTTTCTGAGGCTCTATACTTTGTTTTTATATGAATTTTGTTGGAATAACGTTTATAATAAGAGATTTTTTAATTTGTCGTTCTTGTTTTACATGCCGGCCATAGCGAAACTTACGGTAACCGATCAAATATTCCGTTAAAATGAAAATAGTACATTTATAGTATTTGTTTATGAATGTTTAAGGTGTTATACTTTTTGTTAGATCCCATACTTTCCATTTATGTCAATTTTATTAGGATTTAACAGGCAAAGTTTAAATTTTTTTTTAAGAGTATACGTATGTTTTCAGATTTTTTAATTTTTGAATCGTTTTGAAATATTAAAAGTTTTAAATGCATTTTTATCTCGCGGTATGATTTATAGTAAATTGTATATAATATATATTAAGTAGTTTTTGGAAAGGAAGGATAGGGTTTGGGAGAATAGTTATAATAAACACATTTCTTTTTCTTTTTTAATAAACCGTATAACTTCATGCAACGTTAATGCATCGTTAGATATATCACACAGGAATAGACGAATCTGACTTAAAATACTAAATTAAAGCCAAGTACCAAAATATTTTGTCATCGCATTTCCTTAAAAACAACGTTCACCGTTTAACATACCATAATCTATTTCAGCACATCTATTTTGCAGAATTCAATACTGTTTTAAAGCGCTGTTCGTACGTGAAAGACAACGGTGTTAGATATTAACAATCGATACGGTGCTAAAACAGTTATACATAAATAGATGTCTAAATATATTAATCATCTTAATATAAAACTACCATTAATATTAATTGCTTGTTCATGGTTTCATAAATATTTCTACAGTAAAGCTCTTTAAACATAAAAAGACTTATTCATAAGATGCGTAGATTTAAAATTATGTTTATGAAACGTAAAGTGACTCACGATATTGATCGAATGATTAAGCTACGTTTTTTTTATAAAATGCAATTGCAATTTTAACGTTTAATTACTTTTCTGCCAAGTATTCCGCTTCGTATCTTTACTTTTTGATGAAACAAAGAATGTGACAAAGGAAAGCATTCGATTAATATCGTAAATCATTGTACGTTTCATATTTTGAAACGTAACAATACTGTATTGGTCGTAAAACAGTAAAGACAACAATTTTCGGAAGCATTTTTACACTGTCGTCGTAGATAAATTTTACTTTCGTTATAATCTATACTGTTCCGTACGAATTAGATTTTCAGTAAAATTACAGTAACGCTAACAAATGTTAGAATTGCAAATCATTTCTTGGGTAAAGCTACAATGTTACTAGTATCGGTGAAAACTTAACAAAAGTCCCAGTTGAATGAAAAACGAAAGGAATAAACGTAATGCTTCTTAAAGCTAATACTAATAGTGCACCTACCGTCTTTGATTTCGCGACTTAAATCATTAAAATGGTTGTTATTCCATCGATTAAATAATCTGTGAAACGTAGAGCACTAATAAAGACATGGGACATTTTTACGGAATCGTTTGCATAAATTTTTTTGCGATTTTAATGTGCTTTTCGTCTGGTTCTGTAAAAATGGCTCATCTTTTTATCGTCGCTCAATTATTTAAATGAACAGATGAACTTGCTCTGAGTTCGCTTTGATTCTTTTATAACAAGTAAGTACTAGCCGTGCTATAATCAACGCATACGATTCATTATTGGAAGTAATTGACGATTCTTTTGTTATATCATTTCATCCCATAAGTACTACAATACTCTGGTTCAGAAATTCAGACGGATTACAGAATTAATTTATAAATAGAAAAAATAGAGAAATGCAGATGCTCATAAATTCGTATTCTTGCAAACGTGATACATTTTAAAAAATGTATCCGTAGCGTAATGACTATAAACAAATTACTTATGGAATGTTCGGACGATCATTGAAAAAATATTTATTTAAAATCACCGAGTCGTTACGCGCAACATTATAAAATACAGTCAGTCGCAAAAATTTCCGTACACACAGTTAACTTTTTTTCAAACGTTTGAAATCACGAATATGCTAAAATTAATAAAATTTCCTAAAAACTTACAATCGTGCCTACCAAATCTGTACACTTTAACGTTCAATTTCAATCTTTTACTTACAAATTCCATAATTTTATGCTTCCAATTTACTTCTGCTTTCTGTTTTGGAATCTAATTTTAAGCGACACACGAGCTAACGTTTGCAAAGCGTTGAAAAATCTCGTTTCCTTTTTGGAATGTATAACATTTACTGTGCATTGTGCATGGATACTTTTGCGATCAACAGTAACTGTAAAAAGCTACCATGGTCTCCACATAGGGTCAGCTTCGTCAACGCGTTCCACGTCGATCTCTTCGTCGTCCTCAGACTTAACTTCCGTTTCAGCTTTCTTCGTCGCTCGTTGTTCTTTCGATTCCTCTGTTCCGCAGACATCGCTCGAGACGGAGTCGCAAACGGTAGTTTTGTGGTAATTCACATCGTTGTCGGGGCCCACGATCGACGGGGGGAGTAAGTCGAGATCCAAGCTGGCCAAAATTTGCGTCAGCACGTTCGTTTTTAACTGGAAATATATAATGAACACCATACTGAATGGCAAAGATTAAGAAAAGAAAATAAAAAGATTGAAACTAGTAGAGCAATAAGTAGTAAGATTGCAATTTTTGTATACAAAATTGCAGAATATTGGTACTCTGTAAAAATGTGTAAAATATCTCGATCTTTACTCACATTTCATTTCTCTATTTAAATATACCGTAAAGAATAGTACGTAATATACTGGAGAGGAGGCTATGCGAAAGGGTTGTCGAATGGTTAAGGGATATAGAGAAACGAATAGGGAGAAAAGACGGAGACAGAGAGAGAGAGAGAGAGAGAGAGAGAGAGAGAGAGAGAGAGAGAGAGAGAGACGAAAGTATAATGAAGGGTGAATGTGACGAACTAATTAGTAAGTTAAGACACAGAAGATGTGAGTATATAGAAATTATGTAAACCAAGTCCATTTCTGGGCCTGAGGGCTGAAATTAACCGTTTGCACTCGAAAGACAAGTCTCTTCCAAGTACAAAATACTGAAATTAGAAAAATCAAAATTTTCGTATCTTAACATTAGTTCAGATCGAATAAAGACTATTGAAATTTGTAAACACGACTATTTGCATCCGGAAGCTTGCAAAATTGCTGTCCTTTGATCATCAGCAGTCGCCTTTCGAGGGCAAAGGGTTAATAAATACTTTTCGAATTCTCTCGTGTAAAAAACTACTCGAGACATGAAAAACTGAATCGTGTAAAAAGGTGGTGCATAAAAAATAAAAGGCGTTCGTTTCGTACGTGAAATGCGTATCGGGGCCAGGCGCGGGGCCGAAAAGCAGGCCCCGCGCGAGTGTCAATCACTGCGACGAGCGGGAAGAATTAGCCGGCGAAACGATGTTCACGGGCGGAACTTTCGCCTTATTGTCTCGTGCGATCATCGATGAAGAGATAATTACCGACGGATTCGTGCGCCGGCTCTTTTGAAGGCCAGCTGCGAGGTGCCTGGCTAACCTTTCCGCGCCTTCACCTGGAACAGCCGAGAGAAATCTGTACGCCTCAGCTGCGCAGTGGCCAAAGCCGGACAGCCATCGGCCCTCCGCCGATACCTCGTCGTTCCTGCCGATCGTGCCCGACAATCCAGAAGGCTGCGAACCCTGCAGCCTTTGTAAATGGCGCACCGTCAGCTCCAGAATGTCCGCTTTCTCCAGCTTGCTGATGTCCTCCCCCTCCGTCTGCGACACCAAACGCAACGTGTACATCTAGACTAAGGATTCTTATGCGTTTGTCAGAGATGTAACTAGTCTACACCACTGTGTTGTATGATTGTTCAATAAATCTTTCCTATGTGCAAAACTAACGTTTCTGTTCATTTTCCCGCAACGTTTCCCGATCCTACGAAACAATTCTGATTCGAACCCGAAATTTTGGATATCTATACACCCTCTAGTTTCCGTATACCTCTAGCAGGAGGAAGAGGGGGTGTTAAGGGAGAATATTTTTGAGTTTTATATTTCGATGGAACCTGAAATGCCAGGGAAATGTTGGGAATGGGAAATCTGTTGGGCCTACAGCTTGACCTTTGGCTTTTATTGACTTTCTTTTGGGGATAAGGAGGTACAGGATCCTGGGTGGGCCTTACTGGGACCAAGATGCTGTAGGGCCCTACATTCTGATACAATGATCCGTAGCGTGTGATGGTAAAGAAGGAAAGTTCGCAAATCTTACTTAAGAATTAAGCAGGTGGCAAGAAGGTAGAATCTGCATTATCCTTACGTTTGAACTTATTAGTTAAAACGATGATTGTAATTTAATTAGGGGTTCAGTTTTCTTTTATATTCGCTTTATCGTTGTACTCTTCCAATTTATTTAATTCGCGAATTCAAACGCTCGTTGCTCGAAAAGTACGAATTATTAAGAAAAGTTGAACGCATTTTACAGAAGTATCTTAATCTGTAATTAAAACTTTTTTGTTATAACGCTTGAATCCAAAGTGAAAGGAAGTATTTACGCGGAACGACTTTATTTTCTACAGCTTTACAGTCGACTATGAAAAATAATTGCTTCGTACGTAGAAAATGTCCATACGTTTCAACTATCCAATTAATTAAAACTAACTGAACGGAAATAGAAGCGTTCTGCTCGAAGCAACATGAAACTGAAATTTCATAAAGTAATTTTAAAAAGTATTGAAGAAATACGTGTACGTATGTATCTTCGAGGGTTCCCTATAATAGCACGGTATAATTACAAAATTGTGATCTTCGAGTTCGCACGAGTTTTCAAACGATGCTACCGCACCGGTGTTACAACTTCGTAAAGAACGTTCCACGTTTTTTATGCATTTCCTATCAAGATTAAGCTGTCGATGTGTCAGACGCGTCGTGCAAATTGCAGCTCAACGAGAATTACAGTGTAACCTGGCAAGAAGAGAAATTTGTTGCATTGAAGGGCGATAAGAAAATTAAGTTTTGCACCTCCTCGATCGAAGATAAGTGTTATGTACGCCGATTTCGTTGCAAGCGGGCAATGCATGCACCTTGTTGATAACAAAAAACTGTCTCAAAATGTCTGCACAGAAATTTCAGTGCTGACGGAATAACGAGGAGGAAACTTTATAGCTAAAGCAACTATAAAAATGTTTATAGGTTCATCGTTGAAGATCTTGACAGAACAATTTATGAATCATATTAAAATAACCAGTTCTTCAACCTCTTGAAAAATGAATCTATCCAAGTTGATACAGAAAACTTCTCGATACAACCTTCATTTATTTTCCATAAGATTTTCTAGAAACATTCTAAGTGTATCATATTTTATAGTCTCGGAAGCTTTCCTAGTGAATTTTATTTCCAAACACATTTTCACCGCATCGTTCGACAATTACAGAATAGCTAAAAACGTGTGCCAGTAACCATCAAAAGAAAGATCTACAAGATTTTCCAGAATTATTCTAAGCTTTTCATTTTTTATATTTTCGGAAGCTTTCCTAGTAAATTTTATTTCCAAATGCATTTTCACCGTATAGTTCGACAATTACAGAGTAGCTAAAAATGTGTGCTAGTATCCTTCAAGAAAGATCTGCAAGATTTTCCAGAAATATTCTAAGCTTATCATATTTTATATTTTCGGAAGCTTTCCTAGAAAAATTTATTTCCAAACACATTTTCACCGTATCGTTCGATAATTACAGAGTAGCTAAAAATGTGTGCTAGTATCCTTCAAGAAAGATCTGCAAGATTTTTCAGAAATATTCTAAGCTTATCATATTTTATATTTTCGGAAGCTTTCCTAGAAAAATTTATTTTCAAACACATTTTCACAGAATAGCTAAAAACGTGTGCCAGTGTTCTCCAAGAGGGAATCGCCAGATTCCAGTAATAGATAGACAGAATTTTCCCCTATCGTTACCGCATAAAGGAGGAGGAAAAAAATCGCAAATGATTTCGCACGGCGCGGCGCCCGTCTGGAATCAGGCCTGCGCTGCACAAAGAGATTTATCTGGAATCCCCATCGAACACTCGTCGGCTCCGGCGGAGGACTAATCTGCCAGAAGACATCGCGAAATTGCAGCCGCGTATTAACTGTAATGAACACGGCCGAAGCGTTAACTACCCGGTTCGGTAATTACGGGCTGAGTCACGTGCACGCTTGACACCAGCAGCCGGAGCGAGCGGTTCCCACGGTCTACGAATATTTAAGCGCCAAATCGATTGCACGCGTAGTTGCGGTCCGAGAATGCATTTCCTGCTGAGAGCGACTCGTGAAATTGCAGAGGGGAAACACGCGGCCGTATCGCGAGCGAAACGAGTCGAGCGAGAAACCGTGGCGGCGGTCGCTTCCTGACAAACGTTTCTCCGACTCGGGCGGAGAAAAATCGTGGCACGTGCTCGCTCGAGCAAACGCGCTCAGAAATATGACCTACGATCCGATGCTGCGACTTTTAACCCTTTACGCTCGAGATGCGATTGCCAGCTGTCTAACGATATTAACTTCAAAGATTTTTAAGTGAGTAATATTTATTGAGATTCACTTATGCTAAATTGAATGAAGTTTAATCAAGTCGTACGCTAAAATTTACATGCATGACTGTTTAACCTTCGGGCTTGACTAATGAACAAACTAATTAAAATCAGAAATTTACTTATATGATTATTTAACCTTCGGGCTTGACTAATAAACAAACTAACTAAAATCGGAAATTTACTTATATGATTATTTAACCTTCGGGTTTGACTAATAAACAAACTAACTAAAATTGGAAAATTTGTGAAACTGACATTTGGCGACTAACAGTCGCTTCTCGAGAGCAAAGGGTTAACCTTTCTGTTTTATCTAACGACAGACACGAACCGATCGACAAGAGAGGGTTGCAGCTTTAATTTTGCACAATTTCTTGGTTACGACTGGATTAGGGATGGTTATGGATTTTTTGGAAAATTTAGACATTAGAGTTTAATTTGAAAATTTAATTGTAAAACTCAATTTAGAAATTTTAATTTAAATTTGGTTTAAGAGCTTAAATGCTCAGGTCCTATTGCTTTGAATTCGTTTATAAAAATTCGAATTCACACAGAAATCTGAAATAGTTCGATGCAAATACAGCTATGATAATAGGTACGTACCTCCAGCGCATCTATCATAAGATTTTTCAACTCATCGAGGCACTTGTTTATACGCGCTCGTCGTTTTCTTTCCAATAGCGGCTTTGTTATCTGTCAAATAAAATTACGTTATTTGAAATACTGTTTGATGAAACTTGAGTAATTTTTCAAAATAACAATAACCAGGTATGCTGTTGAAAATTTTGAATTTTTTTTTTTTCTATGGATAGCAAACAAATTCCATAAATTTTCCTATGAAATGAAAGAGAAAGTACTGTGAATAACTATACCTTTATCTTTTTTTTGAATATTAATTTATTTACCTTTTTGTATTGATACGTCCTGGAAACCGGATGAGGGTATTCGTATGACATTGCACGATTTGCTATATCTCTTCAAGGTTCGACAAATCGAGACACTTCGTGCCTAAGTGTCAAAGAAATTTACCTATATTTTGAAATATAAATATAAATGAACCATGAAAATTCGTTAATTGGAAAACGAAGAAATCTTTAATGTCACTTAAGAATTATTTTCATTTAAACGGTAAAGCAAGCCTCGAATCAAGTGAGTACCCAAAATTTATAACTTTACAATCCGTAGAAAATATCTTAACTATTCATAATCAATCTGTCTTAACGAAGACAAAATTAACGTCACAGATTACACCACCATCGATGATCAAAAAAATTCTATTGGCTATCAAAAATTGAATTCAAACTCATACGAAATTACGTCGCGAAAATACTTGACGCTAACCGAACAAGAAAGTGACTTACTTACATTAAATTATTAATGCATCTTCAACGTTACGAGCCCAACGGAGCAACAATGCCTGCGACGCATCGTCGCACTCTTTATTAACGATTCACGAACAATCCAAACCGAAATTCTGAAGCTTCATCGACAACACTGTCGGTGCACGTGAACGTAGAAAACACGGGGGTTGAACGGGGGTTCGTGAGAGAGGACGGAACGCAGTGACATTAGACTAGCAAACGCACCGCGTGCAGTCTCTAGACAAACTGACTCTCCGCTGCCATTCAAGCGACCGCTACCCTCACCAACTTCGAACCCTCTGCAGAAGCTACTCCTCAGGCAGAAGGTCGCTCTAAATGCTTTGATTGTGTTGCACCTACACCTTGACGGCCGTCTCTTGCTAACCCGTGGACCTCGATTCGATTACCATCGAGGAACTTCACGTTGTTCAATCGATGAATTTTTAACGCCATTAATTGCTTGTTTCTTTTACGTTATTTGTTATTATTGAGGATCGAAAGGATCGATGTACAGTAGCGGACAAAAGTTTAACACCAAAGGGTCAACGAAATTGAAATAATTAATTTGTAAGGAATAGCATGATAAACAAAATTTAGATTCTGTGCTAATCAATAAATTGTGTTCTGTCATAATAATAAAAATGAATGTACAGACAATGTTTGCAGACCATTTTGTTTATTTGTTTATTTGTGTAATATACGATTAATGTAACTTCTGTAACCATCTTCTGTATAATAAATATATTTACGATGCTTCGATACTTAATATTTAATTTCTCTGCATTAACCCTTAATTTTAAGTCTAACTATAATACCATTCCCCTTACACTCTTCCTTTCCTTTCTTTCATCCCTTGTACTACATTCGTTAACCCTTTCGATTATCCAGTTCCTTTCCTAATTTTCTTGCGAACGATCGCAAAAACGTGGTTGTGTGCGACTAAAGAAAATCAAAGAAGGGATACTCGAACGAAAGAGGGAGGGGAGGGGGCACCGTGGAGAAAACAATATAAAAATATAAGAAACTGCTATCATAAAGGTAGCAAAGAAGTCAAGACTACAGAATAAATTATCGATAACCGAATGGCCGTGAGTATGCGTATAGCGGTTGCGTTTATTCACCGAATGCAATTTCTTATCTCGGACAACTTTTAACGTTAATTAACATTCGAAAGGGCCAGCCATGCGCGAGTTAACAAGGAATCTTCGTGATGTTACGTCCAGCGGTTGATGCCGTGCAACATGTCGAATGATTGTACCGAAGGCGCGTTTAACGCGCTCATTAAACGGAAACGAGATTCGCTTTAAGGAACTTCCTTTGAGACAAAACGAAAGCACTGCCGACTGTGATCACAGGCCTCGTTTCAAGTGTTTCCTGCGGTTCACGTCCGATCTCGAATCCAATTATGGACAAATAATTTTCGAACTTCATAGCGTCCTCGAACTCGATTCAATGAATTGCGCGAGATTACCTGGACGTCTGATAATCCAAGCTGTTATATTAAGCGATTTTGAAATCACGATAAAGAGGCGATTCTTCAAGTAAAATATAAGTAGAAAATATAGAGGCCATGTGACACTATTTTATCAGCCATCGTTTTTAAATCTATATTAAAAAGACAGTTTATTCTAAATGTAATTGAAGTTATTTTTAACTAAAGTACGATAGTAGACACAATTTATAGTGTTGTAAGAATAGAAATAGAAACGACTAGCAGAATGTTATTTTCAACGAACAGTTTATTCGCTTAATTTGTTTTAAAACTGTAACAAGCTCCGCACTTTTGAGCAGCCATGTATAGACAGGCGTTTCTTCAGAGGGAAGACGTAAAGTTAAAAGAGGAACCGATTCGATTAGCAGACATGTCGCGGCCCGATGGAATTCAACGGGGCCCTTTGTGAGGCCCCTGAAAAACACGGTCCCTTTATCATCGGATTTTCGAGCGGGCCTCTTGAAGGCTCGATAAACCAGCAGACGAATCCCTCCATTAACATTATCTCTTGTCAACCGACCAGATACAGCTACGTGAGCTACGCAGATGTAGCATTTCTCCTCTCTGCTTCGAGGTGATTCGCTCCAAATGCTTGAGAGAGTGCTAGGATAAAGATAAAGTTTGTTCACGACTTGACAACTTGCCAGAAAGCTTGTGGAAATGTTAGTGGGAAAGGCTAGGCTCCTGAAGTGTTCAATTACACTGTGTGTTAATCTGCTTCGCTAATATATTCGATATTTCCATGCCCCTCGGCTGACTAATATTCGTGTACTTTTTTCAAACGGATCTCGTTTCGCGCGAGAATCGAAAAATAATAAGAAACAGTGAAGAATACCGAACTCCCTTCCTGGAAGAATTTAATAAAAATAAGTAACCCAAGATAAAAGTTTACGATGACATAAAGGTGCGCGGGGTACCAAAAATTTCGCCACATTTTGTTCAACAAAAAACGAGGCGTGTATTTATGTTATGCGTAAAACACGTTTTATATTGAACAAGTGTAACTCCACGTTTGCACCTGATAATTGCATTCCTCATGCACGCTTGCTCCTCGCTTTTGTGAGGGGAGTTTATTATACAGGGCCGGCTAATTAACAGTGTGAATGAAAGTGTAAATAAACAGGCGGGCTAATGTGGAAAAGGATCGAAACGGACAATTTAACGAAGCCTTTTTTTCTTTAAAAATCTCACACCACGGAGTGCACGCGCACATCTTTTAAGGGATCGATTATAATGTACCCGAAAAGGAAACGATAATCGGTGTAAATACACGTGCAGTTTTGAAATCATCTTCGCTCGTTACATTATGCATACGACTGAGTGTTCTGAAATGAGAGAGGCTTCGTGTCAACAAAAGTAATTTAAACCGAAATGGGCCCGTGTTACAGAGGTGTGTGTGTGTGTGTATATGTGAAAGCGTCGTAATTAGGGCTCGAAAAAATTTTCTGGGAAGGGGGAGCAAAGGGGGGAGAATTCTTAACTCTGTCGAGAAAGTAAAAAATCGTTAAATTAACTGAAAGTTGCTCGATTTTGTCAATACGAGGAAGTTCAGTCGAGGAACATTTTAGTAAGTAGTAACTCGTGTAACTGATGAAATATTTTAATATATCTTTTATCAATTGTAGCAGCTGGTTACAAGTTGTTATAATTAAGTGAACGACTCAGAAGGTTACACTTGATAAAAAATTTGTCACGATTATGCGTTCCTCAGGGATAAAATATTAAGATTTGGTTTAGATAGAAAACAATTATATGGCGCCGATTGAGTTACAATTTTAGTTAGACTGCGATATTAAATTAACCCCTGTACGCTATTAGCAACCGCGATTCAGAGTTTAACACCAAAGAGCCAACGAAGATAAACAAATTAATTTACAAAAAAAAAAACGGCACGATAAACAAAATTCGTATTCTATCCTAATCAATAAATAGTGTTCTACCATAATAGTAACAAAAATGAATATGTAGACAATATTTGCAAACCATCAAACTATGTTTGTCTCGTCTTAAATTTTTGTTCGCTACTGTATATCAAGCACAAGATACAAGAATATTATTTGTGTTTAGGGGTGTTAAAAAAATGAAAACCCCAAAACGATCGTCATCCCCTCGAGTCACGTATCGTCTCCGCGATAATCTCGAGGCGCATGGATTCCTCTATCGATTCAAAACAACCGTGCCGATCTTCCGGCTGCTCTCACAGTTCTCGTGTGACTTTCCGTGGTACGCCGCGGATTACCAGGAAGGAAAACAATAATTAATGATGTCACCGGCCGTCAAAAGCCCGTGCGGTATCGTGGGCGCAGCTATCGCGGTCGTTTATCGTTTGTGCCACCACGCAGACTGTTATCGACGAGCGGAACGTACCGGGCCGCTGCCGAAGCGTGCGAATGTTTACGACCTGTGTCCGATCCCCGATGCCACGGTCGCCGTCAATGGGGCCAGAGGAGACACGTTCGTGTTTCATCGGCCGCTCTTATTAAAATGACGCGTTCGTATTTTGTTGATAAGCGCGCGTTCGCCGGCCGCACGGCCAACGAAAGGAACTTGCTTCGAACTCGACTGTTGTTCTTCGCTCCTCTTTTCGTATTAACGCTTAA
Organism: Tetrapedia diversipes; assembly: GCA_033822845.1. Classification (NCBI taxonomy): domain Eukaryota; kingdom Metazoa; phylum Arthropoda; class Insecta; order Hymenoptera; family Apidae; genus Tetrapedia; species Tetrapedia diversipes. The sequence continues at coordinate 719,526 of JAOPTO010002393.1, read as the reverse complement.
CCTACAACCACGTACGATGATCGGGCCAAACGTAAATATTATGGGCATAGCCCGCGTACGATGATCGGGCCAAGTCGTACACAAGTCGTGCGAATGTGCCGAAGGCTACATAACCTTGTATACGATTTCGGCCCGAAATTTTCGAGTCTAAATCGTAGGTTAAGGGGTTAATCGTCCGGCAACACATTAACGTGTTCTTTCTTTACCTAAAATAATGATTTTTATGAGAAATACAGTAATTTTCCTAGAAAAAGTACAGCTTCTAAAATACACATAATTTTCCTAGAAAAGGTACAGCTTCTGAAATACACATAATTTTGCCCCGAAAATTTTCAGTAGGCTACGGAATAGGTTTTACCCTTTCTTGGATCTGAACTTGCTCTTGGAACGCAAATAGTTCGGGTGTAGTGTACGATAAAGATAAAGATAATTCTGAGTTGCGGGGAATTTAGTAAATTAATTTAGTAATTTTATATTAGATTAATCTACTAATAATTTTATTACACTAATATACGACTCTTCTAGCCAAAGGATTGAATGTTTGTGGAGAATCGAAATCTTCGCGTTTTGCTACACGATGATTATGACCTAAGGCAAACTATGATTACATCTACATAGATAGCTGTATATAATAGTTCAATGAAGTCTAACATTTACATATGTAGATAAGAAACTTGTATAAATTACACAATTTTTTGTTACAATTCAATGCAAATAACGTTATCCCAGGTGTTACATGTTGCACCGGAATACATGTAAGCAGAACTTTTTCTCCCGAAGAAAGTTTTTTAGTAGCTTACACAACTGACCGAGGAACGATTTTAATTTCGACGAAATCATCAAGGTAATTATGTTCCCCGCGGTGATACGAGTTATGTGCGAGCCTTTGCATTTCGTAATCGTTCAGAAGGCGTCAACATCATTGGCCAAGCATGAACGGAGGCACGTGTGCAAATAAATGTTGCGAACGCCGGCATTGCATTAATTCAATCAACCCGATGCATTCTCGTTTCGTTCCAGTGAAACGTAAACACGCGATGGAAAAAATAAGAAGCAAATTCGTGCTGAACATTGCTGAGCACTTGAACGCTTGCTGCATTTGTCACTTCTGATAATAATCGATCTTCGCGCCAGAACCTGAGTAGAAAGTAACGAATAATCGAAAAACCATGTATAAAATTAATAAAGTGATTTCAAGATTAAAGTTGTTTATCAATTTTCCAAATAAAAAATATTTTTATCTTTCGAAAACTCTCCTTAACGTTAAAGCTATCGACGATTGAAGTATATTCATTTGCATAGAAAAGATTAAATTAAGTAAAATCATATAATAGTGAATTTTGGAACTTTGCCACAGTGAATTTATAAGGTTGCTATGAATAATCACCAATTGGTCGTTTCGACTGCTCTAATGTTTGATAGATAAAGCTAAACTAGAATAACTATCGCGACTCTGAGTCCTCGAGAACTGTACTTCTGAATTATGGTTTATTAAGAGATAGTAAACCAAATTCAACGCGATACAACACTCGTGTCGTTGGCCGAGCTGGTCTCTTGGTACTTTTCGAAAGTTCACTCCCTGCTCACGGATGGGTGCAAAAATCGGTGCTCGTTTCCTTTCTCCCTGGACTCTCGAATCATTTTACGAGCGAAGTCTTGCGTGCGCGTAAAAAGAGGTAGCCGCGTTTCCCTCGCCTCGCTCCTTTTTTTTTTCCCTTTAATGTTTTATTGCAGCTGATTGCGGGGCCAAGACCTCTTGCAAGACTTCAGAATACGTGAATCCGGATGCCCTTTCCAACCTCGGGGGGAACGCGTGGTAAGAGTGGTACCCTATTGGTACACGTGAATGGCAGGAATTGCGTCTGCAACGAGCGCGGACGGATGTTCCGGTGAATTACAAAATGAGTTACTATTGTGCGACCGGTGAAAGTGGTCCTGTAGAAGAAGCTTAATGACAATCCTGACATGCGAAAAATTATAATAAAAAATGTGTCGATGAGCTTGAGAAAAATGATTGAGAAACTATTCTCAAAATACCTCTTACCAAAACTAATCTCAGCTAATATATAAATTAACCAAACATCGTTCAATTCTTAAACATAACTTTAAAACATCTAAAAGGAACCCCCCCATTGCGTCAGAACCGCACTAACCAAGTCGAACATCTCTTTAGTTAAAAAACAACAAAGCGAAAAACGAGCGTAGAAGCTTTTCAAAGGGTTTCACCGCGAGGTATTCAAAACGGTCCGCGGCATGGCGGCCCGGTAGCAATTAATCGCGAGCCGGATCGCGGCCTGCCCTAAGAAGCGACATCAATCATTCCAGCAAGTTAGAAAGAGGCAGGCGGAAAGGCGGAGAAGTGCGCACCGAAGTCGAGGTCGCGTGTGCTCGTAAACGGGAGAGGGAGAGAGAGAGAGGGCGAGCAGGCTAGTCCTGTAAAAAAAAGCGCGGTTTGCGCTCGCGGCTGAGGCCCTGGACGTGTGCGAGTCGCGTGTGAGGCTCGCGCCTATCGTTGTCTCTGTCGCGAGCACGGGTCCCGAACGGCTGCCCTGTGCCCGGGGCCCGACCTGTCGTTGTCTCTCCTCCCGCCGTCCTCTCTCGCTTCTGGCCTCGCGTGCGGCTACTCCTCTCTCCCTCTCTCTCCCCCCACCACCACCGCCTCACTCGTTCTCTCTCCCTCTCGCGAGCGCGCGCTCGGACCCCGTGCCGGTCGATGGGTCCGTCTGGGACATGAGGCCTTGCCTCGTTCTCACGGTAGCCTCTGACAGGGGCCCTCTCGCACCCCCCACCACCCTACTCTCGGGGACGATGCTTCTTCGCCCGACTGCGAACCAATTCTCCCTCTTTTCTTTCGCTGCTCGCGTGTGAGGAAGCGCGTGCGTACAGCGGTAAGCACGCGTCCTCCTCCTAGGCCGCGATTTAGTGCTCCGCATTCTGCTTTTCCATCCTGGTCCGCATTCTCTGCTCGGGATGCAAGTTCCATTGACGGATTTATTGCCCTTGCTCGAGGGACTCGGTTGCATTCTGGCCAGACTTGGGTAAAATAGATATTTGGGACCGGTGTAGGCGACACTAAAAATGTCGGGGCGGTGTAAAGGTTGCACTTATGAATGGAGGCCTTCAATCTTTAACTTCAGTTTAATGCAATGTTCATTTACTTTTGCATCTTCTTAATCGATAGAATTCTACTTCTTTTTACGTACTTGTTAAGCAAACCGAACGGCTGTTGATGCTTAAGCATTTACATAAATGTTTTAATAATTATGTGTTAAACACCTTCTTCGAGTAAACTGGAGCTCGTTAATTATACAGCTCTTTTTGAGATCGCGTGACTCTTATATTGAAAACTCGTTGTTAGTTAGCAGGTTTAGTTGAAATATATTTTCTTTCCCTGTCAGTGGGCCATCATGTTACCGTTTTCGAATCGAGTGAAATTTCTTAATAAGCATGTGCATCTACATCGTCAGCGTTATAATTGATGTTAACTTTCTTTACCCCGTAACAGGTGTTCGGTTTGTATTACGCTACTTACATGATTACGTATATACCATATATAGTTTTCACGCGAACCTTGCGTTGATTATAAATTTCTACAGCTTGATTAATAGCGATTAAAACTTTGAATTTTGAAAGTTAACAATTTTGTACAATGTATTTTCATATTCCTATATTCAATGCTCCCCGTTTTTATCATTCCTCCCGTTCTATCCCCCTCCTCGCTCAAAACCGGAACGCTCGACGCTTATCGCGAAAAAAATTGTCACAGCATCATGACGCGCAACAAAATGGTTCTTTCGACCCATAACCCAACCGGGAAGCTTTCAAGTAAAAAGCGACACGTGTACGAATCGTCGAGATGCCAGCTCACGCCTGCTCGTTACCGGACCTCATATGCAAAAATACGCGCAATAAATTTCCATGTAAATACACGCGTAAACGTGTCCGACGAGGGCCGACGTATATAAAGATACGAGGGGGAAAGCGACCGTAACGTTGCTTTTAACGAAGCTCGAGCCGCATGATCTACCGAAAGTAGATTCATGCGAACAAACTGATATTTGGTCGATATCTTACCGCTTAATTGGTCCGATCGGCACGTAGGTAGACGTTGCAGGACGATGGCAGGTTAATACCTGCTCGGTTTTACACAGCGAAAGAAAGTTGTTCGTGCTACGTAGATCGGCTTTAAACGATCTTCGACGATTTACAATGGATCAAGCGGCAATTGTAACGGGAACTCGCCTTCCATCGGAGTCGCTGACCACGTTTTTACGACCATGTACCACAATATTGTTACAAGCGGGACGTAAAAGGACGCTAAAAGCCGAGCTGCAAGAGAAGGGAAGCGATTCGCGAGTTCGAAACGATTTTTTCTCCTTTGACGATTTTGAAAGCATCGAATGATGCGGCATTGACTGCACTTTACGATCATTAATTTTTGTGTGCGAAATTTCTGACTTGAATTAAAATTGATATGTAGTTAGCCGGATAATTATTTCCAATTTGTTGATGAACAGAGAAAAATGTAATGTTCGGTAATGACTGAATTACTCGACAGAGTATAATGACCCATAGTCATGACCTTAGTTTACTCTGTAATCAACTCGTGTCTATCGACTTGTGTACTTATTATACCTTCTACTTATTTTTGATGGTTTTACCTCACTCTTCCGGCCTTCATGCGCTCCTCGTTTTTTGAAATGACAGAGGAAGTCATTAGCGGATGAAAAGGAATCGTCCACGGTATAATGAACGTTTCGGCGAAACCTTTTCAGTAAAAAAGCAACAGATTTAAAAACAAGGCTACCTCGAATTTTTGAAATAAATAATGTACTATGTAATATTCTATTTTCCTCGCAGTTTCAAATTTTGAGCGATGCGTACCTATTTTTTAGTATATGTGTATTAAAAATATATGTACAAGAAATGTTCGTAAATCTAGCGTTAATGGCGGGATGGAAAGAGTGGCCACTTTGATCGCCATTATCGATCCGCAGTGCAAAATAACACGTGTATCCTCGTCGTTGCCATTTCGTACGTGTCGTTGCGGCGGTTAACCATGCATTACCACGTAAATGGGCACGACTCGGAGGATTTAAGCGATCGTGAATCCCAAACACTTCCGTGAACGGGCGTCCCGAATTGCGGCGCAGAAGCATCGAGCAGGAAAGCGGTGCATATTCTCACGCGAAATTTCAATTTCCGGTCGGGCAAGTCGCGAGAAGGGCGACCTGGTCACGGACCGGAGGCCTGCCGCCGCTGAATGCCGTGTTCCTTTTCAGCTTCGATGAATGAAAGAATTTCGCTCCTCGTGCTTTTGCTCGACGCTCGTCAATGACTGATTGTGAGCTCCGGAACATGTGTACGACGCACGCGTGTATGCCTCGCGCGAAATACCTTCCCGATGAATACGTTCCATTATCGTGGAACGCGATTTAGCGCGTGTGTTTTATGAGAGAAAACGATTCTGACGCATTATGAGAGGTATCTCGTGTGTTTCTTAAGTTCCGGTGTTTTTTAAGGCAAGTAGAATATTTTAAAAAGGATAACATAGTTTTAGACGACTATAAGTTATTTTGGAATAAATGTAATAAGTGTTCTAAAAGAATTCGCTGGGACTATTTCTAATTTTATTGCAACAGATATTCTTACAATGCACGTAACACGTTTCGTTCTATCGTAAAATTTTCCAATACATAAATTTAACCTTCGTAAGAAAAATTTTTAGTATGATTAATTAAAAAGAAAAAAGAAACGCCAAAGTAATTCCACCTCGCGCACAGCCCTCGCGAAAGGAAGGAAAAAAGAGGGAATTACGAAGAGAAAAAGAACGTGTACTGTTATTCCCCCCGCAATAATTGCGGTTGTCAGTTACATACGTGCATCAAAAGAAGATTTAACCGCTTTGAGTAACAGCACGTCGTTATCGCGTACACGCGAAGAGACATTTAATGTTCGTTCCCTTCCGCGTTTGACTTCTTCCTGTTTACCGACCCCTGTCCACTCGCCGGAATAAATTACCGTGAATAATCAAGGGGTGGCAGCCGACTAACCGGCAGGGATGCAACGAGGAAGGGAGGGGCGCCCTGCACCCGAGGGATTCATGAATGAAACGCGTGTACGCACAGGAACCAGGAAGAAAGGAGGGACAAGGATACGCGAGCCGTGTGCGCTCCTGGCCAAATTCGATTTCATTGTTGTTTCATAAATATGCATGAACGTCTATCGCTGGAATCGTCCTGAATGGGCCCACATGTTTCCCCCGGTCGTGGGAATTCCGAGACGGAAAGTCGGTTACAGGTGGCCGCTTCTGTTTTCGAAAAATCACGCCGCTGTGAACCTATTGCGCACCCTTACGTATCGTGATTAAACGAATCTGTCGGCCATATATTGCAATGCATTCCTTAAAACACTCATTTTATTAATTCTTACAATTCGCGTAGTATCAGATATTAATTACCCTTTTTAGAACTGAAAACAAATTATTAGATTCATTGCTCAAGGAAAAGATGAATTGAAATAAATTGTTCTCCTTTTTATTCGCAAGATCATCCCTTAGATTATCCCTAATAAAATATAAATAGTTGAGTACGAGCTAGATTATTCGCAGAAACATTTGAATTGCTAGCACAAAAATTAAGTAAAAATAGAATATCCTAATGTTCCTCTACAGAAGCATACACATACACAAGATCCTTGGTCTAACCGTAATTAGGCGAGTTCATTAGTCGAACAGATTTCCACTCGTCCTGAGTGACCAGGGGAAGGGGCGATCGGTAAAACACGAAACCGTTAATTTATCAACGGAACGACGAAAATCGAAAAGGGTTGAGCTCGTCGAGCAAGGAGAGAACGAGAGCGAGGGGGAGGGGGGGGGGCGAAGAGTAAAAAGAGCGGGGTAATTTCAGTGATTACCGGTCACGGTTAATTTCGCGACTTTCTCCTCCCGTGATCGTTACGCTTCTTAACAAAGATCTATCGCAGGACGACGACGTCCGCGATTATGTGCGCGTGTGTGCGCGCGGCGTGGGCAAGAAAATAAATTTTCGGCGTCCGGGGCTACTCTCTTCCGTCCTCGTTCATAATGTTCCACGAATGATCCCGGGGCACCGCGAGGGGCCCCCATGATTTCCGTCAAAGTACCGAGAGAGCAACCACGACCGGGCAGGTGCGCGTCGCTAAAGGATCATACATTAACTTCTGCGATACGCCGTGCATCCGGTACACATAAGAGGCTCGTAAGTTACTTTGCGATCCCTCGGTTATCCTGTGGCTTCCTCGTTGCGCACGCGAAACGGAACTGTTCCGTGTCGATAGGTACAGAATCATGGAAAACGATCGTCGATTCGTGTATCTATTAATTTTGAAATCGCTGCGTTGGAGATTGATATCGTTTAATGATAGAAAGTGGATGATTTTAAATCCTTTAGATTTTTCGACTGTGCACAATTTTTTGAAATTTATGCTTGCTTTTGATAAAAATTTTTGTTAAATACCGTGCTTTCTGAGTTACAGTTATTTTCATTGCTTATGCGATCTATTAATTATGTTTCTATTCAATTGTTAATACAGCTATGGTTCTAGTATGGATCTAGATTTCGTAAGCATTAGTCGGAGATTAAAAATAAACTCTTTTACGAGAGTTTCCTGAATTTCTTTTTTATAAAGTTTGTGTAGGTTAAACGCTTGCTAATTGAATGACTCTGTTTAAAGATTACAGCGATTGAAAATGTTATGGTTATTTTAGCCTATCGCAGCAGTTCGTTAAAATTTCATAATTACGGATTCGCAATTTTAATTGCAAATTTTTTCGACGCTCGACGTAACGAGCACGTCACATGGTATGTAATTACAGTTAATTACACGATTTTGTGCAGTTCATTGGCGTGCTGGTAATTATAAGATCACTCCTCTCGCGTGCTTTTACACGCATCGTTTTTGCATTTTTACAAGTGTTACACCACCAACACACCTCACACCCGAATACATCGTATTAATATGCGTGTCTATATTTACGCAAGAACATCGGTACTACATGGTGTATCGTGGACAGAAAAATAGAAAACTGTCACTTGCAGTATGCGCTATATGACACACACACACACACACACACAAGCATCTGACGTGGAGGAAAACAATTTTAAAAAAATTTAGTTTCACAGTTAGTGCTACACATGCAAACACTATTCGCAGCCACTGCAGCCAGCTAATTAACGCGCTCGTACGAAACCGTCCAACCGTGGCGGCATTAGCAGCGCGTAGGAGAGCTCGTCGAGAGCGGGACAGCTCCCATTTTCCCGGTGTCGGCCGATGAGGAAGCCGATTGGAGCGTGGGCGTCGTCAGGGCGACTCGAGCCGCGCCGGGGCGCCGGGACGGAGGCACCGGAGTTGTTAAGGACGCCCTGGTGACCGCGGGAGCGGAACACCGAGAGCTTCCTGAAACGCTTCACCGCGGACGAACGCTTCGTTCCCACGGGGCCAACTCTGATCCCTGCCTCCTCCCGCTAACGTACACGCGTCAACGGACCTTGCGCGAGGAGATGGACGCTGATACGTCCGCGCGCGGAGCAGAACTGTCTGCTTTGAACGGCGCTGCCATGATACGGCGGTGTTCTGGTTTCTTTGGTTTCTCTGGTTTCTATAGAACTGTATTTATTTGTTCTCGAGAGAAAGGTCTACATCAAGAGATACAGTAGACCTTCGTACGACACGAGAAATGCTACTTATTTAATTATTTAGTAGAGATACAACGGAGTCTTGTGTAACATGGGACATGACCTACATGATATGCGATAATCCACTGTATGCGTCTATCAAATACGATATATAGGAAACAATGAAGTATGGATGCAAGGTTAAGGTCACCAATTTTGTCAGGGGTACTCAATTTGTGAGGCGGAAGCTTTTAGGGGGTTGCGAAAAATTTGACGCTTTGAAACAGTCCAGAATGATTCTGAAGGAATCGATGTCTGCCTTATCCGATAAAGAAATAAATGACAGGAAAACGCGGGAGTTTCTTGCTAATAAGAAATAAGAAACATGAAGTACGTGATAAATAAATAATTGCAGGTCGGCGGTGGCAACTTATGGAGTAGTAATAACGAGATCGTAAAATAGGTTTGGACGCTAAAACCGGAGAACGTGTTGCGAATTGGAAACGAGGCTCGTGCACAATAACACGCATTACGATCATGCAAGATTATTTATCGCCGACGATATACACGTGGGCAAGCAACTTCGGAGGCAGGGATCGTTCTGTTAAAAAAAAATTTGTAGACCACAGATTTTTACTATCTCGAGCAACAAAACGAGGAAACAAGATATATCTGTGCACGAGCTGCAGAAACGCCACGTAGATTATACAGCAAACCCGTTTCCACCGCGCGAAGCGTGTCCGACACGTGGTGGTATATACGTGTTGGCATTTCAGATATCTTCTTTTGATTACGCCACTACGTGGCCCGTCACTTGGCGGAAGGATCTATCTACGTTTTGTGCTCACGTTTGACAAACCGATATTGCATCCAAGTAATAACATAAGTCTTAAAAATATCCCGGCATCTGTTTTGCACGCGTGTATTAATCATGCTAGGTTGTATTCTCGCAACGACAACTTGTTCCTCATTCTTATAGCAGCGATATCTAATTTATGAGGGCTAGAATTCGTGGTTAAAAAAACAGACGCAGAATAGTCGAGCTAAGAACAATTCTTAGAACTTTAAGTTCATTGGTCATCCAAAATAGTATACCATTGCAAACTATAGTTTGCAGATTTTATTATCTAGGCTTAAATTGGATAATGTGAGACGGCATGGGGCCTAATTTTAAATTTTAGCACACTTGACAAATATAAAGGAAGGTGGTTGGGGTTAAGACCCATAAGTCCCAATAAGGCCCATTGCATGGTTACTCATTAAACGAATTTCAATACAATACTCTTCCTTCGGAGATAGTTTTCAACTATTTGAATGACCATTTCCCCGTTCTCTGTTCCAGTCACTGTTATAATCATAGCTTTTTTTAAAACACCGACTGGTGTAAACGCAGCGTAACGGATGCGCAGACGGGTAGAGCCGGTAGCGAGCGTGGCGGTCGCGTGGATACCAAGTGGCACGGATCTCGAATCCGCCTTCTGGTTTGTGAGTCGAATTTCTGATCCAGGACCCGAGCAGATTCCCACGATCCGGTAACGAGCCACTTGACTCCGAGGCGTGATCTCTGCGTGGCCGCGGTCGCGTGGCCCTTTCATTTTTGGAAAATCCAGGTGTTCGAATTCGCCGAGGAATCCTCCCCTTCCACGAGGCTTTTCCCATGCCGAAGAATCGCTAACGGCGGCGCAACAGTTGCGCCTCCATTATGCTACGGGCTCATTGTTAGTCCATTTCTTTGGAGATTTGCACGAGCAGCCTTCGATCCCGGGGGATACGCGAGGACTTATTATTTTCTTTGACTGTTCGTTGCGTTTCATGCGCGCATGCGAGGTACATTATCGCTCAAAACTTTGATCGATGAATTACTTCTTATTGAAGCTTTTATCAATCATTAAACTGTGACTGCATTTATTAATAATTCGGTAATATAATTAAATAAGAGTATCCGGAACATTTTTAAAACAAGTATATAATTTTCATTTGCATTGCTGGAAGTACCAAAAATATTTTACAGCTGCTAAACATACCGGAGGAGAAATCAAAAACTATAATCCACAAGCTTCTAATAATAATGATCAAAAATTAAACGGTATGTAATTGGGGCATTATGCTAAAATCACAGATGCGCATTAAACGAAGAAGCATGTTGCATTACCGCCTAACATTAAGTCATAATTCAAATTATATTATTATCCAAGTACGAGGTAAAACTGACGAAGATCTCTGTAATTTCAAAAATAGTCAAAAAAGCAAGATATATCGCCAAGCAACAGGGCCAATTAGCATGCCATCAAAGGCTTCCTTTCCAAAATGGAACCTCCACGTGTCGCTGTATATTGCCTTGCTGTCTGCTGGATATGAATATTATTTTTTAAAGATAAACGCATCATAAAACCGATCTTGCCAGACTAATAACCGTTCGCGTGGCTCATGAGCCAGTCGTACATGAAATTGGCGGGTCCTCCGGGATAGGACATTTAGCTGAGGGAGCTAATTTCCCTGCCTACCTGATCGATAATATAGAGTAACGTCCTGAATTGGTTAGCTTATTAAGGGATGAATTTACCGAGGTACATATTTTCTTCGGTACATAATAATAATAATAACAACAACAACAAATTGTAAGATAAACATACTGTTAAATTCATCAATTCGCCAAGCATATCCTTATGCCGTGAAAAAATATTCTACTACGTTCAACTTCAGAAGAATATAAAAATAATGAAATACTAAAACTGTAGTTGCAATCAATCTGACAGACGGCTCAACCTTCGTGAAAATCGCCCTATAAATAGTAGCGTACGCGTCGGTATTCCTCGATGAGTCAATCAGCCGACGTGGTGCCAAGAAAGAAGGAGTAGGGAAAACGAAGAAAAAAAAGGAGCAGGAAAAAGTGTACCACGCAAGAGTATACCGCGGTTAGGGGAGAGGAGTCGAATCTGGCCGTTACAACTGAAGGAGCGTGGGAAGGCAGAAGTCGCGAATCCTTGTAAGGAACCGTTGTACTTCCTGAAGGAGGTCCTGCACCTGACGTCCTCCTCGCCCGTGAGAAAGATTCCGGCTGGATGCACCAATGCCTCTCCTTTTCTCCCCCAACGTGCCGCTCTAACGGCCACGCGAGCAGCACGCTTTCAGCACGTTTCGTCGACGTGGGAAGGATCTCGTGCCTCAGCTATCCGACCTTCTCCCCTATTTTCTTCCTCTTTTTATTCCTCCATCCTCCGTATATCCGCCGCGGCTTCTTCTGTCCCGTTCCTCAATTCTGTCCGTTCTCCTTTTTCCAACACAGATAGGATCTCGATCGGATCGAGGGCTACCCGAGGGCGGAGTCGTCGTCGCTGGAGACGGAACGGAGTGCGCTAAACGTAGCCTCGGATCTGATTGGGTGGCTTGGAATAGCCTCGGGAGTGCTTGGAAAAAGAGCACGGATATACTTTTAGGTAGATCTGAACCTAGACGAAATGGGAGGTAATTTTTGTTAACGTAACAAAAGTGGGAATGTGATTGTATTGTGAAAATTATACGTTATTGAAGCATACAGGCTGAACTGTGCATTTTTAGTAACTTAAACTTGATTTGAAATAGTCTAAAGTTGTTGGGGGTTAATGTGGAGCTCTCTTAGAATAAATTTATTACACATTAAAGTCGCATTCTCATACCTAAAGCCCTATTCGCAATGTGTTCTACTTTCTAGGGTTAAAAGGGTTTTAATAATTTTCGAACGATTTCCCAACAGGTCCGTTTGATTTTCCGTTAGGTGTCGTCACAGTTATGAACGGGAGGCTGCGTGTTGAAAATAGTGGAGGGACGGCGCCAGGGGGTTCACGATGAGGTTTACATCTATTTCGAAGGGTAAAGAAAGAAGGAAGATGCACGCACCCCACGCTAGCCACCTGACGCACCCCGCGCGTGGGAACCGAAAAACCGTAGAAATCTTCTAACTTTCATGGTCGCTGTGCACGTATGCACGGGGTGCGGTTGTAGAGATGCGCTTTCATGTCTTCTTGTTTAGACTCAAAGAGATCCGGTGGGCGTAATCACATTCGTTTATTTGAATTCGGTAATTAATTTTGATTCCTCAATATTCACAAAGTATAATTGACATTTAAGTTATTAATTTCTTGTTTCTCATTCATGGTTGATACTAAATAATTTATCAACAAATTGGGGAGCAATGAAAAAATAGCAACATGGTAATGAGAAAAGAAAATGGTAATTCAATGATACCCATGAATATCATAAGCGGGAGGTGAATAAAAAATAAGGATCACCTTTTGTTTATCAGTGATTTCCATTGTACGATTACAAGAACGAACATAAAACTACACAGCTCTAATAGGAGTTGATGGAACATCCGGTTTACCGTCGATTTCCAGGGAGCACGCGTGCCGTATGCACGCGCCGCTCTCCACGAGACAGAGGTTGCGCTGCATACATACATGGGAATATGGTGCGTGACAATATTCAACGACCCGCCCGAGAAAACGAGAGACGGTTTATGAGCGGGTACAAGGCGTGAAAGTATGCGAGAAGTCAATTGCGATTCGAAGCAACATCCGGCTTCTTTGGAACACTGTGTAGAGTGTTACGCGGGGGGTTAAATTTTGAATGGGCGAGAAATTGTATGCGTAAAATATCTTTATGAAAACGTGATACAAATAATAGAAATAAAATATTTTTCTGATTATTTGGTTCAAATCTATCGTAGAGTAACGAGAAATCTGTAATACGAATGAATTTTTTTTGATAAGGTAAATAATGATATTAATTGAAAAAGAAACTAAAGTAAATAAAGCTTGTGTATAAAGAAAGAGAATTAGAAACGGAAGGATATAAAGAAATAAAAGAAGGGGATGGTGTGGGAGAGGCGGGAAGTGAGCTACGCGAGCAAGAAACGGGAGAACAAAAGAGAAAAACGAGAAGGGGAAGTAGGGAGGTAAGAAGTCAGAAGCAAGATTATTGTAATGCTGAAACAATGGCCCACTCTGTATGTAAAAGAACGTCGCTCTGTTATAAGGGAGAGCGTGCCGTGTCGCACGAGCGCCGTGTGCACGCGCGAATCCCGTGTACACACTCTTGCAAAAGTTATCGCATTTCAACCGTATCGCGTAATCCTTTATGCTTTTGAATAATACAAGCTACTAATTAAATTTGACTTGTGAATCAAAGTAACTTGGGGAACCAACATGACTATTTCTATTAACACAAATTTCATAACCTTCTTCTTGATCTTGAAGTGCATTCTTAAGCTCCTGATTACTTTTATTGTTCAATGCTTTCAAGTATAATCGTAGATTTGAACTTTTTTCACGAATATACAGCTTTTTGTACGCATCCTCAAACCCTACAGATATTTTATAAATATAGAAAACGGAGCATCATCTTATACGGAATTCCACGAAACGGAGTATTAAAAATGGAATCCACCGATACTTTGTTTTTACATAGAACTTGACTGGTAGCAAAAATCTCTAGTGGCCAGAATAATGGTCAGTGACGGATGGCTGCGCGATCAGCCTGTCCGCGACTCGGGGAATACATAGCGCGAGGCAAGCGGCACGTTCGAGCGCGAAATCTGTGGCGCGCAACGAATTCGAAATCGTCGGTCGTGGCGGCGGCGGCGTGCGGAAGCGTGGGAACGGACGCTGTTAAGCCTTCTCAAAACAAAACACGAGCTAACTACGTGCCGGGAGAAGGGGGCACGCGACGCACCTGACTACCGGCGAAGCGCTTCCCCCTCCTTCGCGCCTGAGGCCCCCCACCCGTCCCCCCGGATGATGGGACCGCGGCTCAGGCCGCAACCGCGCGCGGTACACGTGCCCCTGCCCCCCTCCCCGAGGCTGGGACCGACCGCGCGCCCACACCCAGCCTATTGCCCGACCGAACGGTTTATTAAGTCGTTATTCGGCTCCCAGGACGCCCCCGCGAGCCGCCAAATTTTGAACCATTCTCTTCCCTTCCTTCCTCTTCGTAGTCGAGTCTGCTCTTTAAATGCTGACGAACATTGCATGTTTTTTTATTATTATTGTAAGGAAAACAGATTTTGTGATAAAATATAAACAGTTTGTACAGCATAAATCTTAATTAATAATTAATATGTATTTTTCAAGATATTAATAAATGATACTGAAACGAATATGGGTGATATTTATATCGAATGTCATGCGATAGAAAAAATTAAATTTATAATATTGTAAGTGCTACAACCAAATAGTTTAGTAGATATCGAGAAAAAATTCCATTTCAAATAGTAATGCTGCTAAAGTTCAACACTTTGCTTTGCTACAAGAAGTTTCGTACACCTTTGGACTGTGCAATCGGCACGAGTGAATAATGGAACAATTCCAAAGCGGTTAACAGTCCAGTGTGTATCGGTTTCACAGGAATCCGCTCGTTGAAAATCAATATTCTCGTTATCCGATCTATCTTCGCCAGAAATATCGTGGTGCCGGCGGTCGTAAAGATCACTGAGAAATGCATCGCGATACCCCGATCTACAGCTGACTTCGACACGTATGTGCGCGCATATGTGCATACCCAAGCTGTAACCAACAGATCCGAGTAATATTTAACTACCGTATGGTCAAGCATCGCCGTTCCGAAACCTTACGACGAACACCTCTAATAAAAATGGTGGTTAATGCTATCGAAGTTATCTGAATCTCTGGGCTATTGTATTCTCCTTACCGATTAACGTAGCATATATTTATTACCCTGTAACAACCTCACTTAACTCAACTTCCCTACAAAAATGTGCTTGTAAGCAATTTACTATGGTCAAAATAAATCTTGTTCCCCATTTTCATTTCACTTTTTCACTCTTAATTTATTTCATTTCATGATAGTGATATTGAACGGTGGTGGGAGGGTATGTCGTTTTTTTCTATTTATATATTAACAAGTTTACAAGCAACACACTCTGCCGTGAGTGTCAAAAATTCCAGTTGGCCTGAACGAAAGGTTCGGCGTGTACCAAAAACGGTGCACGCACCGCAAAAGGCGTGTCGAAAAACTTAACTGGTTTTGTCGATGACTCAAATAAAATTCTGTATTATTGTACTTAATCTTGTAATCAATTGGCTTTCATCTCGCCTCATTAAAGATACATTATGTATCGGTGAAAGAGATTAATCCCTGTTGCATGTTTCTGTAAACCATAAATTTTCTGCTGGCACTAAGAGACCGTGCAGCTTAAAAGTGTGTCGTTTGCTACAGAAACATTACTTTCTCTGACTCTGTTCATGGCGAGATAAACTTATCGATTGATTGACAATGCGTTGTGTTACAGATGATTTTAGCAAAGTAGTTTATCAATACAATGCTGCACACCGTGCAAAAATTGTCTGAAGATACCGTGCGAGCGTTGGGATTTAAACAGTTGCAACATAAGCAACAAATAAAGGGCAACTTTCATGCAACTGCAGAGGTTCTTATGCAAAGTAAATTGTGAAAGGTCTCAAGTGTAAAAAATATCATTTGAGAATTGTACGAATTATTAAAATATAAAACAAAATAATTTACTACTTTTGACACGTGCCTTTTATCATCACCGTAATCATCAAGATTATTATCATTTTATCAATTTTATTTGCTTCATCCACGATTAAACTTCGAGCAGTAATTAAGCAGTGAAAAGTTCTAACGAGAACCTAAATAAAAGTAACAAGTCGTCCTATCGAACCTCTTTCTGCTCTGCCGAACTGTATCCCACTTGGCCCTGTTATTATCAACGGGTGACGTGTAATTCCGACAACGAATTAGACTGGCCGGTGTTCCTTCCGAGAAATCAGCACTCATCGAAGACTTTCTGTGGAGTCAATTTGAGCAAGTGACAAAGCACGATCGTGGACGCATTAGATGGCGTCTTGTTAATGGGTCTCCGAAGGGACGATAATTAAAAAAGAATAATAGAACAACCCCTATCCCTAATTTTATCGTTCAGCCTTCTTTTCGTGTGGCAAAATAAGAATATCTAAAACTCGTCGGAAAGGAAGCGCGATATATACTATGTCTTCCTCTCCCCTCCAAGTGAGGATAATTAAAAAAGAATAATAGAACAACCCCTACTCCCAATTTTATCGTTCAGCCTTCTTTTCGTGTAACAAAATAAGAATATCTAAAACTCGTCGGAAAGGAAGCACCATGTATACTATGCCCTCCTACCCTCTCCAAGTGACGATAATTAAAAGGGAATAATAGAACAATCCCTATCCCTAATTTTATCGTTCAGCCTTCTTTTCGTGTGACAAAATAAGAATATCTAAAACTCGTCGGAAAGGAAGCACCATGTATACTATGTCCTCCTCTCCCCTCCAACGTGTCACTCGTCGGTAGCATAATTAATCACGCGGTCCGAATTTCCAGTGATCCCCGTCTCGATGATGATGGGGTCCTTAGCCTTACGCGGAGTGCTTTGTAGTGGTTGCGTAACACATACGCACGGCTCGCATGAATGAATGCATTCATAAAGGCGACCCGATGCGGCGCGCACGTTACACATACAGTGGGCTGCAATCTCAATAAGAAAATATGTCTATTATGTTGTTACAATAACGATATCAATTCATTGACTGTCATGGCACTGTGCGAGACCCATTGTCTTCAAACGACTGCTGGCTACCCGTGTATATTCGACAGGCCACGCTGAGCGCGTTTCTTTTTCTACTTTTTAACTGCAAACGGAATTCGTTTTGCCACACGCTGACACGTTACGGTCGTATATCGTTCTGCGCGCAAAATTGCATGCAACATTTTATGCTAACGACTGTTCAGAGTCCACCGAGGTATATGCAACAGGAAATCGAGGATAAAAGAGTAAAATTTATTTTATGAATTAGTATACGTATGTAGCTGAATGGCAGGAAACAGGAATTCAGTTCAATTGTGACTTTAAACATTGTCGTTTATTCATATTGTCTCTGCTTATCCGAGTAAAAGTTTCATAACCAGGTGTTCTGCTTTAGATAGGGCACCCTATAATTCTCATTGCTTTCGCTAACAACTCGGTTAACCCCTTGACATACAAATAAAAGGAATTTGATGCGTCCGAAAAATACTATTTAATTCGGTTCAACTGAACGATTACGTACAAACTTAAAAACAGAACATTTCATTTTGAAATTTGCATTGTTGTATAACATTTAATCAGGTTGATATGTTAAGTAACATTGTAAAACAATAAATTAGTAATTCTGTAAAGTATGAAACATTTCAAAACATTCTGGAATATGTAGACAGTTCTTGATGTCTCGGAGACGTCAAAGTCCACAATGAAATGAATGACGTCTCCCAGACGTCATTAAATGTCAAGGAGTTAATGAATTCGAAGTTAATTACGAGTTATAAGTTTATCTTCTCGAGGATATAAATTTGCATAAAAATCCACTGTTTATTCGGGAAGAAACGATGATACGGTTCTGAAGCCTCAAAACGGTAACTATTCGAGGACAACGATTTTTAGGGATAATTGATTTCGTCGGCTTATCATGGACCGCACTTCCTCCGGACAAAAATGATATACGATGTTTTAACCGGCGGAGCACAGGCTGGTAATTGAATTTAAAGGGCGGAAGCGAAGAAATCTGGTCCCCTTTCGTATTAACCTAATCAAGTTCAGTTGCCGGTACCGTCGGCCGTCGCGGCCACAATAGAGACATTAAATTGTTAGTACGGATTTATTAAACCCGACGCTGTTACAGCCGTGAAACTATTTAACTCTTCGAAGGTCTGCCTCCCTTCCAATTACGCATGATCGGCTCGCTGTCTTTCCTCACGGCACACCGGCAGCTCTGTTAACTCTCGTCTCTCCGGAAATATCAATCAGTCTTCGAAGAATGATCAACCAATTTTTCGTTCGCTTCAAATTAACGCTAAGCCTATCGACGGGTTAGGTTATACTTATTTGTGACGAAGAAATCAAATTGAAAATTATATTTAAAAAATTCCTAATACAAGGGAAGCAAACTGTAACGATTGCAATAAAAATCATAGTAAATTTCCAAGAGTATTCCGATAAATTTACAAAATTTGCATGAAAAGTTACGAACTGATCATTTTGACCGATCTTGGAAGTTATAGTATTAAGTTTTATCCTATAATTCGCAATTGCTGTTCTAGCGATCGTAGCGATTAACGATGTGCTGTATCAATGTGTTCGTAATCTATTTTATTCACTTTACAGACTGTGGCGGTATAAAAAATTGCGTAGAGACTAACAAACACTGTGAAAAGTAGACACAGCAAATGAGATACATTTACTTTTATTATACATATTAATAAATTATCGGTAGTTATGTCCTTAGTGTTAATAAAACATTAGTTACTCTTTAATTACATATTTACACTGATTCATTAATAATATTTACTGTACTTCTTTATTTTTAATAATCAAGCAATAATGAAATTGAGTTACAACTGTTACACTAACTTGAAAAAATTATGTTCTATAAGCTATGACGACGTTTTTTATTACGAAAATCCATGACAGAAGTATGTAGTACTTTGACCGCGAGAATAATACTTTAACGATTTTTCTTTGACTCGAACGTAAATGCAACAAAGTATGTTCAATATTTTATAGCAACCATCGACCAATAATTTAAAATATGTAACCAACAATTAATAAAGTGATACTTAAAACGCGATTAAGAGATCTTTTTATCCAGTTTCCGTGAACACTAGTCAATTTCAATTAACGACCGAAATTAATTTCTCCCGAGCCACCAGCGAGAAATTTATCAGCAACAACAACGTCCACCGTTGTAGATGTTGCAAATTAAAAATTATGGGGCAAAAAAGTTATTGCTTCGATACGTCTTACCGGACATCAGGACAGATGATATTTCTTTCTGCAAAGCTTCCTAAGTCTCTCGATGCCTTTCGATCGATCATACGAGTACGCGTTCTCCCACGCATCCATCAGCATATTGTAGTACCTGGTTTCCTCGAAGAACGGGAAGTACTTGTGCGTGGTGCACGTTGGGAAGATCCTCTCGAAACGACCGGCTTGCGTGATCTCGTCTTCGTGTCTTATCAACACCCTGACGTCATCCGGGGAAAGCTGCTTCAGGATCGACCTCAGGTATTGTTTCCTGTTGGTCTTCTTTGAAAACTCGAACTGCTTCTGCCTGCCCTCCCACGTGACCATGCTCGAGTGTAACTGTCGATTGTAGCAAACATAATTCTCCTTGTAGACCAGCCTGAGAACCTTCAGCTCTCTGTGGCTCAACAGGTCGGGCACGTGAAAACCGACCAGATTCAGATAATCCTTGGCCAATTGTCCCTTGATCAGGCTGCAGAGCGGCGTGTTAGGCTCCATGGAGGGGAAATCGTTCACCTCGAGCAGCCACGGTCGATAGTGTTCGTCCAACAACACGTCGAAGCCGAGAAGCTGATAGAAGTTGTACCTGGTCATCGTCGTCCTCTTCCATGCTCTGATCAGGTTAGGTTCGGCGGAAATCACGGTTTTAACGGCGATGTCCTTGATCTTCGTCCAGATCTGCAGAATGTCCACGTGCCCCGTAGTAGCCAAGTACTTCCACAAACAGTTCAACGACCACATGTTGCCCTTGCACTTGTTCGGATCGTCGTTGGGCTTGAAGTTCGGGCTGAACTTGTTCACGCTGGTGTTCGTCAGGTGCATGAACTTGTCCGACAGATTGTTGGTGTTGTTAACGTATCGGATCGTAGCAAGTCGAACCAGGCCCTCGTTGTACACGTAGATCCTGAGGGGATCTATGCTGGTCAGCAGCACGTACAGCCGTATGTCGAACTTGATACCGTCGATCAGGCTGGGCCAAGAGATGTATCGCTGAACCACCAACGAACAATAGTTAGGGATATCGTAAAGGTGCGAGACGATCTTGATCCCGCTTCCGGCGCACCCGTCGGGCGGTTTCGCGATCCAGATCCCTCCGTGTTTATGCATGCACTTCCTCAGGTGCTCCCTCTCGTTGGGCAGAATGAACGTCAACGGCATGAAGCCAAACTGAACGCCACCGAACTTCCTTTTCATCCTCTGATAGTTCTTCCAGAGCAATGCTTTGTTCCCTAGTTCGATGCTGCTGGGAAAATGGTTCATCTTGGAGAACAGCTTCGCTGTGCGCCTCAACTTGGTGAAAGCAGAGGTGCTGCACCAAGTGCCGCACCAGTTAGCGTTGGTCGCGCTGGCGATCTTGAAGCCAGAGCTCTTTACCATGGAAGCGAGGATTTTCGGGGTGTAGTTTCTCTTCGTCGGCCACCAGAACAGATGCCTGGTGATCTGCGTCGGTAGCTTCGTGGTCCCGTTTGTATGGAATATGATGAAGGGCGGCACGTAAGAGAACAGGCTCTTACGCATCGGCAGGACCGAGCTTTTGTCACCGGTTGCAATCGATTCGACGAAAATCCGACTGCAAGGTCTCGATATGATCAGGCAGTCGGTGATCTCCAGATAAGTGTACATTTCGTCGTCCTCGAAGCTGTAATACGACAATTTGCCGGAGCAGGTATTTGTACACGAGTTTCGCTTAAATGGAACCGATACGTCGCTCGTTATCGGCTTGCATTGACTTTTTGTTTGATGGTTCATCGTTTGAATCGACGCTCGGTGGCACGGGATCGGGATAAAACGACACATACACTGAAAATTTAAATAGTTTGGCCGAAAATGGAGAAGTGGGGTTAGTGGGATATTGTGATGAGTGAAATGGTGATGAAGTTTGCGCTTGTTTTTTTGGTTTACGATATGTTGAAGTTGCGCGATCATTTGATTCGATAAGGTCGTAAATGTGCTCCCAACGTGGAATTTCATTTGCAGTTACGTTCAGATGTTGCATATATTTTATGAATGTAGTAATGGTAATAATGGTATAGTAATTGTATCGAATGTAACATCGCATAATAATATAAGAGAAAATAAACGAGAGAAATTTTCGAGTGTCCGCGATCTTAAGTATAATACTACAATTCATTCAGATAATATTATCTTTTATTGTGAATGGAAGCAACAATGAAAATTAAATCATACATGTATGTGAAACCGTCCTTTATCTTTTATTGTACTATTTAGGAATTGAGAAAAGTGTACAATAATGCAGTATTAAAATACTTAACGCTTTATTCGAATAATAAACATCCTACTTGTTCAGTTAATCAGATGTTAATTTAACACGATCTTCGTTGCAGTCTTCAAAATTCTTATTTTTTATCTCCGCTATAACAATAATCGCTGTTACTAATTACCTTTACCTATTTCATTCTCTCTGCTTAATGTAAATCGCAAAAATATGGAACTTTTACAATAACAAGTATTAGTGAACATCATACTTCCAACAATTCTTATTCTATTCGTGAACACGTTTCGTTCCACAAATAATTTTCATGATGACCGATAGAATAAATAAAACAGTACCTTCGTCGCCAGATACTCTAATTTAGTCGTTAATTTTATCTAACAGAAAGAACTTAGTACGAACGAAACGTTCATTTCTTAAAAATATCGGCATATATAAATAACAAACATTACAAAAAAAAAAAAAATAGATAAATAAAACAGATAAAAAAAAAAAATGAATTCTACAAACCTGCGGTCTTCTCAATAGGCCACGCACCTGGACGCACGAAGTGTTCTTTCCATGATCAAAAAATAATAAAAAATAAATACATAAAAAAAAAAAATGGTTCGTTTCACATTTATCATTCATTGTAAAGTGATTTTATTAAAGTAAAGAAAGTTCCATACATTAAGGTAAATTCGCACAACCGTGAGAAAGGTACATGACGCGAATATCTTGCGACGTGACGTTCCCTAAGTGATCTAATTCGTTCACAACATGACGGTATATAATGTACTTACGTAATAATAACGACGGTATCTGTATATGCGTTCGTATATATAAAAAAGGAGAAAAGCTTCGCTTTTTACGGTTCTTTTTTTTCGTTTTCATTTTCCCTGATCATAGTTGCGTCGCCCCGTCGACGCGTTAAACAAAAGTAACAGTTTAGGTCCCTAAAGAACACACGGTTACCTAGAAGATCATCTGCTGCTCTAAATGGTACTTCTGTTGGCAGAGCTTTTGCAATCTCATGATCCCTTTCGCCCTGTTATCACCGTACTTCGTCTCCCATGCGTCGAACAGCATGTTATAGTACCTTGGAACGTCAAAGTACTGCAGGTACCCGTAGCTATTGGCAGTGGGAAAGATCTTCTCGAATCTGTCCAACTGTGTCAGCTCGTCCTCGTACGCGATCAATTGTCTAACGTCGTCTGGAGTTAGATCCTTGATTATCTCGTCCAGGTATTCCTCCCGATTCTTCAGGCTCGCGTAAATAGATTGCTTCTGCCGTTCGTGGCAGCCGAGGGCGTTCTTGTACAGCCTGTGATCCTGACACACCGTGTCCAACTGGTATCTACGAGCCAACTTCTCGGTCTCCTCGACGGACATCGTGTTCGGCAGTTGATAGCCGGCTATGTTGAACACAGTCCTGATCAACGGTCCCTTGATGGCGGTGTCCAACGGCGACGAGGATTGCAACGAGGGCGAGATGTTCACCTCGAGCAGCCAGGGCTTCAGGTTCTCGTCCAAGAGAATATCGAAGCCGAACAACTCGTAGCAACAGTAGCGCGACGTCGTGTTGGCTCTGGTTAAGGAAGTGATGGACGACTCGCCGGCTATCATCGTCTTCACCACGATGTCCTTCATGTTCTCCCACAAACTCGAAACGTTCACCTCCTCCTTCTCCAGATAGGACCACAGGGTCTTGAGGGCCCACTTGTGCCCGGTGCACGAGTCCACGCAGTCGTTGCTGGTGTACGATGAGTTAGTCTTGTTGATACTGTAATTGGTGAGGTGCATGAAGCGGTCGCTGAGGTAGTTTATGTCGTCGTTGTATTTGACCGAGGCGAACCGCACCAACCCGTCCGGGTAGATGTAGATCTTTAACGGATTGAAACTCGTGACCAGAACGTACAAGCGCAGGTCGAACTTCGCGCCGCTGATCAACTTCGGTCTGGACAGATACTGTTGCACGACCACGGCGCGTTTCTTTGGTATCTGCGGCCAACGGTGCACCACTTTGATGCCCGCCCCCCTCGCGGAGGCGGGCGGCTTCACGATCCACTTCGCTTTGCTGCCTAACTTCTTCCACACCTGTCGGAAGCAACTGAGATCGCGGGGCAGCACGTAGGTCCGGGGCACGAATCCGAACTCCTTCACCTCGTGCTTCAACATCATCCTGCTCAGGTTCAGCCAGAGGCAGTCCTTACGGCCGATCTGGAAGGTGCCCGGAAAATGGTTGATCTTCTGCGACTCCTTCAGTGCTCTGAAGCACATCGACTTCATGTGCTTGCCCCAGGTGCCGCACCACTCCTGGCATTTCTTCATCAGCCGAAAACCTGAGTTGACCAAGGTACGACGTACGATTAATGGTGTGATCGTGCTCAAACGCCACTTCAGGTGTTTGGTTACTTCGTACGGCAATAATGGCCCCTTGCAGTCGAACGACTGGAACGCGATGTACGGCGCCACGTTCGAGAACAGGCTTCGCCTGAACGGTATCCTGCCGCCTCTCTTGTCGCCACCGGCGGCCGTCAACTGATCTATGGATAGTAGCCGTCGCTCGATGTCGACGTACGACAGAATTTCCTCCTCTTCATCCTCGTTCTGCGCCTCGAGATCACCGCCGTCAATGCTGTTCTCGACGCTCGCGATCTCGTGGTGGTGATTGTAACCGATTACGTCCATCCTGGACAGTCTGTAACATCTATCGTGAAACAGGTTTGGCTTTAGTTCGAGCGGAACGCGGCTAGGATTACGCGGTGCTCTAAAGTGTGTCGGATTAACGATCGTTCTCTCACTTTTGTCGTATCGCGTCATCGTGTCGCGCGGCCTGTCCAACCTACAAACGTTGCCCGCCCATTGCTCCTCGAGATATATCGAGAATGCGCCGTGTGAACTGCGACAACTTCCGGTTAAGTATGCTATCGCGTAGATTTTCAAATTGTTGGATTCTTTTCTGTCTTCTTTCCTCTATTTCATCGGATATCGTGCGATGAGATTTTTCTATCTTTACGTTTACGTATCGATCCAGTGAAAATGGAATTTTCTTGCAAATTTGACTTTAGCGGGGAATAAATTTTTTTGCTCGCGAGCCTCTGGAAAGAATCTGTTACGCTATAATATATTGAATGGAAGATTATATCTACGAATTTTCTACCGAGCTATGTTTCAAGCTGTGCAAGAGTTTGAAAGCGGCGAAAACGGAGGAAATTTCGGAAGACGAACTGAAATCGCAAAACCGTTTCAAATGACCATGCGTTAAAGTTATTCGCGGAGCTATGAAGGATCCTTGTACGTTGAAGCCGAGAAATTAGTTCGATTCTCGCAGGAACCTATGGAAAGATACAAAGTGGCGCGCAAGGGGCCGGATTAAACGATCCGCTTTCGAGCAGAACGGACGGACATCGTTATAATTTTCCTTAAACGATGGCAGCTCATAAAAACGGTTATCGATGGGACGCGGCCGCATTAAAACGTCGCGCGCTTAATGAGCTATATGCATCAAGAGCGAGAAAGTTTATCTGTCGCGTGAATCGCGCCGTGAATAATCGTTTATAACTTATTAAGCGCGTTTAAGGCTTTCGCGCGGCCGTTATCGGCCCGTTTAACCAATTTTCCCGCAACACCTCCACCACGTACCTATTTAAATTATGTAAACGGCAGCTGTCAGCATTCTGTGGACGGATTCGCGGCTACCTGCAACAAAAACGAACAATTTCCGGTGTCATTCCAGCGAACAAATGCATTCTATTCACGATTTAACGTCCGTGATATAGGGATAGATGGGACGATGCGCCAGGCTGCTAGCAATGGCTTGCGCTTAATCCTTTCCTTCATAACAACTAGTTAAATCTATTCCGTGCAAAAGGGCACTTCGGTGACATTTTATTTATAAGCAATGGGGACGTTCATATAGACTTGATTACAGTAGCCCTTGCAATCAGTTTATCGATTTATGGTAAAGGTATCCTTCATCATATAATATTCCGTACGGTGAAAACGAAACATTGCACACGTTACTCTGCATTTATTCGTCACAACCATAACCGCGATCAGCAAAGCGAGAGAGTCGGTAAATGCGAACGTTTACGAGTTGTTTACTGGGTGCAGCAAAAGTGAGACTTTAAATGGAGTAATAATTCTGGGCCACATCGAACGGCTTAATCAATTAAACAGGCCTACGCAAGGCGTCCGATAATTTAATCAATCGCCACGTTTTCGTGTCGCTTGGATACGTCCAAAAATGACAGAAAACTCTCTACAACCGTGGGGCTCGGAAGTTAATTCGAATTATCTTTAGTGGCGATCGGGTTGTAACGCGGAGCGCTTGCAGATCGATTCCGTGTTTCGGAACGAAGACGAACGACGCGCGAACCGGTCAATTAAAATAACTCTCGCGGTTTAATGCGTCCACGATACGATCGGGGGATCGTGCTCGCATTCGATCGCCATTATCGATCGATCGGAAACCGAACCTGTAATATGGTGGTAATAAAAAAAAAAGAACGGGCGGAGAGCAACGAGAGCGTTGCAGGAGGATAAGGAAATGGGGTAAATCGACTTCCATGACAGTGTACATGCAGGGCCACGATCCAAATTACGTGAAATGGCGGCGAAACGTTCGCGTTCTGGCGGGAAAGCTCGAGAAAAAGTGCGAAAGCGTGTCGACGCTGAGGCGAACCCTCGATGGACGATCGTTAACGAGCAGATCTCTGATGAAGGTTTGCAAATTCAAAGCGACCGCAATAGTGCGCGTCGATCTTTCTTCTTCGCTCGTGGGAAACACAGCTGCGCGATTTTTTTTTATATCTCCTTTATTTTTACATACATAGCGATTGGCTTAGGAATAACATACGGCTCGTTTCACCACTGTGAAGGAGCACTAATTAAATTTCATAATTATAATTTTATCGTGTACGTGTATATATCGATCACAAAATGAGATCTGTAAAGTGTGTTCTTCTTAGTAGTCCCGAAATTAGTTTGTAGCACACCGACGTTGTTTGATTGGGGTGGTTATCTATCCGTTCTCGGTGTTTCTCGGTAAAGTGAGTTATTTATCGCGATTTTTAATCGAACGACGATAAAACGAATGATTACAACGTAAGCCAAGCGATCGACGATTCCTGATATAACGATCGACCGCGTTCAACGTGAATCGGGGTCGTAGGACGCGAGATCGTTTAGGGAGGCGCCGGTGCTTCGATTCTGGAGGGAACTGCTTCATTTGTAGCTCGTAAAGAGCATACGAAAGAACGACACTGCGTGAACGTATACTTATTCACGCTTCATGCGCGCCAACCCGATATTTACAAGGATACGAGCGCATTCGTAGCGCACTTGTGAACATCATTGCGTTCATGATCGTACGTCGTTTTCGTCACTTGAATTGAGATTGCATCGTTGACAGCTGCTGGCACTTCAGCACCTTAAAATGTTGAGGGGGTACCGGTCAAAGTGACTTCATTTTCGCAATATCGCGCCCCATTTTTTCGTGAACACGTGATCCTCTTTCGATGCAACGACGCGATACCCTCCTTCTTCAAGATTGGAAATTAAAACGAAGCTTTTGGTACGGCCCAGAGGGAATTTATAGCGATTGATGAGCATGATTTGAGTGACAAATTATTGCATTAAATTTTGTCTTATCCTCGAACATTCCTCGATGTAACGGATCTTTCAGTGTTTCTGATGCAAAGTGTAAGTTACAAAATTCATGAGAAATCAAAACGTGTACGGAGGTGAAGTCATTTTTTTTTTTTTTGAAAACTAAAGATTATTTAATAAATTGTATTCAAATATTAAACCATGGGTGTGGTTACTGTAACGTATAAGATGTATGAAATAGGACAATACATTTAGTAGAAATAAATTTCGTTTTATATTTAATTAATGGTACAATCTGATAAAAAATTTTGCTGTTTAATACCTCAAGTATACATTACAGTAGAGAAAGGAACAAGTTCCATTTCTTTAGTCATTTATAAAATACTTTTTAACTTTTGATATTAAACTTTTGCATGTTAACAAATGGTAAACGAATGATACTTAATATACAAGACTAATAAAAAGTAGGAAATTTTTATGAAATGGGTATTACCGAAAGATAGTAAAATGGAAAGAAATTTAAAGGATCAGGGTTGATCAAATATTAATTTAATGAGTACGATTAAAACAATGCGTTTATTGAGTGTTGCACAATGTGCCGATAGTTTTTAACAAAAACACCTTTATACCTCTGTATGTCTAAAAAACTGCCTCTTAAACTTAACAAATTAAAATCTATAATAATAATAATAATGATGATGATAATAATAATAATATTAATAATAATAATAATAATAATAATAATCGATCTAATCTACTCTAAAATATAATTATCTCAGGTACAAAAAATTGAGAGCCCTATCACAGACGTGTCACTTAAAGCTTCATCACCTATTTACATGTACATAGTGAGACGTGAGAGAAAAGAGAGAAAGATTTTCTCGGAGAAACTATCCGCCGGATACAATAATTACTAATTACTTCACGAAACGTTACAATTATACAATTATTAATGGAACGCCTCGAAAGGACGAGGACCGTCCAAAATTAGTTTTCAACATATGGAAGACAATGATTCGTCGTTTTCCCTCCCAAATTCGCTGTTCCCTTTGAAGCTCTTCGATCAGCACAGCATCTTCACCAGGAAGGAATCAAGTTCGTATCTATCGTTCGAGAATCTTGAGAAATCTTCAGAGTTCATCTCCGCTCCATCACCACGGCCTCCAGACAGCGTTAGACGACTCCGTGGATTCTCCTGAAGAGCTTGCCACGCTGACAGGGCTCTGCGGGGGTGTATAAACGTTCTGTGTCACACTGATCATCACATTTCCAGTCGGACTGACAGCTGGAGTTGTTTTAGCGACGGTAGTGACAGTAGTGGAGCCGTTGCCGATGTTCCCAGAGGAACTCGAGGATGGTCCTTCGAGTCGTCGCAGGCAACCACCAAGGTGTCTCATCAACTGTGCACCGGCGGCTGGGTGAACAGCAGCGGCCACAGGGGTTGACAGGAACGAGGACACTTCTTGGGCGCACTGAGTGAATCCTTCCCGGAATCTGTCCGCGTAGCTGTTCTCCGGAGTCAAGGTGAGCCTCCTGGCAGCTCTGAGAGTGTGAAGGTGGCGGACTGTGAGCTCGAGAATGTCTGCCTTCTCCAGCTTGGCCACGTTCTCCCCTTCCGCTTGCAACGCTGTCACCATCAGGTCCTTTAGCTCGTCCAGGCAACGATTGATCCTGGCTCGCCTCTTCCTCTCCAGCATCGGCTTCATCACCTTTCTGTACTGGTATGTCCTCGACACCGGCTCCTCGTACTCCATACCGGTGACCGGCGTGTAGCTCGTGTGCGGTGCCATCGTCGGAAGAGTGTCCGTACCCCTTCTCACTTGCCACTTGTCACAAGGAACAAATCGAAAACTCGAAGAGTGTTTCACCTCGAGGAATCGACAGATAGGAATGGTAGAAGCAACTCGCAATAGTGTACGTAGCACTGATTACAAAAGAGACAGGATAACAAGCAACGTATGATACGACTCGTGAATGCGTTCTCGGAGTGCCGAGACTGCAGTATCGCTACCGTGTTCACGACGGTTATGAATCACTGGAGGGGACAGACCGGCTACTTATACCTATGACCGTTCCTCCCCACCAAGCTGTCCCATCTTGGTGCCCCCTCCGCGCGGACCGGGGACTCTTCACGGGGAGAGCAGGGTGTCGGCCACGGGGCTAGGGGGAACGGAAGGAGGGAGACGCACGAGTGAACCGCGCAGCCTGTGCACAGCCAGCCAGCCAGCAGCCGGAGCGTATCGTGGGAAGCTCGCGGGCCGAACAGTTCCCACAGATCGGGGGCCTGTTGGGCCCGGCGCAGGTTCCCTCCACGCGTCCCCCCGTGCTCTTCGTGTACGTGCATGTGCCTACGTATGCCTGTCGAGCGTGTGTGTGTGTGCTCACTCGAGTGGCGCAGGGGGGCCGCTTCGTTGGTGCCAGAGAGCGCGCGAGAGAGGACCTTTTCGTGCACACCTGCACGCTCTCTGCCTCGCGGAGAGGAGAATGGGGATTTCTCTGTCGTTGCTTCTACTTCTCTCCTACTACTGTTACCCCTGTCTCCCAGCCCCTCGTGACGAAAGGGGGACCAGGGGAGAGTCAAGACCGGGGAAAAAAGAAGCGGTGAGCACATGCCATGACGCGCGACCAGCACGAGGACGACCCGCGCGATCCGCTTCGATCTTGCGCGCGCTCTTCCTCTCTCCTCCACTACCTCTTCTTCTTCTTCTTCTTCTTGCTTTTCCCGCCGTTTCTCTTGTTCGTCACTTTTGTTTAAAGCTACTACGCTGCTCTCGCCGCCGAGAACGATATCATTGGCGATTCTATCGCGCGCGTGCACGATTATCCTTGCTGGTAAATGATATTTTGTAGTACTGGTTAACATTTTTGCGAATAGAATAAATTTGTTTCGAATAAGAACATTCGAAATTAGTTCGTATAATTTTTAGAAATAACTCGATGAAATTTTGTAGATTTTTTAAAAAGATAATTGTGATTTCTGAATTAATAAATTTTTTATAAAACGTTCGAATGTTTTGCAATACATAAATAAAGTTGAGCATAACTTTAATGGACTTACTTTCTTTTTCTACTTTTCTAGTAACAGTTTAGATTACATTTTCTTGTTTCCCCTGCAGCAAAGGATTAATTTCTGCTTTCCTTTACTTTTTTAATGTTTCATCCATAATTTTCGACTAAACACCACCATCGTCTGTTATCAATGTAGCGTGTCACCTTTCTCGCGATCACTGGATCAACGTTTTAAATCGTCAACTAGTCGAGTTAGTTTTAAGATCGCCGTTCATGAATAAAACATGCTGGATTTCATACGCACTGGGAGAAACTCGTGAAACGTTCTTTTTTCTGCTGCTGAATCTGATAATGCTCTCGATACGCTTGTGCGAATTGCGCGTAGGTGTCCTGGACGTGTGCGTTCGTGCAAACGTGAAACAGGGCATTTCCAAACGTGTGTTCGTTTTTTAATTATAATATCCGTTTTGCTTTTTTTCGCTTCCGTTTTTTTGCTTCTCTTTTAAACGAACGTCACCTCGTTCATCGTTCGGCAATATTATCGCCGGAACAGAGTGATTAATAAGTGACGGTGGACTTCGATAAATCGTTGACGTCACCCAGAACACGACGTTCGACCGTTAACAAGAAAAGTGCGGCCAATTTTTCGTGACTTTCACGAAAATGCTTTCGCCAGAAGATAATTAAAAAACTTTTCATATCAACGTTGCTCATCGATCAACGAATAATCCTTTTACCCCGGTCGTGTCCGTTCGACGTGATGATTAACTCGTCAAATATCTTGGTACCGATAAATATCGCCATCCAAACACATGAGACGTTCGCTTTTTCAATTTACGCGCTGCTGCTGCGCTGAGTAGCAATAATCGTTGCCTTTTTTGTGCCCACCCTTTTTACACCTTCATACAAATATGACAAAGGGAGAGTGTTACAAGGTACGCGTGATAATTAAAGGAGATTGCAACTAGAAAAAAACATTGAGAACCACTGAACTAAAAGGAGGGATTACTAAAATAAGAAGAACGGAGAACACTATCGCGTTGTGTTAACGAATCTTTTTCGCAAGTGTTTATTTTATGCAAACATAACGAGAAGGGGATTACGCGTTAGAAGAGGAGCTCGCGATTCGAGAAGGGTTGGGAATCACTGAACTAGGCAGTCGGTCCCCGTTCGCTTTGACCGGTTTATCGGAATCCGGGCTGCGTTGTCGCATCGCCACACGGCTAGAACCACGACACTTGTTGATTCACTGGAATACCACCGACACGACGCCGAGCACGTGTACGCGCGTGTCGCGCCACCACTCCTGGCACTCGCCGACGCTGAATCACGGCTTGGCCAACCAGCCGATCGCGCGCGCCGCGCCGCTGGACCAGTTTCTATTCCACCCGATGTAGAACAATTGAAATAGTCGCGTGATCCGAGGCTCCGGCCTCCTTCGAGACGACCGACAGACCGACCAAAATACTTGGCGTGGGGTACTTCGAGTTTTGCAGTATATACCGGCGTGAATGTGTGCTCGACCGATTTCTCAGAAGACTGCGTTTTCAGCGCGTACACTCTCGATCAAAAGTTTCGATACACCATCAAGTGATGCGACGATAAACAAAATTGTCAATCGTGTTACCTTAGAAAACAACTCTCAATCGAAGATCCACCGAAACATAGAAAACTACTACTTGATTCTACAAGCAGAGGGGCACAGAGGACCCCCTAGATCAATGCGTATAGGATAAGGCAAGCCCCGATGACCCTAACCTATCATACCCTAATTCCTTCCAAGGGACATTTCCCTAGCTCCCTACCTATGTACATAGATAGAAACCGGGAAGCGTTTGCAGACTTTTGGCACGCAGTGTACCATCCGTAGAGGGCCCAATCGACACCCTTAGAAATGAGCCGGTTGGCCACGGTGATCCCCGAAGCAACCGGTTCCCGTGCTGCCGCGATCGTCCGGATCGGCGGGCCGA
Source organism: Tetrapedia diversipes (assembly GCA_033822845.1). NCBI lineage: Eukaryota > Metazoa > Arthropoda > Insecta > Hymenoptera > Apidae > Tetrapedia > Tetrapedia diversipes. The sequence goes on along the minus strand of JAOPTO010002393.1, from coordinate 687,252 downwards.
TTTTTCGTATTAAGCGTACGATCTTAATGACCGGCAGCAGCCCCGGTCTACCCCGGGACAGGTTTCCCTTGCGGGACTTAACGAGGTGTTTAGCCCTTCCGAAGGCCGATAAGCCAAACACGGGCCCCGGCTGACTATTTACGAGGCTTCGCCTCTAAACCGCGAGAGCCGATCCTCCCGTAGATCGGGCGCAACGATCGTGTCCGACGATCTGTCCCGCGTTCGTTTAAGGCCCCGCTGCCTCTTCCCCGGGTACAGCTTAACCGTCGATAGGCCCCGTTTTTACGGGAGCTTCTACGATCCCCGCTAGAGGCAGCGTGCTGTTCCCGGAGTAGCCTCCAGGACCGGGTAATGTCTCTGTAAGCAACGATAGGATCGATTCTGATAGGGGCCCCTCTGGGCCCAGGACCGCTGATTATTCGCCGATAGCTGGAACGGATTATCCGTGCGAGCGGACAGGTTGATTGTAAAGAATTTATGCGTTTGGACGGTGTTACGATTATGGCGGGAGGCGGCCCACGGAATTAGAGGCTCCGTTAGGACGCGGCGTTTAGCGGTAAGCGATGATAAAAGATGGCGGAGGGTATTTTTTTTTATGAAAATTGTTGAACTTGTGTTCTCAACGGAAAATTGAATCGTAATTTAAGGGATCTGTTTTAAAAATCTGAGAGGTTGAATTGCCTAATTGAGAAACGTGATTTCATTTATGCGTGAACCTGATTTTTGTGTATGACTGATCAATAATGAGGACGAACGTACAATGGCGGAGGGTTCTTCTTAGATCAAAGTTAACAATCAAAGAAACGAAAGTTAAACGAACATGAAGATTTATTTGTAATTGATAAAATTTTTATATAGTACTACCTTTTCACGTGTTCTCGTCGATTTTTGTGGCGCTATCGGGAACAGAAGACTAGGGGAAGGAGGTATCGCTAAATGTCACCAGATACACGATATATCACCAACACCAACAGAACGAACCAATTCACCGGCTTATCACAGACACACCATGTTCACCTCGGCACACACGCAGAAATAACAGCACGTCAGGTCGAAGCCGTTAACTCGCACTCTATTATCTATGACACGCGGGTGCGTTCGATACAATTGTGCCGGAGCCGCCACAATATATTTTCGCGACCGTTTTGGCATTGTGCCGGACTTCTCGGTTACGCTGAAATAATTTCGTCAGCCGCATACTGATGTGTCATCTATTTATTATTAATGCGCTCGCATCAATGATCAGCGCCTCGGACGCTTGCGGGTCTTTAAATAAAACGCTGATGCCGTTCTCGTCGATGGTCCTTCGAATCGTGTAGCAGCGTGTGCCGTGAATCACTGTGGCTCTTTCTTTTTAATTCCACGAAAAACTAATCGGGCTCGAATGATACTCAACTTAACATTCACGCCTACGCGATAGAAACCGCACAGTTATTTCTGAAGAAAGTGTAAATTTTACGTGGGGACGTTTCCGTCGTTTTAGCATTAATAACTGAACACGTCATCGACTAACACGAATACTACACGGTGAACTAAAACAAACTAATCCAGCTTTGTAATCAACTTCAGCAGAACCTAAATTTTTACCAGTCATTAATTTCTTTCCATTTTATGAAATGTTTTCATTAAATTAAGGGTAACAACCCTTCTTGATACAAAATATAGATTAATTTACAAGCTAGTGGTAGGTTGACAAAGTATCGTATAAACGATTTCTAAATGTCGATAAAGAGCCAAATAATTTAAATTTACCAACTCGAACATCCGGTTAAGACGACTGTGTTTACCAAAGAACGACAGATGCCATTTTTCGGCTAACAAGATGTTCTTTCCTATCGACGTTGACGATGCGTTTAATTAATCAATATCGATGACATGCTCTATATTTTTATCATAACGATTACATAAAAATTACAACCATATCCTCCCTTTATCCATATCCCGACAGAACCATCTTGATCGAGGGATCTGTATCGAAGTTTCCAACGCGATGAAACGTGATTTTTGTCCAGGTCGGCTGATATAACGCATCCGACGTTGAAAACGAGAGGCATTAGCATGAGTGCGCGCCGGTAGAGAGACCGGTAGGATAATTACACTGATTGGTCGTCCGAGCCGGATGCGGCGCAGCTCGCGCGCGCGCACGCGACCGTGTGCCTGTTAGGCTGAACGAAACGAGCGTTATCCACGCTGGCACGCTGCTATCATCGAGACCGGCTACGTTATTATTAATCGTATTAACGGGCCTGCGCTGATACCTTTCCCGGCTGTAGATTAGCGTCGGACTTGCGCATCCGCTGGACTTTCAACCCTTTCGCTAACCTCGAGAAACATCTCAGCGTTATAACCACGTCGTATAGCAACACTCTGCGGCGTTGAAAGACTTGTACGAAGGTCTTTGGGCAGCATCCGTTTTTTCAAATGAAACATTGTAAATTATGAATTTTTAATTAGGCCCACCTTTGAACAGGGTTAATATTTAGAACGTTTAGTTTTGTATGTAATATCTCTTTCAATAACCATTGAATTCTTGTTAGACACAGTTATAGGTGTCTTAAGATTTTTGAGCGAGATACGTTGATTATAATGATTGGAACGAGAAAAATTCAAAAAATGTAAGAGCGATAGATCATTTTGTAAGAGGTCTCGAATGAAATGATGTCTTTCAAGAAGTAGAAGTGACATTACGAAATCAAGACGATTTTACGCTGTACAATAAGATCATCTTCGATAAATGATAGAAATGTTTGGCTGGATTCCAGCCGAAGTAATAAATTTTCCGGAACACAGCTTACGACGAAGCAAGGATTTGCAATTTGCTCAAAAATAGAACATGAACTAATCTACAACCTTGTATTCCTACTGGAAACTTGTATTTGTACAACGATCTAAAAAGCTGAGCTGCATAATTGAGAAGCGCACAAAATAAAGAGAATAAACTCTAAATAAAAAGAAAAGGAAAAGAAAATATCTTTCAACCCTTCTGACGACGAAAACAAAAAAACATAATCCTTTGAAACATAAAAGTACCAGCAATGCAATCCTCCGCATGCACGTGCACCACTACTGCTCAAAACTTCTCCATTCGCTCACTTTTACCACGATCGTGTAATAAATTGCACAAAAATGATATATCATTGCTTACTTTAATAATAGTATATACCCCGTGATGTCGAGCAAATACTTTCGAGCAACGGTGTGCAAGAGGAGAATTGCGCGAATGAGACGCAGAGTGAAGGAGCGCAGAGGAGAGGAGAGGCCAGCAAGAAAGTTACCTGAAGGGGGCAATCAATATCGTCCAACGAAGCCAGTCCACGGACGAGCCATCGAACGCCGTTGGAGCATGTTTACCGAAAAGGTAGCAGAGCGGCGCACAAGAACACACTCTTCCTCTCTCCGTCTGTTCCGCGAGGCTCGGTGTTCCTGTGGCGGTTGAGACAATCAGGTCGGGACACGGAATCACGGGAGAGAGAAGGTGTAAGAAGCCGGCGGGGCGGCAGCAGCAGTTCAGCGACGCTAATTCGGAACGTGCTGGTATACGAACCGCTTCCGCACTGTTCCCTGTCCCCACCACCACCCCTTCTCGTCCTCGCACCGAAAACAGTTGTAGATAGCCCGGTCTCGATCCCACCCGTGCAACGTCCCGATCGGGCGTCCTCGTCGGCCGAACCCCCGGCAAGGTTCACGGCGTGGTTCCCGTCCGCCGCAGAATGGGTAGCCTCGCCTCCGAAATTCCTCGCTTGTACACTCTTGGCTCGTGCTACGAGAAACGTGGGAAGATTCTCAGGCCTGAAAGCCGTTCGCGTCCCCACCACGTGCAGGGAACACGCGTTGCAGCCGTCTGCGTGGCCTCTGTGCGGTCAGGCACTCGTCTGTGTGTGTGTGTGTGTGTGTACAGGGTGTTTCAGGATGGGTAACGCAAACGAAAGGAAGGTTATTTTGTAATTCGTGCAAAAATAAACCTAGAACGTGTAATACGATTTTTCTGTATGACGTCTCTTTTTGGAGATAAACGAGTTTGAAGGTTTGCGCGTATGACTGTTGTTAATTTAGGAATTTTATCGTGGACTCTTTTAATATGTGGGACTTTTTGTTATCGATCCATTATTTGTACTCGTGTACAGGTTACACTTCAAATGTAGAAAATAAATTTGTATTTCGAATTTTTCGTTTCTGATATCAAACGCGTGTACACCCCACGAATTTTCAAACGCATTTTCCACCCAAACGAAGGATCGTACGAAAAAGTTGTATTCCGCATTTTTAACTTATTTTTATATATGCGTTCGCCTGCACCATCTGTTTTTTGAGACGTCCTGTATATGCAGTGGCCACATGTACACGCGCCTTTATGCGGGAACACGGAGAGGCGTCGTCGCGCGCTTCACTCTTTCCCATTTTCTCGTTCTCCCTCGCTCTGCCCGATCGCATTGTGCATCGAGCCGCGAGTCCTCTTTGTGCGGCAGAAGAACCAACCTCCTGCCCGGTAATGTAACCTTAGCGTGGCCCCGTTGCCGCTTGTTGTGCACACAATACACGGCTATTGTACCGAGCACGGGCCATATTGTTGCCCACATCTCGGTTGGCACCCTGCCACGGCAATGATCCCCTTTCCTTATTTTCTTCCTTGCTCCCGTCTTCCTCCTGCCTTCGACCAAGCCTGTTCTCCTTTCTTTGGCTTGGGCGATCCGAATCTCTGCGAACATCCAGCCTGGCAAGGGTTAAGGGTGTCGATTAACACTTGGGCGGCTGTCGCATGGCTGCCGCAGCGATGGCTGTTTCACGATGCGCGAACGGTGGTCGTTGGATAGATTGAGCGAGGATGGGGTGACAGGATGGAAGTTGGTAATTAACTGTGAGTTCCTTTTTTATAGGGTTTCAAGAAGACGTTGAAGAAATGATTGCGGAGAATTAATTCGCGGGTGCTCTTGCGAGGGATTCTTGCACAGTGTAATTTGTATGGGTTTTGTTTTAATTTGTTTTATATTCTTTCGAATAACACACGGTAATTTTCAGTTTGCAAAATTTTACAGCACAGCATAATTTTACTGGTATATTTTATCGAAGAATTTATTAAAATTCATTCGGGAGAAGTGTTTTCTTTTTTTAGTTTGCACCGTACGAGTGGATAACCGTAATGAACCGCGAAAAATCTAAAGCAACCGTAACGAATCCACTTGACCCGCTGCATCGGCCGACCTAACCCTTTCGACGTTAAGCCAGTCGATAACAATCGCACGCTTCCATCCAAGCATAGCTCGAGTGACCTATTTGACGCCTATACGCGTTCATTGCACGCTACGATTCGTTTCAAGTATATACGGGGTGAATCGTCACGAAAGATTTTTAATTGCAGGATTAATAATTATATGCAATTAATAATTATCACAATTTTGCACTTGTAAACTTATAATATTTCCGAGTAAACCTTTGTTCACTCGTGGCACGCTCGTGGTATAAAAATTAGCCGTTGCAAAAGCTGCGGGAACTATTAAATTAATTTTTTGAAAACTGCAGCAGGGATCAGCGGTAATTACGGGAGGATTAAATCGTAACCTGACAAGAACACACAGAAACGCTGCAGTGATCGGATGTGTACAAATTAGCGGGCAAATATATTTATGCGTCCGGATCATCCAGCTGCCTCGGATTCGTTACAAGCTCAGGAACGACAACGCGGTTGTAACCGATCCTCGAAGGATCATTATTACGAAAAGATAAAGAAACTTTGTGCTGTTGCATGCGGGTATTAATACGATCCTCGCCGGTACACTGGCAATTAGTCTGGTATTAAGCTGGACACACATCGCGTACCTCTTTATCTTTACTTTGTTCCATTTAAAATAGCATAATTGAGGAATACTTGCTTCGCTTTACTTAAATACAATGATACACTGAAGGTTTTATCCACGTAAACTGGAAAAACTGGTTCCTTTTAAAGCGACACTGAAAACTGAAAAACTGGCACCCGACCATGCCCTCCGTACTGATTCAATGCGAAAAAAATAAAATAAACTTATGAGTTTACGTTACACCTAACACATCATGCAAAGCTTCAACTTCCAGAAGTGGTACAAAATTAAAAATCTTCTCCCACATACTCCCACTTCCCACGTTTTCCGTAACCCGCGCCAATACCATTAACACTTCGCACTCGAAATTATTTATCAATTTTAAAAACCGAAGGAATGCAAAGGGTTAACTTTCGCGAAAAAACGAAGATCTTCGAACAGAAGCAGAATCGTATCAATTCGATAATCGACGTTCCACGAATAGATCTACGGAACAGAGATCCGTCTGGAGTGTTCGCGATGCAACATTTTTCAGACGCAAGCATCCAAAGCGTAACGAGCGATTCGCCGTGAAAAGGAAAGGAAAAGAGTGTCAAGCAATGGAAGAGGAGGATAGGATATCATTAAGCCAGGACAGCTCTCGGTGGTTGTTTTACGTGTGAAACACGGGCATGGCAACGTGGAATAATCAATTTCCGTGCCGGTGCTGCGGGGAATTCCTGTTTACTACCGTTTTCATTCCGAGACGTGTTATTAATGACGTGTTGCTTTTGGCTGTCTACCATCGCGAGCACGATTACACGAGCCGATGCGAGAACGCTGCTCGATACGGTGTTTGCGGTAATCGTACGCACACACCCTGATAATAACACTTCGTCGCGGCGTCACAATGCTCGCCGAACATCGCGGGCGCATTCTTTAACGGAGCTGGCACGCCAACTTCGTTATTCTGCACACAGGAAGATCGTGGAGGTTCCGACGGCACGTGTGCCTGGCCCGAATATTTATGGCCAAATAAGTACGGCCGTAATGTCATGCAGTGTGAACAGCGGATGATTAGTGGCAACGATCGAAAAAGTTTTATGTGCAAACAGTTTGCGCTTAACCCTTTTCTGACGAACAGTTCTGAGAATGTAACACGATTTAATGATTCTATCGGTGAACTTGTTTCGTATGAAATTATTTTTCTTTGGAAATAAATATTTTGGAACTTGTAAATATCTATTTGTTATATACACACAGTTAAAGTTGTAATTTTATGACGAAACGATGATTAAAGAAAAAACTGAGTGCTTGTTTAAAAAAGAAATAGAAAAGACAATATCGAATATTTTTGGAGCCATTTTTTCTTGTTCTTATAAATCATTAGAATTAGGCGAAGTGACGTGGATTTTTCAATCACCATGTACGATAGGTAAGTGAAAACAAACTATTAACGCTAAATCCTTGTCCACGAAAAAGTCGATTTTAAAAACATAACGGAACTTATAACCCGTGTTTATCAAGCCGATCGCAAGGAAACAAGGAGCCCTTATATCAAAGGATCTCTCGATCGGGGTAATTTTGTAACTTCTTTTTTAATACAGAATTACATCTGTCCCGGCTGCACCTTCCGCTTTGGAATACCCTATACTTTTCACACCATTCATCAGGCACTTGCAACTGATGTTTACATAATTTTTTCCCCGGCCCACGGAATCCTGTCTTTGGTCAAGCGCGATGATATTAATCTTGGGTAAAGTGTAAGCAGTATGAAATTGGTGGGGTGATTGAAAGGTAACCGTGTTACCCTAATCGACACACGCGAAACTTCCATTAACCCTTTACTTTACAATTTTTCCGGTGGCCACATAAGTCAACGATAGCCATCTACAATTTTTCAACGCTATTCAGCGCAGAACGTTGAATTACTATATTTGTGAATCTCGTAAACTGAAATTACGGTTAAAATTTATTTCTTCCTACAGTTTTTAAAATCGAAGAACTCTCTCTTTTATCATTACGATTTTCTCAGTAATCGCATACATTAGAGTTACTTGTTCATTCCTGTAACACTACTGAATATTGAAATATTTTGAGACACGACCAATATCGACTTCGCGATGCCCTATTTGAAACTAGAAGTAATAAAAATCAAAGCATCGGAGCGTGACAAGGTAAAGGGTTTACTAATGCCTTGGGACCAAGTCCCAGCAAGTGCGATCCTTCTACGCGCGTTGCGTAAGCTTCAACCGGGCCTCACCTTTCAATCTGGCGAGGTGAAAGTCACCTCGTGCGGCTGTCGAGCAAGTGAATTTGACGACGTCGAAATTGGACAGGAAGCTTCTGATAATTAAATCGAGATACCAGTCGGGTGACGTCCTATGAAAGTCGACCAGTTCGATAAAAAAACGAAAAATCCGAGCCGTTCACCTGGAGTACTTTGACTGGGAGTATTTAGGAGTCAAAGGGTTAAATCAAATTCATGCAATACTAATTATCCAGAATGACCCGAAGCTGGTTGCTTTCGTCACGAAACACCCTGTAGAACCACCCAAAAAGGTTCCAACCATGGTAAAAGATGTCCATCATCCAGCCATGGTATGCTAAGGATCGACGGTGTGAAGACGGCCCTCAGCCTCGACCATTTTTTGCTTTCACAGGTGTGGCTACGCGATCACGGCGTTAACGCGAAGTCGATTAAAAGACCGCCTCCGTGGCCCTCGATACGTAAGAAGAGGGATCCGTTCGACTTAATGCCCGATTATTCATCGGGCGAACGAATCGGAGATCCCGATCTCCGGCCCATCGCTATCCATCCGAGCCATTAATTCAACGCGGTAATGAAGTCGATGAAAAAAACGCTTTGGGAGGAAAAAGCAAAGGGACCGATCACGCTCTTCACGGGGCTCAACGATTTCGTGGTTCACGCTACCTTGCGATCGTTTATTCGCGATTTCAGGGGTGCACGCAGTCGCTGATTAACAGTGGTGCAAACGGTGTATCAGTGAAACGCGCAATAGGAAACAAACAGAACAAAGTTCAGGGAATACGAATAAACGGATATGCAGCTTCCAAGTCAAATTTAACCCTTTGACTGCTATGGGCGTGTGTATGCGTTTGTCAATTTTTTCGATCTCCCATTCAGAGCAACGCAACTACTAATAGAGCACCATCAACGTAGAGCATTTCGATCGGGAGTATTTAGCAGTCAAAGGGTTAACAACGCTACGAGGGGTAATTCTATATCCTCAAAGTGTACCGTGCACTAGAATATCTTTGGTCTACAAAGTATTTACTTCACTGTCCGCAACCTACAAAATGCAACACCAGATACCCGAGGGGAAACGTTAAAGTAAAAGAATTTCGGAAACAATTTTCTTCTCCCGTTTGAATAAAATGCAGGTCCCAGGCACCTCCCCTTACGCTACCAACATAATGACTCACCGCTCGACGGTCCCAAAACCGAACCCCGTTCGAAATGCCGGACTTTTTGCCCGGCGCAAAAAATTGGTCCCTGTCAGAGGAGTCGGTCCGAACGGGCCCCGAGAGCGCGTTCCATTCAATTAGAATCAACCAGCGGCCGCGGAGAGAGGATCACGCGAGGCCCTTCGGCCGATAAACGTCAAAATGACCGCGTGACCTGTTTAAATGGACTCGATTACCAAGGGGAATTGCACCTGCGATTGGGAGCACCTATCTCGGGTTGCGACAGGGTGGCGCATCCACCGAGGGGACGTTGCACTTCCTCGCGAAGGGGAAACGGGGAACGAAGGGAGGGTATGGAAAGGGAGGGGAGGGAGGTTGCAACGGAGGGCTGCAATTTTCGCGGTTCACATTTTTCGCCATCACCGGTGTTCCCGTACCGTTATTTTCTCGGTAATCGCGTCTCATCGTTCCCTCGTCGCTTCGCTCGAGCAACCACCTGCTTCGCGTACACACCGACTCGAATTAACGTCGATGTTGACTGAAAGGTTACTCGTGCAACGGTCCCCTGCCGGGCTGCGTGTTTCTACCTTTATTTTTAACTCTTTTCTCTTACGTACGATGGTTGGGGATTCGTTGCAGGAGCCACGCGAGTACCGTTCTTCGGTGTGATTACATAGCGAAGAGGGACGTTGATTATACGAGGTTAATACAAATGAGAGAAAGATGAACGTTTAAATCTCTCTGTGTATAATGAAGGGGAGCGAGGTTAATAATGGAGGGCGTGGTATCGGTTATAGCGCGAACGTCAAATATCTTAATCCATCTTCGCTTCAAGCTTCGCATCGTATTGAAGAAATTATTATTTGTTTAACCTTGTAAATTGTAAAATATTGATTAGAATAAAAAAATCGTTGACAAAGAGGTTTTATTGCAAAATTTCATTTTCCCTCCCTTAATGAAAGAAGAATGTAATTATCTACAGCGGGCAGACTAATAACCATGATCTACCTTAATCTCAAACTTCAATCGTATGAGTAACTTAATATATATTCCGTTCAAGCCGGGCTATAAACGTTACCAACAATAAAATTACAAAGGGCAACAAAATTCCACAAATACACCAGGGGAAACATGGTTCAAGATGCCGCGAACGAGCTGCAGGATGTCCGTGGATACAAATTGCCTTTAGATAAGGCCCATCTGCCAATTAACTGTCCCATTTAGCGTCATTCCTATTTCATCAATCCCTTATGCTACTTAAAACAGCATCGACCCAGTCGGCGGTTAATTAATTGCAAATTGGTTGTGATTACATGGAAACGCGGATGGGCCCGCAGAAAGGGGCCTTGCGCGGCGGATTACGCGAGACAAGTCGGCCTTCGGGCGCTACGCTACGTCGGTAAAACAGGATACTCGTAGAAGTGGTGGACGCCATTGGCCGTTCGGTTCGCGTTTTATTCGTTCGGTGGTCGGTGAGCCTAAACGAGAAAGGGGACTAATTAACAACCGCTACCGGTTAAACGTTGCTTCTACGAGCAACGATATTTCTGTTTTCTCGAACACGCGGCGCCACGCTTCTTTTTCCTTTCATCTTTTTTTTTCCCTCCCTAAGAAAAAACACGCCGGTGCTGCTCTTTGGTTCACTGCACCCCTCCTTTATCCCTCTGAGCGTCCATTAAAGTTTCCAGTCTTAATTATACCGCCGTTTTCCTCCTTCGCTGCCCATTAAAGGGATATCTAAGACGACGGGATTTGGAAGTTTAGGGCGGTCGTAAATTGTAACAGGGATTCACGGCTAGCAGGCTAATTTCTTGAGGGATGTCTCCTTCTGGCAGACAAGGAACAGATTCAGGAGAAGGGACGAAGCCTCGTGGTATTCGGTAATATTGGTATTTTTTCCTCTAATAATTCCAAATCTCACCTCCTTTTCAATATCAATCAACTTCATCGAAACACCCCCGCCACCCTAACCCTATCGTCCCATTCCTAAACAAAACACAAACTTCCCCAAGACAAAAAGAGAAAGAGATGTTCTTTGCAATCGTCCGGATCACGAAAAATTCCTCGGGACAGGTATAACCCTAGTCAACAAGCGATCCTAACCCGAAGCAAATCATTCAACGCCCCCTATTCCGGCGCGCAGGGGTGCTGGCCGGGTGCGTCCTCGAAATTAGGCCCAAAAATCACGACACGTCCCCTAGACCATCGCTCCCCGCTTATACGGGGCAAGGCTGTCCTCATTCCGACGCACAGTTGTGTCCCCGTGCGTGGGAACCGGCCGATCGGAGTCTTCCCGTGTTGAAACGGCCAGGCACACGAAGGGTCCCCGCGCCCTTTGCCCCTTGGACGTCGATCCACCCCTAAAGAAAGGCCCCGCAAGTGTGTCGTAGCCACCCTGAATCGGGTCATTCTTCCGCGGTTCGTTTGCCCGGGCCCCCCCTTTAAGGTCGTGATGGCTGCGGGGCATCACGGTGGAGGGGTGGGGAGGGGCCTGAAAGCTGCGTGCTGTTCGTGTGCTGCTCGTGTGCTAAGCTTGTGCGAGGCTTTACGCCCGCCACGATCCGGCTGTCGCTCAACCCTCTGAGCCAGGATCAAGCTTGACCTTCAACCGGCAAGATAATTCTTTCTCTCTGCTCGGATAATAAATTGTCCAATTTTACGAATCAGCGCGCGTTTAATAATGTGCCTTTTGTTGTTTATACCGTATGCTTGTTAGTTCTGAATGTAAGTGGAGTCATTTCAGAAGATGTAACCCTTGCAACAGTAAAAAGGGTAGTTATACTTATGTATCTACTGTATTGTTATTTTGAGGGTTTCTTGCAATGCATCGATTGTTAAATTAATTCGTAGTAATTGTTTTGATTCCAGTAGAATATTGTGTTACTTAAGACATAAAGCTTTTGTAAGATGTTATACGTAGATTTTTATAAACGATCTTAACAGGCAATGCAAGGGTTAAATTAGCGAGCTAATACTTATTTATACAATATATCAATATCTATTTTGGCATATGTTTTAGAATTTTCGATAACAACCTTTGACGATGAATCGCTTGAAATACTTTAAACGACCGACCGATCGTGTCGTTATTATAGGGAACTAAAACCTAATTAACAGTAAAGCAATATTAAAGCACGATCAAAATTGATACGAAGTACCGCATTTATCAATTTGCTCGATATTCAATATCGTACCATAATCACCATTACGATGTACAATTTTAAAGAACTTTTACGGGAACGTGTACACCATGCTTCTGTACAAGATATAAGAGAACATAATTTTCGGCAACTTTCAGCGCTCATTACGTAGTAATAAGTGATTATTATATCGTTATTAACTTTCTGAAAAAGTTCGTGGTGGGGAGCACCTTGATTACCTATAAGACGCCCCACATTTAGTTACACGGGGTATTGCCAAAATTAAAAGCAGAAATAAACATTGAATTTTATGGATATAAGCTACTCAGTGAACGTTTTGGAACTAATTTTCCATAATGGTATAAGCTTCCAGTAATACCTTTGATATTACCATGTAAACGTCTTATCGAAATTTCGGTAATTTCCAAATTCCTTAGTATAACCATCCTTGCAATATTTATTACGTAATACCCAAGTCTACTTAAATTTTTCATAGTTCTTTAATCAATATTTCTGAACAGTTAATAATAGCAAATTAGAAATCCTTACGTACCACAAAAAAAAAACATAACCTTCTTTCAATTCTGAAAGAATTCTTCGCAATTAAATTTATAAATCTTGTAATTTATTATAATGCAACCTACGATAAATTAGAATGATCATAAAAACGTATGCGTTGAATCTACGTATATGGCACCGCTGTTGAGAAATTTTACATGCACGCAAACACAATTCAAACTTTCTTCTTTCTTTTTTTTTGTGTACTCACGGCCGATGATCGGCTAAAGGAACGTCTGCACCTTGAATAATTAGCCGCCGTTCAATGACTGTAACGATGAAGCCTCATGACGCCTCCTGCTGCATCGCGAGCAGGTTAAAAAAATCGATAAAATCAGCGAGAAATTAATATGCAAGCCTCGTAAAATTTTCAGCGCACTACGCTACGTGAAACCTGCTCTCGAATGTGAAACGGAACAAAGATTTATGCCTGACTGCCGAATAACAATCTTTCCCTTATAAAGCTCGGCAACGATTTCATTTCGAACCAGCTATAAAATCATCGAAGATACTTCTACAGTGCGTAACAAAAACATAGATCCATTTGCATTTTCATTCTTAACTTGCAAAAATTGCAAAAATTGTTTTATAATGTTGCTGCACATTTTTGTTATTTTGAAAATTTCGTCTATTCGAAACGTCCTCGTTCAATTAATAATAATCATTATTATTATTAAAGAACATAGAAAAAGTAACAATGGAACTTTAAAAGCATACGAGCAATTAAGATATTACCATTTTTGAAAATTTAATAGAAAAGGAAGTCCAACTCTGTCATTTCAAGCAAAATGTCCCAAACCGTGTCATTCCAATCACTCATCCACGTATCCAATAACAATTCCAAAAGAGATAAAGCGGCGGGGGATAGCTCAAGAATAAAGGAGAATTAAAAAAGATATTAAAGGGAGCATATCAAAGCGGCCGCACACATAGCGACGCGATGGTGGCGGGTAATCTCATCGGGTGGGCGAGTCAGCGTTCGAGACCCGGGAATTTCACGGTACGTATCCCTAAAAAAGGATTAGAATATCGGGGCTGGATCGTCGGATCAAAAGAGTTTCTGGACAATCCCTAGAACGACCGGATTCCAGGCGTATATTCAACGGAAATGAAAGTTTCAAACGAATCCTGAAGCGGTGGTAACACGTTCAGATTGTAGCGTTTGGATAGTCTTCGTTTGAAATTAGTTTGTTATACCAACTAATAGTACACTGTGTGGCGTTGATATAGCATAGTGTCACACCTAACCGAGCACTATCCATCGCATACTAAGAATTTATTAAAAATTGTACTTTGGAAAAGCAGAAAACGCATTTGATGAGTCGTGAACAACGCTAGTTCAAGACTAACCGATAATAAAAATAAATAGACTCAATCGTAACGCCCTAGTTGCGGAAAAGCTGGGAGATCTCCCCATTCGGTTGGCTAAGTGTTAATAATAACACGGTACAGCAATAACAGAGACACAACGAGTCCAAGAATAACAGCATAGCATTGCAACGATAGGAACATAGCAACAACAACAACATAATCACAGTATATCGATAACAGAAGTACAGCAACGAATACAGTGATCACGCTGCTATAATTGCAGGGCAACAATAATACAGAAATGATTACGTGTAACGTTGACTACAGAACTCCACCGTACTTTGCTTCCATCGACTATACGCCGAGGGGGGAATCCGGTTGGTCACGCATCCTGTCCACGCCACGGTGGTTTCCTTTTGTCAGAGGCGAATTGATGATGCGAGCCGCGACACGTCCTCCAACGGCCTCGAGAAAACAACACATGCCTTCACACCGCGGGTTCCCATAGCCTCACGGTGGTGGCATTGCCCACGAGGCAGCCCACCAGCTCGTGTGCCTCGCCTTTCCTCGCCTTTTCTCCTTCGATCATGCTCGTTCCCTTCCGCTTTCACTCCCTTCCATCTTTCTTCTCCCCCGCTGCACCCTTCTACGGCCGGCCCTGTTGTCCCTTGTGCTCGTCAACGTCGTTACACGCGGCCCACCTTCTCTCTCACCGTCGTCCCTTTTTGCTTGTTGCTCCTTGTCGTTGCCTGCCTCGCTCGAGGTTAGGCTAGGTGGTTGCACGTACCACGAGCCAACTCCACGGACCGGGCTACCGATGTTCCGTGAATTACAACAAGCGGGGCCCCGGTTACTTTGAACGCGTTCAATGATTTATCGTTTTGGGGAACGGGCCCGCGAGCTTTCGTGGAACACCGGGGCAGAGGAGGTTGAGATAATTGGTTTTCGGGTGAAATTCAGGGTAGCCCGTGACCCCTTTAGGTACTAATCCCTGACATTTTTAACGTTGCTGAGCTTACAGGCATTTGGTTATACGGTAGCGGACAAAAGTTCGAGACCAAGGGGTCATAGAAACTAAATTAAATTATTAATAAGAAATAATAGTATAAATACAATTGGTATTCTATGCTAATCAATAAACAGTGTTCTAACGTGATAACTATAAAAATGAACAGATAAACAATACTTGCATATAATTATAAAAGTATTTTTTACATTGTCCTGTCGTCTTAAACTTTTGACAGGAACTGTAGTTTTGTCGTGTCGGAAGAAGGAGGCCTCCTCCATAGCGACATTTTGGAATTTTTTCCTCCTCAAGGTCACGCGAAGGTCACATCGTCGAATCGCTTCGAGTTGATTTCGATTTCAGCTAGTATACTATGACGTGACGTGGCTCGTTCGAAATAATACCGACACGACCTTGGAATCTCAAAGCTACGGCCTTGAGAACACTTTATTTTTCGCAAAATCCTTGTGTTCGATCCCTTCGTGAAAAAAAAAAAAAAAAAATACGCTACGAACAGTTAACCGGAAATTTCGTTCGCATCTACGTCTTTGCTTCCACATTTCGTTTTGTTCGATGAGAAATTTGATGGATGGTCAGACACCTCGTGCGTGGGCCACGTGTAACGTACGTACACCCACGGAATTTATTACATTTCCGGTTTATGCGTACGAGGAGATGACACGAATGCAAAATATTTTCCTCGTCCCCCAACCAATGACGTCAATACACTCTGTTTGGTTTTTTCTCTTGCCAAGGTTCAAAATGTACGGTTCGCGTTAGTATTTCGTGGAACAGGTTGCGTCATGTGATTTTCTAATTACGTCCGCAGACTCGCGATTTTAAGATACAATAAACACATTTACATGAAAATGTAAAACACTGCGTTTTTCAGATGAAACCTACAGTAACCCATACGTTGGAATATAAATTGACTGTCTCTACTATTCATCTAAGATATTATCAATTCATTGATACTTAAAGATTCAATGGACATAATTATTCAAATTTAAATAAACACCTGTTATGCCCACACAAAGTACAGAATAAAAAATAAGAAGCTTGCACACGGAAGTTGTTTCCGGCTTTCTGCGTTTTTCTCATTCA
The DNA here is from genome assembly GCA_033822845.1 of Tetrapedia diversipes. Taxonomy (NCBI): domain Eukaryota; kingdom Metazoa; phylum Arthropoda; class Insecta; order Hymenoptera; family Apidae; genus Tetrapedia; species Tetrapedia diversipes. The sequence goes on along the minus strand of JAOPTO010002393.1, from coordinate 670,933 downwards.
TCAATACCGCGTCATTAATTGCCTCCGTTTTCGTAGAATTACCGGGTCCATTAATTATCGATAAGATATTTTTCCTGCTACGGTACTAAGAATATCCTTGTCACGCTCGTTTATAGATAGAGGAAATTTTATGGCCTGGAAAAACCAAGATTCAGCTGAAAATTTATGTCGTGCTAATAAACTTGTTCACACTTTTTAGCATTTCCATTTGTGGACAAGAAATGTCATACTACATCGTATATCATCATTATCCAGATCGATGCTCTTAATTTGTATTAAAATATGTATGTCCAATAAAATGGTAATAAATGTGTCAGAAAATGAATTTGCGAACCTGTTAATATTCGGTGACAGGAGTGTTGAAATTTTTAACAACGATAAAAAAAGAATAAGTTTGGTTTGACACAGAATTTCTGTCCAATAAATTCTTGTTCTATTAAATTAAAGTGTCTCTATTTAGCATTTCGAAGCAATGAGTTAGACTCTTGTTAGACCTCTATAAAAGCCCAACAGAGATTTTAGCTTCACCTAAAAAGTAAAAATCTATGGATCTTCGAATATTTCAATATATTTCGAGAAATTGAATAATGTGACTTTGTCACTGACATAACCACAAATTAAACTGATAGTTTCCGGCAGAGAATTAATCTCAAGTCAAGATTTAACTTTTCAACCCTTGAAAACAGATAAAGGATTAATCCCAGTCGCTGAAAGATTCAATTCCTAAACCGTTATTAACGATTCCCTAACGATCTTCCAAGTTTGCTCGGATTCTCGACGATTTCCTCGAACAACTTTCATATTAAAACATCCGAACGACGCGACCAGCTAATTCCTCTCAGTCAACAGGTTAACCACCGTACGATAAATCATCGCCACACGTGCCGGCGCAGCGTTGAGCAATTTCCCTCGTGCCTGACCGCGCGCTCTGTCGCCGTTTCGAAACGCGCCCGGGAGATCGTGCTCTATAAATATCGTCGATGGTCGTTGAAAAACTTGTTGCTTAGGTTACCGCGCGATCCGTGGTCGCATTAATATTTATACGGTCGGGCCGAGACGCAAAAACCGCTCGCCGTGGATCGTGAGCGGAGACGAGGATTCTGTCTTTCCCTCTCTTGAAGAAAGAAGTAAAAAAAAAGAAAAAAAAGAACTTTGATCGGGAGTGGCGGCGGAAAAGGGGACTCCACGGGCGTGTCGTGGATCTTAGGGAACGGCGGCGATTAACCGGTGACTTTTTGCCCACCCGATAAATCGAAAGCCAAACACTTCAGGGACGTGTCTGTGGGAACGAACGTTCACCGTGCATAAACGCGTTTTCCGTGGCCGGCAAGAAATCATCGGGATCCGGCTAAGGCGCCTCCACTCTTCGAATCTTCGCTTCTGTGAACGGAACAAGGTGAACCGCGGGCAATCGTTTTGCTGCTTCTGCCTCTTCGATATGCGTACAGGCGAAGCAGACAGTATAGAAACGGTGTTTTAAAGCAATAAAACAATTACTGCCAATAGACCCAAAATAAATATACGTATATACGCTCACATATTCAAAAAGCAGTTATTCTTAACACAACGACAATAGTAAGAAAATTCCTACAATAAAAACACTGGCATGTACTTGGCATAGCCCATTTATGCTGGTCACAAATCAGAGAAGAAATCCTCTGAGAATTTACTAGGATGACAACAACAACAATAATTAAGGTATTACACGCAGCAGTATTATTATAACAGTTGTATTAGCAAGAAAGGGAAAAGATTTTCTTTGACGCACAATGAAAATACGCTAAACTAAAGTTCCCCTAAACGAGAGTCCTTTTCGACGAAACGTGATCATTCGAATTTGTACCGCGATCAGCGTTCCGTCGATCGGCTACGTTTCTCGAAAATCGAAAACGCGCGTATGAAAGGGTTACGACTCGCTGGACGATTCCACGAAACGCGAACGCCGCGGGTGTACAAAAATGCGGCGGGGCCATAGGTATGCGCGTCGTGTGGTCCGTCGGCTGTTTGATATTCCCGGGACGGGGCCCAGAAATTCGTGAGAACAATTCCGGGCCGGGGAAGCGCTTGCAGAAGTAGGCGTTCGCGTCGAGCTTACAGCGTGAACACGCTCGATGATCCAGAAAAATCGAACGAATCGTCGAAGCAAGGGTTGAAGAGGGGGTATGGTTCGATGATTTGTACCCTTAAATTCGGAAATTAACCCTTCGCATTCGAAATGGCACTCTTGGTAGTTAAAAATGGTAATATTTAAAAATTTCAGTATCGTTCATCCGAGTTGGATAAATATTAGTATAGGTAAGTTCTGTTACTTTTGCTTCTGTTTTTCATTGGATAACGTATAGACTTTTATATCGATAAAATTTTTGGTTCCGAGAGTACTCCACTGAAATATTGTGCAGATATTGTGTTTGCAGGAATTATAAGAATTGAAAACTAAAACCTGCCCCCTTCTTTTTTAGTACCGACATCAATCGTTTTGGAATAATTGAACCTAAACGGAAATATTATACTCGATACGTTTTTTACATGCTTCCGCGTGGTTCAATTTCAATTTCGCATAAATCGCATAAAAATTCATACTCCACCGACGACCAGATGATGATCGTGCCGGTACACGACTGGTTTCTCGGTGAAAACGCGGGCGAAATTGTTATAACCGAAAAATCGCCCGGCAAGATCGATCCAAGACGATCCATCCCCCTTCGCGAGTTTTTCGAACGGTTTCCGATTTCCATCTCCGCATCAATAATTACCGCCACTATTACCAGCCGGTCGACGGGAACGCTGCCCTCTTAATCATTGTAATTCGCCCCGATAGTAGCCGATACTGTCAATTACAAGGAATTAATAATAATCGCGCGATTAATGCCGCGCCTGTACGCCCCGAGATGATAAAGCAGGCTAGTGGTTTCCGTGGCATGACGGGGATAATTATGTAGGTGAAAGCTGCGCGCGGTTTTCGGCGGGAACAGCTGTTGATGTAAACAAATTGAGCGTAATCTGTACTTTGTGTACCGTGTTACGTCCACCGGTCTCTCGGCTAATAGGAAGCACGGGGCGAACGGGAGAGACCGGGCCCAACGAGTTAATTAAAATATATTAATATTGAATCTTCGTATAAAACGGGAACAAGCCCAGGAAGAGGAGAGTGAGAGAAAGAGACGGGGGGGGGAGGGAGTGTGCGAGGTGAACAAATTATACAGGAAGAGACCGATTCTACCCGCGAGGTTTCGAGGAATTCACGAGAAATGGCGCGAAAATATAGCATTAACCGAAAGGCGACAGGATTTTAACGGGAACGATATGCACTTTGTGCATGGCGAGAATTTCTCGTGTAACAGTAACTTTATAAAATACCTATGGAAGATTACGAATCGTTCAGTTTGCTATTTCAATAGGGTTAGAAATTCCTAATTCAGAACAATTTTAAGAAACTTCATGCGAAATATACTTCACGAGCAGAAATTTTGAGGAGCCACTAGAACCTCAGAAATTTCCGCTTCTTACAATCAATATATCGATTCAATTGTTAACTTGATCATCGACTCAGCTGCTGCTCAATTTTTCATTCGACCACACGCATTCGATACATTATTTAAGAGTACCGAACGCCTGGACACACGTATCCTTGTTAGTTTACTCGAAGAGGTTGGCTGGAATAAAGGAAGTATTTTCAAACGCTTTCGCCTGAGTTTATTTTCCCAGGCCTGGGTCGAAGCATCATTTCGCTGTGACGAACCGAGCGCATAAACGGCTTTTAATCGTGAGGTAAATGGTGAATTATTAAAGTGGTCGCATGACCGGTCAGAGCCCCACGAGGAAGTCCCCATCCAGCTGATAGAGGTTTCTACTCACGTGCTACGTGATTGGAATCACGAGGGCCGTCTACATGACGTACGCCGTCGACGATTGGTATTGCGCGACACGTGACACACACAGTCATTCTGAAAATCACGGCCTCCAACGACCTTCTGCACTACTTTTCAATAGGCGACACCACGCACCTCGTTATGCGACGGCTCTCGGCACTCGTTTCACGTGCATGCGTATTCACTCGTGTACAAAGCTGCTCGTTTCGAGTTTCGAGAAAAACTTTCGACGTTCCGATGTCCCACCACCCTTCTTCTTCCTTCTTTTTTCGATTACACATTTCGTGCTTCCAGCTTTCTCCTTTATACCTTAACCCTTTGCACTCGAGGGGCGATGATATTAATTTCAAAGATTTTCAAATGCAAAATATTTACCAAGATTCGTCTGTATTAAATGATATTTGGTTTAGCTGAGTCGTATACTAAAATTTACATACACGACTATTTAACCTCCAAGTCTGATGAATAAACAAACTGGGAATTTGCCAAACTATTATTTGGACGACTAATAGTTGCTTCTCGAACGGAAAGGGTCAATACCGTATTCTTTGTACTCCTATCTATCAAGCTTTGAAACGAATTCTTAGCTTCGTCGAAGAAACGGAGAAAAATATAAATTATTTATTTTACGCTTCGTATTCCGAATTCCATAAATTTGCATGTAAACAGAGCTATATTTAGCTGTATTTGAATGCAGTACATGACAACAATTTTCCACCACCATAAAGATTGAACATACATACTATCTTACCATCTCATTCATGAATCACTTTATTCTTTCGAGATCCCACGGAAAGTTATAAAAATTCCCTTGCATTTCATGCACGTTACCATTTTTTTTTACCATGTACCATTTCACCAAAAATCGGTGAAAACGCTTCTCTGACTCCTCGAGCGTGCTTCCGGGGAACGAATCGCGGCATGGTGCGCCTCGAGGGATCGATCTCGATGCGATTGCTATCGAGACACGTGGTAGGCGCGCGTCGTACAATGTAAAAACCAGGAGGCGAGCGCGATTGCTACCTAGCGTTAATTCCTCCGCCGTGCAATTTCCTCGCGATACCGGTTGCCCGTCCCCGGACCCCGTGCCTCCCCGTGAAATCGGTGATTATCGGTAGTGGCTCCGGGGATCTTCGATGCGACCGCGATTAGGGGAACTTCGCGATTAGTTCGCGAGGATTCGATGGTGGTGGTCTTTAGACGACTTTTATTTTTAGTTTACTTAATTATTTTGCGAAAGAAATATAAATGAGCGGATGCATCGAGCGAGAAAAATAATTGAATTGTTTATTTCAAATATATGTATAAGCGTGAAAAGTATAAATCTTGGTGTCAACTAAAGAGATGGATCAAGCTACAGAACTGACCATAAATTGATTGTGAAACAGTGGCATGTATCAACAAATAACTAAATGCTTCCCGGAATAGAATTTAATGTAAGAGGAAACAGCAATCGGTCTCGACACCTCGATCCTTCAGCCGAAACGAGTTCGGCCGTACCGTATACGCAGGTCCGCGCAAAAAGTGCTGGTAGGTACCATTATCCGAAGGTCACCCGTAAAAACGTGTCTCCATCAAGCAAGAACGACCTGTTATTACTAAACACAGTCGTAAAGCACGTGAACCGTGCCGAACGATGAAGTTATTAAGCTCGATTCGAAAGAGAACAAAAGGATACAGGTGTAATCGCGAATTACCAGCCCTAGATCCTTTTTGCTCGACGCATTGTGACGTTCAATGCACGTTTACGTGGAACACCGATTTATGAATCTATCGTGACCGATCGAGAGATCGACCGAGGACCGCCGGGATCCCGACGATGAAATCAATTCTTGCTGATGAAATTGATAAAGAGCAAATAAAGTGTCACTTAAGGCGGGAAAGATCGAGGATGCGATCCTGCACAGTCATCCGCGCCACATTAATTCGTCACCGTGAACGCGTACAGGTTGTTTCGCGATCGAATTGACGAGCTTAATTGATGCCCTCCTAAGATAAAACATACTTTTTCGAATTTTTTTATTTCACAAAGTATATTAAGATATTCATAAGCTCCACATATGTTCTCCTTCCGCCTTTTAAGTAAGGTTGGAAAGTTTAAAGCGGTTCTGTAGAGATGTAGAAACTGTCTACTTCACGTTTTTCAATTATCCAGAATGAAGTACACGTTACGATTAAATTACGGATTCTTATACGTGCAGAAAAGCGCAAAATGTATTCGGAATCATTTTGCATAGCTCACTTTTTCATAGGAAATAAATATTCACGGTCTCCCAATGATTTATAGACGGGAACGTGTACGATACTGAAACACGAAACCAGAAAACAAGTTGCTCGCAATAAAAGCTTAGCGATCGACTCTTAAAATCGCAATCGGATGCACATTCATGTCAATCGGGGGCATTGCGACAGACAGGATGGCGAGAAAGAAAGAAAAAAAAGAACGCGTAGGTACCACGAATATCCCGTGAGCGTCCCCGTTGACGTTGCAACCTTGATCTCCCCTCGATCTCGATCGAAAGGGCGAACCGATTGTTTCTACCGGATCTCATCTTGAGCGATGAGCGCATGCGAGCACGATGCACCTGCTGCTGCCTTTGATAGAACTTTTTGATTCGATTCGGAGAAGGTCGTTTTACCTATTTCCATTTCACGTCCTTTTCTGCTGTCTAGAGAACGGTAATCGGTATAATTTACTCGAGTTCGTAAGCTTATTTCTCGATCGAGCCACTTTCCATTTCGATTTCCTTACCGATTTGAAATTAATACTTCAATCGTCAACAATATTCTACGCATATAACCCTCCTCTATTTCAACGACATAATATTATAGCGACTCATGATATTTGAATAGTCATGTTCTTTGGCCTCCCTTCCTTGGTCTTAAACTTTTGTCCCCTACTGTAACGCCACGCCAAGTGGTCCCAAATTTTGGGCCCGCGTTGTAACTCGAAAAACGAGAAGGAAAAGAAAGTGGAGATAAGATATCGTCTCCGGTGAGGAAGGCAAAGAGCGCATTTATCGTAGCGCACGTTGCGGCGCGGAAACACGGCGGTCGTCCCATCCGCGCGCGGTGCACGCGACGGTGTCACTTGGCGATTATCGCGCGCGCCTGTGCGCGTGTGCCCCGCTCGCGCGCGCTCCTACCTACGGGCAGCGCGGCGATCACCGACACGATCGGGTCGGGTGCGCGTACACACGCGGCGAATCGGCACCGCCGGACCACGCTACGGAGCAGGCCGACTCGGGGCCAGGAGGGGGCCCGCGATGACGTCACGTCCGGCGCGAGGGCAACGAGTGTGGGAACCGGCGGCAGGTGCGCGCGAGAGTCAGTCAAAGAGTGGTGGGCCCGGTACGCGGCGGGGCCCGGGGAGCGAAATGGCCGGGGAAGACACGGGGCGGCGGAGGGGCGAGGGGGGACAGCGAGCGCGCGACCGGCCAAAGAGAGCAGGGAAATGAATGGGAAAGGAATGGAAAAATTGGCGGCCGGAGCGCGGTAGGGATGGGATCAAGTTCAATACGTACGCGTGGATCCGAGTCAATTCCGACGCTGAGGTTTAGTTTTAACCCCCCTTCCGCGTGACCGTTCTCTAATAACATTAACTTCAATGATTTTCAAGTGCAAAATATTTACCAAGATTCGCTTACATTAAACTTCATTTAGTTTAGTTAAGTCACATAGGTACTAAAATTTACATATGAGACTGTTTAACCTTCGAGCCTGACTAATAAACAAATTAACTATCATTTTCACTTCGATTTATTTTTCAATTTTGTTGCCAATTTTATTTACTAGTATTTTAGGTGCTTCATTTGAAATTTACATCAAAGGACAATTTCTATTTACCGGAAGCTCAAATACACTTAAAAGTCCATATTTTTTGGAAGTATTTATAAAACCTTCGAAGCGACCATTTGTTATCGGTGCATTCAGGAGGGTACTCGCAGTACCCTTGAACAGTACTTGATCCCATCTCTAGCAAGCAGCCAGCGGTTTCTGACCGCGAACGCGAGCAGTAACTTGGGGGGACGATAAAAAGGAATCTAGGTGGAAGGTGCTAAAAATCCTCAGGCACAGGAAACGAGATAGCGGAGGATAAAGGAAAAGGGGAAAAACATGGCGTGTGGGAAACGTTGTTTAGTGCGTTATGACCGATAAAATATTGCAAGAAAAGAGGTAGGAAGTGAAATAGGTGTACCGGAAGGTAAATATAGCGGTCGATAAGAGGGTGAAAAATTTTTACGTTTTTAAGGGTGTTTCATAATACGTTGACTTTAATCCCTTGTTTCTTGGATTTTCAGAGGAAAATTTATGATTTATCAACAGAACTGAAAAAATGTACTTTAACTGTACGCTAATTACAGTAACGCTATCAGGATTGTTTAAATTTCCTGGCATATCGATGGGACAGCTGTTGAAGTTTATTGTACGTCGTCAAGAACAGCCTTTTTCAGATTGTATGTTTTCCCAGCTGCGCTAGTAAGTAAGTACAAGTCGAAGGATCTCGAAAATGCAATGATTCACTGGCTACATATGATTTGCATATAAATCAGCACGTGTGCCTCGCTTGGACACATCCACTGCCTCCTTCGTGTACATAATGTACCATTACATCCTCTTAAAAAGCACACATACTTGTTTCCTTTTTCTTTCTCCCCTTTTTTTTCTCTTTTTTTTTAACAACAACTTCTAAGAATATTGATGCATACACCACACGAAGGAATATTTTCCTGATGAATAAGAAATTCCATAAGGAAATTATGAATTTCTGATTAATGTAAGGTGCAGGATACACATCGTTATGCGTACGAGACGTAATTCTATGTCATTTTCACAAGTTAGGAGGTTGATGCTTTTGCCTTGAATTTTATAGGAAAAGAAAGGAATCGGGAAATCCTTAATTTGTTTACATTCATATTCCTTAAATATACAAACGAAAAATTCTAAGTTAAATTCAATCAAAAATATATAACGTTAACCGATATATTTTAGAAATTCCGTGACTAACGCTACAGTTAATTAACTTCCATTTCCATAATTTTACCGAATTAAAAAATGCTTCTGAGAATAATGAAGAAAAATAATCATATCAACTTTCAAGATGAAAACTAAGAAATTTCGTCTCACAAGTAACTGAAATCGATTGAAAGAAGCACTAATTAAAAATATTGTACCGTGAAATCAGTTACCTTTTTATACTGTATCAACATACTGCAAAGTCGTTAGTCATGCGATAAAATGACTCGTTCGATCGAGTTCTCAGCAGAGTACCATAAGTAATACATATTACAAAATTACATTTCTGTTCGCTTTTTTTCCCTCGTGCATCCGATGATGCATCATCCGCGAGAAAAACGACGAAGCAGTCTGCTAAGGTAAACTGGTTGCACGCTCTATATTTCTTTTGACCTGTGCGGTCCTCCTGTATAGTTGATCGTGAACGAAGAAAGAAACCGAAGGAGTTAAACGAGATCCTTGAAACGTTCATAGGTTCCGTTGCAGTTCATTTTATAGGTCTGTCGGGTTTTCAAACGACGCGAAACTAAAGAGGAGGAAATTTTCAATGCTCGTTACTTAGCAATTAGCTTGATAATGTTGCATTATAAAAATAGAATTTCATGAAAATTGCTGGTCTCGTTTTGGGCAAACAAAACTATCAAGGATATTATGAAAGTACCTAGAATGTGCGTTGCCAAGGATAATGTTCTACAAAACGAGGTTAAAATATAGGAAGCGAAGAATGGAGTGTAACAACAGCGAGTAAAATTGCGCAATTAATGAAAAATCTCTGGTTTCACAGAAATTAATACATTTTTATAACACTGAAATCTGATCAAGCAATTTACAATTCATCGTTTCCCGACGTTAAAATCTGCCCTCAAACCACGTCACAGCCCAAAACATCATCCTCATTACGTAAACTGTAGAACCGCATTAAAACAGCTACGTTATCTTCCCATTCCAAAGTCCCGAAAATACCATCTCTCCCTCTCGAACGAACCTGAGAAAGTTCTTGAAAAATCAACAACAACAGAAAAGGAAAAAAGAGAGGAAACAATAAAAAAAGAATCAATTTGAATCGCTTAATATAGCCTACGGATGCTGCGCCAGCCGAAACCCTTTTCCCGAAGACCGACAAAAACGAAGAAGACATTCGAGGCGCTAATTTATAGCGAGTCCTCCGATACTCCTAACGAAAAGAACGCTCGGGCTGCTCATTTGAATACGTAAATGGGCCTGGTCCAACGCATTCCTGCCGCCCTTACGACCAATTAGCCGCGAAACAAGAGCCGAAAAGCTCGCGCTCGCTTCGATAACTTTGAACGGTTTCACAGGAGATCTGGTAACCTAGTTCTAAACGATCGTCGACGAATAAAGAAAGGAACCTCGCGTCGCGGAGAGGCGGACGAAAGAGAGTCGGACAGAGGGTGAACAGGAGCGGCGGGTTGGGAGAGAGGACGTGGAAGGGGCGAAAAAAAATGGGAATGCAATGTGGCTCATTAACGCTCGTAAAGGCGTTCGTGACGGCGCCGATCCCCAACCACGGCACACACGCGCCCCGAGGCCTGTAATCACGGAGCTTATAATAATCTAGCATCCCCGTTCCTGCTGGCCAACTGCAACGACCCGAAATTACAAGCGATATCAATTTTATATTTATAACGCGGCCCGTGATCGGCCATCTCTCCGATGCGCCTGTCCGCGCGCGGAATAATCGTAACTTGTCCGAGTCTGACGCGAGACCAGCGTACTTCCGTTACAGTGGAATCATTGAATGACAAATTGGATAGAAATGGGGTAATATTGGACGAGCAACTAATTTTTATGTCCTCGATCACTTTCAAAGATCCTCGTAAAATCTTTTGCACGTCAAATAAAATAATGTACAACTGACATTATTGTCGTCGTTCTTGGTCACCGAAATAATTCAATTCGTTCGATGATTTGAGAAATCACGAAGAAAAGTCGTCGAGGAATCATCCCCGAGCAAACGAAAGCTCTGCATCGTGAACCGAACGCAGTTACGCTGAGAAGCGGCTAGCGTTACACGATGCCTGTCCGCAAACTGCCTCCAATTATGTCCTTTACTGTCGATACGAACGCCGGCAACATAAATTCTCTGGCCGCCCTAAAAGGAGAGAACGACGCGACCAATCAGGCCCGACCGGGTCGTCTGTTCCCCGAAGCTAATTGTTCCATGAAATATCGTTTAATTTGTATCCGTTAGAGGGATCCGTGCTTTGACGATCACGAAGGGGCTACATCGCGAGTACATAGTATCGCACGGAAGGGGAAAAGAGCAGATAGAAGAGGAGAAACAGAAACGAGACGGCGAAAGCGAGAGAAAGAGAAGCGAGAGGAAGCTGACGTAAGAGAAAGAGAGAAGGAGACAAACGGGGAAAGAGAAGAGGAAAAAGAAGGCGAACGAGAAAGAGTGATAGAAAGCGGACAGCGGGAAGGAGAAAGGGAAAGAGGACGGGGAGGAGTAGCAGAAAGAGCAGGAAGACGACGAGAAAAATAAAAGGCAGAAATAGAGGAAAAAAGATGATAAGGAGAGGCAGAAGGAAGGGGGAAAGGCAAAGGTACAGGGAGGTGTGGAACGAGTCGGCTGGATAATTGGAAAATGAAACCGAGCTCCGTTCGAATTGAGAACTCGTTTCGAGCCCCATTATGTTTGCTAAGCTCCCAGGAGCAATTTTATGCCTCGCTCCTGAAAAGCCGATTAAACCGACGCCTCCTTGGATCGTGCCGGGATCCGAATCGGTTTTGCTTCCAGTCTTATATTTTGTAACCTTTTTCATCGTTCTCTTTTTCACGTCGAAGGTACCAAGTTCGGGTGTTTACCTTTCACTTCGTTTTGAAATTCGCAGGAAATAATAGCAGGGTGAATATTAACATGCAAATTATGCGTATTTAAATCAAAATAGTTCCTATTACTCGTAATAAAAGTAGGTCAATGAAATACTGATTACTGTCTGCACTAACCAGAAATTTTAAGTAGAAATTATAAACACCTACATGTTAAAATATTACTTAGAAATTACGTGTATCGAAGATTTGTACAATAAATAGAATAAAACAGTTCGTTTAAGCCTCGAAATCCTATACTACTGATAAGACAGTCACGAAATGTTTTACGGCAACAGAATATTACCGAGGGCGTATTATTCCACTGCTGGTGATAATCGATAATCATCGTGTGCGGAATATTCTTGCAAATGGGTCACTAATAAATATATCGTCGTACTGCAGTATTCCTTATCCGAAATAACTTTCATCCAACACCGTCAGAAACCTATGTCTAGCAAACCACCGAGAACAAACGTCTGCCCTTCCTCCTCTCCCAGACATCATCCTAAAATACCCATCTATTTCCATCCCGCGCTTCCCCCACCCAAGTCACGCGAAGCCCCTCACGCAACACGCATCGCGTTCTGTTCTCCCAGTCGGGCGTCGCGACGCCCGCGCTTTTTCGGTGGCCGCGCACGAGTTGAACCGACGCCCGCGACCAAAGCCCGGCTTCTGGGATCCTAATAACGGGGGCTGCTCGCAAGCAACCGCCTGGATGCTTCTTCTTACCGAAAGCTCTCCGACAACCTGAGCTTTTCCTCCCTTTTTTCCTTACCCAAGAAAAGGAATCGTCGTCGAGGAAACCGATCGTCTGGAGGTGGGACCCACCCCATCGTCGACACTCGAGCGAAAACGCTTCGAAAGCCGCTGTTTCCTGTCGAAACAACCAATACGCGTTCGCTGACACGCGTGACTATACACACACTCTCCCTCTCTCACTCTCTCCCTTTCTCTCTCTTGTGTACAGGAAGCAACAAAAGTTTTACCATTTATAACTTCAGTGGAAATAAATCGATCGAATTTATGCTAAATTTGTTTCAAGTAATATTTGGCAAATAGAACATTATTGTGTGAAGGATAGGCAGGTAATTTTATTCACGGATCGTGAGAATAGACGTTACGTTACGTCACGTTCTATTCGTAAACTTATGCTCGTTACTGTATATTGCGGGGCCGATTGCAACGTGTATCGTTTTCCATCCCTTTCCCACCCCCGGATCGACGTTTCTCTGTTGCGGCACGCGGACGGTTGTTTCTCTCTGGGGGATATAGCTTTCGTTACGTTTTATTATTGGCAGCAGCCTTCATACATCGTTGCGTGCTCTCCTGATAAAGCGTCGCGACGCGCCCCGATTGACACCGCTCTAGATACCGTCCACGAAGAGGGTCGAGATTATTTGAGATGAGATTGATGTTTGGGTGGCTGAGAATAGGGTTCTGCGATGGGATGGTGGTTAGAATGGTCGAATTGAAGTCAATAATTGTATATTAAAAATTTCTAAGACGCAAATGCATATTGTTATAAGCACGATTGAAGAAACAGAATACAATAAAAATCTGTTCTAACCTCTACGATATTATAATGTGCACGTTGCTTTGAGTATTTCGAATATTTTTTGTGTTAACTACACTTCGCACTTTTTTGCTCAAATCACTCATAAATGCACAAGCATCCCCAATTTAGTAATGCAAAATTAGGTTTGCAACAAAAAATTTACTATTATTTTTTAAGTATAGTGATAACAATAATTTATGCAAATTAATTCTGTACTGGATTAGAATTTCTTTGCGCATAAAAAGAAAAATGTATGCAACGAATAGTTTCTTAAGAATACAAGCTTTAAGTAGTCGAGCGCGATCGCAAGTGATAGAAGCAGCCGACTGCGGCGTTCTGTCTGTGCATGTCGCACTCATTCTACTACCCTCTTTATTCTTTGTCCCGGCCGAAAGGCAGGAGCTTATAAGACTTCTCTAGGATCACAATGCAATTCTTTCAACACCTATCTCCCACGTTCCATCCTCGACGAGTATCATACAACCCTGGTAAAAAATTCTTACGAACGACGCCAATGGCAAAAATATTGACTTCCACTGGAAACGCTGCGCAAGCCCGCATTCCTCTGTCTACCAATAGTATTCGTTCCTCCAAAGCGGACGAAATTTGAAATAATACTTTAAGAACAATACTACAAACGAATCGATTAAAATATAGAAAACAAAATTACTGTTATTAATAACTAAACTATTTTTAATATTTTAATATAATATGCTACAGAGAAAATGTCGAGAAACATAGAATAAGCAAGAATTTATTAAATCTCTCTAAAAATTCCAAATAACCAAACAGTAAATAATTCTGAATGTCCACAATTCCTTAATTAACAGTAGAAAAATTCATCGTGGTAAAGCTACCAAAATTTATTTCGATTTTCTACAGAAGGTATGAACGAAGAATTGTTCTCTATGCATTCGGTATTTTTCCACGCGATTTTCAATTTGATCCCTTCCATGCAAATACTTCCATTACTAATAATCCATTTAAAGATTGAAACAAAACAAAAAAACAATATCAATCTCCGTTCACAAGTTTTTCCAACAACTAACCAAGTCTCTATATGAAAACCAAAGGAAAATCCAATCCAGGGCTCGGAACCCGCCTATATACGCCCCTGAGCAAGGGGTTGGGGCGTCGTGACGCCGTCGAGCATGATGGGCGCCTGGTGCGGCGCCAGCTCGTCTCTCGACCTGCCTAAACGTGGTCGCACAGGTGTGCCGGCGTCCCTTCGCCCCCACCCCCCTGGGGTGCCCTGTGGAGCTGGAGGACGGCGGCGTCGGTCAGCCGGCGATCGACACGCGACGTCGACGACGTTTCAAGGCGTCGACGTGTCGATGATCCCGATGAGAGCTGCCCACCTGTCGCTCACCGCTTGTCGCGGCTCGGTCACACGAGTTCCGCGACGCGGCCAACAGAATCGCGTTGGAGGTCGCGGAGGAGGCGTCGCGACGTCGGCCGTCGTCGACGTGGACGACCACTCTCGTGGCGCCAGTCCTCGGGCGTCGCGACGCGGCAGTAGGAGAGCAGACTGCGAAGAGCCCAGCGCTTGCGGATTTGCACGTTGGTGGGGGTTGAGAATGCTGATAAGTAGGTGCCAGGGCTTCGTGGACGCATATAGCGATTCACAGATTTGTTCGAACACTTAAAAACTGTTGGCACAGTGTTCTTGGTTCAATGCTTTGAAATGCTTAACAAGATTCTTTTCTTTCCACAGTTGCAATTAGCATTGGCAGGGGATTTAATGGGGATTAGAGTGTAATTCTTGACGAGACATTTGTTTTTTAATTAATTTTGATAACTAAAGAAATGAAACGAATGTTAACTATTTTATGATTATTTGTCTGGAGACTGATTACCTTTTTGGGGAAAAATTTAATGGGGAGTGTACACGTAAACACGAGCGGATTACGAGTTCGCGGTTTAAGTAGAATCAGTACAGCATATAACAGACGTCTGACTTGATGCTGATTATTAACCGGTGCGTACAATATAATTGGAATTCAATATTGATTAATAAATCTAAATCAATTATAAGATATAATGCATTGATATTAACTGAATTTAATGATTTTGCATTAAATGTAAAATAAATGTTAAATTCATTATGACAACTATTATGAATATAGCTAAAGAAATGTCATGTTTCAACGAACTAGAATATTTCTGCAGGTTATCTAAATTTTGCAATTTCCACCACATTAATATTTCCCAGAAATGCATGAAGATTTGTGTAATGAGCATCTAATATTAATCACCAAAAAACACTGGCAGTTGCATTCAAAATCCCGCCAATACCCGACAGCAACGAGGCCGCAATCGCAAACAAGGCCGGATCAATATTCCCCAACAGGAACAATATACAGCATCGCGCGCGCGACCCCTCTCCACGTGGAACCTGTGCATTCGGCGTGGCTTCAAAAAATTACCAAAACAAAAACCGTCGATCAATACCGTTCGAACGGCAACAGGCAGACACGCCTCCGCCCCCGAGGCCACGAACAAAAAAGGGAGAAAAAGTACAGGAAAATGCAAGAAAATGAAAACGAGACGGTCGTACGCGTCTAAAGATGGCGCAGACCCTAGATGCACCCTAGGATGCTCGTCAGGATCCCGCGAAGAAGCACGCCACGGAGGAAGCGCCCCTGAGAAAGCTCAGCGGCGCCCTAGGCCCGCGACGTTTTATCCGGCGAGCATGAACCCGCGTGGATGCGCGACGCCGACGTCAGTCTCGACGACGTCTGACGGAGCCGCCCGTCAATCGGAAGACGTCGTCTGACGTACCACCGGAACAGGAAACCACGTGCGGCATGGAGGTCGATCGCGCCGCGCGAGCTTTTCGTCGGGCTTTCCGCCGTCGGGGAAGGCCTCCGCGGCGTGGACCGGCGTCGAGACGCAGACGGACGCCCTGTCAGAGGCCGCGCCACGACGTCCTCCACGGCCAGGAGAACAACCGTCGCCGGAAGGATCCTCCGCGTGTCGTACGGGCGTCGCGACGAGCGTCGTTGCGACGAGGAATCGTGCCAGGGGAGCAGAAACCGAGAAGAGGGTAGTGGGCGTCGCGACGCCGCGCGGGGTTAATTTTAGACGGGGCAGCGAGTAGGACGGGATCGATGGCTACGCCCACGGCGGCCGCGTGTGCGCGTTGCGACGACGGCTGTTCGATTACGCTGACGCTGTTGGATTTTCGTTCTATAGGTAAGCATGCGACAAATTCGTATGGAAGAGGGATAACGATTAAATTTCGGGAACCCGGCAATTCGGCGAATATCTCGTAATGAGTACGTACGAATTTGTAAATGTCGAATAATTTTTTTAAACTTGAAGAATTTAGAATGACTCGATTTTGCATCTAACAGAGGTGGAGATTTATTACGGGAAGAAAATTTTTTTTTCGAAGCTTTCACCCAATTGTTTTACGAACAGCAGCGTTTTCTTCGACATTGCCACGATTTTCGTCGGAGGATCGCCGTGTCAGCTATTCTGGAAGTTAGGGGAGCTTTCCACCTTGGTTGTTTTACTAGGGTTGCATAAAGAGTTGCGATAAGCTTCGGGAGGGAACTTCTTCGAGGGTTTGCGAGCTTCCGGTGCTCGCGGTCGGCGAGCGTCGCGACGCCGTAGCAGGGTAGCATGGACGCGAGGCATGTCGAGCGTCGTCGTTAATATTGATCCGTTTCCTGCGGTTTTCCCTAGATAAGCGTGACCAACTAACGAGAGCTTCCACTTTTAAAGGAGACTAACAATAAATTCGACCCGACACTTTTACCTTTAAATGATTTTCTAATTTATAACGATGAATAAAATATGGAAACTTGAGAATGAATCTATTCTTCTTTCTTTTTTTCTTTTTTCTAAGGAGTTTTAGGATTTGGTGAACGGAATATGGGTACTTTTAGGGTAAACGTTTCTATATTGGTATTTGCTCTTAAATAGGGAAACGAACAGGTATACCTCATTTTAAAAACATCTGATCAGTGACTTACATTCGGGTGTAGCAGGCAAGCACGAGGAACAAGGAACAACCCCTTGAGCTTTGTTGCGAAGGGAAAACTTTATACGTATAAACGAGTCTATTTAAAGAAGTGCAAAGGGTTAAAAATAAATCAAACGTTATAAGTTCCATTTATTAGTTTGATCGATAACGAAAGGAATTTCTGCACGCAAATAATCACTTCCCGTTCCTCTCTTCGCTTCATTATCTACAATCCTCTATTGAGAGCGCAGCAGCACGGGTTACGTAAAATCGTTTAAACGCAACGATCGGGGACACGTGCACGAATAATCGCGACCTCGAGAGCTTTTGAACACGGGTCCGCGTTTTGCATAGCAGCCCGCGCGGTCGCCGGAAATTGCCTCGTACGGAAGTCGACTCCCGCGCTTTTGCCGCGTAACCCTTTTGACGATCGCTCGACGCGCCCGTTAATAGCGTGCGAAGCGTGTTGCGACGCACGCCCTTTTTCGGTCTTACCATTCATTCGGCATCCTGCAGTTACGAGCGGCGATAATTGATCGTGAAATCCGGTCAAGAAGCAATTTAACGCGAACGCGTGCTAGCGAAATTAATTTAACCGGTTAACTCTGCGTCTCTCCTATTCGGTTGCAATCAGTTTCTTCGTCGAACAAGCTCACAATTAATGAGAATTTGTCGGTGAAGTGGAAACACGCGTGGGACTAGAATGTAGGACAGAAGACTGCGGTAGGATTAAGGATTCTCTAGATTATTGGCTTTTAACATTACAGATGCATAAAGCTATCGAACGAACGTCTGATCTCATTAATGTTTAAATAATTTGATTTCCTCTGTTATAAGTTGTGCACGACGATAAATAATCGCGAATGCATACCTATTACCCTCAATTAACACACGCTTACCGGTGTCTCTTTGAAGCGGTATTAAAGTAATTGAAGTATGTAATTTTCTCGTAATTGATGATCGAATTTATAAAAATTTCAAGTCATTTCCTTTACAATAAATTTCCCCTCGGGGGAAATCAATCTCCGGAGACTGATCCCGTGCTCCTTTTCCAAAACCAGCAACCAACTATTACTCGAGCGATGATTAAACCTCCGGTGATACGTCCGGCGTGTAAAAACGCTTTTCCCTAATTTCATTATACAAATTGGAAGGACGGAATTAAGGAACCGCAAAGGCTGCGCTCTTCCATCAGAAAATTGTCTCGTTTCTTAAACTCGACGTAACGACGTTTTTAATTAAATTAACGTTTAATCGCCGTGCATATGTCAGACGTTAATAATCATCAGCTTTGATCCATGGTGCACCATAGTCGCGTGTAAACGTCACCGATCGCGTCGAAAAGCCTTCCGGCGAGAACCGGAACCTGTTCTCGATTCGTAATCGCGAACATGTTGCATTTAGCTGACTTTTCTCTCCTCCTCTTTTGCCCTCTTTTTCCTGTTTTTTCTTTTTTTGTTTCAATTCGGAACTTTTGGCGAGCTCTTCAGGCAGATATACGTGCCTGGAATTAAAATGCCCCGAGAAAGGTAAAAGCGGAACGGACACGCGAGCAAGGAGGAAGAAATTGGCACACGAAGCTTTGAATACGTAAACGTGCGATAAATGTTAAGTATGGCTTAAGATAACACAATGTTGCACGATTACAGGTTCCTTGTACCGAAGTGAACTTTGTGTAAAATGGTGCTTATAAATAGTTGAGAAAAATAAGTTAAATAATTATAAAATAGTTTTTTAAAGGCACAATCAGCGTCGAATAAGGAAGCAATTAGAAAACAGAAAGTGCAATTAGAAATTTAGAAAATAAGAGGAGTTATAAAATTGTAAAATTGTAAGCTGAAAATATCCTAAGCCATTAGACAAGGATTAAATTATAAGGATGCCTAAATTGGAAAGAACGATTAGCTGACAAAACTCAGAGCCTCGAGGTGACTCTTCGATAATGTTTACTCGACTGTGTTACGGATTCGCCGTTTTCATTTCTGCGAGTGCGACAGGCGGGCACCTGTATTGACAATAACATCGGCCTCTGTATCGCCGCGGGCGAAACGGTTCATTGCCCTCGACTATGTATATTATCCTAATCGAGAATGTTCGGCTTTGACTTATTTTGCTCACAAAATAAAAAAAAATAATAGCAGTGCTCAACTAAACGAGATACCTTATCAATAAGGAAACAAATAAAAAAATAAGACCCAATGAAAAAACCGAAATGGAGTAGAAATTAGACAAATATATTTATAGTTTAATCATGAAACAGGAATTAAAAATTTGTATTTGTATCAATTTATAGCGGATATAAATTTACCAAATTAATCAAGCATTAAGAAGAGATCAGACGTTCAAAAAGATATTTCCTATTTCCTATTTCAATAATTTCATTTTAATTTCACCCTCTCGTCGGTGGCTCGCATACGCGTTGGAATATTCATATTCGTTCGACGAGAGTGTACGCAAGGGCGTTTACGTGGATGCTGCAGCATTTTCAACGGGCGGTTAATTGATGGTTGTGTAAATCATTTTAACGCGCATTAATTCGGTCGCTTACACACATTAAATGAATAGTCACGCGATACACGAAGGGAACAAGTTGGCCACTTTGTATGCGGCCAAAGTAACACCAATTTACGTGAACCGTTTCAGCTTTGTGATAATGGGCATCTGCGTAACGTATTTCTGCCCCTCGATTACAGTTCGAGACGTGTAAATGCAGCCGAAACGTGTTTTTGACGATGATCGCGAGTAACGGGAAAAAATTGATGCCTCGCTGACAGCGGGGACGAAAGTTTCAAGTGCAGCCAATTAGAATAACGTCTCCACGGAATCCAAATGCAAATGTCCAACGGATACATAACGGAAACCGGTGTTTCACGTAGACAGCAATCGGTATTTATCGTTTTTCCGCAGAAGGGGCATACAGTGATTCGCGAAACCGACGAATCTTTTTCCTTCTTTATCACGTCTTTCATTTAACGACGACACAGTTACTGTTTATAAGCCTGGAATAATTTAACCGTGACGTTCCGAAGGAATCGAGACGGGAGTATTTATCAGGAACGTAATTAAATATCGAAATCGCAATTTCGTTCGATAAAGAATGCAGCTTAACCGTTTGACGGATCTCCTGAATCACTGTATCTGTAATATTAATCAGTTTTATCCGCGTTTTTACTTCGCGCTGCGTCGCTTAATCGCGTTTTTAAGACCGATAAAACTTTTATCGAGTTGATATACACTAAATAAGCAGTATTTCATTCGCACAGGTTAAAATATAGTAAATACATCTGCCACTCACCCTCCTCAGCAGCTCTGGTGGCGGCTCGACATTCTTCTGCAACAGATAAATAACGATTAATCCAATTCCATTCGCGCAAACATGATTACAAGACAAGAAGGAGAGCGAACGCATGCTTCTCCTTTTCATTGAAATGAACGAGCAAACATTTCCTTAGGCTCTCCCATAGGATTCAAGCTCGTATAAATCGCGGCCATTTGCGTTAGACGTAACCGGGAACATCGTGAACGGAGCTTTTTAACGAACGTATCAAACGCGACACGAAGGATGCACAAATCAAGCAAGATATGGTTACGAATTTTTTCATTGATAAGTCGAAAACATTTATGGGTTACTGTTAAGGTATACAAGCTGTTCATAATCTCCTGCTGCAATTACACTATAACCAACGTGTATGATAATGCCACCAAAGGACTACATTCACCTTGAATTCTAGTCACAAATAAAAACTCTTTTGTTGTTCAATCGCCTCTTTCTTATTCCCTCAATCCAAGATAAAAATCCACTGCGATCCTTTCCTGTATATTAGAATTTCTAACAGTTACGTATAAAAGCTAACTGCAGATGCCAGACAGAAGCGCAACCGGCCGCGGTTAATTATGCCCGACCCTAAATCTTTCTGTTATCGATCCGAAATTAATGAAGTCGTCGTTATCACACGGTTATTAAGAGCGCGTTCCGCGTAAGCACCGTTTTCTTTCACGTGCTGCCATAAATTTTCGCTGGAATTATGCCTGCCCGTCGACGTTTACGCGGCAATTTTGCGAAAAGCTTATCGAATCGCGACACTGCCGTACGATTTCTCGTTTTATGAACTCGTTCTCTCGTTTCAAACACCGGCCACTTGTGTTCTCTGCACAAGGGCACGAGAAACTTGAGTTAGGTTCGCATTAGGATTGTAGTACGTACATTGTCTAAGAGTGCAACGTTATTTAGTATTTTAATACTCGAACTACCGACAGTTAAAGCTTATTTGCATGGAAGAGATCAAGTTGGAAATTACATGAAAAAGTACTGAATGTATAGAAAACAAATCTATATTTATACCTTCTGTAGAAAATCAAAGCAAATTTTGGAAGCTTCAAATTAGGTTTAGGTTGGGTACAGACGATACTGTTTAAAAATGCTTCGAACTATTAAACATTCCACGCGTCCTCCGCCGCCATTTTAGGCGAATACCCGCCATTTCAGGCGAACGCTTATTTGCGAGCGACGCTTAAGAAAATTGGCAGAAGGTAATATAATTTAATGCCCAGCACGGGATAAATAATTAGCGGACGGTAATAGCTTCATTTCGCGACTGTAACATAAACACACGCTTAAGTTCATCGAATGCCCGATAAATTACAAACCGAAGCGAACGCGAGCCGGAGTCCGAGCAACGTGTCCAATCTGAAGGACGCTTTAGGGCGTCGATGCAAAACGAAAGGAATCAAGCAGCGGTCTCGCAGCCGCTTTCTCTCGAGATGGGCCCAGGGGCCAGGCAGAGGGCAGCATAAAAGTTTAACGAACGTCCCCCGGGCAGGAACAACCGGGATACGCGATCGTATTCCGCCAGGAGCGAGGACAACAAGACGAAGAAACCAGAATGAGAGAAGTCCGCGAGAAAAGACGTTAACCGAGGAGCAAAACGGGGGGGGCGAACGGGAGGGGGCAGGAGGCGAGGAAAAAATTAGCAGCAGCACGTTTCAAGCTGCGCAATAATTCCCGAGGCGCGTGTTACACCGGGGCCGGTCCATGGTGTTTTCTTTTTAAAAATTTATGGGCGCAACGACTCCTGCCGCCGCGAGGTGAATTCGCGCGGATAAAAGGGAAAAAAGAAACGTCGGCTCCCCCCTTGCCACTGCGAGTGTACGTCGCCTCCCCCCCCCCCGCCAGTGGCGATAAAAGAACATGATCGAAACAAGTATACCGGGATATCGAAGAAAAGTGCCCGCTGGATTTGGCCGATCCCGTATTCGTTATACGTTCACAGGGGAGGATATTCTTTCGGTTCGAAGGTTTTTGCTGACTCGTATCGGTAAGGAGGTTCGAAGGTGAGATGTGTCATCGCGATAGCCTTCTAGTTGAAGAATTTTTTAGGGTAACTTTACGGTGGGTGTGGTGGCGAAATCTTAAGTAATTTCTTTGCGAGGGAATCAGCTCTTTTGCTGTGATGATGAGGAGTGTACATGAGTATCAAAGTAAGCGCAGTGTGAAGGAACGTTATCAACTTTTTTCTTTATTGTACGAGGTACTTTTGAAATAGGGTGTACAACCCTTAGATATTTAGTTCACTGCAAATCTGAGCATTATACGAATATCATATAACAGAAACGTTTTTATGTTTGCGAAATTAATTTGCTGAATGTGATTATTAGAATACCATTTAGCAAATGGGTTAAGGTTACTATTTGCCTCCGATAATAATAAAATTCCACGTGACATAAAGCACCACGCGTATAAAATAAAAGCTTCTGTCGATTGTTCGTGAAAACTAATTATCAAGACTTAACTTTTCCTTCCTTTTATTAACGCGATGCAGGTATATTTTAACGGGCATTCCTTTAACCTTTAAGATCCTCTGCGAGAAGGTAGATGAAATTCATGAAGTGCTAAAAACCGCAATTCGATCGTACGTCGATAACGTCCCGCAGGAATGCTAATTATAGTCGGTCGGCGAAGTGTTAAAGCCCGTATACACCTTTACTCCGTGCGATTTCTTCGACACACACACACGCACATACACACCGTCTAATTGGATGTTCTAATTATGCACATAAGTAAAACGGGATAGGACGGCGAACGATTCATCGTATAAGCAGGATACGTGAGAAAAATGTTTCGAATACGCGCCATAAAGTAAGATTCGCAGACTCTTCAAGGATGAGGAAACTGTAGCGATGGCGAACGCGATGTATAGGGTGAGACAAATATACAGAGGCATTTGTATATTATCAGGATTAATAATTATGAAGAAAACAGAAAGGTTCGAGATGCAATTTAATTTTTACAGGTACGTCAAATCTTCGAAGACAGTTCAAGGATGCCATTTGTACCTTTTTTTTTTTTAAATGAGTTGTACATTTTTCAACCTACACACGTATAAGGTTCGCATCAAGAATTCGATCGATATAATTATTGAGAATCGTGAATAATAAAAGAATAGCTACTTTTATGTATTGCCATTCAATTGTCACCCTTTATGTGATTATACCGGCGTGCTTTTCAATGCGAAGTGTACACCGGGTAACCGGAAGATTCCGCTACTTTAACGTTAATTTCTCATACATGATTGCAGTCGTACAGGGTGCGGTTTAATTATGCAGGGTGCACATCGTAACGGTATCCATGATTTTTGAATCGCTTCAGGGAATCTTTCAAGTTACCAATTTCGTGATCCATATTCTTCGAAACCGTTTGCTTAAGTTTCTTCAAATTTTCCAGGAACCGTGAAATTATCGCGTTAATCGTAATTAACGTAAAGTTCCGTAAGGACAAAGTAAAAATAGAAAATGGATCGAATGACGCGAAGAAACTTCAGTTCTTGCAGCCTATGATTAAACTAACTTGTCCCCGCGATGTACACGCTCAAATTCAAGGAGATTCATTAAAGAGAAAGTTACGTCTATACGATTTTGACCTCTGGAAGTAAAAAGTAAATATCCAGATTTCCCCAAGAGTCCAGACTGTATAATCACGGACAATGATCGAGGATCGAGCAATATCTGAACGGGACAAACTATTGAAATTCGAGGGGAGGAACGCTTCTTTTCGGGTCGCCCATGGAACGAGGTAATTACAGTGAAAATAACGATGGTCACGTTACCGGGGCACCGTAGACACGAAAATAATGACGACCAGGATAATGATGATGAACGCACGGAAAGAGAAAGGCTGCGAAACGAGCAAAGGCGAGGCCAAAGCCCCGGCCAAACAGTTTCAAAGTCAAACAAATCGAAAGAAAAGTACCAAGGGGAGAGCAATAGAAGGGGCACCGGTGCGTATGGAGCGAAAGGGGAGGGGGAAGGGCCGACGTGAAAAGGGTGGGGGGAGAAGGAACACCGAGAGAGGCCCTGGAAGGACCCAGACGATCGACCAATCACGTCTAGGCAACTATCGGGGAGGTGTGGTGGAGGACCTGGGCCCGAACCTCTCTTGTTTCGTCTCGACCAATCACGGCATGGCGGCGAACGGACCCGTTTCCGCGAGGGCCCAACTGCCCCGCGCGTCTTTCGCGGGGAATCACAATAGTTTACCGGCTACGTGGAAATAAAACTGCCATTCTGTCCGACGACCGCCTTGCTAAACCTTTCTTATCCCATTTAACAGGCCCCTCCAAGGGCCCCTTCGGTTAGGGACCAACAAGCTGTTTGCTGAAGTGTACACAGTCTTATACGAAGTTATAAATAAAATAGTATAGCGATTTGTTAAAGAAGAATGCTCCTTCAAAAATTCATGAAAAAAATACTACTTCGTTTTTCGAATTTAAAGAGTTAAATAATTCACAACAGTAAATCCTAAGAGTACAGAACAGTCGAATAAATTTTAATACAATCAAGTTGTGGTATTAGGTATTTAGTTTCAGTACCTCGCATTAGGGAATTTTTGAAATTCGCATTATGCATCAACTAATAGTCACTATTCAGATTCAAATGCTCAAACCTTGCATTAAATTCTCAAATTACACATACTGTTTAAGATCTGACGCCGTATCCCCTTGATACCAACTTTTATATATTCCTTCGGTTCCATTAAAGACGAAACAGTACCCGCATTCGAGCGGACGCGATCCGCCCGTGCCATTTTTAAGCGATCCCCTTGTTAACGAGGCGCGCGTTTCACTTTCAGCAGACTAGTTGGCCAACCTTGATCGTGGTCAATCGACAAAGAGGAGAACATTGTTGCAAATCGCGCACCGCCGTATAATTTTCTCCCCTTCGGGTCGATTACAAGCTCTCTGTTTCGGGCCCAGGCTCTTTTATGAAGGAAACAGGTAACCGTAGAACCAGGTCCGACCGTACTAACGACGCAGTATAACCCTCCTTTTACGCGAGCAACATTGCTCTGTTACTCATTATGGTACGCTCATTTTATAATGAGAGTTAGCAAGGCAGAGCATGTACAGTGTAAACGTTATGGAGGATAACTGCGCTGCGGCGTCCCGTTCTTGAAATTTATTCTTGAAATAACGACAACGATGCCCGTTACAAGTTTTCACGAGCGAAATTAGCAACGAAAATGGGTCAATGATTCGGTCGACTGTTATCGAATATTTTTTTACGCGCGCAATCAGCTTGACACCATGACAGACGGACATTGCGCCCGTAACTACCACAGCCATAAAGTCCCAAAAATTCATAAAAAGACCGCGTCGAATCCATGCTCAAGAAGAGTATATTGGCTGTTCAATAATGATCCGCCAATGGTTTTTATTCTTTATATCAAATTTTATTATTTGACTGGCTTGTTCAGTTCGTACGCTCTTAATAAGGAAAACTCAACGCACAAACACAAATACATTCGCACATACACCTACTTATATTTACATACTATTTAAGTATGTCGCGATTATCGATCTTTGTTCCAACAGAATACACCAAATCGAGCCTCGGTCTCAACCCCTGCCGCTAAACCAGAAAATGATTCCAACAGAGATTGGACACACACGAGTCCCAAGCACACGGCATGCCTTCTCCAGTTTGGCAAAAAAGAATCATCGACCTCCTCGGGGGACCCTGGCTCCTTTTCGTTTTGGGTATATCACAACGATTTTAGGGCGGGAATAAAAATGCGCAGCGTCTCACCGCGAAACTCGCCTTTTTTCACCCTGCTCTAAAAGGGCCCTAATTTTCCCGCACAGAGAGGGGCCCGGTCCATCGAAAAACATCGTGCCACCCCTCTTCCCCTTCGCCCCTCCCCATTCACGCGTGATGCACTTTACACGGACCCCTGTGCACCTGTGCACCGTGGGCTCCCCCCGCTCCCCCTAACCCTGAAAACACACAATGCCACTTGTCCCGGCGCGCAACCCTCGCGTGGGGTTGAGACGAGCAACAATAGGGGTGATGCGGGATTCCTCTGCCCTCCCCTGACACTCGTTCACAACGTGTTCCGGGTAACGGGGAGGGTGGGCATCCGCGAACAATGGAATCCTTAAATAGAACGCTGGAACGAGATTTTGCTTTCGGCCGCATGCGGAAAGGTAATGAGGGGGGAGGAGGACGTCGGCGTGTCTGATTGGATCTAGGAGGGAGTCCAGGGTGGTTCGAGGAGGAAACTAGATTTTGTTTGGTTCGGGGTATTGTGAGGGTGGGCATTGAAATTTCAAGGTATGGTCGTAGGGAAGGTATGTGGAAATTTGTGAGTTGAATGCGGAGGTATGGATGATCGGGGGTGGAAAAGTAGAATTCATCGTCGATAAAAGATAAATGTATGTTAACTCGCGAGATTGATGGAACGATTGAATTCTACTACAGACCTGTTATTCAATCTTATTTGCACCTTTTGAATTTTTTTAATTTATTGAGGATTACGTTTCAGCGAAAGGAAGGTATCACGAGATGTAAAGAACATGAACATCGACAAACTTGTAATTAAAAGAAAAGATCGTCAATTTATCATTTAAGATTTAACCGTTCATACGACATCCAATAGTCGGTTTATCTCATAAGTGTAATAAAAGAAATCGTAATCCTAAGAGCGAGATTAAAACCAAAGTTTCAACCCTGAAATCCCTAACTGTAACGACCTATTTATTAATCCCCCAGTCACAATGCTTAATGTGGAGGGACGAAAACTGATCGGTGCCCCTTTGTTGCGGGTCCGATACAGGTAATCCATAAGGAATCTGGTCGAATATCAGTCCATTGGTGCCTACGTCAAACAAAACGACCCTTCGACCACGACGAGACGTCGTATTGGATTTCTCCTCGCGACGAAAGAACCCGTCAGAATTCCTAACCAGAACGACATCCTTCGAGTCGAGAGGTGTCCGTTTTCTCGTTCCAGTTTATCCCACGTTTACCCCCCTTCGTCCTGTTTCATTTCTTTCCGCGGGTTCGCGTGTATCCCGTGTCCCTTTGCTGTCCCTCGTGCCTCGCGTAGCGTAACACGCGCACCCGAACCGATAATTCGCGAACGAAACAGCGAAGGATAATTGTAATAATTTCTGTTTTAGAGAGACAATCGTTTCTGGGAAACAGCATCGCTAAGTGGATGATGGTACCTGTCGTGTGTCATCGCTAATTATTTATTTCGGGAACATGCGCGTGTAGTCTCGTTCGTAATTCAATGGACACTGGCGAAACGTACACTATATTTATACGAATTATACCTTACCCGTTAGAGCTCATTTTCATCTTATAATGCAACTTGTTATGTCAGCTATAAGGGCAAGAGCGAAGAAATTGAAATGTAGCAAGACTCGATACGACACGCGGATATACAACAATCTGACACCCTTAAGAAGTGTATACAGTAGAAATTTACAACGTTTTACACCCAAACCCATCAGAAATTGCCCAAAAAAGGACCAGTACCGCTGAGTCTACCTTCTCCACACCCTCTAGCCAACTCTTCCCGCCAAGACGAATATCCCGGATAACCCGCTCGGACACGCAATTAATTCGTCAGATTCCCACGTAGGAATCCTGTGATCACCGAACCTGACGTCCTCAGCACCAGAGGGGGGACCTCTGGTTCAAGACCCACGGGCACAGGGTTGGTGTGTATCTCCTCGTCCGAAAATATCTAAAAATAAATAAGCGTGCCGGTTCCCGGTCCCTTCGCGCAGGGGACCATCGTGGTGCACACGTGTGCCGACGATGACGGGAGAGGGTCGAACTAGGGGAAGGGGGAGAGCGAAGAGGAACAAGAACAAGAACAAGAACAAGTAAAGGGGACAGAGTAAAAATCCGTAGGGAAAAGAAGAGGCAGAGCTTCTTCGAGGAGGGAGGAAGGGAGAAAGCAGGACTCGAGGGAAAATAGAGAAAGAGTGAAGAGGAGGAGGAGGAGGTGGAGGAGGGGCTGACGGGGAGGGCGAGGGAAGCACGAACAGAGGAAAGATGAGGCGAACGTGAGTCCCGGCGTGGGAATAAGCGGCAGGTGCGCGACGGCGCTACCGGGGAGCCACTTGTAGGGGCAAAGTCCCCCCTCGATGGGCCCCCTCCGTGCCACGGAAAGCCACGGCGGCGCTGAGACACGCCGGGGCACCACCATCACCACCACCACCACCACCTTGGGGCCCCTTCCTAAAGTAATCAAAAAGTATTGCACGTGTAAAATCGATCCGCGTGAGCTACGGCAAGAGAGCTCCTCGCTCGGTCCACTTCGAGGATGTGCACCCATTGCTGCCGTTGCGCCCCCCCCCCCACTCTGTCTCTCGCCGTCAGGGCCCCTCTGGCCCGAAGAAATCGAATTTCTTCTCTGCCACTTGCTTCCTCGCCGCGCTCCCTTGTCCGCTTCCTGCTTTTTCGCCGGACAGGGCGCGAGAGCGAGCAAAAAGGTGGATTATTTAGGCGGGAGATTGCTCGACGGAGTTTCAGGGGAGTCCCCGGAGAGATTGCTCGGGTAATGGAACGAGCAGGGCCCGCGATGGGGTTCGCTGGAATGCGAGAATTGTGCGCAGGACGAGAGGCCGCGCGGTGCTCGCGGATTCGGGCCGCGCTGCGGAAGGGTTATTGAATTTTAAAGACTTGTCGCGGGTAACAGGTGTAGACGATGGTATTCCAGAGGCGAGATGCACGGTTGCTCTTCTCTTTGGCGTCATTGAAGATTTTCTTACGTTGAATACACGACATGCGCATGGCATACTTGCGCTCGTCGATCGAACACCGGATAAGACTTTAACGAGTAGCATTATGCTTTAGGGTAGGGGCATTTACCGTGGAAGTTTTTAACAATGTAGTCAATGTGCAACGGCGCACTGTACTCGGTTCTCGTTATTTCTGTTAAAAATAAATACCAAGCACCAAGATTTTCTTTTTCTTTTTAGTGGGTTTATATCCGTGAAATTAATAAAAATTAATAAAATTAAACAAAACAATTAATTCTGTGTAAGTGTACTTCGGTATTATAATGGGTGAAGTGTAACTAATATTAGTTACATTAAAATGCTCGATCGTGCTCGTTGCTATTCTTCTTGAAAGCTCGTTTGGACCATCTCTTCGAATTTTATTACGGCTCTGAGATTAATTATATAATTTCATTTCAAGTCAGTTCAAGAAGCTGTCGAAGAAGCGAGCAAAGTCCCTCTGTCCCTTCGTCCTAAACGAACCGATGCGTCATGGGCCGAGTATTTTTGCTACTGCCCAGTTGCACAAAACAAAGTTATCAAAACACACTCGCCAAGCGTGGCTATTAACTCCCCGTTCAGCGTTCGAACGAAAATGATTTGCAAAACAGAATGTTTGCTCTCCCCTATCAGACAGGTACACATCGAGCGAGATCAACGTTTCTTTTTTGTTCGGAAGAAAAATATTTTGATGCACGACTGGTTGTGTGTAAAACTTTCCAATTCAGCTCCCTGCTTTCGACTTCGGCCCTTCCTCTCTCGTCTTATATTCCTTCGATAAAATAATATTGTTTCACCTAATCGCGACAAAAGATTTTGATTAACAGAAACTACAAAAATAACACGAGCTCGCCGACATCGCGAAGCTTAATGAAGCTTTTAATAACCGTACAACCCTTAAATACATGATTTCTTCTTACGCCTTGAAAAAAATATATTACGAAGACACGTACATGTTGATGCAGGGAAAAATAAAGAAAAAATCTTTTGTATAATTTTTTTGTAGTAATTTACCATTTCTGGTATATTAACGAACGATATATTTATATCGATTCGTACACCAAAAGCAGGTTATTCAATTCCAGGACACGATAGCAAACGCGCCAAGCACGTCTTAACTACACCACCATCTTCGACGCTTCGTGCACGTACCACCGCAAAGAATAAATTGAACACGGCAACGTTCGAAGAGGAGAGAACGAGATTTAAATCGAAAACGAAGCGGATTTCAAGATAGTGAGGAATTCACGGTTGTTAAACACCGTACAGTACGATGGTGTCGCGAAACGATCGATGATCGACGAACTTTTACAGCGATCGCACAGTAGGCACGTAAAGCTATAAGCTGCGGTAGTTAAATGCAATGCGGGCGCGAATTCCGTCGATTTCTTGTTCTGCGCGAACGTGGGGATAAGGGAAAGACGTACGGGGGGGAGGTCAAGGACACCGGGGGCAGAGGAGGCCTTTTAAAAAAGGGCATCAGGTGCAGGACGCGTTCTCCGCGCTCAAGGTGGAGTTTAATTGTTGGCGTAAATTTCGCAGCCAAGGACGTGTCCATACGTTTCCAGGCTGAACGACCAAGGTCGCGCATTCGAAACCGCCATTCGACGCTGCTGGCACTCTGCTTGACACCGGATACACGATCGAAAAGTAATCACTGGTCGTGATTCGACCGTTTTTTGGCTTTCTTCTTAATT
Organism: Tetrapedia diversipes; assembly: GCA_033822845.1. Classification (NCBI taxonomy): domain Eukaryota; kingdom Metazoa; phylum Arthropoda; class Insecta; order Hymenoptera; family Apidae; genus Tetrapedia; species Tetrapedia diversipes. The sequence goes on along the minus strand of JAOPTO010002393.1, from coordinate 639,923 downwards.
CAAAGAATCGCATTAGGAAAGGCGATTCTTTGAAGTTGGTACCTACAGTGACTCGTGAAACTGATCAGATTGTTGTTAAGCTACACCTTTCGTTAAACGCAATTGCGATTTCAACGTTTAATTGTTTTCTAAAAAGAAACGTATTCCATCAAATTCATGAGTCACTATATTTGAAAATCGAAAAAAATCGAAGGTTACATGCATTTAGAACAATGTTTCAACCCTCAAGGAGATCTTCAAGGAACCGCGACATAGTTTTCTAAATGTAATATTTTTTAATTCAATTTCACGATTCAGTTTTATAATACACGTTGAACGTTTGTACTCGAACAAACGTACTGCGAAATAATAGGAAACTTAACGTGGATGGATCTAATTAATCAAAAGGGTTAATATTAAACCTATACAAGAGTTTCGAATCATAATTTGAAACCACCTTAGAATTTTTACCCAATAATTAACATCCGGAAAATACTTTCCAATCAAAAATAAAGAGAAAAAAAAGGAGATAATCACCCGGTTAGGAACAAAACGTGTCAAAATAATAATTGATAGCGGTCTCCCGACGGAAGGGTGCACAAAAAACGTCTCCGAGTAAACATTTTCGAGGACTATTATTACTTAAGTACCTTTTAGCGGTGGCAATTAAAGATAGGAACCGGTACGTAGACAGTCTATCGACCAACGTGACTCTTCCCAAAAGCCACCCTGCGTTCGTCGATCAATCACACCACCAGCACGCTGTAATTATAATTTCAAAACACGAGAGAGAACCGTTCCGATCGGGACGACGATGCTCCTCCGATGTAATTAAACACGGTGATTATCGTTAAAGCGTACGGGACCAGAGGAATTTATTGTTTCAACGTTCTATTTTCCATCTGGACGATGTTGCGTTTGACGTAACGAGGACTGAAGAAAAACAAATTATGAAACTTGGAAATTCTGACGCGACGCCTACGAGTTGACCGACGAAGAAAGTTCTTGGTACACGGATTCAAAATGGCGTGAGCCATTCACGGTGTCATCAAGCGATACTTTCGTTTTATCGAAGGCTGACGCGAGAAAGAATTGAGATGTAAAAATTTCACTCCTATTGGGATATTAATTATCCCAAGTATTGTTCAAAAAATCCTAATTTTCCTAGCTTCAAGTAAAACCATTATTTTTTTTCTAAAATAAAAATTTCAAAAATCAGGAATAAATTGATTAAACCTTGAAAGAATATTTCTAGATAGGGTCAGATAAAATAAGAAGCACGAGATACGCAAATTCGCCGAGACACCTCGCATGCATAAAGCGAAACAAATTTCCGTAGAGTCTGTTTGCATAATTACAATTTATCCTAAAAAATTTCAAATTGCTCAATCCTTTTTGCGTTTGCCAATTAACCAACGAAATAAGAAAATAAGCAGAACGCTTCGTTTTACGAGCGCCAACAGCCTATCTCAGCAGTATTCACTGCGATTTGTCCTCATTACGGAAATTAAGCAGATACCGGAGCGAAAACTTTTTTCCATTATCCAGCTCCCTGCACGTCCCAACGCATCTGCGTTTCCGTCAAAACGGCCCTCTTATCGTGATGACGGAAAGTATTCACCAGTCGGAGTGTACCCTCACCCAGAGTAGCCGTTTCGTAAGGAAATTTACTTAACAGTAGATAACTTCAAGCTACATACGATAAAGAGCTCGGGTTTGAGCGCGAGTCTTCGGGGCGGACAAGGTAAACATTCACGTGTGTTCATAGGAATTTCACACGACGGATATTCCGATGAAATCTCGTGCACCGTTTCGAACGGATTCCCATAACCGAGATGAGATATTAATAACGACGCGTTGGGGGAAAAAATGACGAAAATCGTTTTATCACGATAGCTCTTATAATTTTTTATCAGTCCAATCAGCTACTTCTTTTATCGAGACGTTTTCTATTTATTGGAAATTTTCAATTTTCCGAACCTAACCCGAAGCTACCTTTACAAAGAGTAAGGTGTAAACTTAGCAATCGCATCCCCTAAAATTGTTTGCCACAAAGTTGATACAACCCTTCAGTGATATTACTACTTCGATCGATACAGAACATAATAAAAAACATCAGTGCACTGTATTTTTACAACTAATTTTGAAAATGTGGATTCATAGGGACTTAACATAGTTCAGAAAACCCTCATTTTTCGACCCCTCTATTTTTCCACAGACGCACAGATACGCGTAACCTATTTCCACGATCGTGTGCTAGAACCAATCCCTTCTGCTCACCTTATCTCCAACTCAGCGCAGTACCGGGTCCTAACCCTATCCTCGTAGAGCGTCGGGCGGCTCGAACAGCGGAGTATCATCGGAAAGGAGAGACAGCACGGAGAGGGAAATCTCTCCGGCGGCACGGACGAGTCAATTCCGCCGCCCCTGGCCGAGTCGATGCTTGTCAGAGAGCGAAAGGAGCCAAGGGTGGCCGAGGACGTCCGAGGAAGGAGTGGTGGCTGGGGGCAAAGCGATCTCGTGGGAAAAAGGAGCAGGTGTGACTCGAGCGAGACTCGGCGTGGAGCGACGCGGGTCCCGGACCCGTGACGCATGCGCACACACGCAACCGGTACGCACGCGCACGGGGAGCGTGTGGACGAAGCGTGTAGAACACGTGGTCACGGCCGCGGTGGGCGTGCGTGGAAGAAGCCTACTGTAGGCGAAGCGACGCTCGCATGCACGGAACGACGCACCGTGGAACAAAAAGAGGCTGCGACAAACACACGCGTGTAGCACCCTCGCTATAAAACCTTAGGACACTATTAGTTTGTTTCGGTATCCAGAAATCAATGGGGTTGTCGTTGTAAGATAGGGGCAGAAGGGTTATTCGTACGATAGAATTGGTCTTAAAAGAGGTTATGTTATCGGGAATACTTTTAAAGTAATGAGAATGATGGGAAAGTATGCGTGAGTATGTACGGATACTTTCTCAAGTAATGTGGACAAGAAATGAGGGTTTTCTAGATCTCGAATTTTCTTTTTTTCTCGGTTATTTGAAGGTAGAAGCGTTTCCCGCCATTTTGATAGCTACAAATTGTACTTAACTGAAGTAGCATGTACCTTTGTTATGTTATGATTTCTCCTGCCGCATTGCAGGCGTTAATATATGTAATTACAGATTGTTGCTTATTGCATCGCTAATATTACTATTAGTATTATTAGTAGCAGTTGATATAGATGTTAAGTGGTACTAAGATGGCAAACCAAAGTTTTTTGAACAAGAGTGTACTTCAGTAAACCAATGGCCAAAGAGCGGGTAAGGAACAGATAAGGATTGCACAAGAAAAAAGGAACAAGCAGGAACGGGTTATTATCAACGACCATCGTTCTTTGATCGATGGATCGCTCAGCCGCGACACGATTCAATATAGGCAACTATAATTAAACTCGTTATGGCAAGATACCACTATTCTATCCTTTGCGCGCCACGTCTCACCCTTAATTGCTAATAAGTAATTTAATAACCACCGTAGAATACTGATTTTACTCGTACAAAGACATAGTTGTTTTAATTATAGTTGTTCGATTAAAATCGCGTGGTTTATGTTCAATAAGAAGGGCGTGTGTAAGAGGGGACCAGTACTTGAAAATTACCCCTTTTCCTTTCCTATCTTTTTCATAAAAATACGAAGGAAGTTACAACGAGAAGCGAAGTGAAATTCACGGCACAGGATATAACGAACGTACAGTAAAATAAATTAAACACAGTGATCTGATCTAAAAAAAAAAATTATCCTTTCACAATAAATTTGCCGAGAATGGTGATCGTTCATCGAAGTTGAACTTCGATTTGCATTTAAAATGCAGATAAACAGATGTTGTTCGTCTTTATGTCGCAACACATCCAAATATAAATTCTGAAGCGCGCTCGGTCGGGAAATTAATCACGATAAAGTATAATCGTGTCGATTACGTTTGACGGCTGTAAAATACCGGCCTCATGTGTCTCTTCCTTATTTCTATAAATTATACCTCGCTAGAAGAAAAGTAGCGGTCAACCGCATAATCAACATCGCGACTGATTAATGCACCATTTTCCCGACACAATGTTGTAACACGCTTCTGACAAAAGAACGAAACTTGGCGGATACCTATCAGCGGCCATTAATCGACGATTCGCCGTGCAGCACCGTGCATTTTTAATAGTTCTATTAATTGCACGGTGACGATGCCGCAGCGAGTCGAACGATCGATCGATCGATTACTCCTCGTCGGAACGTGTAATTTCTATGCTTGGGATATGCAGTACTTACGTTCGTTCAGCTCGCGGAATTTATTAATTAGTTACACGGTTAGTTATCGATACAGTTTCAACCTCGCAAGTAATGCAACTCTATGACCACATAGATGCAATTTAATTACAGCTACACATACGCTTATCGTAACTTATCATACTGTCTCATAGCTGAAGTTACAATTATTAATTGTTATATACGATCAATCTTATTTATTTATATCGTCGCTTGATCTAAAAATTATACTCGTGTGTATACAAGTATTATTACAAGTCATTGCGTTTCATTATTGTACTAATGTACAGTTACCATCCTAACCTCTCATCCTTCTGATCGACAAAATAAAAATCCATTTACGAAATGTTAACGAACACGCTTTCCGATTAAACGAACATCCGTGAAAGCGTTATACGAACCTACGGAATCGTCGAAACCCATCGACGAGCATAATTAAATTTCGATAATCGAGCGCGTTACACCTTGCTTAACAACTGTTCGACGAGTAAACCACGGTATAAATCGAATTAATTAGCCAGCTGCATCGGGACGAACAAATTAACCGTTTTCGAACGGTGACACTCGCGGCCATATCGTTCGGAAAAAGAGATCGCCAGCAAACTGTGCTTTCACAAAATCACAGCTGATCCTCTTCCACAAGCCACTGTCCAATCCCTTATATAACCCGGACACAACTAAATGAAGACCCGTCCAGCCTGGCGATCGTCGATATTTGATAAAAATCGAGCCCGAGAGAGAACGTATAATATAATAATTTCCATACTCGAGGCGATAACGTTGCTGTAAAGGTAGCCTCGAGAAGGGCAGAATTAATTATAAAGAGGACGTGGCCGAAAATGTTTACGATTCAATTAAATCGAACCACGGCCAATCAAGTGGTAAACTCGCCAGGTGTGCTGGTCGAACAAATTCCCCTAGCGTTTAGGGGATTCACCAGCGGGGGGAAAAGGAACGAAAGGGTTGCGAGTAGAAAATAGAAGGTGGAGCAGCGGGGAGGAAGGTGATATCGTTGGAACGACTTAATAGTACCTTCCAATCTCTCTCTCTTTCTCTCTCTCTCTTGCTCTACTCTCTCGGCTATTTATAGCTAGCAACAGGTTAACGCCTACGTTTCAAGAATACGCGTTTATAATCGGGCAAGGGCGTTTACGCGCGCGATGTTGCTTGACCGATTACGCCCACCGGGAAAAGGAGCCACATTCTCCTTTCTCTTTTCTTTTTATCGCGTCCAACGAATTATGCCTCGTTGCTTTAATCATAGCTCGCCTAGAGCTGCGAGCGAGCACACGCGCCTGTAACGCGAGATCCATCGGTTTGAATGCGAAACAGCGATGCCGTTCTATGTTGCAGAAGCTCGAACACAGAATGGCACTTCCTGCAGCGTTAATTAACGCTTTCACGATGGGCTTGGTATCTCGGAAATAAATCTTTCATTACAAACCCCGGTTAAAGATTTAGATGTTCGCAATTAGCGAAATGGCAACCGAACAAAAATTTAAAAAGTACCATTTCCTGTTTCATCAATGTATAAATTGGAACACCGATACTTGATAAGTCGGCAGGAATTATTCTGCTGTACGAAACTGAAACACTGACACATTTTATGTATATTTTCATTCGTATCGATTCATGTGTCAAACTGAATGCGAACGAAAAAGGCTACACGCTGTGAGATATCAAAATTTCGACAGCACCGGCAAAAAACTGGTCGAATATCAAAAGTTGATCGTACTCTTATATCGTTTCGCAGGAAAGTTTCACGCCGGCAACGATTGCGACATTAACGGCACCGATCGATCTTCGTCATCGTGTTAATTAACAGGGGCAAAAGTTACGGTAATTTGTAATATTAATTGAACCGACAAATAAAACGAAAGTGTACGCGCGAACACGTCGCCGGCCATTACGGTGATATATTTCGCGCTAATTGACAGTAAAGACGTCCATCAGTCAGAGCGGAAACGGATAACGACGCGTATCGAGGCGTGCGGGAAAACGAGAAAGCAAATAAATTAGAGAAAATGGCACGCAAAGAGAAGGCACGGTTCAAGGTGGATAACCGTGCGACGCCAGGTGCCGACTGAAACCAGCAACGGTAGATCCCGCGATATTTGTTTATAAGAAGGACATTGCCATCTGTCGCCGCGAAACTTGCAGATTGTCGACACCATCCGGATAAGCATAATGGTAACCGACGGGTAACTCGTAATCAGGATCGAGCTTATTTCCAAAAACGAATATTGAAAGAACATCATGTTTACTGACTCATTATATGATTACCCATAAGCGAGGAAAATATTTTGATGATTAAAAGATGATTAAATTTTTATTTTTACTGTATTACTTCTTTATAAAGAGTGTTTACCCGCCAAATAAATAAAAAGAATTGATGAAATGTATTTTATGACTGTCAAAATAAACGCAGAAGCTTGACACTACCAAATGCAAAATATTCGAATATTATTTACACGTTTATTTCGCTTGAATTGCAGTCGCCAGCATGGCTAATAATTTATGCATATCTTTCCTTCGCTTCAATCCTCCCCGACCAAAGAAACAAGCAAAATTTCTCTGGTCCCAAACGCTTCCCGCATCGTTTCGCTATCTCCCCGCTCGCTTCTGCGTGAAAAATCCGCGCGAGAAATAAACAAAGTTGAAAACCCGCCGAACAGCCTAATAAAAGTAGCGACAGCAGGATAACTGTAAATCCACGTCGAGGCTCGTCAACAACTCCCAAGATCTCATCGCTACCTTCGCGGGAACGATACATGGATGACATTCAAGCTGCTATTACAGTTTACATCAACTGATATTGCAATCCTTTGAATGCTATGGACGCATATATGCGTCTGACGAATTCTACTACAGTATTGTCTCTTTAAGTGAAAGTTTGTTACTACTCTCTAATTGTCAGTCGCTATCCCCGCTCCTTGGAATATTTTTTCAATCTTCCACTTACTGCAAGACAATCGCTAGTGTATCAGTATCACAACAATCCTATCCACGCAAAGCATTTCGACCTAGAGTATTCAGTACTCAAAGGGTTAAATCCCTATAAGGTTCGATCTTATTCCTAAAGCGAGAACAGAAACGTTTGCGCTGGAACTGGCGCGGATTCATCGGATTAACCGGCGGTGCTTCAACTTCTGCACGAATATCCTAGTTTTTCCCGAAGGGAGATTAAGTCGATTAAGTGGAGGCAAGGGAGAAGAGACGAGGCACGCGTGGCGGCTTCCAGGTTCGAAGCTCGTTCTACCGGTCCTCTGCAACTTTTCCCTCCTCACGATCGACCGACACGCGGATATCGGCTCGGTGCGTCGAGCTGTCACTCGTTAGACGTCGTCTTCGTCGTCGTCGTCGTGTCCCCTCCTCTGCCGGGGAATCGCGTGTGCCTGCTGGGAATAATGTCGCCTCTTATGACTCGCGACGCCTGCTGAATACCCGAAGGACGTGTCCCTCTGGCTATGCTCGCCCGATTTCTTCGGGACACGTATAAAGAGACACGATCTCCCGGGAGCAACGATCTCTCGCAGCGGGAGCTTATCGATTCGACGCGTTTTATATAACGCAAGGATCTACTGGGTGACGTTGAACCGGCGTTGCTTAACCCATTCACTGTCAGGCAAATTTAGAGTGCCTCGCCCTGGGCGCCAAGATTTCATTTTCAAGAAAATATGGGTTGTTATTTCGACAGCAAAAAGTGATATTTGTTGTTTCTTAAAAAAGTTCATCCTTTCTGGTAATTCGTAACTCAAACGGGTATAAATTCATTCCGTGATTAATACCAATTTCAAACGATGCATTAGCATATGTAAGGTAAACATTTATGCGACGGACATAGCGAGGAAAATAATAGTATCTCATTGAGAGATGGGAAATCTGCAGACGCTAATATTAGGATTCCTTTCTATGTCATAAATATTGCATACAGCTAAGTTACTACTTCGTGCAGCGCTGATTGAAGCTACAAGTCTTTATTTTCTCCAAATTTTGTTAATTCTCCCCTCTCGATATCCGAAACGTGCAATTTAAAATAATTTCAGCAAAAAACGGACAAAAAGAAATCGCTTCGATGAATCCGGAACTTTGTACGAAGAAATTTCACAAAAATTTAATTCCCGACAGATGGCAAGGTGCAAAAACGTTAGCTGCAATAAAACGTAGCGCGGCGGCTCCAAAGCGACTCGAATCGGCAACAAACTTAAAAGCCATAACCCTACTTTCAAAAACGCACGACACTCGATACACGACGCGTAAGAGCGGCCGAAAAGGCCCAGAGCAAGGCGACTACACGGGCCGCGACATCCGGTTGAAATAAAAATCCCTTCGCCTGTTTACGATCGAGGAAGAAGGCCCGCGAAACTGTGTCACACGTTCGCAACTCGTTTATTGCATCGCCGATTCGTTACAACGAAACAGCGAGCGATCACGTCTTAATTACGTTCGCGCTGGGGCCCGATAAGGGGCATTAATTTTTCTTTTCGCTGCAGCCTCGCTGCCACCACTCTCGATTCGGTGTCTTTTAAATCCACTTAACCCTTCCCCTATGGCTGACCTCAATGACTCGTCGTCGGTAAGAATTGAACGCAGCGGGGTCCCCACGATGGACCCAGAAATTACTGCATCTGCGGGTAATTTACGGTCTCTCAAACCGAAATTACAGTACGATACCAGTCGGCACGATTTCCGTTCCCTCCCACCCCCTCATTCCCCCCACCCACTTACCGAAACTCGCCCAAGGCCCCGTTGCAAGTTTCATCGCGACACCGAGTAACGTACAGCTTCTTCTTTTCCCATGGCAACGTCTACGCGCTTGGTCCCGACCGTTATGAGGCCCAATTTTTTTCCGATCGCAACGCCGCCGCCTCGGTGCGTTGCGGTGCGTGTGCTGGCCACGAGGCCGTGGAACATGTCGGGGAGAGGAGGAGGAGGAGGGAGGTGAGCGCGCGCAAGGGGACCACGGGGGTTACGGGCCCAAAAAAGACGCGCACGTTTCTCGCACACGACCACCACGCTCCGTGCACGCTTCTTACGGTCCTCGGGCGGTTCGAACCGGACTCGGGACCCAAGGCCCGGGGTTGAAACTCGAGAAAAGATGCACGACGATGGGGACAAATGGCCTCAATTGTCCACCTCGAAATTGGTTCCACTCCGTGAAAGAGGGGAGGGGAAACGTCGAGATTTCGTAGGGATGTAATAGGTTATGTATCTTTGAAAGAAGTGGATTAATTTGAGGCACTTAAGGAAGACACAGAAAAACTAATCTCTAAATGATTGCATTTTGAATATCGCTATTCTCGAAAAACTGCGATTCATAAAATGTGTTATAGAAAACAAAATAATTAAATCTACAATAGGCTCAGGAAAATTATAAATGAACCATTTCGACCATTTTTACAATTCCAATTTAAATCAAGTAAAATACTGGGCCATTCCGTTAGCCTAGAAAAACATGAGAACCCCTGACCTAATCAATATTACCAGCCAATCAAGGAGCATCCTCTTGGCTCCATTTACGTCTGCGAGACATCGACGGTATTCGTCCCGCATGCTCGTCACGACACCGATCCGTGTAGCGATCGTAGCCCGCCCTGCTCCACCCCTGGCGGGCCAGCGACATTAGCATAACGTCAAAACATGCCGATACTTTCTCCGCCTCACGGGCCAGGCGTGATTACCCCGCGAAGGGTTGCAGGCTGCGCGACGAGGGAGGTGGGGGCGAGCGAAGAGGCACAAGGAAAAGGAGGACGAGGAAAGAGGGTTGGCAGTCGCCTCGAGAGAGCAGCCACGAGGACAGGTGGCGACGAAAAACCAGGGAACCTCGGAGCCACCGAGTTCTCACGCGCGAAACCTCCAGCTGCCACACCAAGAGATATACACACGCTGTTGGGGCCGATGGCAGGCAAGCGAGCGAGCCGATCAACACACCCTCGAAAAACGCACCCGCGCGTATTACACGTTATACCCTGTGCGTCGGTGCGTGTGCGTGTGCACGCGCTTCCACGTGTACAAGAATAGCCGATCGCCTAGCCATCGCTCCGCTCGTTTACCGGTTCTATGTGTACAGAGCGCGTCGAGAAAGAAGCGGCCGAGACTTCGGGGGATTACGGTTTGCTAAACACGGCAGGAGTAAGATATGGGTTCGGCGCATTGGAACGAGCAATTAGGCCAAAATGGTCCGTGAACGAACGTGGAGAAATTATTTTTCGAAACACAAATTTAATTTTTTGGACTGAATTTGTTCATTTCTGTAGTCTATGTACTAATAGATACGAGCTTCCGTAGTAGAAGCGAGGCAGTGATAGATATATTAGGAAGTTGCAAGAAGAGAGTCCTAGAGTGCGAATATTAATATATAAAAAATTAAGATTTTTGTAACTAATTAATTCCAATCGAGTTGTAGGGAATTGACTTTTGAAATTGCAGAAATTTAAATTTCCTGCTTCACAGCCCGAGCATCGGCATGCACGCGTGTAAATGCATTCGCGTGCATTCGTACGTAGGTGCACTCGAGCATTAAAAGGATCGGGGCGGGGAAAAGGGGAAATATCGGACAGGGGGAGGCCGACAGATGCGTGTGCGGTTGGTCAGGAATCTAAATATTGCGGGAAGCCTTGCGCACCCCTTTACCACCCCTCGCGATCCATTCATCTTGAAACTGACTCGGCCATTAGCGGAATCCCGTCTTTCAGGGCTTCGCTACGCTCGCATTTGCATGTGCAGCTATTTCAAGTCCGTAAAATACGGACATGCTTCACGGACAAACACATATTTTCCCGCGAGCTTCACCGGCGTGCTTCGTCCCATTCATCTCGGGCCGATCGCCCATTAGGGGAGCGGTCGTTCTCAACGATTCGAGTTCGAAGGATAAAAAGAGGACTAATTAGAATCGTATCCAACTAACTGTTTGTATTAAAGTCATTGTAGAATAATAAAACGTGAATTAACGATTTGCGAAAAGCTTTCCTTTTTAAACTTCATACACCTTTTTCCCCAAAAACCATAAAAGATGCTGAAATCAAATTTTAATCGTAAGCTTTCATACGTGGATTTTGCTGTATCCGTGTTGTTCATTAATAAGAATTTCATTTTATGGGAAAGTGAAGAAAGATTTAAGTGTTTCATGTTTCAATAAATTTTTTTGAAGTTGGGGGAACCTCTGATAATAATTTGGTTTCAACGGATTTCATAATTTTTCAGGAAAAAGGTATATAATTTTGGTAAATTTAATATCGGTAAGACGGACCTTTATTTCTCAAAAAGCTCTTTATATTTGCCGATAAATTGCCAGGGTTTACGATCCATTGACAACAAGCTATTCCGCTTGACAACTTGAGCAGCTATTAACAAAATTTTAATCCCCCTCCCCTCCCACTACGGAAGTATAAAGAAAATTAATGGATGGGCAGCGCGCAAGTTCAGCGGGCAATTTGTGCATGTTGTAATGAACGTTCGTTTAAGTGGACCGTATTTTATCGTTCAATTTTATTCAATCCCTTATAAAGTGGGACATGCAAAATGCACAGTGTAACACAGTGCATAAAGATTGAAAGTTAGATAGATGGAAATTGCAACCTGACGAATAAGGACTGCACCATGACATTTTATGCAAATTTATATCTTAATATATAGAACCTAAATAAAGATTCCTTTTGGAATTATATTGCATACCGTATCATCTCGATATTAATAGCTGTCAAAATCTTATTACAAAACTGAGAAGGAGTTCGATCAGCACAAACAAAAATATTTTACTTCTAAGAAAAGTATTCATTTAATTCGTCTTAACATACATATGCATTTATGCACGTTTCTATTTTTGAATAAATACAGTAACATCAGTGTTGATAACGACCATCGCGAGAACAGCATGCAAAAAGGAGTCCGCGACAGGACCCTTGAGATGACACTTGTTGAATGTCACCACCGACATAACCACCAATTTATCCGACAAACATAATGGCATCCCATATAACCCTGACTAGTAATAAAAATCCGATCCAGGCTGAGCGCACAAAGAAAACGAAGAAACTGTGCAAAATTTTCCGGGAAATGAAGTCATCCCGTTTTTATCCCTGCGAATCGTCGAAAAAAAAAAATACTAGGGTGACAGCCAGTATGGATATAATCCGAGGTCGACGAGTGGCCGTTAACGCAGCTTCTCAGAAATCATATATTCGCCGTATAGACGTTCGGGATCGGCGAGGCGTTAATGATCGATAGATCGGGGCAGGCCAACGAAACGATCGGATTATCCGCGCTATCGGGCTATCTTATAACTTATTTCGCCGATACGGGATCTGATCGGAGCGTGGTAATAGCTTCTGGTTACCGGTTGTAACCCGAAGCTCTCGATTTAGTTAGTATCAACCGACACACGCGCACGGCCCGGTGTGTGTAAGAGCATTATTCGCGCGTTTTCTCGCGCCAGCCGCATTTAATGCCAGCGAGAACAACCCTCGGGGACCTTCTATTTACGTGGAATGTGAATCACGTTCGCAAGATTTTTGCTTCTTATCGATCGATTTCTAAAGTAAATATAAACATTGCCCTTGCGAATACGTTGTGTACGTTTATTTGTATGTATAACTCTGTTTTTGATAATCTAGTCAAATAAATTTGGTCAAGATGGTAAACTTTTAGCGTAGCTGTACGATAAAAAATGCCTCGATAATTGCAATCATCGCAGAACAAAGATACGGTAAATTTTAACTAGAGAAAGAATCGCAGGAATAAGTAAAGCCTCGACAGAAACCGCGTTCCGTTTCCAATGCTCAATTTAAGGTTAAGTTCGCGGTATTACGACCTTCTGTGCAACAAGTTATCCTTCTATCCCCACCATTTCATCAAATCGACACGTTTCTCTTTCCCTCCCACGCAATCCCTTTTCCCTCACAGTTTGAGGCACAGACATGCCCCTGTAACGATCGTTTCCGTCTATCTCTCTCCGTTCTTAAGAATATTCCAGTTCTTTCACTCACCTTTAACGTATATCACGTTCTCTGTCCTTTGTTGCTCCTCGACGCTGAGGTAACCTTCCTTCCTCCTCCAGCACAACCTCAACACGTGCTTCTCTCGCACTCGTTTCTCTGATCAGAGCAAAGGCATGCGCCGCGCATGCGCCAAGTGCTACCGTGCGCAGCTCGTGCTGCGCGTACGCCAGAAACGAGCGCTCTTTCTTCTCAACCCATGCTCTTGCCACGTGTCTCTTTCTCCGTCAGCTTTCCATGCTACTTCCTCTGCCGGCTTCTTGGCTTTCGGTGTACATCTCCGTCCTCCTTCCGTTCTCTCCTTGTTCCTTTTATCGTGGCTGCATCTTTTTCTACAGTACCGTGCGCAGCTCGTGCTGCGCGTGCGCCACCAAGTACCTATTTTCTCCTCCTCCTTCTTCGTTCCTCGTCGCAGAGATCTTCCATCCCGTTCTGGTTCACTTTTCCCCATGGTCCCTCCGTGATTCCTGTCCTTCTCCACCGATCGCTGTCCTTCGTTTTCTCGACTTCTTTCTACCTGATAGTTTCCTCCTCGTCTGTTACACGATGAGTAGCTCGTGCAGAGCGTATGCCACGATAAAACACCTACTTTCCCTCTTCTTCCCGAGCATTGACCGTCCTTCTCCTCGCTCGCCCGGCTCATTCTATCTTCCTGCATGGGTTCCGCAATGTTTTTTGTCTTTCCTCTTTTTTCCCCCTTAGCCGCTTTACTTTCCTCTGCTAACTGAGCCTGTTTCTTCTCATACAGGGTTTTTGTTCTTTTCTGTTGTACCGTGCGCAACTCGTGCTGCGCGTACGCCACGGCCGACCTTTCTTTTCTCTTTTGCTCTCGTTCGTCACCTCGCTAATCGTTCATCCTCTCTCTTTCCACCGTTCCCGATGCTCGTCCCGGGTTTCTTATTCTGTTTTCCTTGGCTGTTCTTTTATTCTTTCAGGCTGTCTTCGTTGCGATCCACCTTTACCTTCGAGTCGCGGGTAATTCGAGCTGAACGCAAATGTCAATCCCGTTTGTTCGTCTTTCTTACCCGATGTTCCGTCCCTTTTTCTCTGATTCACGTCTTTATTGCGAAACGAGTCTCTCATTTATTTTCTTTTAAATAATTTCATGATTTCGAAACACGAAATCTCAACGATTTCCTGAGATATTAAGTACAGATGGATGACGTATACCCGTTTACTTCTTGCAGTGTCACACGCTCCGTTTGCACCGAATGTTTGCTCACCTGAGTACCGTCTACGCATGCACGAAATCGTTTGCAATCGCTTACGAAAGAACATCGTATTTACAGAGAAACCATAAAATACGAAAACTGCATCCTCCTTCGAGACATTTCGTATCACCAACAATTTTACGATCTATATTCATCGCGGAAATAGGCAACAAGTGACAGGAACTTCGATTATCATTACAATGAAACGTCATCAGAAAATCCTTCTCATTAACTTTCACCGGAATTCAAACAATCGTTCCGTTCCTACCCTACCTCGACGGAAACAATACCAACAATGGAGCCCTGACAAAAGTGAACGCGCATTAAAATTCACGCTGCAACGCGTGAGATGCAAATTACATGAGGGGTGGTTGCCCACCCCCTTTCACGAGGGTGGACGACGTCGACCACCGAAGGGGTGGAAAGTACCTGCCCTTCTGCGCACACGGACCTACGCACGTACCTGTGCGAAAGAACGTTGTCTCCACCCTCTGCCCTGCCGGACTCCGGGAGCGCGCATGCGCGGCCCTTCGGCTATATAAGAGGAAGACTCCTCATCCTAGCTCACACTCAATCACACCTACTCAAAACGTGCGCATCTCTAGGGTATCCAAGCCGAGTCTCGTATCCACCCGTAGAGATTTGTGTTGCACGTGCACACACCACACACAGACATACACACAGCCACACGTACCATTTTTATTTCCATTTGCCTCTGCGTATTTTCTCGCTCCGCTCGTACACCTATACGAATCGACACACGCACAGCCGTCAATATCAACGTACACGAGCCGTACACACAATCGACGCAAAAAGATCCTCGAGCAAGAACGCACGCACACAGAGAGAGAGGCGGACAGTGTGTCCGGTTCCGAGACGTCAGGAATCGCGACCGGTTCTACTGGCTCCGTCGGCGCCACCATGAAGAGGCAGATCTCGAGAGTGACCGTCAGTTCGATGACTGATCGACGTATCGACAGTGGGCTGCTAGCCAGACGCGCCGTCAGGAACGCTCTCTCGAGCGTTCGAGGACTGTACGGCAAGCTCCGTCGAGAGGTCGGCCGCGGAAACGAGAAGATCGACCGGCAGAATCGCATTAACGATGCGGGGGGCAGCACGATGACAGCGTTCAGGATGCGAGTGGACGAGTACGAGCTGTGGAACCTGAGGAACGAGAATCTGGAGAACGAGCTGAGGGAACTGGCGATGAAAATGAACAACTGATCCGGGAATCTCAACGACCCTGTATTATTGAAGAAGCTTCGGAGCTGGAAGACGGCGACGCAGATCTCTGAACATCGACCGTTGCGATATTTAGTAAGGCTTTTTCATTGTACACCGCGGAATCTAAGGTAGCTTTAAGTTTGAACGTCTTTCACGTAGAAATTTAAGGTTCTCGTAGGTCTAGCTTTTCAAACTGCCACTTAACTCCTGGTTCGAAGCTTTAATCGCGTTAGTTGCAATAGATTCGTTCGTGGAGGTGTAATTTGTTGCGATTAAAAGTAAAGATTGTGTAGGATTAAGAGGGAACGTTTTGCAATGATAGTCGTAGGAACGTGTTTTAAGTTAGACAATATTATCGGACTGACTTAAAGCGTGATACTAGGGGTTAGGTACTTATAAGAGATATACGAATAGAGTGTGTCATAGATATAATTTCTCGAATCTATAGTAGGTTCGGGGACATAGGCCGCCCAGTGCATATTTTATAATCTCAGAAACTGTGATACGCCATGCAGAGAGAAACTTTATGTTAGGTATATTACACGAGTAAGTTCAGACTGTGATGAAATTCGTAGAATTATGCTTCCATGATACTGTGATATTAGCGATTAACGGAAACAACTGCAATATTAGCGTGTAAGTAAGCGGAAAAACTGTGATACGAAGTGCTTTAAGGAAAATGGCGGGATTATTGTAACGAATCACTGATCTCATTACGTGTCTTCCGGAAAACTGCAATACCTAGAGAATTATGAAGAAAATATTGACACTGTGATAATTATCTGTAAACAACATAGATTCTAATTGTAAGTTAGGTTAGAAATTAATGGAATTCACAGCTCGAGCGATATCTTGTGATACTTGTAATTATCTCAAGCAGCATCGATCGAGATCTGCCTAATTCTTCGATAAAATTATGGTTGGTGTGTCGAAATTTATTTTATCATTGCTTATTCTCGAAATTTATGTTTTGCTATGTTTTTCTTACTTTTGTCGCTTTGTTTTTTCCATTTCTGCACTATTATTCGTAATCCTTAGGTTTATTCGCACTTCTTTTGTATAATCTTCTTTGTGTTGCGTTTTCGTGTTGCCTTATTTCTTTTTTATTTCGATTTTGGCGTATTACGTTCTGTTTTATTACTCTCGCTTTACATTTAAGGTTTATATGTAATTGTATTCAATAAATAAATTGTGTGAGAATGTAATCAAGTGTTTGTTACTCAATATTCACTCCTTACTCCCATTATATTATTTAATTGAAAGCAAAAGTTCAGCTTGGAAAAAAAATTAAACAGTGAATATAAAAATATATTTTTATACGTTTAAGAGAGTAAAAAGTACCAAGCTGAGAAATTGTATTTCTTTTATTCTAACTTTTACTTCTCTACATTTCTGTCACAAAAAAAAAAAATGTATAAAAATTCAACAGTATACTATGCATCTATAAAAAAAAACCGCTTCTAGTGTTTATAATATTTATTTCGAAATCTGATGGTAAAAATGTAATTTTTAATTTTATTATACGAAGTTTAATGTTAAAACTTAATTAGATACTTGGTTTAGAATTGCTATACATGTACATATATTTAATGCATATCTTGTTACGCAGAAATTATAAAGTATAATTTGCCGCGCATTTTTATAAAGTTCGATGCACCATCTATCATTAGCCCTTCTAACCTTCCCAAAGCGCACAGTTTGGCCCTCCTACGCTAGATGGCGATCGTCCAAGGGCCAAAGGGCCCCCACACCAAAGTATAATACCCATACTACCCGAAACAACACGAAAACATTTTTTTAGGTCACAGCAAAGATAAACAAGAATAAATTTAATAATATTTCCATAAATACACTGAAACATCTGAATAAAAATTTTCCTAATTTATTCCAAACAGAGAAGTTGTTACAAATAATAAAATATAATTTGATACTGAAACATATCAATGGAAATTTTATTCAATACCTACTCCTCTTTACACCGGTAACTTTAAAAAACAACATTG
Organism: Tetrapedia diversipes; assembly: GCA_033822845.1. Taxonomy (NCBI): domain Eukaryota; kingdom Metazoa; phylum Arthropoda; class Insecta; order Hymenoptera; family Apidae; genus Tetrapedia; species Tetrapedia diversipes. The sequence goes on along the minus strand of JAOPTO010002393.1, from coordinate 622,221 downwards.
TCAAACACTGACACGATTATTGTATTATAACGTATAATTAACAGTTTGCATCGTCAAAATGAAATTTTCGTGATATAGTGACATAAAGAAAATGTTTAACGTGTTATGAAAATGTCGAGGGAAAAAAAAGGAAGGTAAGGGCATCTTTGTCTCCGCATACTGGAACACGTTGGCCCCAGATCGTCGAAGGGAAAATAAGATTAATCTTGCGAGGCCCGCCATTAATAAAGGTGTTCGCGATTCATCGATCGATACTTGGGGCGCAGACCACAAAAGGGACAGCGGGATACTGCGGTATTAAATGACAAGACACGCAATCGCTGTCAGAGAAGGGAAAAGAACAACGCGGAGGTAGAAACAGGGAGGAAAAAAAGAAGGAGGCATCATAATAAGCGTCCGGGTCCGTTTCTAGGGGGATCGAAAAAAATAGCGGCCACGGTTCCGATTACGAGCATTAACTGTCATTATATGGGTAGCCAGCTACCTGGAGGCTTTCATTATGTTGCTGCTGATTCAATACAATTTTCCATTTAGATTATCGCGCTGATCTTCGCGGATCTAACCTGTTGCGCGGCCCAACGGGAAGCGCAACGTGATACGATCGGATCAGGCCCAATACTAAAGAACTCTCTCTCTTTCTTTCTTTCTCTCTTTCTCTTTCTGTATACCAGTACCACATAAAAGAATTCCATTGGTACACGGGACCCTAATCTCGGCCGAGAAGTGGCGCAGTGTTGGGTTACGTTTTTCGAAACTTTTGAAAATATTGTCAAATATTTGATGCCGCCGCAGAAAGGGGCCTTTTCACCCGGGCCCGTCGCCACTACGCGCCGCTGCCTCGCGTTTTTCCGGACTTAGTTATCCGATCCCGGCCCCCGGATTACTTTACGACGGAAGAAACGTGGATTTCGGTCGAAATTGGGTCCTTTCCAGGGAATAATTTGCTTGGCTGCGCTTATGGTGTCGGATGTATGGTAAGTGTGTTACAGGGGATTAGGGGTGGGCGAGAAAGGTGAAACGATACGATGACTCGAATAAGGGAAAAAATATTTGACACTCCCCTTGTCTTAGCTTGCATATAAATATTTGTAAATGAACGAGAAATTCGTATTAGAATGTTTGCAGGTTTCCATATGTAAAAAACGAAGTTAAAGAACGAAACGAAGTTCAATGTTTTCCATACATTTTCTACATCTTTATTTTACATAGTTTTGTATTATTTCAGCAACGATAATACTTTTCATTCAAAACAGTGCCACTTATTACACATTCATAGAGCGTACACCAGAATATTTCTGGACTGTAAATTTGAGAAAAAAAGAAAAGAAGAAATATACACTTCACCAGAAAAAAAGGAGGAAGAACGTGATCATCCACTCGATTCTCCTGACACTCGTGTCATTTTCGCCATACGAGATGAATACATTCGAACGTCTCTTCAGTCAGTCACGACGTATCGGGGTTTCTAAAGGGCCTCCTATTGTCGGGGAACCCAGCATTATGGAGTGATTTTCGAGTTATTTCAAGTTATTCACAACAAAAGGTGGTCTAGGCTGCGGATCTCTATTGTAACATCTCAGGAACAGTGGCGTGGAACGTACGAAAAAATAAATTAAATTTTCTTCAAACATTTACACATTAAATAACCAAATAGCAAGAGTTATTTCTAAGCAATATTACAGTAACCAAAATTGAAATCGATAAATATTTTTTTTCACTTATTTTAACTTATCTTTAAAAATTGAAATCAATAAAAATTAATTTCAAACGATGCTACCCACATAAAAATGCCACCATCTAAATTAATTGTGAACCAATTTCATAAAACCAAAAGCTACGTTCGTCTTTTAACAAGTATTGCTACAATAAAAAAATTATTAAAAAGAAAAAAAGTGAAACGGGACGAAAAAATTTCTAGAGATCGTTACGCCAATGGGGCCCAAGCGGAATCAAGGCCCAGGACAAACTGACTCGGGGCCCAACAAGCCGTTTTCGACTACAATATCATCGGGGAGACAAATTTCTTAAAAATGTACCTTTTCGACTCTTAAAAGGGACAATTATTGTATTATTTGACGGCGTTTAAGCCCGGGTGAAACGAACTCGAAAACTTGGCCGAGGAAGATTGTATTATTTCAATGGATCAACTCACCGAACGAGAATTCGCGCCGATGGATGTTATTCTTGCTCGGGGCCACGGAAATATTTTCGAAATAAAAGGATCCGGCCGCGGCCAGGTGGCCGTGTGGCTTATTGGCTCTGATAATAGACATATTAAGTCACACAGAACGTCAAACTTCGCTTCCCTTTACATAAAGAGGCCAGCTGAAAAGGCGACGAGCGACGTCGGCAACAGGCTGAACCCTAGCCAAAAATTTCACTTTCCGCTGAACGAGACGAGTACTGTAAATCCATTCGACGGGTGGATTTATCGGAGAAGCGTTGATGCATTAAGAAATTTTGAATGGACCCATTTTCGTGAGCTTTGGTCTGCTGATTGCGCTATTGTGACGATACGGTTTAGTATATTCTTATACTTATCGAGGCAACTAATATACTGAAGTTGACAAGTGGATACTTTGAAAGAAGCAGTTTAGAAAATTAATCTGACAAGAGAATACTTCAATTTACACTAAATGGATATTTCGGTAATCTACTTGCAGCAACTGTAAAAATTGATATTAACATTAATTCAACAGCACCGACAAATTTTTCCAACCTTGACATCCAAATGATAAAGCACTGTTAATCCATTCTATTAATCTAAGATACAATTATCCAAACTAACGATATCTAAACAAATAAGGAAAGTAGACATTTCGATTCGAAAAGCTCCACTCTTTGAAACCACCCCTAAAAAGGTGGCTACCGCCCCGAAACTCGAGTTTAACTACGCGCTCATGGCTTATTAACAGAAACCTTTCCAGCTCATAGGATCCTACGATAGACCGAAAGGAAACCGTGACGCGGACAGGGCGAGTTTTCAACGAATTTTCCGACCGCTCGACGATATACGAAGGCACTTAAGCATCCCGGAGACACACAGCGAAGCGAAGAAAACGTTGCGTCCCGATCAAAGAGATCCCTCGCCACTTAGGTATCGATTTTTCCCGTGGTTCCCTTGCATCGTGTCTGGCAGAGGCGAGCCCTTTTCCTTACACTCACCCTCCCCCGACGCATTCCGGGACAATTCGTGCGTAGAGGGAAAAAGAGGAAGGAGAGAACCGGTCCTTCGCGCTTTTTGAGGCGAGCCGTGTGGACTCGGATCCTTTTGTGAACACGTGCACGAGAAATCGTAAATCTAACTAAAGAAAAATCCCCCATAGAAAATGAAGAAGGAGGCCCGGTCCAAGGGATACTTAGGGCGCAACCGTATATACGGAGGGCTCGTGGAAACCTACACTAAGTGGATAATGGGCCATTGGCGTAGCCTGGCTGTCGCACGAATCGCCAGGAAAGCTTCGCAAGAGCTTGCTGGGTCTCGAGGGCATGTCTACGCGAGAATCACGACTATGGCGCTGGCAACCAGGTCGGGGACCTAAAATTACGAGCCCGAGGGGCCTATTGTTGGTCGGTGGCCATTGTACAAAGCGGCTGAATGATAGAAATATTTGTAACTTAGCGCGCGGCGTGGCCTTGGAGAGCCTCGAGTGCACTCCCGAGCGGACTCCGGAGGAACTGTCTCTCGGCCCCGAAGTGCCGTTTCGAGTGCTACTTCAGCGTCGAATCTTGGTCTGGTTGGAAGGTGGTTCTGTTGCCTCGGATACGCGAAACCTTCTTTTTATGCGGCTCCTTCGAGCCGAGTTTCTTACAGGTGTAAGCTCAACACGCTTGTCAATTAAGACGTCTGCTAACGTACAGTTGCGACGCTTGCGTTCTCAATTTACTCGTATGTTTTTTTTTCAAGTTATTAATTTTCCTGTGGTGTGCATAGTTTCTTTCTACGCGATCATTGTTTCTTATTATACAGATATACATTTTGGTCTTCGATACCGTGTTCAATTTCGTTCTGTTCTCAAACGTTTGAAACTAGAAAGTCAGCGAGATTAATCCTTTGACTGCTAAATACTCTGTTCTTATTTTTACTCCGTGCTGTATTAGCAATTGTGTTGTTCTAAATAGGAGATCGGAAAAATTGACAAACGCATATTCACGCCCATAACTTTCGTCAAAGAAGCCAAAGGGTTAAGTACTAGGTGTATGCAAGGATCCTCGTCCTTTTTTCGGTGTTCTGTGATCGATGAGATCTTAATGTAGCATCGAAGTAACTATCTCGTTTAGTATTTCTGCTTCTCTCGTTCGCTTCTATATCAATTACAGTGGACGAAGGGACATTTAATAGATACAGCTCTGTCGAGAGAATTTGAAATGCAAAACCCCGCGGGATTACAAGGTTTGCCCTGCCTTGTAAAAATTCAGATGACGCGTATTGCATAATTAGGCGACGAGTCGACGAGACGACGTAGATTGTATCCGTTGGCTACGCCCCTGTAATAAATCCTACGAGCGATTGGAATTTCGCTACACACTTCGCCGCTACAAATCACGCCGCGATTATTCACGAAACGCGTATTAATGGAGCCACGGTGACAGGTAGTGGTTACGAAAATAATGGGGAAAAAAAGGGAGAAGGAGAAAAGAGGAATGGTAATAAACATGGATTCATCAATCACTGTTTTATAAGACGTAATTCGCTTTTAATTCGGACAAAAACGGTGTCTTCATTAGCCCTCGTCCTATGCTTTGCCTCCGCTCGGATGAGCCTCGAAGGTTAACCGATAAAGTCGTGGCATCTTTAATAAACCTTCTCACAGCCCGAGAAGAAAGTTAATAACTCGCTTTGTACACCTTGGAGTACGAGTTGGCAAAAAACTGAACGGATCTGCAACTCTGGTCGTTTCTTGAACGATCCTCCATCGGGTAATTATAGATACTTTTGCATAACGAATCTTTACGTTATGCGACGATGGTCGACGAGAATGTTTCCCGTTGGAACAGCGACAAATTATTATTCATTTCGAATGTTCGCGATGATGGAAAATGTAGAATGAAAATGAATAAGAATAGCAACGTTAAAGTAGTAACGTAAATGAAACGAACATCGTCAAACGAATACATTAGAAATTGAAACAATCATGCACACGATACAAAAAATTATCAAAAATTATTCGCGTTAGTCAAGCTAGATTTATTCAATATTTTAGGACAAGATAAATTTCCAATTCCCCACCTTCATTTACAGGCTCATAAATTTGCATAAGAATCCATATTTCACTAATAAGACACTCGTGTTCGAAACATAGTATGCTACCATTGAGGACGGTACATTTTCAGCAAGACCCAACGAAAACGAGGGCAGTTTGTAGCTGAACGTCAGGGGGTCGTCGAGCCACAAGTGTCTGGCGATAGTATATTTGTCAAGGGTGAGGAGAAACGGGCCAGGGGGAAGGGGCCCAGAAAACCGAAGCAGTTTCAACTTTCGACCACGTGTGTCTCGCATTACGGACGTGGAGCAGTCCTTTCTTTTTGTTCCCTCGGTCACATCAAGATTTCGCGCACATGCCTGAACACCGGCGTGTCGGGAGTGCGCGCCTGCCCCCGGGCCAATTATCGTTGGCCTCGAGTGACCGCTTCCGGTCCTCTTTTGCCGGTAACTTCTCTCACCTAACCGCGCGACTGCTCCTCTCATCGAAACACGATCGCCTGGCTCTTGCCACTTTTTTCGCTCTTTCTTTCTTCTTCTTCTTCTTCTTCTTCTTCTTTTTTATTTCCCTCCGCCACAAAGATTTCGTGCTTCCTGTTTACCGTTCGCGTAGAACGTCTGCTACCGTTAACAATTATTTCTTTGTCTAATCTTTGTAAGTGGATCGTTTGGTTAGATTCTCTTTTTAAATAGCGGCCCGGATTATTGCTCCTACTTACTTAAATTAGTATACTTACATATACTTAACGATAAACGTATCGAATAATAAATAGATACAGTAGGGGATAAAAGTTTAAGATCAGAGAGTTAACAAAAGTAAAGGGATTAATATATGAGAAATAATGTAGTAAACAAATTTCGTGTTCTGTATTCATCAGTAAGTAGACGATATTTATATTAATAAACCATGTTATAAACCATGGTATTCTCCTCTTAAACTTATGTCTGCTACTGCAGATTTCTACACGCTAAAGAGGCGTGTTTCTATGTATTTGGGAAACATTAAACGCAACTCTATTTCGTTTGACTTTTCTTGGAACTGCATTAAGCGTCATTAATCGCTATTAGAAAGCATTACTTCCCGAAATCTGCTTTTAAGATTAACAAAAGGTTTTCTAAAAGTGCACGGAATAATTCTCGCTTACGAGTTACAAATGTTTACAAACACAATTTTTTCCCCTGATTTCACGTCGAGCTCACGATACTCGCGCAAGGCTATCGCTAAGAGAGTTTCTGAATGAGCAAAGGTAAACAGGAAAAATGAGAATGGAAACCTTGGCATAACCCCTATCCAATCAAGCGAAGTACACCGGCGAAACACGATCCAGCCGATTTTTTGCCACGAAAATTTCATGCTTCCTTGTTATTTGACCGTGCGAAATAATTGCAAAAAGACGCGCACAGAAGGGGATCATTATCCGTCGCAACTAATTGCGTTCCGTTTCATGCTACGCGACCGGGCGTCATTATTATTGCATTAAACTATATCGCGTAGCAAGCATTCAACGTGAAACGCTGCTGCCCGATACCGCACACTTCATTGTAATTGCATTTTGAAGCTCTTAATGCCGTCCGATCTCCTCGTATCATTACAGAAAGCTGGGACTGATTTCAGCAAAAAGTTCGCCGTCCAGCAACTATACTTCCGTTCATACTTCGTTAACCTGTTACACGAAACTTTTTACCGAGACGTTAGCCACCGAAATCACCAACAATCGCTGAGCGCAATTTACTTTCCTTTTTTGGTCTTATTTGTAGTCGAACATGAACGATAAAGACTGAAATGATATAGTGAAAATAAAAAAATAAAATGATACGTGAATAGTTAATAACGATTATTATATATTTTATGTATAGGTAATAATAACATCCCTAAAGCAAATGACACGGCTAACAAAAATAAATAATACAGATTATAATAAGAATTAATTATCTCCATTTGGCAGCAAATTAGTTATTCGAATATATAGGAAATTCGGGAAGAAAAATGGTACTCAAAAAAAAGGAGGTAAAAGATTGAAGTGTTTCCACCACTGGCTCGTGTTTAGGTTAGACTAAGCACTTTTACCTAGACAGTGTCCCAAATTTGAGAGAAAAAAAAGGATCCATAAAACGGGAACAGAGCACGCTCGCGTCTATTAATAGATAATCTCTTCCAGCCACGCTCGCTGTAAAAAACGGAGAAACCTTTCTGAAAAAAACGCCGAGGGTTGAGTAAAAAAGCGACTGACCACGTGCAGCCACACACGTGATGTCGTGAGAAAAGCCAAGATATCGTAAAAAAGGGGGAGAAAAAAAGAAACCAGGCTCGACGATGGAGTTTCAACCATCGTGACCTAAATTCCAAGATTAAATCGTATCATCCCTCTTTCATCTCCGGATCAACCCCCTATCAACAATACCCGAGGGTTAAACACAGGTGTAATTTATATCTTCGTCGTTCATTTCATTAATTACTCTGATTTGCATTTATCAGCTTTCTTCTCTAAACATTTATCTTACATTTATCCTGCAAAATGTGAATAAATAATAAAAAATATTTTTTTTTCTATTTTCAATGACATTCTATTGCTTAAAAAAATAATTACGCCAATCTTTAAGGGTGGGTTAGTCATCGTTATCCCTTTGCAGTTTCACACAGTAATAATAGTTTGTCAGTAGAAATAATATTCGTTTCTCTAACGTCTTGTATGCAAATAAAGTCACTTTAAAACTTAGCCAAATTAGTGATCGAGTATCGAATGGCTGGCAATTTTCGAGTGGGATTGATAGAAGGGCGTGTCTACATCGCGATCATGGAAATCCAGAGATAGGGGAGGTTCGACGTAATAAATCGCGAATTCAGTTTCACAGGGTTGCGATGTGAGGTTTCGTCTGATTAATAACCACCCTGTAACGCGATATTTACCTGCCTATCGCAATTTGAGAACGGAAAGGTTTCTTCCAATTTAAGTTTTTAACGATGAAACCGGATATTCTGGATGAATTTACGTGCCGGCCAATTGCGTTCGAATTTCAAACCGCGTTGCGAGCGACGGCGAGGACTTAAAGAAGCCTGCCCCGGAAAAATCGCGACACCCCTTCAATCCCTAAACGATCTCATTTCAAACCTCGCTATTAAATCATCTGGTACGCACCTCAGAAAATAAAAAATGCCTTCCCTTATTACAATCTTTATTTGCTTAGAAAAAATTATAACGAACCAAAAATTACATTAGCTAGTAGAAGAATTTGAAGAATGTTGAAAAGAAATTAAACGATTTGATAAAAAAGGCACAACTAAAACTATATTAATGCAATAATCTTTATAGCTACCATAAATTAAAAATTAGAATCATAGCCAAAAATTGTTTAATAAAATAATACTACCATACCGAACGCACGATAGCAAACAATAATTTTAATCCTGTCTGTTTCGAGCTGCGTTCGCATGATTTCCTGGAAACAGAAACCGTATCCCAGCCGAGCTGGTCGAATCAAAATTTCGTCCATCGTTCAGAGCTAATATGACTTCCTGTCGTGTTCCCGGTATTTCACTTAACCCCTTCAGAAATCCATCCCTGTTCGTGGCGAGCCCATTACCGCCCAGCAGGACCTTAAAGTGCGCTCCGTAAGAAAAAAAGTGGAAAAAAGTGAGAAAAAGGAATCAAAGCATCGCGGTGCGCAGAGAAGGGTCCACCTGTTGCGGTAACCTCGAGCCCTCTCCCTTCTAATCTGCCCTAAAAACACCGTAGATTCACGCATTAGCCCTGCTACCGTCGTTACACCTATCTCCCCATAGGGTGGATCCCCTTTTTCATTCAGGTAACGTTATACGCGGTCACACCTGCGACTCTGTCGCGCGGAACGGAAGTTATAGGGCCAACGGGGAAAAAGATAGCGTTGCCCTAAGCCAGTGTTTCCCAACCCCCTTCCAGACTACCCTTCGAAGCTAAAATATTTTTCCACGTTTCAAGATGTACGAAAGCATCGAAGTTCCATACATTTTTTACCTTTTAAATAAGGTTAGAAAGTCTCAAGTTTTTTGTTTATAAACTTCACCTGTCTTAACTTAAAATAAGCAATTTCAAACAAGTAGATTTTAGTTTCTTTGAATATTTCGAAATGCTGAATATTAGAATACTTTAACTTTGGAGGGTAGTAAAATAGCATCGCTACCCTCCCCATTTCTCAATGGGGAATTTTCTCAAAGAAAATATACAAAATAGTAGAGGTTTCAGAATATAATTGTAACTTAATGTATTTAACAAAATCTGCAAGTAGAAGTAACTTCAGAGACCCTTTAAAAAATACCTTTCGACTCTTTTAAGTGCGCGACTCACTCAGGTTGGAAACCAGAGCCCTAAGCAGACGCGACCTACCACCGCCTCTCACTCGGATTACTATAATTTTTTCCACTAATCTCTTCCTTTTTCCTACCTCGTTTTTTACTCTTCGTACCACTTCGACGGGCCATAGTCGGGCAGGAAACGTTGCACAATGACACAACCGCTTTTTCTCGGCGTCTCGTCCAAGGATCCCGCACAAATCTGTAATCCCGGCATCCGGTTTCACGTTTCTCGGCGCTGAAGCCGAGCTCCCATTGTCCCGGCAAATGACTCACGGGGAATCACCCGCGGAGCCGATGTTGGGCAAATAGGGAACGACCCGCTGGCTACCACCCAAAGTTTCTTTTAGAGGCCCGAGCATCGTCGTGAGGGGTTCAATTAGCCAGCGAGCAGGGTATTTTGAGAAGGTTGAAAGGTGCTCGAGTGCAGGACATTCGATTGGTTGCGACGAGAAACTCGAAGAAGTATCGTTTGCTACGAACATTGTGATTTTGTGAAAGAACCAAATATATGTGTGCCTTCTCGATATGAAAATAGAGCAATCCGTCTATCCTAATTGCTTTGCAAGCAACTTTTTCAATTTTAAGTAACTGAGTTTCAGTTTTCTCTGACATTTAATAATTCTAGATAGGATACTACAATTTAAGAGGGTAGAATAGATACCCTATACATACTTATGAATATACTGCGGATTTTTACGGATTTATAAAAATTTCGAAGTCTACATCACGAAGATACTGTACAAAAATAATAAAACAGTCAAAATTGCATTATTCAGAGGGCGAGATACGTAAATTTCTTTAAGTGCACCTAATTTGTGCAAAAATCTGCCATCTGCTGACGACTGGGAGTGTAACACGTTCGAAATAGCATTTCTTTCGTATAGGTGGTAGGTCCAACGACTGACTACTCGACGAAGAAACATGAAAGAGGGTTAGGTACTTTCGGGACAGGGCGAAGGAGGAAGAGGAACGAGACAGCCCTCTGTTTGCTTGTGTTTGCTCGTCCTCGCGGAAAATCCATTGAGCCTATGGGCCAACAGTGCTGTGTGCTCCCCATTGTGGCAGGCCACGGTGGTTGTTATGGTTACCCGTAGGATTCCGCCTTACCCTCGTGGGGGTGGACGGTCAAACCCTCGCCTTCGACGTCTCTTTGTCCTTCCAGAAATGGATTCCTCCCGGAATTTCAGGCCCCGGGCTGGATTTCTCCAGAAATCAGACGTTCATCCGCTTGTCGCGTTAAAGATCGATTAGCCAGATCGAGATAAATGTCCGTGACTTAGGGACCCTAATTTTTTTTTGTAGGGGATTCAACAGCTGCACGTAATTAAGGAGACTTAATCACCATTTATCGATGATCTGAATTTTCGGACGAAGGCTTTGTTTGTTTGGATTCTTGTGAATTATTTTTGGCTTTGAAGGGATTTGATTTGAAAATCACAATTTATTGCAATTTTTCAATTTAATGTAAAAACCTTGCAACTAACTATTACTGCTTTTTCTTTTTTCGCTATTCCTCCATAATTTTTGATTATCCGAAGCTTTGAATTACTTCGATCGAATTTGAATTATTGGTTGAATCACCAACAGCTTTCTGGCATTTACAAGACTTATGGTACTTACAAGTAAATCTCATTATTCGGCAATTAAACAAAGTTGCTCGGCATGTCTGTCGGTAATACGAGCTACAGCTGCTCGAAACCTTACGGTTACTTTAAGACCAATTAGTTGAACGTCGCCATACTGAACTGACGTTGATGTCCCCCTCGCAACGATCGTTACTCGAACGCCTCATTAGAAGTTACACATCCCAGAAAATCAGATAAAGATTTAACGACCAAGAGCAACGTCAAGTATTTCGACCGTGGAATAGTAGTAATTTAAGCGTCACAAATCGGTAAGAAAAATGTTTAACGTTCGACTACGATGAGAATTGCAATTCTGAATCCTTGATGTCCCTTATTTTCTCATACAATTCATATCTACGATATTTTTACGAAGATCAGTGATATTGGACTATTTCTGGCAATATTCACATAATTAGTATTGATACAACATTATGCTAATAAAAGTGCCATTTTTAACAACGCTCCAAACACAGCACCTAATCAACACAAACGTTTGCTGATTGAACTATCCTTAGTTTTCGACTTCATTCGTTTCTGCAAACACCGCAAACATTACCGAAGGAAGACTTCGTGGACAGCCTGGACAATGTCGATTCAGAATCCAGAAGAGAAACCTGGTATCCTCTAACCTCGACACCATAAATCCCCCGAAATAAAGAGCCTCGGCCAGCAGCCATAATCAAGTCGAACGGCGCCCGATCCCCATTCTGCCGGTGCCAACGGCATTGACGTCAACCTCCGGTGAATTCAAGGCGACAGCAACCCTCTATACAAGCGAAAACCCCCGCGGAGTGGCCTACAAGCTGGCTGACACGGCCCAGTAACACAGAGAATGGTCCAGGAGGATGGTAACAATAAGATCAAGACCCAGGAAGACGTCCTGCGAGAACACGCGCGAAAGAAAGGACGTGGACGCGCGGATTGGTCACTTTCGATCTCGTACGAGGGCCTGAATGAGGTCCAGATCGTGCGTGAAGCAACCTACTTGGGCCATTTCGGGCCCGCGCGTACCATTCTTCGATTATTTGCGAGGCGGTGGGACTTGGAGGTGGCCAGTTTCACCGAAACGTCGAGGAGAATGAAAATATTTGGCGGCAAGCATTATTCCGAGCTGGTCGATGGTTCGAGGGTAGTTAGGAGGGGAGGCAGAAGGTACAAGAAGGGCCATTATGCGTGGGTTGTGAATTCTTATGCAAATTTATATCTTTAGTGGTAGAGATTTGTTTCACACCTTAAATACTTTGTACTCTTTCTACACTTCGATTTTCTACGAGTAAAAATGGTCCTAAATCTTGTTAGACATTTTACGAGTTGGATCTTTGTTGGCTTTGTTCGTTTTAAAAACATCGCAGATTTTGAAAAGAGATGGAGAACATACACATAGAAAGTGTTATAAAAATTATTTTCATTATTCAATTATTACTATTCTGTAACCAATATAATTTATTCCTTTTATAACTTCCGTTTCTTAAAATGGAAATGGCCAATCGTGTCTACGGTCAAACGAGTTGTTTGGGTATAGTTATAGTACAGTTCGAGCCATCTGCGTGTTCCTCAGGTATTCATCCACGATCAAAAAGATGTCCACGTGAAGGAAAATATTTAACAACAATCGATATTGTCAAGGAGGAGCCACACGGAGAGGGTCGAGCACGGTTTCCTCGAAAAATTACGCGGAACAAGGTCGAGAAGTCTTTGCCAAGGCAAGGTTCGCCAGTTTCACGCTGTTCCATCGACCAAAGTTTGCCCAACGAGCCCTTTTCGCAGCCTCCACGATTCCCGTTCAGAGACTTGTTACGTTTTATTTAGAACGTGTCCCGTCGGTGTTTGCATTGTGCGTTTGTTGGAAGAGCAATACATAATTCCTTTCGAGGACAGATGCTGCGCATCCTCCCATCAGGAGTTGCTCAAATTGTCCTGTTCGCATCTCTACAGCAATATACTATCCTCAATTATAGGTAGGGACGATAGGTTGCAGACAGACGTAGTAACAGAGGTTTAATAAATGGAAGTAATGTAAAAGTTTTAAACAAATGCCAATTTTCTCACCAAGAAAAATTTCAATACTCTGGTTATAAATTGTAACAACTAACTTGAAGATTCAGAAGAATGCTTACCACAAAAAAAATAATTAGATACTAAAATTGAAATCATATTCGACGAAAAATGTAGCTTAACCATTAGATCAATTTCACGGATCACTATAAGTGTAGAGAAGGTGTCGCGGATTACCTGGTTATTGCAAAAAAGGGTTGGGACTCAAAAAGGTTGGAAAACCCACGGAACACTGAATTTACACCCAGGTCGAGCGCCCTCGAACTTAATTGGACCACGATGAAGCTTGTATCGATCATCAAAATCCAAGCTCCACGAAACACGTGGAGCAATTTGAAAACAACCCCGACCACGAACCTCCCTCTGTTCTTTCACCCCTGTAATCTTGCCACTACCGTGTCAGGTAAGCACGGTGACCCGTCAGGTCTACCAACAGACCCAGGGTGTCATTTTCGACGCCCCTGAGGAGCTCGATCATCCGCTATGATTCTCACGAAAGCATGAGCCCCTCGAGAAGTATCGAAGCTCGGCCCTTTTCACGGCTGAAAACAGACCGCCCTTGTTGCCACACCTCGATCTGCCCACGAAAGAGACTCCGGGCGCTAATAAAACTGGCTCTCGTAAAAGGTTTGCCGAAGCAAGAGGGATAAAGAGCCAAGCAGAGTCGCGAGGACAAAGATGCGGTTGAAACGAGCTCCTCTCGTGCATTTTGCGGCGATTTTGATGTTTGCATAGCTTGCCGTAAGTTTGTCGCGGCGATCATGTCACGGTCCAAAGTCGCACGATAAATATAGACGTTTTTCGAGGGAAAACCACAATTTTCCAGGATTTAGACAATTACGACACGAAGGTTTCAGTGGAGTTCAGAACACTGATTTATTTTTACAAATTTAGATTTTGATATACAGTTTTAGCTAGCTATTTTAGATAATATGGCGTTTGCTACCATCTTCAGCACCCATTAAATCCCATTTTTTACCACTATTGCAATAATGCATCTGCATATAAATATAATCTGACACATCAAGAATTAAAAGAAGTTTTGTTCTAAAAAGAAATTAGGTTCTCAAAGGGTTCGAAGCGTGACTGTTCAACGTCTGCCGTATCACCGTCAAAGGATTTGATAGGTGACAGAAGTCTAAGTGCTCCAAGCAATTCCAGCGTCTGAGAGCAGGAACAGCGATCGAGTATCGTTGTAAGGCGTCTGTGTGCACGCAACGAGGCCCTTTCGGAGGCTGAAAACAGGCCGGGCCGCCCTTCGTCCCGCCACCAACGTGATCTCACCCGTGAAAGTGCTCGGGCGTTAAAATCTCCACGCCACGGAAGGACCTCTCGATGTCTCACTCGGACGGAGATAGTGAAAGCGGGGCCCTCTGCTCGGCTTAAACGGGGGCCCGGTTATTTAGATAGAAAGTGTCATACGTCGGATCGAAAGAAGCGTGAACGCGCCACTTTAACGCTCCTCCTCTAACCTGGACAACGTCAATCCACCGTTTTTGCCCCTCTGAAAGCGCGTTTCACCCCTCGAGGAAACGCGAGAGGAGCGTTGAAGTGGCCAGGCCCAGCGTTGACGAAACACGTTGCCCTGTTTGATCTCTGCTCGAGGATCTGGATAGAAGAGCGCCTCGTCAACGCCTGTTTCGATAGCAACTAATGCTCTTTAACGTGTTCAGCGCGAGGCCTGAACAGCTGTCGCGTAAATCACGGACCCAAAACGTAAGAAGCCAAAAGACAAAATTACAATTATTTTTTCGAGCTGCTTCCTCTGTATTCTTCGTACAGATAAACCCATAAATCTGTATACCACACCGTAAGTCCCAAAACTATCATGTGCACACCCGCATGGGTGGTAAATTAGAGAGTCGCGACAGGAATCGGACCGAGTCACGTCATTTAACGACGTAGATCGCTAATTGGTAACAGACTACAGAGACCTGCTCCAAGAGTTCGAAAGGACTACTTCCGGTCGGCGGGCCCTCTGTCCTGGAAACGAGTCAAATTAGTTTCGAACGGTAACCCAGTCCATCCCGCGCGGCGAGAGGAGGAAAAGGGGCGAGAAAAGAGGGGTGAGAGGCGAGGTAGAGGGGAAAAAGACGGGGAGCCTGTAAATTGGGACCGCTGCGCGATTTCTATGGGGGCCCCACGGACTTGTGGGCGGGGACCTGCCCCTGGCAACGGAGAAAAAAGGATCGCATGCGGGATCGGGGCTAACTAAGTCCGACGAGAGGGTGCAGGTGTTCGATCCTCTTCCAAAGACCCCCACCACCCCGTCCCCGCCCCGTATCTTTCACCAGATATTGCGTTTCTCGTGAAAGCGCTCGATGAATGCCGCAGACAATTTATATGGCGTGTCTACGCGTCTTAGACACCCCATTGATCGCTGAGTTATTGATTGTCTTCTAGAAAAGGGGTTGCCAATCGATCACTAGTAAAAGGGGTGGGTTTTGGGTATACGATGTACTTGATTCGACCTGCTACTTGATTCGAAGCGCAGACAAAGCAAAGTTTTCTCTATGCGGAAGTGTTCGATTGTAAAAAAGAGGAGTTTCATTGAAAAATAAACTAGCCATAAAAAATATGGTTATTCTTATTCATGTACATATAACACAAATTTTCCTTTCATTCAATGGTTTTTGAATGGAACTGTATGTTCGCGTATCGCGCACAAATTTACATGTCGCCACTGTGCAAACACGCTTAAGGATCAGACGCGAGCCATTCTAAGCCGTCTTAAGTATGCCCCACGTGAAAATCTCCGTGGTGCATTATGGGACTGGTTGATCCCCAGCTTTTGCACGTTTTGCCGAATATCCAAGCAAGTCTGGCCCTGGTAAAAAAAAAGGTCAGCCATGCGTGGGACGCTTTTTAACCCCCTTGCAGACACGATCTCTTGCTTCGGATCTGTTCCTAGGTCAGATCGCAGATCAAAGGCCGATTACACCGTTCTGAAACGGGCCTGAGCCGGCCGACAGAATGGCTATTTGGAAAACACGCGTTCCACCCCCGCCGTCCCCGCCCATGGCAATCTTCACGCGCCACCGGAGAAATTTAACGACGCGATTTCTAAGGACTACCTACGAAGATCCTGCGAAAGGTGTGGACTTCGACGCATGACTGAGCACGTGACGTGACATGGCGTCGGAGAAAAAAAAGTAACATCAACAAATTCGCACAATAGCCGCGATAAGGGGGAAAAAGACAGAGATAGGTTGTAATTATTAAACTGCATCTCCTTGCACCCCTAAAGTACGTCCATCGACTAGTAATTTTCACAACAGGTTATGATAAAATAGATATTAAAATCCATAATGTACTTCTTGTATTTCAATAAATAAAGAGCAACGAAAACAATTAAACTGTATCTTTATACTATCCTTTATCAAACCCACCCTCCCAATTTTCAATATCCACGAACATTGCAATAAAATGAAATTAAAATTCCAAGAAATGAAAATTGTAACGCATCCAATTATAGAATCGATTAAATTTCACTTTCGTACTCTATCGTGGTGTAATTATCCTTCAAAAGGATCCCTGTCAACAACGATTACCGCGCAACAATCCCAAAGACCCTCGAAGTGGTAGGTAATCGGTGGATGAAATTGTCCCATCCCTCGGGATCCGTACGACACGCACAACATAGATATAAATTCGGTAGAGTGTCTGCTGTGACGATGTAACAAGGAACGATTGGGACTCCAGCAGCACCCAAATTCGCCCCGGTACTCCTCGAATGTACGAGAGATCGAATAAGAAAATTAAGCAGATTTGGTTCTAGATCGAAATAATTCTCTACGGCGCGTAGACACGGTTTGGCTGTCGAATTTTCGCCGCTATTTTCCGCGGTGCCATAGACACCATAGCCACCAGGCCAGCTGCACGCTCTGTCGCCCGATTCTCCACGGTCTCGCGGTTCGAGGATTCACACTACCAGCCAAAAGTTAGAACGCTTCTCTGCGTTGCAATCATTTTAAATCTCTGGTTAACTCTAGTCACAAAGAGTTTCCTTTCTTCTCAATATTAACACAATCGAAGCCTATCTTTTGGAAGCAAACAAATGTTTCACAAAAATCAGAAAATTTTTACACTGCAATTTCGGTTTACAAAAGTATAAAAACTAAAGCTAAAAGTGGATAAGGAAAAAAATACGCCTGAAGAACGATTACAGAGTCAGGAAAGATACAGCAGCGGAGAAAAATTTAAGATCAAAGGATTAAAGAAAATTAATTAATTAATTAAAAAGAAATAGCTGAAAAAATAAAATTTGTATTCTATGCTAATCAATAGATAGTGTTCTACCATAATACATAGAGAATATTTGTCCTGTCGTCTTAAACTTTTGTCCGCTACTATACTTAGATCGCAGCAATGTTTGCAATCACAATATTTTTAAATAATCAGTAAATGCATAAATTCCAGAGTTAGGTCCCAAACTTTTGGCTGGCAGTGTACCTGCGTGAAGATTCCGCTGTCGAAGCAGCCAAGGTGTTCGAGCTGGCGAACGAACGAATGAAACGGGATTGGAAAAAATCCGCGACGCGACGTCGAAAGGACGGAACGCGTCACGCCGATTTCCGCGGGGCCCAGCCATCAGCCACGGGCCTGAAAGGCAGTCCCTGGTAGCGCGACTCTCCACCAATGGGACCACCCGTTCCGCCGCGTTAGGCCCGTCGTTTCCTTGGCCGTTTCTCCCTTTGAAATCGGCCGATACGCCGATTTCGAGCCTCGTTCCCTTTTTCCCCGTCCGTATTATACGTAAGGCCCCGGCGTTTCCTTTATTCCGCCGCCTCCAGTCTTCTTTCTACCTTTCTCGACTATCTCTTCGTTTCTTACAGTGTCATTTAGACGAGGCGGCGCACCACTTTTGCCGCTGCCTGACCTCCCTTTCGAGATCAACGCCGCCCTAATATCCCGTGACGACAGATCACTCTCGCTGCTTTCCTCATTGTTGGGCCCTACTAGCTTCTTCTGTGGCCGTTAAACGTTATTTATCGCGACGCCCCTGTTCTGGGCTACCGTCAGACGTTCTTAGTGAAACAGAATGCCGAATAATTAATTAACTTCGTGTAACTTCGCTTTACACGCGCGCATAGTTGTTGTATCGAACTGAGAAATGGAATGAAATGCGAACAGGGGACCTATTTTGCATTTGTTTGATTGGGTTACAGAGACGCGTGGTTGATTTTTGCTAGAGTCAATTTTTGAAGTTGGAAACACGCAGAAGGTAATATTGGAAGTAAAATCTGCAAGCTCTGTGTGTATTTGATGAAGTAAAAATTTGGATGAAGCGATTGGAGGGAGATGCTCGATCCTTCGCTTCCGTTTCACGGGCCTTTTCCTGCTATCCGACGAACACACGCTTCTAAATAATTTTGCACAATAGTTTCAACGCCATCGAAGCTTGCGTAATTCTGTTTCCGCTGTTTACCCCCTAGAAAATTCTTGTTCCCCTCCGAAGTAAAGGAAATGAGGGTATTTCCGCTTGAGGAAAAACTCGCAGGTACATAACACACTGTTCTACTTCGAGAACGAGCTATCTCCAGGGAAATCGGTTTTCGAATAATCGTGCATTATGAAACGTTAATGGACGACGAATACGGTTCGCTGTACTCGTTGAAAAGAACCAGATCCGGAAAAGGGAATCATTATTGGAACACTTGTGGCGGAAACAGCTCATTGAGTCATACGAAACAGAGTAATGGATCGTTATTCACCCGAATTTCTAAACAAAAAATTACCAAACCCACCCATCACACAGCATCTTCGAAATGGCTCATGACACTAATCGAATACCTCATTATATTCTTCATTTAACCATAAAATACAGTGATCGATGAAAAAACTTGTTTATCAGAAAAATTATTAAAACAATGAGTTTATAGTGATATCTATTATACAATATGACTGATCGTTTGATCTATTTCGTAATTTCCTGTAACTACAGTCAAAGCAACCATAAGTTTCACCCCCACGGAAGCTCAACAAGCAAGGAAATACTATATACGAACACACTGCAACGAAAAAAAAGAAATATTTTGAGGACTGGTCTCGTAGAAGACACAAGACTGCAGCCCTACGTCTATCTCTCGCGAGGATCTACGAAGGGCCCGATACTTCCCTTGCTGTACTCTATCGCGTTCCTCTCCCTTTCTCCCCCCGTCTGCTCCCCTCTGGCCGGCTTTCTGAGTCACCCTTGCACGTGTTCGATTTCAGCCCCTTTGAACGCTCCTTATCCCGCTGGCCAGAACCTCGAAGAGATCCTCGTTGGAGCCGAACAAGGTCTTTTCTCGGCAGACCGCTCCGCCCACAAGGCCCTATCCGCTCGAGAAAAGGACCAAAGGGGCCTAGAAAGACCCGTCAAACAGTTTCTTCTGGCGCTTGCACATTGTGCAGTTAAAACGGAGAAGAAAAAGCTGGCGGAAACTGCGTTCCTCTTGCGAAAAGTCATTGTAGCTTGATGGGCCTATCTGCGGGCCCGTTGTGAATGCGTCGCGACGGCTGGCCGTTTCTGGACGATCGCGAAGGAGGCCAGGGTGGGTGTGGGCGAAGCCATTTCAACGGAGAAATGGAATCGGGGGAGGTATCGGGCGTTCTGTGGGCCCGACACTCGAATAGGGATTCTCGCAGGCTAAATGACGCATTGAAGAATCGATTGAGTTCGGAAGAAACGGGGGAAACAAGGTGTGATGCATGGAAAAAATAGAGATTGTGTTTTCCGGACCCAGATACATAGTGGGTCCCTTTTCTGGCAGTTGTGTAAATGACATTGATCTTTCTTTAGATAGAGACTATTCCGATTAAAATAGGCTATTTGATAATTTAAGTACGAATTTGGAGTCACTACTAAATTAGATGTCCAAGACTCTATTCTCTGACTTCGTTTGAATTTAATTTCAAAATTTGGTTGACCATTTTTTTTTTGTTAGAGAAATAGTTGTACGAAATTTCTATGAGTAATGTCTTCGATCTGTAAAATTCCAAGCGTCAAAATGAATCGGCTGTCCACTGCTCCGTGAAAGCTCGAAAACCTCCCTCCCAGAAACGCGACCTTCGATCCCCAGTACTGAACGGCTAAAAAAAAAAATGGTAACAGCCGGCCAGCGGATCGTATTTCACCCCGAGAGCGCGCGATCCACCCTCGACGGGTCACAAGAAGAGATCGAGCGTAGAAAAATGAAACGGTCCCCGGCTGAAGGAAGGGAAAAAAAAAGTGCGGGGGCCCAGCAAAAGGGTCCACCTCACGCGAGTTTCCTTCGTTTCCGCCACGAACGAAATCGAATAGACAGGATACCACGATGACACGGTCCACGTTAATCCAACGATAGAAATCTCTAAGCTGCCACCGGTCATCCAGCAACATGGCGGAAATGTATAATTTATAACGATAATCCTTTAAGAATGGGTCCGTGCCCCGGAGGCAGATTCACGGTTCTACGACCTTCAATGAGGCCCGATGTACCACCACCTCCGCGCTTTCTGAGTTTCCCTTTCAGAATCCCACCCTAACCTCGTCCTCGTCTTCTCCAACCTTCTTTTTTTTTTCTTCTTTTTTTTTCACTTCGGAATCCCGCCAATGAATCTCGGATCGATGGGTCCGCCGGGAGTTCAGGCCCCGTGTGTTTACATAGGTGCAGGACTCGCGAGAGACTGTTTATTTAGGAGCATAATGGAGAACCGGTAAATGGAAACGGATCTCCGAGTTCACGACAGATTCTTTCACTCTCCGTGAATCGTTCCTTTCTGCACGCTTCATGCTAACGATCCTAAACACGGTGGTTCCGGGGTGGCCGAGAAGGGAAGGGGAGCCCTTCGAAGACCTCGTTTGCCGAGACTCTCGATTCGGTGTACCGAGCCGTGTTTGATATTAGGATTTTTACTATTTCGTTAAGAAGGAGTGAAGGAGTTCCTGTTGACTTCCAAGTTCATCGTGCCTCGATCGCTTTCGCAGCCAGGAAAGTGGAATTTGAACGGAACAGACTCGGTCGATTTGAGCACCGTCTGATATTGCATTGTATCTATGTTGACTTCCAGGTTTAGTAATTCGATTATGCGATCGGTAAATGCGGTGCTCGAACACAATATCGGTATTTTGAAACCGAGGAACAATTCTGTTGTATGCCTAGCTATCATACTCGCATCCTCTTTTCAAATATTTTACTAATAATTTATCCATGTCCTTTGATCCCTAAGTGAATCACTTGAACTCCAAATTCTCCTCACCTTATCTCATCCCTACAACTCCATCTTTACCGATCCTTAAAAGAAATAGAACGAAACCCAAAAAGCAAACTTGTCCTAGAACAACTGTATCGTATAGTTGTATTAAATCTGATTAACCTCGTCGTACAAAACTTTTCTCTTAAAAATCCCTCGTGTGTTGCACTCATTCTCGTTACCGGGAATACAAGAATTTGTTAGACAAAGATTAATAAACCTATAAATATAGGATCGAATTCTACCAAAACCTAAACACACAACAGATCTCTTTACGAAACCCGATTCAAAGAAAAGCACATGGTAAATTATCTGGTGCAAAATGTGAGAAAAGCATCGACCGATCATTGCACATAGCAAAACGTTATCCTGAAACCTTCAGTTAAATCCTAACAAACACTATTCACGCCGTTGCATTGAAAATTCGCCATTCAGCGGTACGTGTCGCCGCATCGAGCGAGCGAGTTAGATCTCGTCCCTAGAAAACCTTTTTCCACGGGATTCCTACATCCACCGACGTTCAGATTTCCCTTTGAATCGACGCGGCAGGTCCCTCGCATCCGGCAGGATTCTTTTCCTCGAGACGACACCCGTACACGGTGATCTATGCTCTGTCTACGAAAAGTCGCATTTCGAAGCGTCGGATTTTAGATTCGCTCAACGCTGTCTCGTCTCGAATTTAGACCGTAGGCGCTAAGCTACGGCGCAGATCGATTGGAAATGCTGTCTTTGGACAGACACAGCTTCAACTGTGACGTGATCCACCGCGAAAAATGGTCCCTTTCGAATTGGCCAAGGGAAACGTGACGGAATCACCGGGAAACTTCTTAAGCAGAAGATACAGGTACAATAGCGGTTAAAAGTTTAAGACCGAAGAGTGAACGAAATTAAACTAATTTATGAGGAATAGCGTGATAAACAAAATTTGCATTGATGCAAGATTAATTGATAAATTCTGCACCGAATTTTTTATAAATACTTCTTTTCTTTATCGATCCACAGATATCTACTTTTCATTCTCGACAAACTATATTTTTGAAATCTTAAATTTTGAGAGAGCATATCGAATATGTTTTTAAAGCGTAAATTTTAATTTCATTATTAAGCTATAAAAGACACCAAATCATCGACGCTTTAATGTGATAAATTTTACGGTTTAAGATTCTTTTTTAACCATCACGGTATCCCTGATTTGTGATGCATGGTGCATGGTGCGTGGAAAAAAACGAGATCCTCGATGCAGGTTCGAACCTGCACCAGGAAGATCACTTCAGCTGCCTCTTTTCAAGGCCACGACTTCACGCAATTCAGTACCAAAAGTAGCTTTCTAAAGCACACAATAGTCAAACGTGTCCAAACTTGCTCGAGTTTTACAGAAGTCTCTTCTTTTCTCGCTGTCCCATTTTTCCCATTTTTTGAAAACGTCCATTTGTCCAGAGAATTTATTTCTCCCTTTCAAACTCCTCTTAATTTTGATGATTTATATTTAATAATTTAAATAGCTATTCCATCCTGATGATCTCTTCCTTTTTTTATGCAAATTCGCGAGCTTTTTCTTCCGCAAATTTATATTTTTCTTTCCAGAAGGTATTTTCACCATAGAACTGCGAATTTTCTCCATAGAACTAATTCAATCGTAAAACGACTCAGACCCTTCGCATAAATAATACAGACACTAAAAAATATTTAACATCCTTCCTATAAACTAATTAATTATCCAAGCGATTTTTACCAATGGTCCTCTTGTCACCAATTGAGCAAAAACTATTTTTGCTACTTGCGTAACAAATTTTATTACTCTACATAACTTCGACGCACACAACAACCGCGAAACTTAACCATCCCCGACTAACAAGCCTAATTAAAACGAAATACGAAATTTCGGCAATAATCTCATAATGGCCCATTCTCCGTCATAAATCGCGCAAACGCATCGAAATCTTCGCGAACGCCAACGATTCTCGCCCCAAACGTTTCTGCACCTGGTACCTAAAGGGTTAAACGCGAACCAGCGAAGTGGGTTAGTGGGCGAGCCCACGGAAGCTGAGCATTCATTTTTATGCGTAACCCGGAGCCGAGCAAGTCCGAACACGTTTCTCCGCAAGCAGGAGCCGTTAAAAAGCGAATTGTATGCCGGTCGCAGGTCCGTGGCTGAGCCAAGGAGAAAAAGCAGGTCGATTCGAGACGGAGCCTTTTTCCATTTACACGATCTTCCGCATTCAGAGGGGAGAAGGGAAGCAAAGGTGGAACATGTTCGAACCTGCACCGAGCTCGTTCATCTCAATCTTGCGTCACCTTTCGTGTATCGATGAATCTGATAAGAGAGGACACACCGTGATCCTTGTGTCCTTCAATAACAAACGATTGCAGACATTTTATTTCTCCGTTAAAGAAATTAATGAAGTTGAACCAGTGCAGCCCTTGCATTGGTAATTTAAAGTAATGATTACATAGCAAATAAAAATAATTATTAAAGGCGAAGGTCCGTTTCACCCTAATAAATATTATAATGTGATAGATGCATATAATATTTTGCATGTTATGAAATCAATCGAACTAACAATTTTTCGAATTTTCATACTACTATTTTATCTGTTATTTATTTCTTTTTGCAATTACTATTATTGTATGAACTATGGATAAATGTAAGAAATTAAAACAATGTTTCCTTTTTCTGAATTTAATTCAACTTATACTACTTATCACGTTCTAGTCTTTCAAATTATAGAACACCCACCTAATTTCCCCAAACTAAACGCAATATTACGTCCCCCGTCCCGTTAACAGGATTATTGCCCATCGATCCACAATCCCCTAACCCAAATTTCTAACCCTTCTACCTGTCTCGCCCGAAAGGGTTAGCGGAAACCGACCAACAATGGAGAGAAAGGGTTTCGCCGGAGAAAGGGTTCACCTGTGAAAGGGTTACGGTTCACTAACAAAACAGCTCGCTCTGAGCCCGCCGTTTCCCGACAAGTGCAGCAGCGACAGTCGATTAAAAAATATTCTAATCGATAAGCGAACGCATAACCGAGCTGGTCGCCTAATCGCAGCTGGTCGTTTCCAGAAAAACGGGGGTGGAAAGGCTGCGAAGCTGCAAGAGCAGCTGCGAAAATTGTATTTTTCGTCACGTGGTCGCGCTTCAGCGTGTCCTTGGTGGGACACAGGAAAGAGAAACCGAAGGAGAGCAACCCTTGAAGCTGAAAAATCTCCTTTCACCCACACGCTCGATTCGTCTTACCCCGATCGAACGTTACGTCCCATAGAGCAGCGGCTCTCAAACCTTTTTATCCGAGGAGCCCAATAATTTAACTCATTTGCATCATAACTCTAATTAAGATGCCTTTTTCAGGCATCAGCATTGTTCAATCGACGACTGACCCATATCACCATGCAGTACATAACTTCCGAATTGCTCATGAAGTTTTTATTTAATATAGTACTTTTTAAAAATGATCAAAACATCGCGAACATCGCATTTTACAGGATAATGTGTGATCTATGGCAGATGAAAAATATTCAGCGACTTGTAATGAAAGAAAGTCACAGCTAGCGAATTATTTTATGCTCGATGTTAAACAACAATCGCGGTTCGCAGAATATTCCGTGTTTGGATGAAAATGGGTTAATTAGAGATACTAATACCACGAAGTTCCAACACAACGTTCCTCTTTGTCGATTAAGGTTAAGCTCTGTCTATATTCGCAGCAGCTTATCTCGATCCTTCTCACGTTGGCTCGCGAAGTTCCTGCGGCTACGAAACGGAGCCCTAGGGTAGCGCGGAGCATGGTTTGAGAAACGATGCCGTAGAGAAGTCTCCCCGTGCACCGGTGAAGATGCACGTGTGCCCTTTGTGCGATGGCAGGTTTGACCCTTTTTACCTGGGGAGAGACCACGGAAGGGAAACACGAACAAACAGCCCCGCGTTCACCCCGTACGGCGTGGCCCCATTCAGCGACGTAAGATATGCATCTACGGGCCTGAATAGCCCGGAAAATAACGAAATTCTGCCGGAGATTTTCGTGATTTTGAATAATATTGCATCCCCCCTTCGCACGGTGCCGGTGGGGCCCTTTCAAAGGGATTCGAAAGGGTCCAGCCGTTATATTATTGTGCTCGTGGAAATTCCCTGGACAAAGGATTCTCTATGTCGGACAGCCTGGTTGAGGCTGAAGGAGGATTGTGACTGCGCGGCACTGACGAGAAGGGAAAGCACGATTACGAAGGCGGGGAGAAGGGTGTGCGATATTCCTGTTCGATCTTTATGGTTCGATCCTCTCGATTTTTATGGCTTTGTTATTAACCCGTTGACTGCTATGGGCGCACACATGCGTCAGACGAAAGTTACTATATGTGTTTGTCAATTTTTCCTCGCTCCTATATAGAGCAACACAAATGCTAATAAAACGCTGTCTACACGGAGCACTTCGATCGGAAGTATCAGCAGTCAAAGGGTTAAAATTTGTTTGCACGGTGCAAGTTTACATTTACTTTTACGTTTCGTGGCGATTACGCGATTTTAAATTACGCATAGAATTCAGTGTCACTCACCCAGTTAGTGCACACGCTTCAGGCAACACGGATGTTCTCGTTGCTTATCGTTCACCTGCAACAAAGTTGAAAAATACATTTTATTGATAGAGAGATTTTGTAAAAAAAAAAGTACGTAACACCGGGAAAACAAATGTTTATTTATTCTTTATAAAAGTGTTTCCTAATAAATCTATAAAACTTCTGTGGAAAATTAAGCATTCGTTATTTTGAGCGTCAGGGTAGAAGTTCTAGCGTTGAACGAAAACGCTAAGCGCCTGTAGCGATCGAACGAATCAATGGCGGGGGATGTCCAGGCGTTGAAGTCTCCATCCGTCTAATCGGGTCCCCGAGGAAAGTAATTCGGCCCGATTGCACACGGTGCCGCCCTAATGACCGAAATTCTAGCGAACCGGGACCGGCACCCTTAAAAAAATATTTAATAAGCAGGAAAAAAGCGTAATAGGGTCGAGCTACTATAAATTCACCCCTTTACAGTGGTCGGAGAGGGAGAGATAAAATTCCAATTACGAAGATCTCTATCTGCGGCCGACCGTATAGCCTACCTGCCGAAAACGATTACCAGCAGCATAGAAGCGAGAAACAAAAAAGAAATACGGTAGTCCGTATTACGGGTTATTTTTCGCCCCGGGGCCGAAACGGGGGACCATTTTTTGTCCACCCTTTCCGTTCATTAGTTTTCGTCCTCCGTACCTTCCTACGCCCTTTTCTAATACAACGTTACCATAAATTTTACATTTCTTCTTCTCTTATTATTTTTTTCTTTCGTTTTTTGTTTTAATAATTTCAATAATTCAATTCATTATTTCTTCAAAATAATTTTTTGGAAGGCTATAGAAAATGAATTCTTAACAAAATTTTAAATTTTAAATTTCGTTTAATTTGCTGAAGCGTTGCTCAGAGAAATCTTCATACGATTATTTCAGTAGGTGATCACAAAATATATAAATGGTAAAAAAAATGTCAATTTCAAATACGTGAACGTGACTTGTTATGAGAACCTGAAAAATACTTAAGTATTTGCCCGGAAAGTAATTATGGAAGTAGCAGATACAAAATAGATTCTTTTTTTCCAATACAATACGATTCAACCACGGTTTTTATTACGCTGTAAGCCCACTACCAGATGGCAATCAAAAGTAGTTCATTAGTAACAGGTAATTATATGACTTTCACGATTCGAACTCTTCGTCCCTTGGCAAAAAAAAAAGAACCAAGTTCCAACCACGTTGCAGTAGTACAGAAGTACAAAGTCATCCAAATTTAATGAACCTATTAAGATTCCACCCGATCTTTCCTTCGAGATCGTTACTTGGTCGATCATCATCATTATCGTTAGAATGATCTGACTGATAAGGGCGCTCTTGTTGCCTAAAGGCAAAGTGTTTTCAGCCACATCTCCATGTTAAATTTTAAGAGCTCAAACAAAAGTATACCATAAAATATAGATAGGTATACACATTGAACAGCAATCCGTTTTCGATGTTCTCAAACATCGTTAGCTTTAAATGAAACAACAAAATTTGAGCTACCACGTACTCCACAAGTGCTTCGGTTCTTCTTTCTCTACCGTTACAAAAGGTAATCGTATCCTTCCTCTGTTCACAATAGGTACGAGAGATTTGATCGGTGTGGGTTTAAAGGGTGGCGGTGGCCTTGGCCAATTTTTTCTCTGGTGCCCCCTTTCGTCGTCACCTTTATTCCCCTCAAAATTTTGCCACCCACACTATTACAACACACAACGCGCCATAATATTTACGCGAGGTCGGAACCAGTAAACAGTAGCTTTCAAAAATTCCTAACAACAGCTAATAACCCCGATACAATACAACACCACAGCGATATCAACACAAAAATCGTTATGAACATCACGGTAACGCGAAACGTTCGTAAAACGATATCCACGATAGAAATAAAAGCCCAAGGAAACCGAAAATCTCCAGGAAGACATTATCTCGGAGGATCGATACCCCCCCATGCCCCGATCAACCCTTCCAGCGAATTCAGCATGACAATTTCGATGAAGAAACGATTTGAAAGCGAGGTCGAATAAAAGGTAGAGGAGGGGAACGAACGGTAGAACAGGGGGCCATTATTTTAATCCGAAACCGCGGGTCCAGCAGCGGGGCCAACGAGGCCCCTCTCTGCCCGTTCCTTACGCCGTAAAACAAACACGTAAACAGGGCTGAGCGTCATGTAAGCAGGTAACCAAATCCGTGGAGGGAAACCTGGTATCTCGATCATGAAATCAGTACGATTACACGGTCGAGAGCCGGGGAGAGGGACAACGGCCCGTGGGGACCGTAAGGGCGGAACGGGGGCAGGAGGGGCAGAGGGGAGGGCGAGAGCGAGAGCGAAGGGAGAAGCGAGGAGGATGGGACTCACGGGTGCACCTGCCGGTGACGTCAGAAGGGACTTCTTGTTTGGAGTTGCACAGCCCCGGGGGTCACTACTACTGTTTCAGCCACGATATGCCGTGGAATCAGCTTCTTCTTCTTCTTCTTCTTCTTCTTCTTCTCCTTTTTCTTCTTCTTTCTCTTCTTCTTCTTATTCTACCCCCTTCGTTCTTCTTTCTTTTCTCCCTTTACACGGAGCACCGGCTACACGGAGGACCGCGAGAACACCACTCATCTCCCCTTTGCTCGGCCATTATTTATATGCTAATGAAAAATCCGTGAAAAGGCGCGATATCGGCCTCCCTGTGCCCCGGGACGGATATCGAGATGAGAGGCCGGGGCCCGTTCCAGCTCTGATTCGACCGGTTGCTTCCCGGTGATGTAACCCACCCCGGAGGACTGACGTGATAAGGACCCGGCAGAAACGTGGAAGGGAGCTAACGATCGCATGGAAATCGCTATTTCTGGTTCTGGTGACCGGGAGGAGCTCAATTGGAAGTTCTTGTATTTTAATATCTACCTTTTCAGCGACGTCGAGCGCTGCATTTTTTTTGTTTGTCGATTTAGTAGAAATTGCGAGTTTTCTTAACGACTTATCCGAAGTATGCTAAATTATCATTAGAACTACGTATTGGTAGTTTTAGACGAAGCATTTTTTAAATGATTTTTTAATCGTGCACAACTGCTATTAACAGCGAGCTACTGCCGAGACTGTTCGTTGGATAAAAGTCCAAAGTGACAGAGCAATCAGAGAAACGAGCCGAGAGAGTAAAATGCGAACTATATAACGGGTGTCTTATTTAAAACAAACCATGTAACGTCCACGAGAAATTGAGAATTTCAGAAGGTATCATCCAGCCAGGAATATCAACGATAATTTCCATGCAAATGCACGTCTTTTATAATCAGGGCTAAAGAAGTTTAACTAGAGCTTTGCTTGCACATTCTTGCATACATCTATACGCATATTTGCATACTTTATATACTCTGTATAGTTTCGCATACTTACTCCCCATAAACGCATAAAAATTCGCGGTCTAAATCACCTGGATGTGATATCCTGTATAAATTCATGCTTTGGGCCTGAGGTAGGGGCCCTGACACAGGGCGACGATGCATAACCGAGACATTTCAGGCTTATTATTGAAAATGTCCGCGAAAATGTCCGTGGCAAGATACAATCGGAATTCGGCGGATGGAGTTTTAATCAAGATCGTGTCACCTCGCTCGTCTAATGCCACCAGCAACGCGCAGAGGCCCATTGGGCCAGCAGCGAGCCAGCCGGTTTATCTGATGAACGTTCGTCCTACCATGGACATTTACATAATCTAATATCTTCCGACCGGACCGTAAAACGGAACTATATTCGTCTCGAGCTGTCGCTTCCCCTTTTGAAAAAAATGATCCCTGACACCTCGTTCCGTGGAACGAGACACCAAGAAACAGATGGTCAGAAAAAGTGACGATTAAGAGAAACGAATCGTTGGGGGCTAGTTCTTTTTCTCTGTTCCGAGGAATTCCTGATTAACATTTACTGGAATATTAATATTCATTCACATTAATAATATTTATTAATTTATATTTACACGAGAAACTTTTTGCCACGAATTAGCACTATTTTCTAAACAGAATTGTTTCTAATGTTGGATCAAGTGAAAAAGTTTCGTCGGTTTCCGTATTTAAAGCGAAGATAGCTTTGTCTTCGAGAATTAATTCGAACACGCAACAATTTACGATCAAGTTACGAAAGTAATACAAAATTTGTAATCGACGCAGGAAACTAGTTGCCTCCCTGAAATACTAACAAAACTCTATTACTATTATTAACCATTAAAACTTGTACTAATGTTAAACAGTTCGGTGAAACGCAACGAACTATTGAATATTCAATCTAAGATAAAAATAATTGCCCCCGCTCTGTCTCTGTCAACCCACGTTGTCGTTAATCCTTAAAATTCAGTTTATCGAAACCAGTTCGAACGTTCTTTCCACGCACACACGCGTGACGGTGTAGGTATGAGCAATTAAGTCGGTGATTCTAAATCAGAGTGAAAGGGGCGGCCTCGAATTGATTAGGACTCGGCGACCGTATTAGGAACCGGTTATAAGCCTCATCCGGAGGAATAACGAGGACGAGGATTCCGATTTTTTCAAGGACCACGACGAAACACGACGTGGACAGACGGATGTCGGGTTGACATCGGCCATTTTACCGGTGTCCGCTTCTAAAACGAAACGTTCGGCCGCGTATCGCGTCGACCACGGCGACCGGTTTCTGGTCGCACGGGAAGCAAGAAACGCGGAAAATTGCCCGTTTCCTCAATTCTCGTAAACACAGGAGAATTCGAAAATTAAGGGAAATGTGCTGCGACCATTAGATCGGGTAATTTGAAAGCGTTATACAAGATCTCGCCGAGATAAAGCAAAGCAGGCATGATCCTCCATGCTTATCCCTTTGCATTCTGAATTATTTTTCAATTAGCATGCCAATAACTCCCTAGTGTTTCAGGTGTTTTATTTGAAATTTAGTTCAAAGAACAATTTCTTGAGTGGTATTTATTTTTTTTATTAATTATATTAAACATAGCTCTCAAGTTTTGTTGTAACTTAAAATTGTTTAATTTCGTTGACTTTTTGGGCTTAAAGTTTTGTCCGCTATGTATTTAAAATGGCACATTAAAAATGTCGAGTGTCACACTAATTTTTTGATTCACCCAATGCGACGGAAAAGTGTTCAATTATTATCGCAACGAATGTGTCAGCCATTCCAAGAACGATACACGGCTGAGCGCAGACGTGAACAGTAAACGACAGAATAAATACCGCAAAATTTCGTTCCATGCGATTACCATGCCAAAACAGAGAATACCGAAATTTAAAAACTGAAAAACTGAAATAACGAAAGACTTACTCGTACGACAGCTGTAATTACTTTGTTCCCCGTCGAGGCTCAAGCGGATAGATCTCTGTGTGTACGAACTCACGGAGACTTTGTTCGGTCGAGCAAACGAGAAGGAAAAAAGAGTCGAGTGGACAGCGAGAGCATGGCGGAGAAAAGAAGCGGAGGAACGGCGGTGTCTTCATGAAAGTAAAATCATTTCCTGCCGTAACGTAGGTCCGTGCTGTGCACTACGCTCTCCATGCAGGTTCGACGAGCACGTTCGCTTCACCTGCCTCGGACTGCAGCCCCAAAGCGCAAAGTGAAAACAAATACCCCCGATGTACCTGTCCTCGAGAAGGGCAGACGGTACCCCACGAAGCGGTGCATCGTGGTGGCCCTACGGGATCTGCCACGACCTTCGGGAACCCTCGTTCAGACGTCGACAGGTTCCTACGGGAGGGTCGATCGGCACGGCACTGCACTTGCTAAGATTTGAAAACGCTAGCCTATCTAATTTCCTACACAAATTCTGAACGCTAAAATTAACTGCCTACCTACTGTAGCGGATTAAAAATTAAGACCAAAGGGTAAAAGAACAAAATTAATTAATTTAATAAGAAATAGCAGGATAAATAAAATTTGTATTCTATGCTAAGCGATAAATAGTGTTCTACCATGGTGACGATAAGAATAAGTATATCAACAATATTTGCATATCACAAAACTATGTTTTGCATTGTTCTATCCTTTGTCCACTACTGTATCAATGTTTAGTATCGCAGATTTTGTTTACTTAGAAAAAGTTATCGCTATGCTATATAACTACAGAAGTTGCACGAGGGGGGTGCTGAGACTCGTTATTATAAGGCAGATGGGTAATAAAGTTTAAATTTTTGAAGCACCCCCAAGTGCAATTGCACTTCCAAAGCACGCCAACAATTTTTTCTAAATAACTAAAATTTTAAATACCACGCGATGATATGATCGCTACAAATTTCAAAGTATATATATGAAATAATTATACGAATCAACAGGTCGTTCGAAAATTCCGTCCACCTGATTCGAAACCCTGGAACAGGTTGCCTCGAAAAAGTACACCCTTCGAAAAACTTGTTAATTCGACAGACGTACAGAGGGGAAACGGGGAAATAAGTAAAAACCGAAGGGAGGACAAAGAAACGTGGCAAAAAGCCTGGTTTTTATTCGAGGGGTGCACGAGTCCCTGCAGGGATGCGGACAGGGTACTCCTCGTGTAGGAAACGTGCGCTTGAGGCGCAGTTAATGACTCTGAGGGGTGCCATGGCTATCCGAACGCGTCTAGACACCCGACCCTAAATCTCTCCAGCGCACTGGGGTAATGGAGGAAGCCTGAGAACATTATTGCCGCGGGTTAATTACTATAACTTACAGGCCCCCGCAACAACTTGTTGATTTAACCCCGCTGATCCTCTCAAGCGAACAAGAAGATGATGTATCAATAGGTAGCAAGTTATGACTACCATCAGTGGTCGATAGTAAACTTTTTAATATTGAAATTATGGTAATCTCAACCCTTTGATTCTTTCAATGTCTCTCCTATTAATTACTTGAAATTTTCAACTTAATCGTCCTAATTTTTAGATTCACACCTAACAAGGTAGCAAAGAATATTTCATTACAGTGAAAATTTCATTTTCATGGTAATTGACTCACATAACGCGAGACATCCTTAAGCTACACGCATGTATCCATCAGAAGCTACAAAATGGTTTACATCAACACGAGAAATGGCGAGATATCGCCGAAAACGATGAAATAAAGCGAAGATAACAACTTGACACCGGTATACGTACACGATGTACACAGCATCGAGCTCGCGCATTAAGAACGGCAGCGAAGAAAGTCGAGAAAGGAGTCCCCCCGTTGTCTTTAATCACGACACGCGTCCTCAAAAAGAGAAACGAACTGTTTGTGCGCGTATCGATGTCTCGAAATGTACACCTCGAGCAGGAGTACTTCAAAAGCGTTTCATCCACCTCGTTATACCCATCCTGGGATCTCGTGCGAGATCAGACGCGACAAAAATACGTGTTCCATTAACAAGATTTAAGACGGCATTAAAAGTTCTCTGCGAACGAATAAACCTTCAGTGTTACGTTTTCCCTTTCGAAACTTCAAGAACTTCTTCATACTTCTCGAGCGGATTAAAACGCGACAGCGTCTCGGGATCGATTAAAATTCCGACAGAACGAGCCCCCGTTGATAAATAATCTTCCAAATCGCTCCGATCGATTCGAGCCCTGTCCAATTCGTACGAAACTCGCGCGTACTCGCGTCAGAAATCGGCGAAGACCTGTCGCAACAGGTTCCCTCCCCCGAAGCTGCCGAACATCCACCCTTTTGATCGCGCACCTAGGTAAAAGGACCGAAAGAACCCCTGGCGGCCTGTCCTCTCTCTTCCTCCCCCTTTCCCTAGGACCATCGGAGAGAAATCAGCGTCTACGAGCGAGGGGGTGATCGCGGGGGTGGGCGAGAAGAAGCCGCGCAGGTCGGGGTGGTAGGTTGGATTAGTGTCGGAGGGGTATCCAGAGGGGAGGGAGAAGAGCGGCAGATGGTCGGCGTGGACCCTGACGTGGGAAGCTCCGAATTCTCCAAGTTCCCACAGCCAGAGTGCACCTGCCCTCCCCACTCTGTCACCCCGTGCTGCTTGGCCGGGCCTATATAAGGTCCGGGGTTGCTCGTCTAAGGCATCATTCGCTCACTAGCGTTCCGTTCCAAAGCAGCTCGCACAGAAAAGCGCACGCACGATTTTCCCGCTTCCTTTTTACGTCACCGTTCGCCCACTCGAACCAGCTTCGAGCGCAACCATTCCTCGAGATTTCGTACAGTTCCGAGTTCAGCGACGAGCTTTGCCGCGCGTTCATCCTCGAGTATACACGCGCACACTCGCAGAGAGAAAGACAGACAGAGAGAGATAAGCACACGCACACGCACACGAACGCGCTCCTTTAAAACCGGTTCAGTGCCTATACAGCATCAGCGGAAGACATCAGCAAACATGGCCGCCGCCACCATGAGCCACGTGTTCGACTACGAGAACGAGTTGAACGACAACCTCTACAACCTGAAGATGTCGGGCAAAAGCACGAGCAGCAGCAAACGAGTGAGAAGCGTGCTGAAGCCGATCCTCAGGCTGCTGAAGAAGAAGACCAGCAGAGGCAAATTGTCGGGCAAAGGCCAGAAGGCTGTGCCCCAGGCGGAGATCTTCACGGAGGAAGTCGACAACCAGAACAACGCCAACGAGGCGCTGGAGAGGAGACTCCTCGCGGAACTCCAGAACGCAGAGGAAGGAGCAGCCATCACCGTCTGCCTGGACGGTCAGATGACAGTTGTACCGGTTGTACCTGGTCAGTGCTACGTGCCGGTTCATTTCGCGCACACCCACGCCGGGGACTTCTACTGGACGACCCTGAGCATGGCCGACAGTGACCTGTGCTACAAGGAGCGCGCCTTCTCGCAGCATCAGACACCCGAGATGCAAGTAGCGTGAACAACGAACGAAACTGCTGGCTAGAGGGATCCTGTGGACTTCATCTACCTCACGATTTGGCCAACTCCGAGGATCCCCGAAGACCTTGAAGCCTGTCCGATACTTCAGCAAGAAGGTTCGACGAGGAAACGTTCGAGTTTCCGGAAACCAAGAATATCGGAAGACGATGGTGAGAGGAGAAGAGAAAATATTTGGATAGAAGACACGAAGAGGGTTACCGGAAAGGCGGCTCTCCCTTTCTCCTATCAGACTGTTTTTTTTTTTTTTAAAGATAAGATTACATCGAAACTGTGATAAATAGATTGTAGCTAGTTTCTAACTGATCGCGTCTGGAAAAAGCGAGAATGAAATTGTGACGATTCGCGTACTTCTTGCTAGCATTTTGGTTCAAAGATCAGTTAGACAGACAGATATTCTATACTTTTGTAATACTTTTTTTATTATTATTATTGTTTAAATATTAGATATCGCGACGCTGTAGAAAGTTGGTCGCGATTGTGATACTTGTACCTACTAGGTTAATCGTTGTAACGTATAATGTTGTGATATTGGCTTTAACTTCGTCGTGTTGACGAAACTTCCTACTGTCTTCCAGTTCGTTAAGATTACAAATAAATTTACACGTAAGCTCAATCATCGGCTTCCTTCTTTTCACCCTTCCATATTAGTTCTTAAGCTTCTAGCGATAAGCTGGCACGATTACTTTAAGTTCGTTTCGGTCGCGACTGCGTTTGAAAATATTTCTTAATCAGCTCGAAGATCTCCGTGAAGAGATACTCGATGAAAAAGACTCTTCGGAGAAATTCGAGCGTTTCAATAGCGATTCACCTGCAATCTTTGAAAATCGTTAGCCCTTCGGAACCGAGAGCACTCTCGGGCAAAGGTTTCGCGCCTGAAAAGGGTCCATTCATACCTGAAAACTGGTTTGAGAAACCCTCGGAGGTCTTTTCAGCCCTTCTATTTATCCAGGAAAGATTCGAAAAAATCTCTTAAGAATTTCGGATTCGTCCAGGCGGAAAAAGATTTGACCGAGTAGACCATAGAATCGCGTAGAGAATTTGGACGAAACTTTCTCCATTGAAAGTATTGAAAACTCGAAATTCGAAAAGATTTTAGAAACCTTCATTGTAATTGAAAAAGCTTTTCGCTGTACGATGAAATTTAATAATACGGAAAGAAATGGTACGCTTTTGGTGTTCTTTTTAGACCGTCGAACGATCCTTTATTCTCCTGCACGCTTTCATTCATTTACCTCATTTTATACACTTAATAAATGTACACACCTGTGATTCTTCGCACAAAGCGAAACAGGTTTCTTGCGTAACGCCGAAGAAACTGATTGATTTATCTTATTTTCACGACACTTATCGTATCGAATGATAAATTTCTGAAACGTATCGGTGAAATTTTCGATTACAACTATTTCCAAGCCAATTAAAACGCTCCATCGCAAAAACTAACGTGTAATTATGGAAATTGCGCGACCGATCGAGATAAGGAATCGACGCTGATTTTGTATGAATAAAGTAATTAAGAAGTGAAAGGGGTAAAAGGTGGGATAAATGTACAAAATTAATTTCATACCGTCTATTAAACGAAAGTTCGTTTATTGAAAGCAAGCACATGTGTTGCCCATATGCGACAAGCACATGTCTGTTGGGGTAGTTGGGGGATGTCTGAATTCACATGATTTTCCGTGACCAGTTAGGGGTAAGGGACCCTCCAACTCGAAAAATAACAAAGGACCGCGGCGTGCCCGATGCTCGTGCATCAGATAGTGATACAATAATAGTAGGGGTGCATAATTCGGGGATGCTTCGCCGATAGGGTTAACCCGATTCGCTGTTTATTTAATGGCCAGCACACCACGAGTGACCGACAGGGGAGGTTTGGTTGAATACCCCTTCTCGAAGGGGATGAAAGCGCAAATGTTGTGCTAAAAATTACAGTCGCTTTGGTTGTCGGTAAATTTCAATCATTATAAAGACATTAGTAACTAAAGGAAATTTGTTAGTTTATTTTCAATTTTAAAATACTGATTCGGAATAATTAACAAAATAATAGTACAGAAGGAAATTTTTACCTGAATTAAATTTTCGTTAATTTTATTTTACACGTGATAATTATAATATTATTTTAATTGTAGTATTATTTGATATGTTAAGTACTTGTTGTGACACGAAGATAGATCAAAATTATGGAAAAGGTAAAAGAAATGTACGAGAGAAAATTAAAAGCATGGCCGACAGAGAGGACGGAACCCCAGTGTGTAGGCAACCCGACTTACTACCCTGTATTAGAACCAGCCTCAAATTCACATTTCGGTAGCTGCTTAAAATCGCTTAAACAAGTTATATTTATCCAATTCACAATTTTTACTTTGCTATAAAGATAGGTGAATTTATAAATTGGATAACTTTCGTATTTAATAATTATTTTCAGAGTTTAGAACTAAAAACAGAGACGATCATCGCTTAAGAAATCCTGTTGCAATCATTTCCTACGAGTTCTTTTTATCTCATTAAAATTGCATTAACCTTAAATTAATGCTATGAAAATATCAGATCGTAATATTCATTTAATTATTAATTTTATATTCACATTCAGGAGCCTCTCTCTTTCTCTCTTATTAGCTTCTGCCGACATAATTTACTTTCAAATTCCTCGAGGAAGATATTGCATGAGTTATTCGACGCTGATGGAATCGCCGAAAGAAACAAAATGTATCTCAAATTTAACAGGACAAGAGAGTGTTAAAAACTCAAGTCAATAATATGATTTGCATTAAGCTAAATGGAACACGCCACGCTTTGTCCTGCCCTATAACATTACAGGATATTTCGTCGATGGTAGAATTTATGCAGACAATTTTCCGAACAATTATATCGCAAACAAATAATAAAATATTGGCAAAAAGTATTTCTGATCACTATTTTGACAAGGAAATAATCCTTACTAAGTTTCTTTTTATTTTCATTAGCATTTGATCCTTTTATCGATACATAAGAATACCACTCGGAACTGGGTCAATAATGTTTATCACAAGGAAAGAACCCAATTCTTTCGGACCAAGTATTTTAAGACCCATCCAAAGGGAAAAAAGAAAGCAAAGAGCTTCGATTTTGTAGGTTGAGTTTCACTCATTAACACAGAGGGAAATGTATTATTCATGTGGAAACACTCTGCTTACCACCAAAACGACGAATTTATCATTTTTAGAGATCCCCCCGGAGCCTTTCACGTCGTTGCACAAAGGCAACGCCGCGGGCTCGCAAATTCCTCCGTCAATTTCCTTTAATAATTCCCATAAAAATTTACCGTCGCCTGGTCGCACGACCGATAATGAAACAGTCTATACGTGAGGTGCTGGAAGCGGATAAACCGGACAGCCACGCAAAATGTATCAATTATACGAACTTCTTTTCGTCGATCAACTTTAATCGACGGCGTCCCCATCATCGAAATTAATTCATTATGCTCGCCTCTGTACACCCGCGGGCTATGTCTCGTTGTTCCTTTTTTCCCCGCCGATACCGGATTCGCGACTCCCTTTTCCCCGTCCCTTCCAGGGCCAGCCGATCGAAAATCGTAGCTCTGTCGCAACGAGAACCGTCTCCCTCGAGTAATTGCGATGATTGCGGAGTCCGAGGCGCGAAATTAGCTGTTCGACGCGAATCCGTTGGTCGTACGGATGTTTCATGAAAAGATCGAACGGGTTACCTTGGCTCTCTCGATGTTATGTCGGTCGCCCGTGAAATTTTCGGGCTCGCGGCGACTGGTCGTTTCTTTATCCGCGTAATAGCTGTCAAAAATCGGTATTAGCGGCACAGGCGCGAGAAGGCGGTGAAATTGAAGAGCGAATGGAGAGCCAAGGTAAACGCGTTCAAAGTGATGCGGAGAACGAATTAATAAGGTAAGGAACTGAATCATGATGATCGGCCAAATTAGCTGGATAAAGTCGTTTAAATTCGAATAATCTGGGTAAGAATACTTAGAATGACGATTGGCAGAATATTTATGATAAATTCGAACTGTACGGTTAAAAATAATTCTCTTGCAATTTAAATGGATATTTGATAATGTGGAGACGAGAAAGAGAGAGAGAGAGAGTCGCAGAACGAAGCAATTTTCACCGTGATTAATATTTATGTTATATTTCTTCTTATTGTAGATAATTAATTTATATACTTATTATATTTTTAATAATTATTAGCTATTGTTTAAATAAATTGTATTTATTGTTATTACGCTTCTGCTCAAAGATAATCATACCGGTGAACTTTCAAATTAATTAATTTGAAGAACCAGTTTCCAAATTTTCAATTTCGCCTTAATCTTGGACACCAATTATTCCCCGCAACGTTTCGGTATAGTTAGGCGAACAAAGTGCCGCGCGAATTGATACCGTGTTCCGTTTTACAACCTCCCGTACTCGTTCCACCGTTCATACCCGCCGAGCCATAAGACATAACGATCCCTGCGACTTCTAAATGGCACGTTCGATTACCGTGGAACACGGAAACCGATCAACAACCGACTACCGTTTGACTGACGGAATACTCCCGATTGCTTTGGCACTTTCACCGCGATCTCTCAGCTATCGATGGCCACTTTGCACGTTATCCCCGTCGCCGTTCGAGCGCTCGTAAGCGATATTGTTGCCTCACGAGGTGGAAGCGAGGTATGAATTATAAAAATTGGACTTTCTTTTCCTCTGCGCGGACGCAGATGGTTTCCGTGTCGTATAGAAAACGCGGCTAAATGTCGGGTCCTTTAAAGAACCGATACAGAGAAAACGTTCGGGAGCACGGAGAGGTTGGAGAGCGTAGCGTAAATACGCTGCTCGAGTAAATGCCGAGTAATTCGGATCGAAGTGCTCGAAGCTGTTTCCTGTTGCATGAGAAACGGCGATAGGCGGGCTATAGAACGGTGCGTATGCAGAAAGCACTCGAAATAAAAAGGCAATTAGGCACGAAGTAAAACAGCATTGGATTATCGCAAGGTGAATACTTTGTACATCTCCGTATACGCATACTCGTCGACTCGATATCTACACCTGTTTCATAAATTCGTGAAACAGTCGCGTTCGTTGTGACGGTAATGCAGGTTTATAAGAATCGTCGAGGATCCGCGATCGACGAAAGCGACGGTCGTCGATGCGTTTTCAGATGTACGTTAAGGTAAGCAGCGAGGTGAACCGAGATAAAATAGATATCGCAAAAGGGAAGAGAGTTCATCCTTGATGCGGGAAAGTTTTCTAAACTACGAAACTTCTGATAAGATTAATCGGTGACATTTGAAATGAAAGTCGAAGGAAATTTATTTCCTTAACCAGTAATACAGGAATGATTAATGTACCTAGTTATTTGATCCGAGTTATTACCTCGTTTACCTCGTTCGCTGTTACGCGGACAATCTTCTTCTCTGGCGTTGGCTCATCCAACGTCTCGTTTCGTAATCGAACGAAGATCAGAGAAAAATTAGGCTTTTACATCCTTTCTAAATAAAAATTGAGTCTCGAATCGCGAATAAGAGAAAAACGAATCCCTTCGATTGCAGCGAAATTCCTACTTTTGCAGTCTATAGAAGGCATTTTTGATCCCTAATAATTTATTCAGCTAACGGATAATAACCCTTTACTAACAAAATAGAAAAATATAAGAAACATATAATCGTATAGAGGTGTTGTTAAACACCGTGTTTGAAGTGAGTGAGAGTGCAGAAAAGATTTGCAGATTAATAAATATCCTGTTAAAACAGTTGAAGTGTCCGTAAAAGATACTTGCGCTGTTTTTGTCTCAAGAAATTACGGTATCTTAAAGGTATATGGCAAGAGTCTAAATTAAACAAGCATAAGGTTTGGGGGACAGTTAACGATGCCATTGAGTACCTTATACGTAAGATCGTACATAAATCGGCGATCCCCGAGAGAAAAAAGATGAACTTAAAATTATAAACAAAAGCTTAATACGAAACGGACTCCTTTCATCCGGCAAAGCGTACTTTCTCAGGCAGCGTTTCTCCGGGCGATTTACGGCCGGAGGAAAAGCACGTGTCGGCGGAATCGGCGTGG
Organism: Tetrapedia diversipes; assembly: GCA_033822845.1. Taxonomy (NCBI): domain Eukaryota; kingdom Metazoa; phylum Arthropoda; class Insecta; order Hymenoptera; family Apidae; genus Tetrapedia; species Tetrapedia diversipes. The sequence goes on along the minus strand of JAOPTO010002393.1, from coordinate 581,364 downwards.
TTTCCACCTCGGCTCGTGGAACGGTAATCGGGGCCTGTGTGTCCCTGTCCGCGTCCGCTTTCGCGCGAGTCGACGCTCGTCGCGGCGCTCGTGCCAGAACGGTCGCGGTGCCCGCTCATTCCCACGGCCCCGAGAGAGCGCCGTATAAATACCAGCGTACACGTGCTAGCACGATGTAAGCGCCTGTGTACGCACGCCCGTCACGTGTGCCGTTGTATGCCCCCGTGTCAGGTACACACACCTAGCCAGGTATGCGCGAGCGCGCGACTGCGTCACTGCCTGCGTTTCCAACCGTTTCCTGCCTGCGTCCGTAACTGGTTCCCCGATGACGTTCGTCTATCGAGGGGCTATCACGATTGCTGAAAGGTCGACGGAGACCGGGGCACGCTGTTCGATTCACGACGGAAAACGCCCACCGCGATTTAGAGATTCGAGGAGTATCGAAGCTGAAGTATAGAGTTTGCCACGGAAAGTCTCCTCTGCGCGCTTATCATAATTTTTTTTTTTTTAATTTTTTATTTATTTATTTGATTGATATACACCCTTTATGAAGGAGTAATACAGCAACAATTTTGTGGAACCTTTGAAAATATACAGTAGGGACTTCCGTGTAGGCCATAGAAATTAAAAATTCCCGGCTATAACAAGTAGTACAACCAAATCAGAGATAGATAGATAAAGAGTTTAGCATAATATATTTGTGTCTATTTGGTCAGTTTCATCTACAATTCTACGCGTTTTATTAACAATCCAGCAAACAGAGAGAAGAAAGCGATCAAAGTTTCAAAGTCAATAGTTTCGAAACTCAAGAAAGTTCTTCGACGCGAGTAGCTAAGTAGAAGATTATTCGGACGTTAGTGTAACTAGGGCTCGGGCAACGCGAATCTCTGCTGCATTCGGACCTAACCTAAGACAAAGTTTCCGTGGGAATTGCGGTGCTCCGGAACTGTCGCGCTGCAAGTGTCAAGAAAGCGGCAAGAAATCAGCGAGCCGACGTGAATCGGTGGCGGCGAAGCGGCAAACGCGATCGAGGGAAGCCGGTACGGTCCGGCACGACTAGAACGAGCCTAGGCACGTGACGCGAGCACCGATTAGTCCCGGGCAATTCTGGGATAAAAGCGATAGCGGCCACGAGCGGCCTGCCTTTTTGCGTCTGTTCCAGCCTAGATTTATACGACGACTTTCTTGTCGCGCGGCCAAGCACGCCGGAATCCATTGGTCGGCTCTACGCCGACCGTTTTTCGTGCCTGACCCGCTAGTTTCGCGCGATTAACCGATTCGGATCGACCTGCCGGACACGCGGCTGCGTAATTGGTCGCTTGGACAGCCGGTGGCGTGTACTATGCGTCCGCGAAAAGTTGGCTAACAGGGAGGGATACTTCGAGGGTAATGGAACAGTTTCGTACACTTTTGTATACTTTTATATGTTTACTAGCTGTTGCCCACGGCTTTGATTTCAATTTTAACTATTTCCCATATAAACTCACATCTACTGTATAACCAAAAATCATCAATTTTGCAAGCCCTTAACTTTAATTTTAATCAGAAAGTTAAATGCTTACTAATTTTTATAGCGCTTGCTTCAAAATCGACAAATTTTCAAAACAACTTTTACTCCTTATTTTACCCCCCTTGGGGTGATTTTCGAAAAACGTTGAAACACGTATTTCTTTATTTCTAACCAAAAAACTAAATACCAGTTTTCATAGTGATTGCTTCAAAATCGGCGGATATTCAAACAACCTTTCAACCCCTATTTAATCCTCTTAGGGATGGAATAAGAAGTGTTTATAGTAGCGTTGGGAATGGTGGGCTTATAGAGACTAGAATCGATCAGACCCGCATTCCTTTTCCTAGCCAACTTTTCACGGACGCAAGTGCAACCGAGTGTTGATTAGCACGCCTTTGCGACTTGTGGGAAATTGCTACCCTTGTTAAAATTCTTAAGCTGCCGCGGCACGGCGTTGCGCCAGCGCTACGTCGGTGCGATCAGTGGTACGGTTAAGCTATTAGATTTACAAGGCGGAGGTCCATTTATCGGGACGGTGTGATCGACCGATTAGCAGACCGTTAGATAGCAGATTTTTATAGAATTTGAATTTTTATAAGCACAGTTATATTAATGAAGTTTAAACGCGTGTTACGCTTGAGATATTTTTTTTTTTAATTCAACTGAACATTCGACTATCTGAACGGTGTTGCTTGTAGGAAAATAAGAACGAGGAATAAATGTCTATACTAGAACATCGATCACTTAATATGGCGAAATTAATTAATTGTTCTTCAACCCTAACTTCAATTAACTCTTTGAGGCACAAGATTTCAGAGAATAAATAGACCCATGTTGCACAGGAATTTTGTTGTGTTTTAAATTAAACAAATCTATACTAACCTGTATCGACATGTTGAAACTTGCCAACACATATTTATAAACATATTTTTTTATGGTATTACCAACCGTTTTGCACAAATAAAAATGCTCCACCGTGCGTTACCGTGCATCAAAAAGGTGGGACATTTTTAATCCCGCCATGCTCCAAAGAGTTAATCGCGCCGACGATCAGAAATGTTGACGGATATCTTGGCAAGCGGTAAAAACAGAAGATCTCGCGAATCGATCGTAATTCCATCCTCCTTACGTAATTATCGATACGACAAATTAAGTTTCACCTCGACGAACGAAACGCTTTCGTTCTGCGTGCGAGCGCGTAAATCAAACTTCAATACCATAAAAAGGAACGAAGCAAGAAACGAAAGGGAAACGCGGGAGAGATGATTCATCCGGCCAATGGCGCTGGCGAATTTATTTCTCGCCGGTGTACACGCAATTAATTGACTGTACAATTTCGCGGAGTTTTTACGAGAAAAACTTGGCAGCACGGCGGGTGGCTCTGAAGGGGACGGCTATTATATTTCACGAGATAACATCCAGATCCTTTCTTTCGGGATCCGTGAACCACAGTAATTTACGCTGTTGGACACCAACATAGTTATACAATAAAATCTTTCAACTTTTTACATTTTTAAATGTTAACACCCAGTTAACACTCTTATGGTGGAAGTATGCCAATGCACAATATTGTTTCAAGATAAGACAGTGCAACCTACTCATCCTCCATAAATTAAATTTCAGTAAACATCCCAAAATCCTTTCTCCGATAACCGATGATTTCACTCTAGTTATCTTTGAACCTTGTTTTTAACACCTCATCCCTTACTGAACACTAACCCCTATCCTTCTATTTTAAGTACATAAAAGTCACGAATTCTTCCCTGGAAAACAAGAACAATTTGGACCGTCTTAGGACGTACGTCTACACGCGAATACACTACGATTATAAAATAAAAACTTTCGTCCTTTATTTCGCTCGACGTGTTTTTTTTTTTTATTATACGCAATAACCTGCAACCACGCCACGGTCTCCGTTAAATATTCCAAAGGTCGAAATGTCGACCGATGGATTAAAAGGAAAGAAAAATTAGGAACGTTTTCAGTCACGAAGTCACATCCGCCGTAATTCCGTCCGGCAAAACACTGACCGTAGCTGCTCTCTTCCTACATCACGAACGTGGAACGAACCGTTGCGTATATACGCGAACGTGGCTATAAATGGATCGTTTATTTCGAGATAAAGAAAAGACCGTGTTCGCGTATAAATACGAATTTGCATAAACGCTATCTATTTTTCGACCCGCTGCGCGCAAGTACGTTTCTTCGGAGATAATACTGTTCGCGGGACGCAAAACACAGTTTACGGTGTGCAAAAGCTGATACATTCGTTGGCCGTATTTTTATCGCGTGTAAAACAGGATTATCATTAGCCCTCGCTCGTCCTGCTACCGTCCTGTTAACTATAAACTGGAGGAACCGAGCACGCTGTAAAAATAATCAACCCCTTGCAACGAAGATAATGGCACCTCCACCTGATCTCTTCCCGCGCGGCCAGACACCGTAATAGCGCGGTAGCCGTCCATAAAACGGTCGAAAAGCCGTAAGGAGTGAACCACAGGGATGTTCGACGAATGTGACCGAGAGAACGGCAACGTGGAACCGTGGCGACACTCGAATAAATTGCTCGCTGTGAAACCTGAAATCGTTTCGGGGATATTCCTCGAAGATTATACCTCGCGAAAAGGGAGACACGACCCTGACGGATTTTTACGAGCTGAAGCGAGGTAAGTACGCGCGGTCGAAGACTTTGGCGGGGGACATCTCCATTTTCTGAACAGCGACCATGAAACGTTTTAAATACGCGAACGGGTTTTAATTCCGCTGAGACAGGAACAATTGTCGAGTTCCCCCCTTTGCTTTAACTTTAGATTTCAATTTGTAAAACGCTGATTACTTAGAACCCATAGGTTCCCATGAGCCTTGCGCGCTTTTAAGGGACACTGAATCTTCAGAAAACGGGTATTCTTATCGGTGGAGAGAGATAAGGAACAAATATTTATTTTTGACGTTCCTCTGGACACATGATGGTATAGAGAACATATTCTTATTTTTCCATTTACTCATTTTTATTCGTTCGACCAGCTAAGTAGTTAAAGAAACAACTACCAAAAAATTATACCATTCTTGATTAGGAAGCCATAATAAATTACGTTAACACGTAAACTATAGTAAAAGGTTGCAACAAGGCCAAATTAAAATTCCACTACGATATATTCTACTGTATCTAAACTGCTATCTATACCATAATTATCGTTCATAATTACAAGCAGAGGGGTTAAAACAAAATAGGAATGCCTTAAGATCCTCCATACAGGAATTTCAGTGATAAAACCCAAAAAAAGTCAGACGAATCGCAGTGAAACACAGGGGTGAATTAAGAAACTGTAAACAAACGAATGCATAGCTCCCAAGTCAAACCGTGCAATACGAGCACCGCGTAAATCGAGGGTTACCCTTGTAACTAATATCGCGTGCACAATTCACACGTCAGGCCATAACCTAATAAAGCATCGTTCGCAAAGAATCAACACGACCCCGGGTGGCGTTCCACGTGCCCCGTTCGACCTCCCTGCGGCGATGTCCCGAGGGTCGACGATGCTCGACGTCGGTCGAGGAAACGCGTTCGCCGGCAAGAAAAGGCGCCGCGAAGAAAAGAGAGCCACGCTCCGTACACGTTCCGTGCACACGCCTAGATTACAATCGCGAGGAGAACGCGCGCGGTGGCTAGAGCTCGGGGGGGACCCCGAACGGCGCGCGTCCGACGGGCCAGACACGCGGAGGGGGCCCCGATACGGTGGGTCCGACGACGGCGACGCTGCGACGGGAGAAAGAGGAAGGAGAAGCGGCGGTAAGCGAGTTACGGCCGAGCGTATAATACTCCGGCCGGCATGTCGTACACGTACACCTACACGGGCTTCTTATAAATACGAGACAGTGCGTGGCGCACTCGAGAGAAGGTGCGTAAGTCTGCATCTGCCCGAGATTCTCACGCGCGACGCATCTGTCTCGGGTTCCCACGAGAACGGGCCCCGGAGAAGCCGTGGCAACGGTCGAGAAAGTTTCGTCCGCCGTGACCGGCTCGTCCACGTGGCCGGGGCGTGCTATGATTCGCCACTGTCTTCCCTGTCGCCTGTCCTCCCTGATCACTCCGCCCGGATTAGGGAAGCGGCGCGCGTGGAATATATCCTTGAATCGAGAGGGATTTCGTCCTCGCACTCTCGTCCCCTTCGTTCTCCTTTTTTACCGACCGGCTTCCGACGATCGCCTCTTCTCTCTACGGCTCGATCGGTTCACGGAAGGATCTCTAAACTAACCCTTTCGCTACGAGGAACGAATATGGTATCTTGTTTGGTAGGGTGTTTGGATCGTTTTCGACCGGATCGAATCTCGTTTCGGGGATCCTACTTTAATTACAGAGATAATTTCTGTATTCTGGCGAATACTTGTGCTTTGATATGATAAATGGAACAAAGCATGTTAAATCTTCTTTTTTTTATTTGCTACCATTTGTAGGGGACCATATACGTTTGGTGTTGAAAGAATTAAATATTGACGTTGGAAATACGCGTTGGTACGTTACTCGAGAAATCTCTCCGCTCCATTTCAAGCTTTTCAAGAACTCATAAAGATTCGCAAGAATCACGAAATCTGGCTGTACGGCTAGTCAAAGATCGCGTGACTTATTAAACAGTGGATAATAGGGCAAGAGCATGTCACGTGAAAAACAATTTGAATCGGCAGTTTATTACGTGCCGTTTAATCAAACTGTCGTATCTTTGACAATAAAATTTCTCTCCGATTCACGTAACAGGCGGGAAAGTAAAACTTTATCGCTATCGAAGTACATAAAGTGAGCGCGTTGCTAAAGAGGAAAAAGAAAGAAAGAAAGAAGGACGTTGCGACAACGGGTTTATCGTTTATTAAGGATGGAGTGCTTATTCAGGAGTCAAAGAAACGCTGATTGTTATCGCGGCTCAAGGTGCCGCGGGGCCCTGTCGAAATATAAATTCGAGCGTGCATACGAAATAGCTGAAATTACAGAGAAACCCCAGCAACTGTGACAACACGAAAGCCTTTGACAGGCCGGTAACACAGTTGTTCCTTTTTATGGTTAATGAAAGTTGTAAACGCGGTAGATTAAGTGTCACGCGGCTATCAATCAACAACGAGATTTACCGTCCCATTGAGATTAATGACCGCGGAACCGAGAACAGTTGACCACGCACCTAAATCGTGAGAAGATCTTTTTCGTGCTACACGCGAGACTCTGTTCTAGAAAAGCAAACCTCGCCAAACGATTCGTTAACTTGCAATACCATCGAATTTACACACACTGGACTAGGTATCACAATTTAGCGTAAGAGTCGGCGAGTGAATCCTTTGTGACGAGAATTTGTACAGCACATTGTTGATCCTATTATTATATTATATTATCTATTGAATCTATTTATTTTTGTTATTACTTGGTCCTGAGTTAGCGTTGAATTGATTAAAAACTATAGTTTGAAAAAATAGAAAATGCACAATTGATGAACTGTGAACAACACTAGTTTAAGACTAACTAATAACAAAAATAAATAGAATTAATCGCAGTGTCCTAGTGGTGGAAAAAATGTGAGATCTCCCTATTCGGTTGGCTGAGTGTTAAAACACCCGAACCAAACGCGAGCTCCCGCACAAACGGCACTCTCACCGTTTCCTCGAGTTATGATACGTATCGGGAATCGGATAACCTGGAAATAATTGAAGGCATAACAATTAGACCTCCCATGTGGATGACGGTCGGGTCGGTAGGTAACTGGTAAAATCGCGTGACAAGCGACGATTTATTACATCAAGCGTAATTGCCCGTACACTTTCAAAGCCTCTTCCTCGAGCCGTGCTTTCTTTGCCGTAGTTCGAGGAACGAGAAGCCCCGAAGCCACGTCCGCCTCGTTTACCATCGACAACGAATAATTACGCGATAATTACTTCTTACGGGGACCGATCTCGCCGTTCATCGACGTTTCGGCCGCGCTTCGATTCTCGATTATTCACCGCGTAACGAGGGAGAAACTGATCGAGTTTTACGAGCAGCTCCGAGCCTGACCTGCTTTCTTTGAGACACGGTCAACTTAGGCGCCGATAATCTCCAGGTTTTATTGTCCGGCAAGACGTCCCGCAATAAACAGAAAACCGATGAGGCGCCACGTTTCCTTCGATCTAAGAAATACAATAGAGGCTCCCGTATCCGAATGCTTATCATCCTTGTTGAAAGAATGGAATAAATTTATTTTGCATTGGTAGCATCGCTGTTCTTCGTAACAGCTACTCGAAAATTTAGAAAGACGGTATTTCCGTTTTATTTTCCTTTGTCTTTTGCGTACGATACTTGTTATTATAATAGTTTATTTTATGTACAATCTTAATAAAGAAAGTGTTTGTCAAATCACGCATTTCTTATTTTAACAATCCCAATACTCGAATACTGTTCTATACAAGTGGTTACGTTAAAGAATTTTCGTAATTTTGCGGCCAAAAGGAAACGGGATCCTAAGATATTGAAAGCGATGGAATATTTAACGAAGAAAGAAAGAGCACATACATTTTCTGATTTCAATAAAGAGTGTAGTTTCGCATGAGACTCACAGTAGATAGTTTGTGTAAATCTCCTGCAGGCGTTGCTAGGATTAGTCAATCCTAGCATCTGATCTTATTAATGCGTTTCAAATTGCCATTTCTATCGTTCAATTATCAAAAGCTCCCACTATCCCGATCAGTTCAGATACGGGAGTCTCCGCTGCACTTCCGTTCTCGTAGCCGGAGGCGAGGGGGAACGGTGGTCGCTTAATCCGAAAAGTAGTCGGGGGCTAATGTTACTAGTCGGTCAGGTGTGCTCTGTGCGGGCGAAATCGGTAGCCAGCATGGAAAAGGAAGGCGATGGTCGGCAGAGAAAGAAAAGAAGGCCGTCGCTGCTGGATCCTCTCGCATCCGTCCAGGCGGAGATAACACAGTGAATGGACACCGGATAACCCCTTCCCGACGATCTTACACGGACGAGTAACGAAAGGCCACGAGTATCGAGTGAAACGTAAAAAGTGTATCCTGCTTAATGACCGTACATCCTCCGCTCCGATCCCCGTTGGCCATCGCCCCGGTAATATCGGTAATACCGAGCCAATTACCGTGCGTGAAAGGAAACAAGCAACGCTCGATAAGTGTTACCTCTATCGCGAGCCACCATCCGTTGCTCTAGTTTAATAGGAGCGTATTTACAAAACATCCATTCGAGGATAATGAAAAGTTGGCCGGTTGCAACGCGTGCACTTTCTGCGAGACACAGGCTGCGAGGAACTGCGATCGAGGGAGATCGGTTCGCCAAGCAGCGGAGAGGGTAATCGGATGAGAAATCGACCGAGATTACTCTCTCTCGTCGCGTGAAACCGTACGAACTAGGGAAGAGACCAGGAGAATCGATCGCCTTTGAAGTGATTTTCGATCGATATCTCTTGGTTTTCCGATATCTCTTGGTTTTCTAACTTTTTTTTTTTTTTTTGGTTTCTGCTTATCGGCAATCGCGAAGAAGAGGTTTCGAGGCGCGTCGCGGAAACGAAAGCTAGGCGAGTCGCGCCACGGTTTCTTAATTTCAGGATAAATTAACCGAGGAGAGGAAAAAAGTAGAGCCGAGAAAATGCACAAAAACAGGTAGATAACAGCATGGTTCGATGTAACGTAACCTTTTCTTTTTCCCGATAAAAGGAGGTAACATCGGCTCGCGGTTCTTGCGAGGCACAGGAAATTGACTATCATTTTAAAGAGTCTCGGGGGATCGGAAAATAGAGGAGGTTCTAACGATTCGCATTACGCCGGACGATAAATTGTCCGTGGAGTACGTGGAAAAAATAATAATAAACGAGGATGCGATTTCGCTTCGAAGAAACGATTTCAATGGCCGATGGGGTAGAGAGACCAGTTCTTTCTTGGCGGCGGATCGAAATTCCGTTCATCCTGATCGAATGAGAAGCATCGTTCAAAGGCAGCCGAGCATCCGCGCGATGAGAGGCACTCGTGCTATTATATTTAGCCGAGGGGAAAAAAGACGAGGGAAAGAATACGTGGCACTTGGAGTCGCGCCAGCGTAACGTGTATCTCGAGTAACGAGAACGGATGACCCGCGAAAACTGCCAAGATAATCAGAACGTCGAACAGACATGCGAGCTGCTAAAGCGAGATTCAAGATCAAATGCCAACGACCTATTTATCTCGTCCCAAAAAAAAAATATCGATCGACTCCATATCGCGAAAAAATATCTGACACGCGCATGCAGATTATTCGACCGAACAAGCAATTCCGACAAACAAAACATTTCAACTACATCGCGTTGAAGAATTTCAATTGAACGGGGAACTGTTAACGCGTTGCATGCGGGATACGTACTTTTACGTTTTTCGCAAGTCTTTTACGCCCGCGAAACATACCCGCATGCATCCTGTTAAATTTGTCACGCATTAAGGATCCTTGTACCTAAACAATTCGGTCTTTGCAAACATTTGAGAAACCGCAGAGAAACAGCTATCAAACGAACAACACACAGCTTAAGCCCCGATGAATTGGTTCGCCAACGAGCAGCTGTAAAAATTTAACGACCCCCAACAAGACACGAGTCGACGCGTCGCCAGAAGTCGCCACGCGGCGACCACGAGCTGCGAGGGAAGGGGACACGGGTAAGGAGCAGAGGACAGGGAACACGAGGGCAAACCACCCCGTTTCTCTATGCAGTCACGCGGTTAAGAAATCCCCGAATGCACCAGGTCACGGAATCCCGTATAAGGAAGGAGAGATAAAAACGGAGGGGGACGCGAGAAAGCAAACGGCTGGGGGGGAGTGGTGAGAAAGGGAAGAGCAGAGGGGAAAGAGAAGGACGGCCAGCCACCCCATAACTCGTGCAGCACACGAGCGGACCGATGCACATGCTCGATATTCCCATGGATTCCTTGCCTTATGGCGGCCGACGTGCCGCGGACAGAGTAGGTCCGGTCTTCACCCCTCCTCGCCCCCCCAACCCTCGCCCTTCAGCCCCTTTTTTACCCTCGGTCGCTCGTCTCTTTCCAAACACCACGAGATTTCCCCCTCGCGCGAGCGGACCACGAGGCAGCACAACGTGTGTAGGCACGCACATGTCCCGAATTCCCACAGTCCCGAGGCATCGGCGTCACCTTGTGGGAGAGCCCCGAGAAAAGACGAAGGATGCGCCGCGCCGTAACGCCAGGCCCCCCCTCTCACCCTTCAACCCTACTACAACACGAGGGCTTACGCTTTTACACACGAAAAGGAGGAGAACCGAAGGACAGCCACGTGCACTCACGTGCACGCGCGCCCTTTTGCCGCGCTTTTTCGAACGGGACTGCTCGCCTTTCAAAACAGCTTCTGTGCGTACGGAGCTACGCGAGTATCTCTTTCTCCTTTTCATCGAAGGACCACGCATATATTTTCTTGTATTTTAATGGGTTTTGTAATTGGCCTGCTTAGGAAGTATGTAGGTTAAGAAGGTGTGTCGTAGAATTTTTAATTGTTTAAAAAAGAGTGTTATATGCAAATTGAATTTCAGTATTCTTGAATATCATTGGATGAACTAATCGGAGTAACAATCGTTTGAAAATTGTAGATAGTAACACTTTTCAAGCAATATTGTTAGGTTTTGCATACTGTTTTTATTTTTGTAGCATTTAAATGAATTGTGGTACTACTTTTGGATCTTACCAATTTTTCAACGTCTTTCTTCGTGTATCTATCATTGTAGAAAGCGTGGTAATTACAGTAATCGTTTAAACCGTATGGAAATTGAACACACGTATACATTGTAACATGCTGTCAGAAAAGAAGTTCGGTTAAGATATATCGAAGTCGTCGGAAACAGAATTTCTCTTCGTTCTCCGCGAAGTTAATTGCAACCACGTAACATATCTACTGCGTACACGAAAACATGGTTGCAATAAAAGTATAATATTGCCTGGTATACCGTTTCACGGCTTTTATTAAAAATATATTCGAATCGGTACAAATATCGATTACGATGTTTAAGTAAAAAAAAAAACTGTCATATAAATTCGCATATAATAACTTCCTACAAATTATACAATCGTTTCGTACATCTTGCGTGTAAACAAAATTCCGAGACTGATAAACGATCGTGAAAATTAATATTCGAACCGAAGCATACACAAAGTAATTTTTTATTTTTATTTAGATATTAACCGTCTCTGGAAACGATCGTGGAAATTATTGCAAATTATACGTGACCGACCTTAACGTATCTCCTTATCAATCGCGACAAGTCGTATTACTATCGACTTAATCTACTCGAAACATACCTGCAACCACTACTTCACATGCGTTTGCGTTGCTCATCGATATGATCGAAGTTAATTAAACACAGGCACGTTCAACGTGCAGTTTCATATAAACTATTATTAATACCGTTGAATGGACCAGATCGCATCCCCGATACAGCTATACGATGTGGCTTTTATTTATTTCCGTTTAAATGAAACAGAGACACCGTTCTTATGACTCGTATAAATAATGTCCATCGCAGATCGATTAAAATTGTTGGGAAAATAATGAAAAAAGAGTGAGATAAATTGCATTGCATATAATTCAGTAATAAGTATGTAAAAGTACCTACTGTTTCACGGAACCATTACCTCGGAATAATTAGATGGGCGAATATATCATTCACGTTTAATGATATGCGAACTTGTAGATTGCACGTTTATAGAAAATTTAAATGTGCAAGAGCACACAGAGTGAATGTAATATGCGAATAAGGCATACGTTATAATTTAGAAAATCAAAGAAATCGTTTCTACTTATAAAAGTATGAGTATGAATAAAAATTAGTAGTTTATCGATAGCAAAAAAGAAAGAAAATGGTCTTGAAATTTCATCATCGATAAATAATCTTCGAAAATTAACAGGCATTACGATGAATACTAACGAGAGTATAATTCATCATTGGACTTCGATTTCTCTACAGCAGCCATCCGGAAGTCGCTGGTACGCGATGTTCGAACAGGACATCTACATTACCCCCAACAGGCAGGAACATTGAAGTATTACTCGAGGGGATCGGGACCAGCTCGATTTCAATTAGCGCAACTCCACGAAGGATTCCAGTGCCGTGAAAGTAATTAGGTGCAATCTGATAAATATAAGCATCATTAATTTAAACACCACGTCCACTCGTGTCTACCACTTCCCTATCTGCTCTACCATCTACTCTCTATATCACTCGTGTCATTTCTCTTAATCGTTGACCACTCCTTGCGTCGTCTTGCCTACGCGAAAAAGAGGAAGACGAACAGTTTACCTAAACGAGACAAAGATAAGAAGAGAGAGAAAGAGGGATACTAAGTGACGAGGATGACCAAAAAGTAAACGAGGGGCAATCTTAGCCACCCACTTGACGACGATTCCTGGCTTTCGCTGCACGAGCCCACGCGTATGCACCGACACGTGTTCACGCGTGGCCAAGTACACGCGGCGATGCAACAGGTTTCGATTCACTGCTTGTGGTCTCTGATTTGCTATACCACTTGGTGAACTGCGCACCGTTGGCTCTTGAACGCCAATATTTATTCGTTATTGTAATCGATAACTGGTGTACACAAACCTTTCCGAACCCTTGTCGATTAACAACTCCCTTCTTAACGATAGAATCGTCAATGATTAAAGCGCAGCCAAATTGAAAGTTATACGAAGAGATATCTGACAGGAGAGAAGCAAATCTTGTTGCTTTCTCGAAAACTTTTGAAATATTCAAATCGCAAAATTTCGACCCACTCGTTGAGAATCCAATTAGTCGTACGAGGGTACGTAAAAGGTTGCAAAAGCGATGTAATACACAGAACCACGCGAAGCATGCTCAAGACCTCCCAACTTCCCCTTAATCCGGATCAATTAACCATGAAGAAAGCCAGAGAGGCCAACCCCGATAAATCTCTGCAGTCAGCCACGATCAGCCAATAATCCAGCGAAGAATTAAGAGACAAGGGGTACGAACTTTCCCCCGTCTCGCGTTAACGTATCGGCGACAGCTACACGCGCAGACAGAGACGAGAGATAGGAAAGGTGAAACGAAGGTAACGGCGAGGAGCGAAAGAGAGAGAGAGGCTGAGAGAAGGTAGGAGCGATAAAGAGAAAGAGAAAGAGAGAAGGAAAAGAAACGAAAGAAGGGAGGGAATCCAGGGCACATTCGTGTGTAATACGGCAGATGAGAGGCTGCAGGAGTCCGTGGGAAACATCCTCGGTGGTTCCTTCCTTAGGAAGGCGTGCAGGGATCCTTAGTGGTCGTGTGCACGTACACGCGAGCGCCGTGGAGGAGTTCCAGGGCAGGCCATCTGCCCGAGTCTCTCACGATTCCAGGCCAGCTGCCGATATCTTCGCATAAGCGTGCATCGTGAAAGAGCCTCCAGGCGCTAAATGCGCGCCTTGCACACTTATTCGCGACTAGGTGTGTTAAACTGTGCTCGAATTGGTGGGCTGCACGACGGCCTTCTCGATCGCTCTTCTTCCCGTGCCGATTTTTCGTCGTTCGACCACCGCCCCGCCTCGCTCCCCTCTCGAACAGACCGCCTCGAGATTAATGAGCGAGGAGGGTTGACGATCCGGGGTCTCGTGTCGACCACGCGTAACGTAAGCGAGTATGATATGTATGTATTGATGTACGAACGTATATACAGTAGCGGACAATAGTTTAAGACGACAGAGCAATGTAAAACATAATTTTATGGTTCGCAAATATTGTTCATCCATTCATTTTTATTATCATTATAATAAAACACTATTCAGTAGCATGGAATACAAATTTTATTTATACTGTTATTCCTTATAAATTAATTAATTTTTTTTCCTTTGATCCTTTGGACTTAAACTTTTATCCGATACTGTGGAGGCTTCAAGCATCGTTACACACCTGTGTTACAGTTTCCTGCGCGCGCGCGGGCCTCCCATGCTCATGATTCTGGTTATTTAATGAAACGGTAATAATAATCGTGATCGAAATTAAACGGGGGGCTTGTAAATCTTGAACAGGCGCACACGGGGAACGAGTGTTACGTAACCGTTAAAGGATTAATAATTTTAATTCAGCAGGACGGACATTTCCTCCCAATTACGAAACCGATAGCATCTCTGGCCTTCGCGACGGCCATCGCTTTATCGTTTCGGGAACTTTCATAGGATAAGAAAGGTGAAAAGATAATTGCTCAGGCGTACGAATGGAGAAAGTAGCAAGTCGGTAACTCCGGCACAAGGCAATTTGCATACGCATACGTGTCGATAAAATATCATCCCCTTTCGCAACCCTAACGATCCCTCCACCCCATGATCACAAAAGGTTATCCCCGAGAGGGGTTCGCCATGCATAAATGGAACCCTGACGAGAGTAAACGGCTACCTGTTGAATGAACGGTGGGTGCACCGTTCGCGCCACACGTGTACTTCCATTTCGGCTTCAATTTTCCCGCGACACCTGCGCGCACCCCCCTGGAACGTGAAAGCCCCTTTCGCATTGCTGAACCGACCGACGAATGCAGATACGCACGATGTTCCCGTTAAAGTCATCCTTTATGCGAAAGAATCGAAGGACGACGAGCTCCCTTGCGCGAAATCGAACGAAAACTACCCCCATAGAAAAAGGAAAGGATACTTCCACGCTATACGAACGATTAAGTAATAAAATGCTGGAATTATTCAGGTGGAAGCAGGAAACTGTATCTTGCTGTATCACAATTTAATATATTTCGATTCACAATTAGATAAATAAAAATAACACGTCTGCTGTGTTAGACAGTCGAAACTAGAGTGACCCTAAGCACCTGGCTCGCCCAGGTGACACCTAACTCATCATACGCAAAATATTATACAATAAATGTCACGATTATACTACTATGTCAACATAAACAATTCCAGACGTTCGAAATCCGTTGTAATTATTGAAAAATAAATTGTGTTGCAACTTTCGTTTTACACGAGTATTTTATAACAAGGCACCCCTGTGCTAGCTAATCCTTTCTTCCGCAATTCACGACGCATTCATCCCCCTGAAAGGAGGGACGAAGGAAAAGGGGGATGGAATTTTCGTTGTATCGGGGTCAAGTTTAGAAAACGCGGAAACGGTTCCCCGTTCATTCAATCCCGTGTCCAGCTCGTGCATTGCACGCTTCCACTGAAAGACTTCCTGAAAGGAGAGGGTGCGTTTAATTTCTATGGGTTCCGAGCTTTCTAGCTCCCACCCTCGCGGTATGTATAGGGGTGAATTCTTCTGGTGTACGTTTCAATGGGGCAGAAAGTGTGGGAACGTAGCCGCACAAGAAACGGACCGAGGAACACCCGTATGGGATCCAGTTACGTTTACGGGGGGCTCGTGCTAAGAAGCCGCACTCTGGTCGAACGAGGAAGCCACGATTTTCAGCGGAATATATTAGCACCAACGTTGAGATCGTAATGCGTAAAACATAAATAAAATTATCGATTGTTAAACCTTCTGTCGCCATATAAAACTGAGCGATTGAAAGATTAAAAGACGAGAATCTCTCGAAATAAGATTGATATATGATATGTTGAAAAATTTATATTAGGTTCTAAACAGGTAACATCAATTTTTAACTTATCCCTTAGTTTTAAACTCTGTAAATTTATATGCACATATGCATACCTTAGGATATGAGAACAAGCGTAAAAATTATGATCTTTCTTCGATAAGAATTCACTTCATAAACAGAGTAGGAAGAGCAAGTTACTATAGCATTGCAACAGACTTTCGAATGAAGACGTTTCATGCGACTCCATCACGCAAAACGAAACGGTGTTTCGTTCATATCTCAACTCTCAACGATGGCGGTTAATCATTTCCGCGCTAACGGGACGTGCTTCTAACGGAATCTTTCGAGTATTCAAACGAAGGAAAACCTCCCAAAAATGGCCCAAGCATCGAGCTACGCTAGATCAGGAAATCAAAACCCATTACCAAGCTATTTAAATCGTACAGCTGCCGATTTCCTATAAAAATATCCAATACCGTTACGCGGTACAATAATTAATTTATTCGTTCGATCAAACCTGCGATCGAGATTATTTAAAAAAAGAAATTGCCCACAATTTTACACGCTTAAGGGAAACCTGTACTCGTTGATAGCATCGTTTGTCACAGGATCACCGTGAACACGGGACGGGAGCAGTTGAACGACCGTAAAACGCATATTTCCCAACTCGTTAATCAGTCTGAAAACAGTAATACAGCAGGCCGCCGGTGTTAAAGGGGGACATTCGCCACGTATAAGTGCTTCGAAAGCATCCTAATTAGGCAATGAAAGGACGCTTTGTGATCCTCGGAAAGGGGCTGACTAAAAGGCACCGATAACACGTGCGTCAGACTTCACAAACCGTACGAGACGAGACGAGCGACGAACCTCTTCCTTCCGACCGTTTCACACGAGACAAACACGGAATTATGAATGTGTCTTTGTACCAGGCCGCTCGTGAAATCACGTCTAAGCCACCATGTGGAGCACGTCGAGCGCTGTCACGACAAAAGCGAGACTATTAATAACGCTCAAGTATACCGAGAAGCTGACGCGTGATCCTCCTTTTGCGTCAACTCAGCCTCGACGATATTGTCCCTTTGAATATCGGGATATTCCTAATCCTCTAACGCTAGAACCGTCGATGATCCCGACACGCTCATTAGCGACGAACAAATCGAATCGAAAATCATACGAGAAAAATACCAAACCACGAGAGAAACTAATCTCGATCCTCAGTTTTCACGGAAATTGCGATGGATTTCGAGAAACGTGGATACCACAGTAAATTCATCAAGTTTCCGTGAAAGTTTGCGAAACGATCGGTCCGCGAAACAGTTTCTACCGTGCTTAAAAATTTGTGCTGTAAATTATCAAGTCGTGATTGATTAATTCATAACAGTCGGTATACCTTTATGCAGTTACACCTCTGCGGAAGACACTTTTAAGCCATTAGCGATGCTAAGAGAAACCGTACCTATTCGTATTCATATTCTCATGGGAAAATTAGCAACTTCGCGACCCGTTTTCTTTGAAACCGCTCAGCCGCCTTCTTTTCAAACTTCGCGGGTATATTGCCTGCTTGCTAGGCTAATTACACTAAACGCGAACCGTACGTATGTGTGTATATTATTCCCGGTAGCGGGAATTCAACACCGCTGCACCGTTCGCCGCGATAGCTATTTTGGGAGAAATTCTGCCGGGGAACTCGACCTGTATCGATCAGGCCTGTTCATCGAGGAAGTGCCTTGGTACCAGACAGGCGTTCGCTCGTACACTGATAATGAGAGCGTCGCGACAGCGTTCAGGGAGGGCCAACAAGCGGAACACGTCGCATACCGTGCGGCAAGTTTCTCGATCGCATCGGGAATAATTAGCACCGGTGTAAACGAAGCAATTAATCACTGTCGGTCGCGATACGCGCGAGATCGAACCCGACCACACATTTACACGACGCTCGAAACGCTGTGTTCCACGACAGACCGTCCAATCAAATACCCCTTACGATTATATAAAATATAATCGATAAAATATAAAATATTTTAATCCTTCGCACTCGAGAGGTGACCGTTAGTCGTTTAATGATACTAACTTAAAAAAGTTTCAAATTCGAAATATTTACTATGATTCACGTATATTAAACTTCATTTAGTTTAGTTAAGTTGTATATTAAAATTTACACGTTTGACTATTTAACGTCCGAGTCTGAACTAACGTCTGAAAATTTGCGGAACTATCATATGCTAGGATTACGATGTCCCATGAGAGGGGACAGCCGAGTGCAAAGGGTTAACAAAATCGTCGAGCTGCCGCCGATTTCGTCGAGACGTTGTGCGATCAAAGGTATCCCGTGTTCGAACGTATTTCTCGGAGACCCTGATTCCTCCGGAAATTAGTATCGTACACGTGTAACTATTGATCATGGGAATCGATGAATAATTAAAGATGGACTCTGCTCTCGTACGAGGTATCAATTTCTTCTCTCCATTCGTGTTCGAAAAAGGCCGCCGCGGAATTAACCGCAAATTTCGACCTGTTACAAGGGCGCCTACATTTTTAAAGAGAACCTAATTTTTAATACCGCGCTGGCGCCGACCAAGTTGAATTACGTAAGCAGATATAACTATAATTACAAGCTGTTCCCGTGATAAACTTGCTTTCGTTTTCGAATTAAGCGGATTTCATGATTTAAAAAGTGTTGTAAAAATCCAGGCCAAGGTTGAGCGAGATTAATATACCCGGGGGAACGCACGCGGAAGAGTGAACGAACGTTTCAATAAAATACATCCGACGTAAAAACAGAAAAGGAGCAGCTTTCTTTTAATCCCCGCGACGTCGATCGGTAATTCGTTACGCGGTTAGGTAAACTGTAATTAATGTGTTTACCGGCCAAGGGATTTTTACGCACCTGCGAAGCCGTCATTTCACACATGTGAAAGCAAGGACAAATAACCGCGAACGAATTATATTAAATATAACAATTATCCGGTATGCATCTTTGAAGTCATTAAAAATTTTTTCGATATAACTCCGCGCAAAGCCATTCCGCTTCCCTTTACGAGCCTTAAATCTTATTAACCCCGTTCTTTAATTACCGTTGGGTTCCACGCAAGGTTTTAGTACCAGTTGTAATCTTATTGGCGAGCTTAAGCTTTATTTAATTGTAACTTATGTACTACCGAATTACCACCAGACCTATTTAGATTTAGACTGGCTAAGAGTCGAGGAGTGTTGAACGAATTTTTTAAGAGCAACAACGTTGGGTTTTGGATGTTGTAATGTATGATTTTGGAACCAGGAAAGTGGGAATTATCTTGAGGTTAGGATGAGTAAAGATGAGTAAGGGATGGGTAAGAAACTGTTTAAGACAATTATTGTAAATCAAGAAAAATCACTCTATCTAATATATACAAATAAGACTGATAGCTGACAAATATTCTAACATTACTTATTATTGTATCATTCACCTCTCATATCCCTAATTTCTGTATCCCAATACGCAAATAATCTACTCTGCAATTACAAGTCACTTGAATGCTCTAATCAAAAGTGATTAAAACGAAAGAGAATCATTCGTTACATAATTAAAAATATAATAAAATACAAAATGTCTGTTCGCTCAATTCCAAGCAAAATGATTCACAGCACTCGATATCGTCCACCCTGTGCATCGTCAAGAAAGCGAAGGAAATCCACTTACGAACGCTTAATCATCAAAGAAAGGTCAATTTGTAAGACAAAACGTGCCAACAAATCTACAACCAAACGTACATTCAAATTATTCGATAGATCCCACGTCTACCGAATAAAAGAAAAAAATTCAAGCATTCGCCTCGTGTAGAAATCGCTGCTTGCACGAACAAATACGCGAATGTGAAAGCGGAATGCGACCACGACAGGATCGAAGGGGAGCATCTTAACGATCTGTATATCACAAGAATCCGATGCTTACGATCGTGCCCGCGGGTTCGAGCCGCCAGTGATAAGGATCACGAGTGTGCCCTGATTGCACGAGCCACGACGCGGAGTTAATTTCGATGCAAGTTCGACCTCCTATCGGCGTAACGGCCACCAGATACGCATTTCCATTCAATTATCGCCTCAGTCCCGATAATCGGGACTTTCTTTCTCCGGGGAGCGATCTCGTGACCGTTCCGTATGCTAACAAGGCTACGATTACAGCGGATGTTGGTTTGTACGAACTCGCTTTAACTCTAGACAACTAAACTTAAATTATAATTACATGTATCATTCGACTCATGGATTATTATTATATTTGCTTTATTTATCTCAAATAAATTAGCGTAACTCAAGGGAAGTATTATAATATTTTAATTAGAAGACAGAAAAGTGGTAAAAAATTGGCGTTTGCAATCTTGGCAGGTGTTAAACGATCTTGGCTCATCTTGGATTCGTAAAACTGGCAGGGATTTTTCTCTAACGATTTTTCTCTCCTCAAGAGAGATTCTTGCTCCTCGGAGACAAAAATCGGTTTTGAAGATCCTGATCAGCGTAAACCAACCGATTAACATTTCCTGTGGCCTATTGCTCATCGCGTTAAAGTCGTAATCTGGAGCATCACATTTTTCCGGACGCCAATTACGAGCATCACGGAGAATACCGTTTTCCTTTTAACCCTCCACCTCGTTTCGCTGGCCGATTAAGCGACGAAGGAAACACGTCGATGCTACTGTACCCTGCTGGTTTTAATTAACACGTAGTAGGTCCACGAAACGCTACCGGAACGCTTGTTAAACGTATGTACTCCTGGCTGTCGTTACTTTGTTATTTTATTGTTATCGTGCGCAGTTAACGGTCCAACGGAAGAGGGCACACGTGAAACTACTTTGGAGAAATTCTTTTGCTGACGGGAACGTTAAATCGGAATTGCCTTGTCTTTTTTTTTACACGACGCATACTCTGTATCTCGTACAGTCGATTACTTTGAATCCTACGTTTAATAAAGTTTTCGTACGTTTCACCACTTCAACGCAACAACCATACTCTGTATCTCGTACAGTCGATTACTTTGAATCCTACGTTTAATAAAGTTTTCGTACGTTTCACCACTTCAACGCAACAACTTTCGTGCACTAATTAAAGCTTTCTTATATGTGTTCCGTAATGCGCTCCGATAATTATACCGTAATTAAGCGTTTCTTTAAATGCGCAAAAATATACAAAATATCCCAAGTACGGTGTACACGTTATGCTAATTTACAGAATGAGACGAACCTTCGTTTAAATTTCGATCCTTTGATTGTGCTTATAAAAATTTGAATCTTCATTAAAATCCCCGGGCTACTAATTGGACGTTCTATAATCTAAATATTTTACGTTTAATATTTTGCCCCTTGTTGCGAAGCAGCAAAACGACGCTTCGAAAAATAGGCGCGTAATCTCGTCTGCTGAAGATTTTAATGAAAATCACTAACGATTTATTAACAGAAAGTTCCTATTCAGGTGTTCCTCCAACCAACCATCGTTCGATCGAATAAATCTTGCTGAAGTATTACCATGATATTTCATAAGTCGTGTAAATATACAACGTGACAGAAAAATTTAAATGCTAACAAGACCCAGCTGGTACCGAAACGCCCAGGTATAAAGAGAACTTCGTAGGCACGAAGGTGTAAAAGAAGCGAGATTCGTAAGCTATCCAATTTTTCTTCGTGAAACGACTCCATCAGACGTGTTCATTCACAGAATTCACAATGAAAGGGTTGCGAAGGAAAACTACATAAATCCGGATTAAGCGAAGTCTAACTTAATCCCGAAACGAATGAGAAACGAATGATAGATGGAAGAAGCAAATATGCGGTATCATTTCTTTGCCCACAAAATTTCAAACGTCGTAACGTTCAGCTGTATAAACGAAATTGGAAAAAATTAGAAAAATAAAATGCTCCGTTTCAACGTTATGGAACAATTTGTCAAGAAATATTTCATAGGGATCGCTATAGAAATAAATTAGTATGCGCCTATGTAGTGGTCCTTACGAAATTTTATTTACACCCAGCAACATCTATTCGATTCCAATTTCTGTCACAGAATACAATATATGCTGATGCCATTTTGTAATAACGGAATATTACCAAGACTCGAGAACGCTTTATCTTATCTAAGACTATATTTTTAGAGCCAACTTGCTACACCTGATTTGTTACAAGAAAATCAATTCGCGCAAATACGTGTATTAGTACCTCCATATGTATCAATAGCTGATGTGCGTCAGCACAATTATCGATTAACGTTAATTCATGAAAAAGTTTCACAATATTTGCGAGGTTCCTCAAAAATTTCGAACTCCAGATTTTCAGAAAGGAACTGAACAAAAGATTTATTGCGAAACGACAAAAATAAAAGTATAATTTTCAAGTTCTCTCTTTTTTTTTTGCTGACGTTGAAAATTCGATCATTTGCAATACTATAACCAACAAGCGGACATAGTATGTAACTGGTTCTGAAAAGTAGGTACAGTTCGCGTACACGTGTACAAATAACACCCATTATTTACGACCGTTATTGCTTTCTCTACTTGTTTTACATTCGTAACCGTTACCAATAAATTATTCGCGAACGTTTAACCAGTCGACAATTATATATCCGGTGAATCTTTTCATGTGAAAAGTTGTTCGTTACTTTCTCAGATGCATATTAACGCCAGCCACATTAACGCAGCCCTGTTTGAGCGGTAAAATCGATAAGCGCAAGCTGGTTCGGTGTAACAATTAAAGACATGCTATTGCATTTCAGCAAATTCCATGTTAACGATGAAAAAATGTGTTTCAACGTAAACGAAAAGAGAAAATTATTTCACTTACAGACCAAATAACCAAGTAAGGTAATATATACCGCTTAAAAATATTTTGTCTGAACGATACATACAAAGCTAAACTTTTTATATATTTTGTATGTATCATTGTAGATATAAAAGTATTTAAAAAAATGGCAATGAAACCCAATACACGCTACTGTCCACGGAGTCCACCGTGTTAATAAACAAAATAAAATTGAAAATTTTTCGACACGCGTAAAATACTAAACATGACCCCTAAGAGCAGAAATTTACACGATTCGTTTCAACAAAACAACCCCAAAAGCTTACGATATATCTCCAAGAGGGTCGTTGCTACGGCAAATAGTAACAATTATCGTAGACCAACCCAATTTCCAAATCAAACTCAAACCTAAGCCAGTGGCTCGAGAAGCTATTTCACGCGAAGATTTGTCTCGAAAAATCGCTAAACAAGACAAAGGAGCGGAGAGAAGGAGAAAGGAGAGACAGAGAGAAAAAAAGAGGAAGAGAGATCGTGTTTCGATATTCCCGCGAGTCTGACTCACCTCGTGCCAGCACGTGTTCTACCTGCCCGCCTTCGGAGGATCTCTTGGTTCTCCATAACCTCCTCCTCGTTCCCCACCCCTTCGCACACGTGCTCACGCGTGCGCGTACGCGTTCACCGTGTACACAGCAATGGACCGACGTATACACCAAGGCCTCCCTTCTTTTCCTACCACGAAGACGCGCGAGTTCACCCTCCGCCTATCTTTCCACCCCATCTCCATCGCACTCACCCCTTTGCCTCGAACCCTTTCATTTTCGCTTTCGATCTTTCTTTAATTCATCGGTTTAATACAACGATTCTGACACAAATGTAACAGTGCAGTCGATTGGTATAATAAAGACAAAAAAACAACCCTTAACCCTTTCACCTCAAACGCTGCATATATACGGCATTTAAATGTATTTTGTATTTTAATAATTTTGCTGTATGTCTTTCCATATTAAAAATGTAAATATACTTGTTAAATTAGCGCAACGATTGTTTTATTCAGCACAATTAGTACACCTACCCCAAGTTTATAAATATTAATTTCTGCGCGTTCTACATTGATAACATACCAAATCTAAAAGCAATCCGTTGACAAAACTCAACGTCAAAATCTACGACAGAATCCACAAAATCTAACCCGGTACACCTTCGTCCAACCCCGTCCCCACCCCCACCCGGCCGGACGACCCTTTCTTCTTCCGCGAACCAGAGGAACTCTCCCCGGGTTATCCCCTGTTTCTCTCTGACCCTGTTTCTCGTCGGCCGTCTCGCTTCCGCCATCGAAACGGTTCGCTCCCTTTTCTCCTGCGCTCGCGCTCACCACTGTCCTTCGGCTCGGCCGTCCCTGCGCGCGGTGTTCGTCCTCGTCTATCTCATCGGTATTCGAGAGGCTCGCCACGGAGCTCGTGGGAAAATGAGGCAGGTGGTAGTTAGATCTCTGGGTCCAGAAACGAGAGATGTGCCTCTCCGCCCGGCAGCGCCATTCATTCATGCGGGTACATTATACCGGTGTACGTGTGCACGTACACGCGCGGAGAGTGCGTGCAGGTAGAGAGGACAGTGTTGTAAGAACCGAACGCGCCTATCGATGAGAGGGAGATCGGCAGGGGAGGGGAGGGGGCCAGCCAGTTACATATCTTTGCCAGATGACCGAGGCCGGGACCAATTAACCAGCGCTCCTTAACGAGAGCTTCCGGCTCGATTAAAAAGAAATCATGAGCGCCCCGGCGACGCTTTTTTACGCGCCTGTCGCGATGCCTCGCTTGGCCAACAAGGACACACGAATGGCGGCTGATACGCACGGGAGGTGGGAAGGGAAAGGAACACCGAGGGATTTGTGCTTGCGTATGCCGATGAGGATCCGAAAAATTGGGTTCGCGTCCGCGAAAACGACGCGTTTATGGTTGACCGACCTACTTGTATCTGCAACCTAGGGGGTTACTGTAACGGTCACCGCGCAGGGATACGATTTCACGAATTGTATTTCGTGGCCAGATATTAGTTGCGAGGGACCTTTGTCGCAAGGGGGTTTGCGTGATCAACCAAGGTGTAGCAATAAAACCCCTGATTGTCGTATCTACTCTACAGTGCTAGGCTCGGATCAATTTCTAAGCAGCCGTAGGTTAAAATACGGTAGGGTTTTAAATCGAACAAATTTTAGAACATGTATTCAATGATTTGATGATCAAAGGTTTATTCGCTTATTTATTTTATTTACCTACGCACAAAGACCCCGATATTTTTATCGAACGCCGCGTTTCTCCGTAGCTTCGCTGTTTCACTTTTTATCGGCCAATCGAAAGGTATCGAGCCGGAATACGTTTTCTGGACCGATCCAATGAACGTAAATAAACGTATCGTCGACGATCAACGGCGATCGAGCTCCGGATTCGAAACACGGACGGATGAGAATTGAAATTAAGAAAGGAACGCAAACACTGGCACGAATTACGATGGAAATTAAACGGGCGAAGCGCGCGTGTATCCCAGCATGAAACGCGGGAGATAGGGGCATAAATTTTTGTTCGATCATCGGCGACGACTTCCTTACAGGGACCCGTCTCAATTTCGAGTGAAATTATGACGGGCGTGAGTCAGCTCCGCTGGAATTTCAATATAAGAAACGGCCACGTCTATCGGGTATACCTGCGGACGTAGCCGGCGCTGGTGGTCCTCGGTTCGAACTCCGAGAGCCACGTCACGGTTAATATGGAACAGCAAAATCCTCCCTAATCCCTCTAATATCGAGACAACAAAAAAGAAAGACTCCTCGGAATATTCTGACCTGATTCAAACAGCTTTGATAGGATACGCTCTCTGAGAAACGTTAATCAATCCTTCGGATATTTGTTAAGCGGAACAGCAACTTTTATATGTAATGTGCCAAATATATTTTTGTAGTCTTCTGATAATAATAATCATAGTTTTCTACATGATTAACAAATTTTAATCCTTTATGTGAATTTGAAAACAATAACTGGAAGATATCTACTGACTTATAAATTTTGTTAGGAATAATTAATTCTTCTTTGCAGAGAATTAATTAGCATAGAATAAAATTATATATTTTAATTAAAAGCGAAGATCTTACTTAATACGCAAACTTCTGAGAGCTCTATACTCTGAATTAATTAATACTCAATTCCACATTTTTTTTTTTTTTAATTAAATATAAACGAAATTCCATAAAATGGGATTTTTTGCGAACAATTATCCATCATAAAAAGAACTTCGGTCGATTTCTAGTAACTTGTATCGTGTAATTTACGTTGGAGACCGTTTCCTTTCGTTTCTAACGCTAACGGCGATCATTTGCTACGGGTGGAAAGGAGAAGGACGAAGACGAGAAGGCCTTTAATTTCCAGTGTCTCAGGCCCGTGCTCGACACAATGCACCCTGTCCCTTTTCTCAGCCTCGGCGTCCTCCCCCATTGGGCGCAGACCGGCTGCATGCTATACGCGTGGGAAAACCGAGCACGTGCGCAATCTTAAGCCTAAGACCCCACAAAGGACGCCTTTAGGGTCCTATCGGGGCCACTTCCCCCTCTGCCCCTCCCAAGACGCCGGCCAACAAGGTTCCTTTATCGATTTTAACTCCTAACGTGACACCAGTTCATTTGCATTCCCTCTTTGGGACATTCCGGTTCATAGGTCGTATATTTTTAATACTATAATCCTAGACTTCGCGTAAATAACGCAACATTTTAGCCCTTTTCAATTCAAACGCGTAACTTCGGTGAATTTTACGTTAAAATTTTGAGAGTTGCCTAGATTACAAATTCAATCAAAATTTGAAGCATAACGGATCGGTTTAGAAAGTGGGTAGTATCTTGAATCGCTGACAGAAACGTTAAAAATCACTAAGGCCGTAACCTGAGAATTACCTAAACCGTTAATGACTAACGGATATGATTAGATGGAGATAGTTTGGAATGAAAAGAGGATCGACGCTCTTGAAATGCGAGCGAAATGTTTGAAAATCCGTTCCAACGGACGTAAGGTGAAACGAAGGCCTGCAAAAATTTTCAATCGAGCATCGGATGTCCGATATGATCAATAAGCAATTCTACCTGAACGTTGCACGTTGACTTAACGTACACGTCCAACTATTTAGACGACGCGTTATGTTCGTGTTGAATTCACGTGCTGCTCCGCAACGAGAAATTCAGGCTACACGCTCAACGAATTTCAATAAACAAATTTCCATATAAAATGTAATAAAAAATTAAAGTGCAACACCTCTGAACGAACAAAGGGTATCCCTGTTGCGCGATTAGTATCATTTAACGTAGAGAAAAATACGTTCAAGCTGTAACCTTACTTCAAATTTGCAAATTTTTGAACACCATAACATATTCTACAATTCCTTTTCAATTAAATGTCGCTGCTACCTTTTAAGTAAAGTAAGTCGAAAGTAAGAGTGACGATCGAAGATTAACAGTAACACAGCCCAAGTCAAATTCAAGGTAAAATAACACAAAAAGAAGAAACCTCTCACAACCTACACACCTATAACGAATTCAGTGAACAATGGACAAAGAGAGCAGCAGACTTCCTGTATCAATTATGTTTAATATATTGAAATACACGATGGATATGATTCCTCGAAATACACTGAGAGAGTGGCTGAGAACCATAGCGAAAACGTAAATATATATAAGGACGACAGAGTGACGTCGTGTCGTCGAACTAATTAGTCGTAACGCCTAATTCGAAATGTCATGTTTAGGACAATTTCTCTAACAGATTCAAACGTTTGCCTCTGCAAAAGGCTGCGAATAAACAAAAGGGGTATCCTGCCCAGCGATTAGTATTATTTCGAGGGAGGGTCAGGGGAAGGGGTCGAAGGTCAGAGGAAGCCAGCCGATTCAGGTTTTACCGGAAGATCCTGCGGAAGCGGAGCGAGGTCGCGGCGCGTACACGGAAGCGATGACGTGCGTCCGCATTGTGAGCACGTGCCACGGGGAGGTGGGCAGCGTTCAATTAAAAAAAAAAAAAGGAGAGAGAAAAGGAAGAAGAAAATACGGGGGAATGGCAGAAAAGGCCATTTAAATAGGGCGAAGTGCACACAGGCGGTGCGCGCGCGAGCCGCCAGGTGAACCCAGACGGTCCGTGAGAATGCTCTCACTTCGTGCCCCTCTACCTCCGCACCCCCCTTACCCTTTTCTTCCTCTTGTTCTTCACGGTTACTCGGCTCGAGCAGTAGGTCAGAAGGTCCGCCGTGTTTCCGTCGGCAGATATTAACGGCGCAACATGCAAATTTCGGAGCTTCTAAACACGTTTTGACCATCGCGCCCTTCTCTCTGTTTATCTTTACGGGGCAGCCCTCGAATTTTGTGCAGGTCGAGATCGAAAACAAGGTAAACGATCGAGGGATCCACGGGAAAAAAAGTAACACTGGTTTTAATTAACTCGACGATCTTCTTCTCACGCTTCCGCATTTGTTCTTTATCACTGATAAAGCAACAACAGGGGGTGGTTGCGAATTACAATTTTGGAATTGTAATGGAAATTGAGGTGCACTGTGAGAATCAATAAAATGAAGATAACAGGACAGTTTGTTTTAATTAATATGAAAACGTAAAGTTCTGACATTGCATTGCAAAATAAATTTTTGTTTTCTGAACACAGAGGGGCGTCCAAGCTTGAGTAAATACTTCGACTTTAATCGTAATACCTCGACGAGGATTTACGACTATGCATGTATCTAAAATTAAAATTTAACCCCAAGTTTCTGACTTCATTGTCCTCTATCCCTTATACATGCGTTTGCCATGTCTTACTTAAGAAAGATACGAATAATAACGTCTAATTGTAGGGACCTGCGGTACAATTCTACCTTTCCGGAAATATTTCATTTATACGCTGTTTGCTCAGATTTCGGATAACCCCGCAATATAACGAAAATCACTAATATTATGACCTGGTCGATGTCGGCGAAAACAAAGAATATTTCCCGTAACCCGAACGCACAATGTAAAATCTTTAATGCCGTGACCCACGACTGTAATAACGTCCACAATAAAGTCTCAACCATTCAGGCTTAAAATCTGACGTTATCCTACCACGATTTTGGAAAGACCCGACACAGCATGAATTTGCGACCATAACGTTTAATGACCGCATTCCTGTTTTTCATACTAAAGTCTGATACAGCGACAATATTTTCGAGTACGCTAAAGGAACTACGGTTCACTTATCGGTAAAGTATTCACTTTCTCGCACATTTAAATTACTCGTAGGTACATGAAACTTTGTTTATCGTCAAAATAATAGATAACATTCGATACTATGTTATTAATAAAAATGAAGTCGGTTAAATTAACACTCGAATATCGCGATGTTTAAGTTACACTCCAATCCTAGCATATTTAAATAACAAACATTATATAAAAATAAAAATAACAAAATTAACATTAAAGGATAACAAAGCAAGGTTAACGTTTTACACGAAAGCAAAAAGCACTCCCTAAGAATTGTAACACGTATGTAAGCGTTCGATCGTTATCTCTCGAGGAACCCCTACGAAGCTACCCCCTAATATTGCGCAGCCAGAAATCGACGCCTGCGAACCGATGTACGACAGGGGTTGATACTCGAGATAGGGGAGAAGGGGATCACGATTTCGTTGGCACGAGCCAAACGGCTCGCGACATATGTTCACGAACAGCTGATGTACTTGCTAATAAGCCCACCTCTGTCTTCCTCCCTTCCATCCGCCGGAATAAATGATACCGAGAGCACACACACGAGACATGGGAAATTTGTGGGACCGTGGATGTGAGAAAATTTGGTTAACGTCGCACGTGTTTCGAATTTCATATTAGCTCTCGCGATTAATAAACACAAATCACACGAAAATGGCCGACGAAAGCGTTTCAACGTCGTTTCTTCTCACTTTCACAAATTCTATAAAGCGAACGTAGTTCGACAAATTTCTGCAAAAATTTTTCGTTTCCATAAAATAGGTGCTATTGTACGTACTCTGATATGTAAATGAACCAGTTACGAATCTCCCAGAAATATAAATTAAATATAAAAATTTAATTTCAATTTTAACACCAGAATAGATGATAAATGAAATATGAAAATTTGAAAAAATCAAGCTCGTTTCCGTGTAAAAAAAGTATATCGCGTGCATACGTGCAAGGAAACTGCATAGCGTTGTTCGCTACACAATCGTTCGTTTGATACACGCGCTGACTTAAGCCGAGCACTGAATCAGCACGTGCCCACGAGGTCTGCAAGCTGTAATGCATGTAATCGTGCACGTGGACTAATCGGGACGTTGAATTAAGTTGATATTACCCACCGACGCAGTCGGGACTTACGCGCTGCCCACCCGGATCGTGTAAAAACAACGAACAATGAACGGCACGTGAGAGGAAGCTGACTTGGAATCGAGCCGCCACGTGGCCGCATTAAGTTTGTTTCACCGATTGCATCGTTTTAATGGAGTGTCACCGATCCCTATAGTCCACGTGGGACACAACTTTTGGCGACGTCGTGATCGATACGATAATCGTTAGGCTGGGCTCGCGTTCGGGTTACATTCCTTTATTTATCGTTATTATTATTTTACTTTATCATTATTGTCTCATTCCAAATTTCTTGGATCGATAGAATACATCGTATTCTTCGATCATTTTCCGGATAATTAACAAAGTAATCGGTAAATTAATTGTAAACGTCATGTTACTGTGAATGTCCTAGCAAAATTTCAATTTAAAAAGGGGATAGCAAGATAGCAATTAATCTTCTTTTAATTTTCAAAACAGTGGCAATTCTAAGATTAAATAAAAATAATTCTAATATGAAATAAGTTGAAAGAATATTAAATATAAATTTTTTGAGAATCCTATCGCATATGTGTACTGTTTAGGTTTTCTTTAACTCGAGCAGGATTACAAAAATTTTTACGAATAAAATTTACCACGAAACTTTCCAAGAAAATAATTCTTCCCCGATAAATTGAAGAATAACGCAACTTTCCTGTAAAAACGGGAAACTTTCAGAGCCACTGCGCTTCTTTCGCGTGCAGTTGAAACGAAAGAGAATGATCGCAAGAAACGATCGCGCGTGTTTCAAGTTCAGCGGCAGCGTTTACCATAACGGTAGCCTCGTTTCGGAATGCGAGAAACGCGCGACACCCTTCCGTTTCAATTCATCACTGTCATTTGGATTTCGCGTGGCTGTCGCTTCGACGTTGACCGGAGGAATTCGCCGGCATCGTGTCGGCGCCCCGCAGCGCAAGCTTCATCCTTTATTGCACCGGCGATATTGCCGTTGAGCACCCCTAAGACTTCGCCGTGCTATTCCACGGTCTTTCATTTCCATTTTTTCTCCTCCTTTTTTTTCTGTTTTTGTTGCCCACGGAAACCACCCAACCTATACTCTGTTACGCGTAACATTCGACTTGCTCG
This sequence comes from Tetrapedia diversipes, assembly GCA_033822845.1. NCBI lineage: Eukaryota > Metazoa > Arthropoda > Insecta > Hymenoptera > Apidae > Tetrapedia > Tetrapedia diversipes. The sequence goes on along the minus strand of JAOPTO010002393.1, from coordinate 550,094 downwards.
CGGTCACCGCCACAGATTGCTACATCCTGCAAGCCTTAAAAACACACTGAATTTCTACTCGAATATCAACGTCGAATTTCTCCCAGCCAATTATCGAGGCGGTCTCCTTCGATCGCACGAAGTATTATTTTATTCATATTTATGTGCAGTAACGAACGATGTAAATAAAATTTGTGCTCTATGCCAATCAATAAATAGTGTTCCACCATAACGATAATAGAAATAAACATATTATTGATTAATTAATTATTCGATTAGAATAATTCTTTGTTTCGGTGGCTGAGAGTAGACGCACGACCGTAGCGGTAAAAGTGTTTTGAGAGCTGAGAGTAGATATACGACCGATAGTAAGGGTTAACGTTAACGCGAAAACGAGCAGAATCAACCCCTTTTCCCTCCTGCATCAGGCTAATTACGGCCCACCACGTGGCGAACAAGGAAATTAAGAGGAACGTCGCGCGGGAAGGACGGAAAGAGGATACTACAAGTTTCGCGTTATCCGAGGATCGCGTAAGCTCCACGGAGGTGCTGCGTCGTTAGGGACACGTGCAATTGGGCCGGTTCAGGGGGAGCAGCGAGAAAAAGAAGAAGCCGAGGAAGGTACGGTCACGAAGACGAAGAAGAAGACGAAGGACGGCTCGTAAAATCGCGGTGGCGAGAACGAGGTGGTCGTGGCACGGAGAAACGAAACTAAGGGATCGAGAAGGACGAGGCTAACTCGCGTAATTATTCGGTGCGAACGATGCTTAAGTGCCCCGCTCGCAGAGAAATAAGCGAGGTAGCCGGCAAGAGGGAAAAGAGGGGTGCAGAACTGGAACGGGAGAAAGAGAGAAAAAAGGGAGGCGGAAAAAGGAAGACGAGGAGGAAAGAGGAACGGGGCCGCGTAAACGGAGAAAGATAGAGAAAGATCGGAAAGGGGTACGAAGGATATAATTCAGCGAAAAGGGCTGGACGAAATTAGTATCTGGAAGTGCTCCCAGCGAGCGGGCAGGATGCGCGCGTGAAGCACGCCGAGATATTCATCCCGGATGACTATCCGAGGCAGAAGACGATTTTACGAGCGTCTTTCTCGCGAAATTAAACCACGACAGGAGCGGATCCTCCCGGAGGGCCATCCTCGGACAATTTTCGACGCCGATCAATCGGCATAAAATCGAGACCCTTCCTTCGGGCATGCGCATCCCTTTTTCCCTCTGTACGCGCTTTGCTGCTGTTTATCAGGGGAACGAATGCTCGAGGGGGTGGGGCATTCCGCGTGGAACGAGGATTCGTGAATTTGCGAACATCGAGCGAGAGGGAATTATTAACCCTTTGACCGCTATAGGTGCGTTTATGCGTCTCTGGCTAAAGTTAATCTAGTGGATTATGGACGAAACGTATATGCGTTTGTCAATTTTTCCGAGCTTCCATTTAGAGCAACACAATTTTGCGACTGTGAATTCGTGTTACAGGGAAGATCTGTTGTAGTCGATTTTAAATGGAGATACAACAAATTTACCCTGATCTTCTGTAAAATCAATTTTTCCAAAGCTCAAAGAATTAACAGCAAAGTGGAGCTCGCGATATTATCGATTGATAATTAAAGCGCACCTGTTTGCGCCAAACAAATAAAAATTCGAAATTATACAGAAGACTATTTTTTACAAAACAATTCGCGAAGAACAACGAGCTGGTCGTTTCGACCACTTCGGTGATTCCCCCGTTAATTATCCTGCTCGGTAATGCGCTCGCCCCACCGTAGGCTCGCGCCCACGCAACAACAACCGTAATAAACGATTCACCACATCCTTTTCATAACGTCAACCTTTTATCGCGCAACATTTGTCTCCGTATCCGCGGCGTGCCTCTCACGCGCCACAAAATGACTGATCAATTGCTGTCTGAGAGAGTGAGAGAGACAAACGGGCAAGGAGAGCGGAAGGGGGAGAGAGGAAACGGGAATCAGACACGCGGTATCGTTTCGCGGTGCGGTGGCTCGGTAGCATAGACGCGCGTACCCGTGATTCAGTAACGTGTAACTAGTGGGATTGCGATCGGGAGGACGCCGGACTTGTGCCCAGCACGCTCCTCGAGGCAGCCTCGCTGGAACGAGGACAGACCGATCGGTCGACGCGACGGAACGACGAGGACCGACCTGGTCGCGATAAGAAGACGTAGCACGAGAGCGTGTATACCCTCCCCGGGCGCTAGAATGGAAAAAGGAGGAAGACTAGGTGGAACGAGGTGGCATCACGGTCTGCCTCTCCCTCCCTCTCTGTCCGTTTCTCTAGCTAGGTCGGAGAAAAGAAGGAAAGGACGTTCGATATGTACGCTCGCTCTTCGGGTCCTTCCGTACGAGAGCGCGCGTTCAGTGAAACAGCTAGTCGAAAGGAGGCGAAGAGAGAAAGAGAAGGGAACGCCGAAGCCGTGCATACCGTGGCACGACTACCCGAGGAGGATCAGAGGAGGTAGGAGATACGGGCACGAACGGTAGGTGGAACGAGGAGGAAGAAACGGTGACGATGGCTTGGTGTGGGCGCGTGTCTGGCAGCTGCCGCTTACAGGTGGTGTGCTTGCTTGGGAACCAACCTCTACGGACCGTTCCCACGGAAGGCCTGTCCCCCACTAGGGACCCTGACTGCAGCCCCTCGCCCCACCCTGCCGATGGGTCCTTGACTATATAAGCTACAGCCTCGCCCGACAGCCACCACAATCACGGTGCGATCGTTCACGAAGTTCGAGCCGGAGACGCGTCGAATAAAATATACCAGAAAGTCGATACGATTCCGTCGAATCGACCGAGTACCGCTATCACCAGTAACCAGTTCGATAAACAACGTTATCCAAAACATCCCCTGTGCGACTATTCGCGAGAGACGTTCTACGTAAACAGTGTGACATCGCGACGAGCGGATCAAGTGAAGTTCGTTGTTGTTGTACCGTATCGGTGTGTGAGAAGCTACCCCTGTCACCCTCGTCCAAAGGATTAATCATGCAAATGCACGAGCAGATCATGATGGTCGACGGACAGGAGCAACCGATCTCCAGGACTTATCAGTACAGAAAGGTAAATGTCTTTTGAGTTCTCGTAACCGTGTTTCGCGCTCACCCTCTCACCCCTTTTACGCTTCCATGAAAACAATTCTAATTGAAACTCAAAGTCACTAAAAGATCAAAGAAATCGTCAACCTTCCCCCTCTATCTAATTCAAACGACTCGAACAAACTAAATCTAACCCAACCATCTATTTTTGACTCCACAGGTAATGAAACCTATGCTGGAACGCAAACGCCGGGCACGAATCAACCGATGCTTGGACGAGCTAAAGGACCTGATGGTCACGGCCCTAGCCGGCGACGGTGAGAACGTGGCTAAGCTAGAGAAGGCCGACATCCTGGAGCTGACCGTGCGCCACCTTCACAAACTCCAGAGGCAGCAACGCCTTTCCGCGAACCCGGTGATCGACGCGGATCGGTTCAGAGCCGGTTACACGCATTGCGCGAACGAGGTCAGCCGCTGCCTGGCGGCCACCCCCGGCGTGGACGTCGCCCTGGGTACCAAGCTGATGACCCACCTCGGCCACAAGCTAAACTCCATGGACAAAACCGGCCCGTTGACCATCCACGTGGCCGCGCCGCAATCCTCGCCATCCTCGAGCAGCGAGCTCAGCTCGGACGAGTACTCCATGCCCCTCACCCCGGCCTCCAGCCAACCGTCCCCCGTCAGAACGGACGTCGAGGGCATCTCGCAGAGCCACCAGGGCCTCCTGCAGGTCGCCAAGCCCAACGAACCCCTCTGGAGACCGTGGTAATCGGAACGCGCTGCTAAAACGAGCTGCTTCAACGGGCAAAGCCATCGTACCATCCGGTCGACCGAGTTCTCTGGCCAACGCGTACCCTGAGCGTACGAAGATCGGCTCGAGAAGAGAACCGACGCCGGTGTTGCAATTTTGTCTGTGATTTTAACGAGCAACCCTCTCGCGCGCGCGTCTTCGACCCGGGATCGTCAAGAAGAAGAAGGGTAAACCGTGTTCTCCGAGGAAAAACATATTCCCATGAGACTACCGAGACGGTCCGGTATTAAAACGTCTCGAAACATGTGCAAATATATAGATAGATATATTATACCGATTCCCGAGGAAGAGGACAACGACGACGACGACGAGAAAGAGGAATAGATTTAAGAGATTTTTTTTTTTCTATTTGCTCAAGACACTTGGAGGGTGTGGAACAAGATGACGTTTAAGGGCTGATATATAGATATATAGATATATATATATATATATGGAAATAAGTTCTCATATATATTATTTTTCTTTTTGGTAGTATCGTTCTATGGATATGTTGTACGTTCTCATTGACTAGCGTTGTAAGAGTTGAAACTACTAGGATCTCGATGTAACGACACGCCCGCGCTCAAGCGTAGTGGCTGAAGCTTTAATTTACTCGACGGTTAGAATTTTCTATTGTTTATTTCATACTTTTATCGAGAATTTTTCTTTTTTTTTTTTCCTTTTTTTTTATCTCAACCATTTTTTGGCGCGAGAACGTCGAGCGATCGCGAGCGCCCTCTTCGCGTCGATGGAGACTCGGTTTCGCGCCTAAATCGACGCGAGAGAAAGCAGAACGCCTCTTCCCGCGCTGAAAACGTTGTTATATGTAACGTGTCTCCTCGACCGAACGTATAAGTATATTTATATACTCGGCGAATTGTTCGGTAATTCCGACTGCTTATGTTCGAATTGTCAACAAAAACGATGTACGTTTAGAGGATCTTGTGATAGAGAAACGTGTACCTGTGATATTTACTATAGACGTAGGGAAATACTAGATTTTTTAATAAATATGTTTCATTGATAAATTCCATGTTTATAAATTTTCCTTGTTAATTTATTTGCAACCTACTCCTCATTCTACCTCCGTAACGCTTTATAATTATAGTTAATTACTTAACCCTTAAATGCATATCGTTGTAATGCTGCAACAATATTATTTTTAGGATAATTTTCTAGTAAATGCATAGCATTGTACATATGCAACAGAAGGGTTCTTAATAAATTATTACAGAAATTTTTTAAAAATTTTTCCCTACATTAGCCTGTACATAATATACTTTTTGCAAGGTGTAAGAAAAAATCATGCATTTAAGGGTTAATAATCAGTTACTTTCATTAATATACATAACAGTAAACAGTAATATTTGTATACAATGATAATATATATAACTCTTCACGACGTGGAAGTCGTCGAGTGAAAATCGCTTTAATATTACAGAAAAGCAGAAACGACTTCTGCTCAAGTACAAACGTACTGATGTATTGTGATACAGTCTCGCAGAAGAGTCAGGGATCATGTTAGATAAAATAGAAATTAAAACGGTACTCACTCTAACAAGCCGCTCCGATGTCAAAGCTGAACGAACATTCCTTCCCCACCATTGACCTTCACCTGAAATAACGGAATTGATCGTATTAGCATTATAAACAATACATAGCAATGTATATTGCTTACAATATTTCCACGCTAATTTCTTTAAATTAGAAATTCTTATTTTTATACACGGTACAATTACTTGTTTAATGAAAATTCATCGAATGCAATCGCAATTGAAACTCGTTACAACATTCCGTACATTTTATTATTTATAGAAGATATTAACATAAAATACCGATTAAACATCGTATAACATTGGAACCTTGTTTCCTCCGATAATATTTTGCTAAACGTGCAAGATTAATGTTTCACGAATTATCTAAAAGGTTTATTCTTCTGCACGCTTATCATACACATTATATAAGACAATACTAACATAGTATGAAAGCGCGATTGTAAAGAAAATTCAATTCCATGATGAAACTTTAACATTTTCTAAACATATCTCAAAGTATAATAAAGTATTTTTATTTTTAAATATTATTAAATACATAGTAAGAATAATTATATAAAAATTAAATGCAAAATTATATTAAATATTATTTAATTTTAATATAATAATAAATACATTATATTTAACGAAATAATCACACATTCACCATATTGGGAAACAAATATTGCACAAGTGTAAACAGAAGAACGCAAATTATTTCAATTTATTCTGCATAATTGAATAACATACTGTCACATTATTCCGATACGAGTAAAACTAGATGACACATAAATCGTAATCGATATGACAAATTCGTCACTCCGAATTAATTAATTAGTTCACAAATTTTAATATAACTACTGCAATAAATAAACGAATTCTCACAAACTACAATTTTATTCGTTACACTGTATATCGCGCGTATTAAAATTTATTTTAAGTACCATAGCATACCACTTAAAAATGCTCCGACATATGTATGTACGAATATGAAGGGTTAGGTTAGTATGGAAAACACAACTCTGTTCCGTTTCAAGCAATAGAATAACCAGAAATATCAGTACACATTATTAGTATCATTTTCCTACCAATGTTTCTACGTTATTCACGATAAGTGTCTCTTATCAGTAAAAACGACTCGTTATCAAGGTTAATTACCGATCTACAATTTATTGTGGTAGCATTGGCGGCACATGTGTAAGCGTCTAGTAAATAGTGGAACATTTCGAGAGAATGCAATGATACTCTGACAAACTTGAAGGTATAATTCGAAACACAGGATTCGTAGAACAATAGATAAACGTTGGATAAACTTACGAATACGATAAACACTTTTAAAACACAATTATACTCACTTTTCCAAGAAAGAAACCGCCACTCAGCTGTAGCACGTGCTGTCACTACAGGTGCACGACCGCGCTCCGCGGCCATCTTGCGGCGGTTTTCTGAAACATTTAATACAGAGCCATTTGAACATTTGTGAAACAGAAATCACGATAACGTAAGCATGCATTATTATAAATGCAATAACATCATACTGCTTAAAAAATATTACATGTTCTTTCAAATCCCAAGGCGTAATGCATATTATTATTACATTAAATAATAAATAACGATTATAAAGCTAACAAATCTAGTAGAATAAATTAGCACTACTTTTTTCAACAGCAATCATTTACTAAATTCGCAGGAAATAAAAAGAGATTCGATTGAGTTACGGGATATGTCGAAAAGCTATTTTTACGTTTCACAGAATATTTGAACGCAAGGTTATGGTTCTCGTATCATTTTCGATGCTACCGACTCAAAAATCAGTAAAACAGAGGAGGTACAGCAGAAACCGTACACAACGGACGAGATATAGAAGATATCTTACATTATACACGAGGTACAGCAGAAACTTTCCACCACAGATAAGGTATAATGCAGATTTAACATCTTACAGTACGTACACCATGTCCACCATTTTAAACACTGATGGTGCAAACAGATTAGAAGTATTGCCACACTGTGGCGCTACGATCGCATCGCTGCCCATAATGCTGTGCAACTAGTTTATACGCTGCGCTCCCAGATGGCAAAGCAAGTCAAAGGGTATAAGACGTCTTTGTCGATAACGATGTGCGATGAGTTTGAGCGCTTCCTGTAGAGGTATCGGGACTAGTTAACTTTCTCTTATTTCTCTCGCAGTTTTCCTTACGACTGCAATCATGGCCAAGCTGATAAAAGAAGGTGCTTATTTCACTTTTTAAGGCTCAAGATTGAGCCGAAAGCTCACTTTTCGTGGGAAGCTTCCCTTGAATTTTGAGTTCGAAAAACAAGGTGAAACCAAAAATTACATTCGTTGAGAATTTAGACAAAAAATGGTGTAATGTTTTCTTTATAGTCATCCATGATTTAAATTGCAATTCGTTACTATTGCTGAAATACAGCCGTTTAGAATATTTCGTGTATCCCGAATAAGCCAGGAAACAAGTTCCGTGCACCAAATTTGGTGCGGCTGTGAGAGCTTTTTAATTGAGAAACTTTCTCAGCGACGAATTAGAAATTCTGTCTGATAGAAAATTCTGTCCTGAAATCCACAAACCTTGTTCATTCACCTATCCTTCGAATAATCTTATAATTACATTACCGTCACTCTTTTAAAATATATAAATATTTTTTGGGATATGCAAATTTACTACACTAATAACAAATAATTTGCTGAACCTTGTTTTATTGCACACATTCTTCGTTTTACATTATATGTTTATTACCATATATTTTTAATATTTTAGAGGCTTTTTCAATCCTTTCAATGTTTCTTTGTTATTTTTCTAACTGTTTTATTAACAATAGGAAGGGGAATCAATTGTCGAACTTAAGAATAATTGAACTTGAGTTTACTGAAAACGTAACGGTATCAAAGCAAACAGAGACTCGTTGTTCCTTGAAAAGAGAACCGAACGTGCTTCATTCTTTTCAACAAACATCAAATAAAAGTGATTTACATCTTTCTCTCCCCCTCCCCAAAAAAAAGAACGGGAAAGCGGTAACTACGAAGACCTTAAATTTCAATTAAAAAGTTCCTTTGTGTCCACCGCACCTCCATCTTTCATTTTTCGTTTAATTGGAGTATTAGAATCGTCGTCAACGGATGTGTATCTGGGTCACTGCGATATCAAAGGTGAAATCTCGAGCTCGTTAACGTTTAAGCCCTTTGTCTAATTGAATATCGTTTACCACTTGATCCGCAACCGGAACCTCCAAGTCTTCAATTAACTACAAAGTTCTCGATGACTCTGGCGTGTCAAACAAATCTTTCTAACTCTCGAGAACATGCTCTGATGGATAATACAGGATGCGATATTACTGACACTCAAAACAATTTTATACTTGTCGTTACGAAGACATTAATCATGACTTTAACTAAATTTAACTTAAAAGATAGTTGAACTATCTCTTCTTTGAGCAAATTCTTAGCTGGTTCTTAGTTTCGTGTAATTACCAGCCGATTTGCATATATCAATAGTAATCAATCTATGATAATAATTATCCCGGAACCTTAGTTTAGTTAAATTAAACTTAACTTAAAAATTGTTTAAACTACAGTCTACGAACGAATTTCTGTCTTCTTTGAGCAAATTCTTAGCTGGTTCTTAGCTTCGCGTAATTATCAGCTGATTTGCATATACGCTTCTTCCAGGTCATAGAGCTCAGATTGACGTGACGCGACCGTCTGAGCTGATATCAGCGGTTTTCGACCGGAACGGCAGCACGGTAATCTTGAATAGAAATTGTCTGTCGAAATTGTTTGCCTCCGAGTCCCGGCATGTAATAAAGGCGTAGCACTCCGCCATCCGGCTGAATTCCATTACGCACGTATCCTTGCGTGTGTTTCTGCAGACGCAGCTTCGCTAGTTGTCTCGATATCCATCTAAAGAGGATATTATACCGGCAAAGGGGCTCCCGTCGAAAACGCGGAATTAAATTAATCCGGAGAATGAAAACAAATGAACCACAGATGCGTTCCGTTCTCCTCGGTTCCTTTAATATTACAACGAAACGACAATAATACAAGCTTCAATTTAGGCATGCACGTGTCTCTTGAAGGACACCAACATACACGATATACAATATGTTTGTTCACACATTGATATTATGTCTACCGTGACAATAGGTCAATGTAAAACGAATTTAAACAAAGTGTAACTCGTTTTTTTCTAACTCTTTCCTTTACTGTTTGGTAAAGCGTAGCGAACAAAAAATTAAATTGCTTGTTTTCGTTTGCAGGTAAAAACAATGCAAGATACTTTCTGTATCTGAGGAAATTAGGTGCTGTAGGAAAAATTTAATTTAATTTATTGTCATAGACGGGGTCAGGTCCCATTAGCGTAGATGAGTTATAATAAATTATTATTAGCGCGGCAAAATTTATGATCACGAGGATCGTCGAGGACAATGTCACCGTTCTTTGCTTCCTGCTGATCAAACGAATTCCCTAATCTCTGGTTCCGTCGCACCCTCCGCACGAATTGCGGCTTCTGAATCCGAGAACGTCATCCTTCAACGTCCAGCGTGCCTGGAAAACAGCGTCGTGCCACACGGATGATATTTTATTAATGGAAGCCAAGGCAAAACGGGCCCGGTCCCCTGCAGTCGCATTAATTTATTAGTTATACTGGCAGCTACACCGAAACGGTCATCAATTACCCACGCTGGGAAACAATGATCGCCTTGGTACACTGCAAACAGCTGCTACGGTTTCGTTTGCCAATCACGTGGCCCGACAACAGATAAATTGAACGATCGGCAAACAGCAAACCGAAGGAATAAACTAATTAAATCGGAGCATTCGAGCGACGCTTTCCTCGGATTCCGATCAAATTTACATAGACGACCATAGGAACCGTCAGTCGCAAAATATGGATGATCTTTGGTGGTACGTTTCATTGCGGTGTCCATGGTCGAAAAATCAAATGGTGGCTCGTGGATAAATAGTTGTTGGTTACTTTGAGGGATTGAACTGGATTCTGGTAGAGAACACTTCGCCAGTCACGACACTTTATTATACGTTACCACATTACACAGTGGTAAAATAAAAGAAAGTTACACACTAATGAATATTGCTGTACATCAGCGTTCCAGTTGGCTACTGACTGAGTCACATCGATAGGCAGAGGATTAGAATCCCAACAATGCTTGGAATTCGGGGTGTAACGAGTTCCATCGTTGCATAGATACAATTTTGGTAACTGCACGTCGAAATATACAGAAGCTCGTAATATAACTGGTGATTCGATGCAGCTTTAAAAATATATTAACCATGTATTATATGGAATGCTGAAGTTCATCAACTGCAGTTCTCTACGGTTCTACAATTTCACACTCCGCCTTATAACAGCCTACATTCCAGGCTGCATATGAAAGCCACCCTTCGCGTTTCATGTATCACGCGTTACAGGCACGCTTCGTATTCCACATTCCTTATTTTCTGCCCTCGTGCATCATCAGCCCGCGTCGTTGCTCCGTTCTACGCGAAGAATTACGTTCGTTCACCAGGCGTTTGATAATGCCCACTGTCAAGCGACGAAGACGCTTCTTATTGCCCAAATAACCGCTCATTGTCGAGATGCATCGATGTAGTAGCTGCGAGGGCGGTTGAATTACCGTTCGCGAGTATCAGGCCGGCGCACGAGTTGCGAGTTCCCATTACTATCCGCTTAATCGTTGCGGTTATCAGTTTGAAACTTAAAGTAACCAAGTCACCGCCGCTTCAGCCTTGCAAATGCGCCCGGGAAACTTAAGCGCCATCGATGACGACGGGAACCCTTAACGACTTTTCGGTTGTTCGCGACGTGAACGCGAACATTGATTAACGATCCCCCCCAGTTTCCGGGCGCTCGCAAGATTTTTGCCAAAATTTTTTCCACGAACAACTTCGAACGAAGGTATTTCCGGCTTGTTGGGAGCTTCGATCGAAGGCAGGCGAAAGTTTAGAAAGCTGAAGTTATATCTAAGATTGCGAGCAAGCTGGAATAGAACTTGGAGGGATTTGTTTGTGATTCTTCTTCGAATTTTTTTTTATTTAATAATTCTTCAGATAATACATATTTTTAAAGCTTTCTCGATTCTTCGCTTTTCAATTTCAAAGCCGTTAAGTTTAATGTAATAAATTTGATCTTCGTATGGGCGTGAGTTTGTCGATTACTGTTACGTTAGCTGGCAGTAATATTTTTACGAGGATCTCGAAGTCTGAATAAAATGCTAAGACAAGCGGGTATGATCAACGATCGATTTTCGTTAAAGGGCACTTCGAAGGTACATCGTCGTCGTCAGAACCATCAAACGACAGTAGCAGCCGTTACTTCAATGAAGACGACAGCAAAATGACATTACAGAATGTCCTCTGACGCTGAAGGAATATTGAAGGTGGAGCAAGGAGAATAATCCGTGACAACGGCGTTTCACGAGAAAAGTGCAAAATGTAGAACACTTTATAATGTCCAAGAAATGATGTAGTTTCGCGAGAGAACTGATTTCCGAACGGTATTCTAGCGAAAAATTGAAATTACCTCCAATTATAAAAACAGCAATTACTCGGGAATAACGCGGCACTTTTTCAAAACAAATAAAATGAAATCGAAGAATTTAGTCAAATATAGAAAAATTAATCTTCTACTAAATATTGATAGACCGTTTTTAAGTAAGCATTTCTGAAAAAAGAACTTGTCCTCTTATCCAGAAGAAGCGAGGAAGCTCAGGATCAATTTCGTTCCATATTTCATGCAAAACTGCTTCCTACCGGAAGCGTCTATGGTGCGTATCAAACGGCGCCAGAATGAATATTTCAATCACCAAAGCATTCAAACTTTCAATATTCTTTACGGTTCTCGAGAAGCAGTCTCGACCTTATTCAGGAACAACGCGAGGAAGCGAACGGCCAGAAAACAGCTCGAAGAGGAAAAACAAGAAAACGCGCAACATCCTCGTCTCTCGGACAAGCACGCCTAATCGCTTCCTTCGTGCTGTACGATAATCAAGTTGCCATAAACCCGCGTCAAGTAACCGGCAAACGAGTCGATTCAACCTGGCCTCCGTGAAAACTGATTCGATCATCCGCTTTAACCCTTTGACTGGCACGAACGCGTATATGCGTCTCTGACGAAAGCTACTCGCGTGGATTATGGACGCGTATATGCGTTTGCCAATTTTTCCTCGCTCTCATTTAGAGCAACACAATTGCTGATAGACCACTTCGACCGGAAGTGACTTAAAGGGTTAATATTCGACTTAAGTAGCGAAATGTTTTAAAAGTTTCTTATTTAAATATGTTAATAAAGATATAGGTTATTATTGTTTTATTAATAGTAAAATTGATATTGCGAAGCTTGACTCTGGGAAATGATTTGGTTGTGAAAGGGTTAAATACCACAAGTATGCCATAATCATTTATGTATGACAATGCCATCAGATGACTACATTCACCTATAATTCTAGTCACAAATAAAAACTCTCTCTCTTGTTCAAAAAGCACGTGTTTTATCCATTCCTTCGAGTCGAGTCAAAAATCCACTGCGATCCTTTTCAGAATAGTAGAATTTCTAACAGTAGTTAGCAGTCAAAGGGTTAATAACACTCTGTCCGGGTTAATTATTCAGTTTTGGGAGGTCGATCGCAGTTCCACGTGAACAACTGCGATACCACGGTGCCCCATCGATTTCTCCTCGGTCCCTCGACGATGGTACAACGGCTGGACAGAGATAAGATGCACCCCGGATGAAAACTAGACCACGGGTGAAGGGCAAGAAGTATAATTGATGACGTCCTGTTTTGACAGAATCACATTATTCCGGCTACTTACCGGATCCGGCTACGTGACCGAGCATGGACGCCGTTGCTTAGATGATAATTAATATTTGTTTCAAACTCCTGGTCGTTATTCAACTTTCTTCCCCTTCGTTATTGTTCTTCTCTTTTCCCCGCGCTTCGTTTTTATGTTTCTTCTGTTTTTCACTTTTCTTGCCAGCCTGTTTGAATAAAGCTCTCGTTGCTGTTGGTACACTTGGCTGGTGAGTTGCGGGTGAAGATGGTGCGGGAGATCTTAGCGTTGAAAAGTTTTGAGAATTTGGTTAAGGCTGGAGTGACGAGGTCAGATCCTTTTTAAGCTTCGAGGTGGATTAGGTTCTGTATTCGTGCAGCGAATTTTATTTATACTCTTCTATAGATTAAATATTCGATGTTATTATATCGCGATCGAGTTTTGAACATACAAACTCAAAGATTTATTTGTCGATAGCGTGGTAATACGTAGATTTAAGAATTATTATTGTAAGATTGTATATTTGGTGTCTGGACGTGAATGCGTGTGAAAGGAGAACTTTCGTAGACAGCTTGGTGCGAGGAACTGCTTAGCCTGTTGTGTACTGTTCTGTTTGCGTCGTTTTTTTTTTCCAGTATCATTTAAATACACGTATATTCTTTAAAATGTTATTCATTTTTTCTTTTTTCTTGTTTTTCTATAACCTTTTTTATAATAGCGATCGAATTTAATCTCGCTACAACACCACTTGATTGAATTTTCAGCGGCTCGAAAATCTAGCAACTCGATCGTGCATGCACTACTTTATTCGGTATTCGGAAAGTTTAATTTCATTGTTGCCTTTTCATAGAACGTTGTAAAAGCGAGCGGGTCAACAGAATTTCAAAGGGGACGTGTTATTGAAAGTAATATTTCGCGCAAACATAGTCGACCTGTACAACAGTCTAGCTTCCTCTCTAACCGAAAGGGTAACAATATTCTTGTTTAGTGGAAGAACAAACGATCTCTGTGCTGGCTTTTAAAAACCATCAAACGCAAACCTTGCGCCTGGCGGTTTCGCCGTGTTTTCGTCAAATAATCGAATGAAGGAACAGGCGTATACGTGAAAACATAAAAGAGTAACCAAAAAGGGGTTTCTTCGTTTCCGCTGTTTCGCGGCCATTTTGTCGCCACAAACTTTTTCGATTCGATTCACTTTGTCACCGAATAAAGGCTGCAATTACTACGGTTTCTGCAGGAATACATTTCTGTGGAAAAACTCAACTGTTTTGGTGTCAAGCGTTCGCAATGATTTTTAAAACCGAATGGAACATTATTCTGTTGGAGAAAACAAGTTTAGAGGTAGTTAGTCTTGGACCAGTGTTGAATTGATTAAAAATTGTACTTTGGAAAAGCAGCAGATGCATTTAATGAACCGTGAACAACACCTATTCAAGACTAACTAATAATAAAAGCAAATAAAATCAGTCGCAGCGTCCTTGTTGTGGAAAAAATGAAAAATCTTCCCGTTAGGTTAAATGTTAACGTTCAATTAATAATCGAACTATTTCCTACGATTCTTCGGACAATTTCTGTGGAAGGATCTAACTTATCTTTCGCGATCGTGTACCCAATTTCGTGTTACCCCGAGGCATTAGCGAATTTCGCGGTGGTTCGACCGTCAACGGAGACAGAAAAAGGAGAAGGAACGAACAGATGCCAGGGGATTTCACTCTTCACCATCGATAACCCTTTCGTTATCGCCTCTGCCGTGTCCATCAGACACGACCGACGGAGATTAATGGAAGGCTGCCTAGCGACGAGAGGAACGAAAACGACGTTGCTCGACGAAACCGATCCTTCGGATCGATCTCGTTTTTCTGCGAATCGATTCGTAGTCATCGAGGTCCACGGAGAGGAAAACCCGCGACTCCTGACCCTAATAGGACGATTTTTATGGTGGTTGAAAGACAAACCGGAGCCATTGGTAGTCGAAGCTTAGAATTTAAGCCTCGGATCGAAGAAGTTGGAGTGGATAAGCTTGGCTGAGCTCGAAGTTTATCTGGAGCAGCGTTAAAATATATGTGTACAGAACCATTTCCCGCCGGCTGTTTATTGCAGGTGAACGAGAATTATTTCATTCGAATTAATCACCGAACACAGGTTGAGCTTTTAAAATTTAAATGAATGTTTAGATGATGAAAACGGGAATCGATTTTTAAATTTTCGAGAATATCTGTCAACCAAACTAAAAATTATTAATTTTGAGTATTTAAAATTAATTTCTTGCGACAACGCAATTTTCATTCTTAACTCTCTATAACTTTCTCGAGGTTTTTCCCCGTATAATTTACATTCATTCTATTACCTAAGAAGGTATGGTTATCATCATTATGTATAGCATAGAAGTGTTTCCATCATCCTGGAATGAGAATAACCCGAGCACCGTTTAATAAAAGTAAATTTCAAGAAATGGCTCGAGGAGAGAAGGCGAGAATTATCGTCGCTTTAAAATTTTAATACCAAAGTCCTGTTTCGCTGAATCGAGAGCGTGCATTCGTTAAAAATGAGAAGGGAACACGGCCGATAGTAACTGCGTAATTGTTTAATCAGCAAGTGTTCCTTTTGATTACACCCGTATTTTATTATTACACCGCGTTACCTCGCATAGCGGTAATACGTTAAGGAAGATACAAGGCTGGAACACGGGATGAAAGAATATTAGGAGGAGATACCTGATACCGGAGAAGATTAAAACGTGGCATTTAAGCCAAGCATTCTGCCTGTTCGCTGTAAAAAGTGGCCAACAGGAAATACCTTCTGTGAAATTCAATTTAAAGTCGACTATGCTTCTTACAAAAATGTACCCAGAATACAGAATAGATTAATAATTTCCCTTTGACCGTCGAAGCGAACGAAATTTTTATGATCCCCGATAATTACTGTTACCAGCAATTTGCCTCCCCGTATCGAATGCAAAATCCTATCGATTTCGCGTAAAATGGTATTACGTACCTCGTTTTCCACGCGAAAGACATAATTCTGCGTGTTTGCTTTCAACCTGCCGACGTACGTTGAAAAATTCATGCCGGACCTACTTTCATTACCTTCATTACACCCGACCGATTTTCAGTCGATTGAATCTTTCATGATGTTGACGCGTTAGCGTCCCGAAAGCCTGTTACCTGGAAATTTCAGGTTCACTTCGACGGAGAATTAGCGTTTTTGACCAATTAACCGTGTGCCACTATTATCCAGTATATCATTCGTAATGGGTGTCCGGCAATGGTGGGAATTGAGTTATTCGATAAATCGGTATACCGATAATGACGCGATTCGCAACAATATCCTAATAATTCTATGATTTCCACCGTTAAACGACCAGTTTACGAGTTTAATTTGGTATCGCGTTCCAACGGAAAGAACTATGCGGCAATTACGACCATTGATGCTGCGTAATTATGTTCGCTTAATGATCGGAATGGTTCGGCTTTATCGCAGATGATTAAATAGTCATTCGGTTAAATATTTGAAATTTCCAGCAATATATTATTATATTCTATATGGATTCCGGGGAAAACTACGCTAACGGCGGGGTCCAATTAAGCTCTCGACTTATGGAATTCCTTCCATTTCATCTCCAACAAAATTAAATCATACCGAAATCTCAACGTAGAACGTATAGCAGAGAAGAAGACCTAGCGTAAGAGCCTTAATAAGCTCCACTTGAAAACGGCACTGAACCAACCTCCGTAGTGGGGATAACCCCTCGAATGGCCTTGAGCGGGCAATTGATCTCAGACACGGTATAGCGCAAATAAGGCAGGCAGGGATCCACGGAAATCCGGATGCGTTGGACGGCATCCTAGCTCGTTATCGACACGCTCGTTTAGCATGCATCCCGTGGCTTGTCAGCGAGCTTCTCAGGGACAAACAACGGCTTCCTGATACACGCCGTGTCTCTCGGATCCGCTGGATCCAGTCCACAGGGTTTCATCGACACCGGGCGGACAGGTGGATATAAGATAAGATTGAAAAGAATCGAGCTTAGACCGAAGTGTGTCTGGCAGGCATTGGTATGCCAGCTCGATATTCCCCGTGGCTCACCCGTCTCGGTCGCGTTCGCTGGTCGAGACCAGGGCAAGGGCCCTGGCAACGGGGGAAAAGAAGAATGAAAGGGGCCAGAGAAGAAAGAGGCGAGCCGAGAAACCAGGTTGACGGTGGCTGAAGACACTGCTGCACGCCGGAGGAGACTTACTGCTACGTGTATGCGGCTAGAAGATGAACGAGCGGAAAGAAGAGGGTTGCCGCGGGACGGAGAGGGACCGGGTTCTACCGGAACCCCCAGGGACGATCGAGGACCTTGTTGGACCCACGTCTGTGGCAGAAAGGGCTCACGTTCGGGAATACGGTCAGGCGATACGACGCCGTTTAAGAAATCCCTTTCGCAAGAGCTTTGCTTAGTGGATTTGAAATCCTTGGGACGCGGAGATTTTCCGGAAACTAGGTTTACTTTTACATCGGGGATGGGATCTTATAAACTTTGAGACTTCTAAAGATTAGAAGTAAGACTGCAAAGGTAGTAGGTTCGTCCAAATGTTTTCAAGCATTTTTTAAATTGCTAATTCAATTTTAACTCTATCAGGGTACTTTTCTTGTATACATATGAACTCATTAGATTCTTGATTATGAATAGGTTCAAACGCTTATTGTTACAGTAATCATATATCAGAGTTATCAAAACAGTTTTCTTTCACCGGCTTATAAAGTATAAGAATCATTCTTAGAAAATACGATCAAATATATATTGGTGCTCACCGAAGGAAGAGACACCAGCATTTTGTGGGTACACCCGTAATATTACGACGACACTGGTACCCTCCTCAACCTTTCACGCCGTGTACATGCCTCTCTCTTGCTCCGTTCCGTGTTACGAATACAGCATACAAGCAAGAGAAAGAGAAGTACACCAGCAAGCGGTTGCCGAGTGACTGAACGTCGCTGCGACGGGAGAAGCCAGTCGGTATGGTGGGGATAGATGGGGACATCGCATGGTGGGGAGTGGTAGGTGGAGGGGGAAGATCGGAGCGGAGTGGCGGACCAAGCCGTCAGTCAGCCGTGCTTCGTCGTAGGGATGAGATCGCAACGAGAAATGATGTCGCACGATCCGATATTCGCGCGACGACGGTGACACGATATAAAGACTGCACGCGGTTCTCTCTACTTACCTCCTGGTTACGTGTCGAAATCGTGGATTCAGTTCTGTGGCGAGTAATCGATAGATCATTCCGGTTTGGCGGTAGTAAAGGCGTGTTTCCCAGGCTGTGCAACTGTGCGGTGCTATCCCCGTTTCTCCATCTTCCGCATTCCTCGCTTCGATTGGAGTATCTCTCTCTCTCTTTCTCCATCTCTCCCCGTGTACCACGAGAGCATGTATCGACGACTCCACGACAACGAAGATTATTACTGCGGCTAGACCAGTATCTGTTGGGAGCCAACGGAGCAGCAGCTGAAATTGTAAGTGAAATCTATTAATAAGCATGAACGCGTGCACGTATGTTATCGTGGTCGATCCTCGTGAGCTGTCAAGCCGCAGCGAGTTCTGCGAATTGTTCTTTTTGATATTGAGACGCTCGTCCGGGAACCGTTACCTTGAGATGACCTCGTGCGGCGAGTTCCTCGTGATATTTATCCACCGTGTATGCGTATACGCGTGTGTTGGTGATGTGTAGTTTAGTCGCATTCATCTCTCGGCGATACGAGAACGTGGCTTGACAGCTTTGGAGCGCGAATGCTGTTTCCCAGTGCATCGCGGTGGCGGGGTGAGCGTGTTTCTGCCCACGTGCGGTCGTGCCTTGTTTCCTACCTATCTACATTCTCGTCCTCGGTTCTAAGAATCGTTGAGTTTTAATTTTTTATTTCACGGTAATTTCCTCGTGCGTCTAGAGATTTGTAATTTGCATGGCGTCGTCTATCTCGCGGACTAGGCCGACTCGAGCACTTGTTTGTTTACACTTTTCTTCCTCGTTTTTCTGACTTTCGTAATGGCAAAAGGTCAACGTGTTTCTTCAACAGTATTTTAAGCCGTATACCAACAGATAAGCCTCTCTATTCTCGTTTTAATGCCACGCTTATCGAAACCACGACCATCTGACGGCCATATTTGACTTTTAAACCATATTCGACCTTACGTACGAGCGACATGATCTCGATAACGCAGTTCGATATTCGCCTTCGATATCGATATTAAGTGGCGCTGCGCGGTAAATCGCAGCCATTTGCAAAGTGTTCGTTGATCGTGGTGCAACTCTTTTCCGATACGGTGACAGTTCGAATTTTTATACGATCTTGTATCGCGTGGAATTATACTCAGAATGTACGACCGTGTTATCTCAACGAGTGAACCGAGAGAGCCGGTTTTCTGCGCGTCTCGTGTTCTCAATGCACGAGAACCACGCCGGTATGAACTTCACGGCAGTCCATGACCCCGAGTGTTTCCTGTTACGAGAAAGGCCCTTGCACGGCTCGGTACGTTGGCGCTCCTTTTGTCTACGTTAATGATCATTGCATAACTTGGCGTCATTGGGAAGATTTCCAGAGAATGCAGAGGCATTACAGGTACTTGTGTTCCTCTTTTTATCGAGCTTCGTTTTCAATTGTTCAATACCAATTTCATGTGTTCGATACGTAAAAAGTCGGAGTCATTGTTCTGCGCGCTTTTCGGTCTAACAAGTTGCAAATAAATTAACTTCTGAAACTGTTAGTAGCTTGTTAGATTTTGTACAGTTTCATATATAATTTCGACGAACTAGTATTGCTTTTTTTGTCTCTTAAACGTTACATCATTCTAACGCGGGACAATGCCATGGCATGGCGGCCATTGTTGAAGCTTGAAAAGCGCGTTTTGGCGGGAAAGGTTAATTAGTTAGCGTTACCTATGAAAATGATTTAGAGATGTATTATTCATTTTTCTTTAATGTACAAAACAAATTCTTATAATCAATAACAAGCTTTATAATTTATAACCGATATAATCGTAAAATTCCACCGCTTGAAATAAAATTTCGCAATTAGAGCCCAATCGAATCATCGCTCGCGCCCCCTACATTTTCCACCTTTTCTCCACCTTACGAAGCAACTGCAGCCAGTTTCCCTGTGCTGTGAGCATTCAGCTTTGAGGTTGGCAGGCCGTGCGTAAAAATCGGTCCCCCGTAGAAAGAGAACTCGGTCACGTAGCGGCCAGGTAGGCAGAGCTCGCCGGGGCAAAGGTCGCCGGTTATTACCTGGCCAAGAGGTTCGGCCTCGTTCGTTTTCATTTGGCCGGTGTGTGCACGCGTGCAGAGAGCGTAGCTGCCAGAGAACGACGATGAACCGTTCTTCGAACTCGGCCTCCAGCAAACCTCGACCTCCGGCAGGGTTTTTCGCGTGCTCTGTTTGAAAATTAAAAAAGAGGGAAGGTTGTCGGTGGCGAAGGCGCGGTTGGAGGAAAGTCGAAACGATAATAGTTAGTGGGGGGAGGAGGGTCGAGGATGAAAAGTCGGCTTAAATTTGATTTCTCTTCTCTAACCCGGGCCTCTCCCGCTTTTATTCTCTCTTTATCACCGGCGTACGGAGACCGGAAGTGGAGGAGGAGTAGGACCGTGGAATGCAATTTCCTCGGGGCACCAAGTAGATGTTCCAGTAGACTGCGATGCTTTATTCGTTGTTGGCCAAGCCAATGCGTCGCGAACCCCCACACAATTTTTCCGGAAATCTCTTGCCCAACTTTCTTCCTTTGAGCCGCAACACAATGTTGTTTCGATCCCGCCTTATTTCACAGCAATATTCATAATTTTTCTCGCGTGAACATGGACGAGGTGGCGCGAATGGAGATTGTAACGGAATTACGTTTAGAGTTCAGAAAAGGATTCCGTTGGTTTTCGGCTAGAAACTGAGTCAAACGTAGAGGTGTCTTTTTTGGAATTTCGTTTTGGACGGAACCGGAACGGGGCGAGAAAGAATCTCTTGGCTACGTAGTTTGAGAACGATAGCGGGTAGAGTTGGAACGTCGCTGGGGAGACATATCGTTGCCAAAATCGATCACTGCTGGATTTAATAATTCGGATTTTAAATCGTCAGCATCGACCTTAACCTCGATGCGGTACCAAGTGGACCGTGTGCGCATTTTCTGCAAGATTTATGTTTTAACGATTCGATGTAGGTACACACGACTGCAGTGCAACGCGATGAAAAAGTTCGTGAGATATTTTTCAACGGAATAAATCAGTAATACGTGTTCGCCGAAAATCGCGACGGTTTCGATAAGGATGCAATTTTATTTCGATGCGAATAATGTTCAATTATCGCGGGAGATAAAAGCTCGCGGGGAAAGGCAAACTGGTCGTTTGATTTAGTTCGGATATAAAGTTACGCTTTCGTTTCGACGGATGAAATAGCAGAAGCCAGCCAGAAAGGAAACGTAACTTGTTTCGGACATAAAATAGAGCTTTCACGAAGTTGTGTATCTGTAGGGCCACCAATATCCTCTGCCCGGAAGTTGAATCGCGTGGAACGTCGCTTGAACGTGACGTTAATGTGAATCTTCAGTTTTTCTTTGCGTCCCTTCGCCGCGCACAGTCACCTCGGCTAGAATTCAGGACAGGCATGCAAAAAGATTGTTTTGTTCGAGCACGACAATAGAATGACGTCGGCCTTTCAATTTTCCCCCCGAAACATTTCAATTATTCCCTATATCGATAATTACGCTGAAAGAAATAGTAATTCGGTATCTTCTTCAGGGGTTGATAGTCTAGTAGACGAATAATTTAGTTATCTAGGGTTAACACAGCGGACGTATAATTTTTAGATACCTTTATTAATTAATTTTTATAATTTATATATCTAATGAATCGAAATATGTTCATTTGTGACATAGCAAGATAGTTTCTTGCTTCCATCTACACAATTATAATATTCTCCATAGTGATGCAGCGTTCTATTACATTTTTTACGATTTAAGAGATTATAGGGAAGAAATAGAAGCTTGAAGTTCGAAAATTATAGCGAATTTTTGTCGACATTATTCAACGGCAAATTAAATCCGCACAGTTGAAGCAGAATTTGCGTGGAGAAACAGGAACAGTAATAGTTTCGCTAAAAACGGAGTTTCAATTTTCGCGTGTTTTCCTGTAATCTATCAGAAGTCAGCCTCCAGCTACGTAGAGAGATTCAGCCGGGGAAAATGTTTGCACTGGTCGCAATCTGTGCTACCGTATTTCTACGTTTTTAAAATAGATCCTTAAAATTTACCAGCACCGAGGGAACAGGGATACCGCGAACGTAATTTCACTTGATCGCGATGTAAAAACGTCCTTTTAAAATGTAACCGGACGAACCGCAGCTTGGAAATTGAGTCCTTTTTCACGCAGCCAGACGTTTCTATTCGTTGAAACCATAGAATTGCTTGGAACAGTTCAATTTGAACACCATCGAGTCCTCGCAAAGTCCTGGACATCTTGGAGGAGAGTTGGTTGCGAATAATGCGGTAGCAGTTTCCTTATTGCCTCTCGATTGAATAGTGCTGCATAATGGTGGACGAAGTAAAACAGGTGTTTCGTAATTTTAACGTTTCGTAACTTTCAGTGAAATTTTGTGGTTTCACAGTAACATCAGTTTAATTTAATATTCGTATATTGTATATATTTGGCGGCGTTCAATGTTCGTGATAAAACATTATTCTGGTTAATTGCAAACACCCAGTCTATGAAAACTAATTTAACAGTTTCCATTTCTTGTTTTGAAATACAGAAATTGTTGTCCACAATTGAGAATTTGAGGCGGAAATATTAATTTGCTGGTGGTTTATTAGATCGCACGCAATAAATTTTGCGTCCGGTACACGTTGGAAGGTTGCGTATTCAAGAAAATGTATCGCGTCGACGAAAATTTATGTTCCATCGCGTAAGAGCTAGATTGAAAAAGAAAAATTGAGATCAGTGTTACATCAGAAGTGCAATTTCCTCAGGGAACACGGTTACCATCCCGAAGAATCGTAACGGTCCAGAACGACTGATGTCTGTTTCCATATTCTTCGCGAAACTTAACGATAGACATTTTTTCCCGCGAAATCTTAACGTGAATCGTAAAATTTTCGCATGTTTCTTCGATATTTGATAATATTTTTCAAGAACAATAATTTGGTGGTTAAGATTTTATAAAATACTTGTTAGCCAGCGATTTTTCATACGTTCCAATTGCACAGAATTTCTGTTCATTTCTCCACTAGTCATTCACATAAATGCGTTCAGTGAGAAGTGCGATTCTACTTGAAAATACGAGCGACATTTTTTTTTCTCCGAAGAATATCGTGCACGCGAGTTCGTCAAAGAAAAAAAAAAGGGGGAGGGAACTAAAAATGAAGTTTCCTTAGTAAATCTGTCGTACGAAAGGAATCAGGTCGAGTTACGCACTGGATGCAATTTTTCCAGTATACCGTCGTGTAACCATTCCAACGCGTATCGATCGTGTTCCTTTTCATTTGAAAATCTGACTCGTTCGAGTACTGTTCGGCGCGAGTTGCGTGAACATGGCCGTTGAAAACACGAAATCCCCACGAGAAAATTATTCGATCGCTTCGTTATCAGAAATTACACGTTGCCCGTGCAAATTGATTAACTTTGTTGCTCGTTGTACAGTTTACGGTAATCGAAGGAAATCGTGGAATAAACGAACTATGTTTCGCGTAGCACGTAAAACGGTAACCATCAAAATCTAATCAGACAGATGAACGATGTTCGTTGTGCATTAGTTACGTCTTCATTGATATGCAAACAATGGTTTCGCGTTGATGTCTTAGTTATTCCCGTTTGCCACGCCGGACCGTAATTAAAGCTTGATCGCGGCCGGTGTGCCATTTTATGGAAATACACGTAATTCATCGTGGAAGGAAATGGAAAAGCAAATGACTTGGTTCATTTCGGCCTCGAAGTAATTGTGCTTCCTGCAACGAGTGGTTGGCTCGCTTTAGCATCGTTTTTAATTGTGCTCGAATCGCCTTTCCAACAGTTCGGTCGGCCATTTACAAATTACTATTTAGAAATAAATTGTCCCTCCGCGTTGATGAACTTGTCGGTTTGTTCCATCGGTCGGTAGAGGTAATAAATTATCGCGTTTACACGGTACTATTCGTACAAGGAACGATCTCGTTAAAGACATTGCTGGACACGCACTGGTGAAAATTGAGAAAAAGAGGAATCGAACCGTGTCGCGTTCTCTTTGTTAGGAATTTCCCAGTGTGTCTCGGTTTACTTTACCCCTCGCCCCCGTTGTTCCCGTTTTCGCCGCTCTCATTTATCAGACGCTAGAGCTCTGACCCCCCAATTACCGAAATGGTTTTCAGATCGGGCCTCGGTTGAGAGAGGCCAGGCGGAGAATGAGGTAGAAAACGAAGAAGTAGAAGCGCAGAGCACAGGCACGAGGACCGCGTCATCGACGAATTTTTCCAGGTATGCAGCCAGCGGCACCATCAGCGAGGATGCAACACGGTCGATGACGTGAATCGGCCGACTTTTCGGTCGATAGCTGCGTGCCGTCGCGGGACGCTGGCTGAATGGCTGGCCAAGCACTCCGCTGCTACTGTCGGAGGACCGTCTGGTCGCGGTGGTACCGGACGACCACCGCATAAGCGCGTTTCCTCCGCCACATCGTTTCCCCCGAGTGGAACGATAAATCTCGTCGGAGCGTAGCCAGGTGTATTCGCTCGGTTCCATCGTTCGGCGGCTGTTTGCCGAATTATGCTGTTCGTCTACGGCTGAGGTCGCCTCCGCCTGGGTTGGACCCTCCCTCTCCGCTCGTCCAGCTGGATCCCGTCGTCGCGTTGGAGCGCCGCACGAGTGGCGAGGAGGAACACGGGAACAGGGAAGCGAGCGGCTTGTCGAAGGTCGTTACCAGGTCCACGTAATCAAGAAGTTTCCACAGGCGGAGAAGGGAACAGAGCGAGAGAGCGGGAAGGCTATCGGGAGCCAGAGTCGAACGAAACGGGTCGCCGAAACGAGGCGGAAGGTTAGGTTCTCGGGCCACCGTCGAAGGTGAATGCCTAACTTTGATCGGAGATCGGATCCGCGAGGCGGACGAAGGCGAGGTGGACGGCGGTGAACGCGGAACACTGGTCCCATGTGCGTGAGGCTCGGTCGGGAGGAGAACGTCCACGTGCAACGCTCGTTCGCGATCATTGGTATCACGAGGATCACGTTGATTTCCCCACCAACAACAGCCACATGACTTGACGATCGCCCCACCTACCGCTGTTCGTCGTTGAGCGAAGGCGGCGACAGTGGCAGCAACGTCACACCGACGACGGAGGAACGACGGCGACGACCGACGACACCGACGACGGGGACGACGACGGCGACGACGACGACGACTACGCGGAGGAAAGAGATGAACAACGGCAGAGTGTAGTAGTTGTAGCAGTAGTAGTAGTCATCGTTCGGCCGTGTGGAAGCTACTTAGCGAGTGACATAGGCCGCTGTTGGTTCAGTTGGCGGCAGTCTGAGTTAGTCGGCAGGTGCGAGACGACTCGTTGCTGTACCTCATTACCTTCTTTTCGTTCTTTCTCTCCTTTCTTTCTTCCTCCCCGTCTCTCTGCCTCTCCTTTTCTCTCTCTCTCTCTATCTATTATATCATCTCGCCTATTTATCGCCTATATTCCCCACCTCCCTTTGAACGTCTCGCTGCTATAATAGGTTTGTTTCTATCGTGTGGTTGCGATAGGCAGATAAAGTGAGCCGTGTTGATCGTGGTGGGTGTGCTGGTGCCGTTGTTTGTTGTCGTTGTTCTTGTTATCTTCGTCGCCTGCTCCGCCCGGTAGGCAGCGGCGGTTTTGGTGGATAGTGGATAGTAGTGTCGAGTGTGAAACTGGAGCCGCTAACGGTAGCAGTAGCAGTCGAGAGGCAGAGCTATCATGTGCCCGCAGAGGATCCTCGGACTGGCCATCGTCGCGCTGGTGACTTTTGGTGGACGAGTAGCGGCCTATACCAATCAGTGGGCAGTGCACATCGAGGGTGGACCGGATGTGGCCCAGCAGGTCGCGCAGGAGCACGGGTTGCAGTATCTTGATAAGGTAGGAACACGTCTCATTTGAATTTTATCGCATAGCGTGTGTCTCGAAGGCGATTGGAGAAATATAATGCGTTCTCTGCGAATTTTGTAATCTTATTATTTAACGATCGTTCGACGATTATTCTGTATTAAAGAATTTGTAGAAACGTAACGATATTTAAATTGTAACCTAACAGAACGATTATTTTTTTATTTTGCGCGAAAAGTTTCTGCAAATTGCTCTGGAGAACCATTTCCATAGTAGATATTATATCTCTCCATGCATCTTCAAATTGCTCGCATTCGTCGAATAGCTCCTCGGGCACTATGTATTCATAAATCATGCGACGCGTCACAGTGCCCCTCGCTTATTCGACGTTAATCCTTGATTAAAGCACGATTGACAAGAAGTGTGCCTAACGTAGCCAGCGACCGTACACGCTCGATTCATAATTGCATGCACGGTAAAATAACTCCGCGGCGATTGCGTAAATCGGGGAAGTACGCTCGACGTTTCTTTTTTATCTGTTTCCTCGCACATGACTGCACGCCAAATCAATATTAGCGTTGTCGAAAGGAAAACAATGTCACAATTCCGTCTGGGATAATCGCTTGTAATCCTCGCGAGTCATTCTTAGACGAGACAGCTTCAAGGATCTCGAGTGTCTTGGAAAGGTCAGGGTTTAGAGCCACGTATTTGACCTAAATTATATATACGTGATCCGGTTCTCTGTCAAGATCCTTCATTTTCGAGCTTTACTTTCTCGCTCGAACAATACCGTGACGCGTGCAGGTTTCGCGTACAGTTCCAGTTATTATGCATAGCTTTTGTGATTAATGCGACGGGTATAATGGTATTAAATCGCAGATCGAAACAGCTGTGTTACGCTTATCGGTTTGACATGGAGTATAATCAAGGCTCGCCGATATCAGTTCTTTTGTTTTACTTTTCCTTTTTCTTTTTTTCTATATCGCTAGACGATTTACTATTTTTCACGAACAATTAACTGTTCGGTGATTGTTCTTCGGAGATTCGATTACACGAAACGAGTCACAATGCGAACGATAAATATCCCAAGCCTTTTCCGATTGCGCACCGGGAATCTATTTTCGTGGAAGCGCTTGAAAAGTATTAAAACAAGTATCGGCAAACATCCTTTCGTCCGCCTTTCAATTAGCAGACGCTACGAATCGAAGACGAATAAATGTTTAGAGAGTTCAGAATGAAAAACGAGAATAATTTTAAATAGATCGCTAAATTATTTGTGAATTTATCTACGGAAAGGCGAAAGTTAGAAAAGTCTAAGTAGGCAATTGAAAGTTAAAAAAAGTAGGAGGTTCTTTTTTTTTGTGAAATTCTCCCCTGACAAAGTTTGCCATGTTCGCGAAAAACGAGTAAAACAGCCGAAATTTTTTTTATTCGCAGCAACCTCGTTTCCGTCGTGTAAGCAAAATACGCGTCGCGTTAAATCCACGTCCGCCGCGTCGTTTCACGGTTACGGCCGCGACTTTTTCTTCGAGTCCCGAATATCGTGCGACAAATCGACGCCTATTCGGTGTACAGATTGGTTCCACGGAAGTGGCGAATCTCGGGATCTTTTCGTGGTCTCGCAATCAAACTGGGAAGTATCCCGGAAGCAGAGCTCGATCATGCAAAACTCATCTTTTCCGGTGACGTGTAATATCGGCCGCCTAGACTCTAGATTTGCACGACGAACAGCATTTCCCGCGTCTCTTTAAAAAAGGAGCGGTAATTTTTCAACCGCGACTCTGAAATATTTTACGTTCGTGTAATTCGCAAGCATAATTCAGTGGCAAAAAATTGTACGCATTATGTTGTGTTGCTTCTATATTTATTTATTCATTCATTTATTTATTTATACGAAAAGAACCCATTAGTTTAGAAATTAATTAACATAATGTGCGGTAATCATAAAAGATTTAGTAATTTGGCTCGAGACGTTAAAAAAATAATCAATTGAAGAATTATATGGATTTGCCATGGTAGTGATCCTCAAAATTGGATCGCAATATAGAAAGTTTGAAGTATAACGTCTCGATAAAAATGTGCGTATTAATTAGTGGTAGAATTCGTGGACACTTAATTTTATCATCGATAATAATAGAAGAACATAGCTTGCCTGTATACCTTAAACTCCAAACGGTATTAAGAATTCGTTCGATAACAGAGATTTGTCTCTGTTCAACGGGGGAATATAAATATATTTCTTGAATTTTATTATAACGAACGATTGTCCGTTCAACGAGAACGATTCACGTTTCGTATCCGTAAGATATCTCCCAGGAATGATCATAATTCGTTTGATACGCAACCGTGCTTGTGGACGCTCGCGGGGAAAAACAGATCGCACGACAGAAGTGTACGTATCTTTCATAATATCGTTCATCTTGTAAACGCGAGCACGAGATACCCGTGGAAAACTCGAAGCGGCAAGTTTTAAAACGCTTGGCGGAGCGAAATTTTGCAGGATAAAAATGTTTGTATTCGTAGAGTATCCTAATAACGGGATTCTCGGCGTCGAAACGAGGGCGCGGAATTATCCCTGCACATTTAATAAAAATCCTGCGCTATTTCGAGGCAATTTTTATCTCTGCAAAAGCGGCTCGGTAACTGGGTCGCTTTTTAACTGTACTTTATGGGTTATTGCGATGTCGGGGAGAGGTTTGACGAGTTCGCGAGTTGAAATTCATTAATTTGCACGTCGATCTTACATCCGTTTTTCTTTTTGCCATTTCCGTCCTTTTCCGCCGCCTGCCTCGTTCCTTCGCTTGTAAATTACAGTAAACCCGACCGGCTTCGTGGTCCGAGGTACGTTGAAACGCCGCGAAATGGCGTCGAAGACGGAAATTAACCTTCGAACGAATCTCCATTCTGCCTAAATAGTTTCCATCGGGGCGACAGCCCCTATCTTCGCTTTCCGCGTCAGTTCTCGTTCGATCGCGAGAGCTGAGCATCATGAGTTGTGCACGATCCACTGGAACGAGGCATTGTGTGAAACAAAACTTGAACGGTCCATTTGAATGGCACCCCTCGGTTGTTTCTGTCCACGGAAGAAGAAGGGATCCTTCGAATGGCAAGAGAAGCTAGCAGAAAGTCTAATTCGAACCTGATTCGAGTCTTTTTCATACAATTTTTAACGCTAAAACTACCAGAGCAGTCAAAATAACTAACTGGAGATTATTCATAGCAATCTCATAAATTCAGCAAGGTAAAGTTTCCAAAATTTTCTTTAATCTTCTGCAGAAGGTATAAACGAAGATTTGTTTTCTATGTATATTTTCATGCAATTTTCACTTTGACGTCTTCTATACAAAAATAAGTACACTTTAATCGTCGGTAGTTCTAGCGTTAATTACCATTAAAAGGATAATAATATATCTGGTCAACTGTGTTACGCAATGTTTTACCATTACACGACCGCGCGAGAGTTTATTGGCACACGGGTGTTAAAACAAAACGTGGACCCAGCAGCGTATACTTGCTCCTTTATTTTTAAGCGGAAGGGTAATTAATGCCATTAGCGACTCCCCATGGTCTTCTTCGTCCTTTCTTTTTCTCTCTCCCGTTTACCGTGAGGTGCGCGTAACTTGCTATTCAATTGGTTTATTTTGCACGTACCCGGTATTGCCGCAAATTTCATTTTGCTCGTGCTTGTTCACCCGTTAGCCTGCAATATACTCCGTTGACCCGCGTGATGGAGTGTATTTACTTATTTTTGCTAACACACATACACACACACGCTCGATTGTGTGCGCAACGGGGCTCACGGCAGTTTGTTCGCCGTGTCTTGCCTACCTGGCTCTGTTTTCAGGAGTAATTTGCGTTGCCTTAAATTTCCACCGGTTAGTTAGTTCACCCTCAGATTTTGCGTTGCCAAAAAAAAAAATTATATCCATTCGATTTGTAAGCCAAACAGGTGCTCGAAACTTTGAATACCTTTCGTTGATCGTGTTTCTATTTTACTTTGGCAAATTTTAAATGTGGAAGGAAATTTAAGAAAATGGCGGGGCTGTCTGGATGTCCTCGTTTCTGAAGGATGAAAGGGTTCGCGAATGAGACACGAGTTCTTGCTTTCTAGCGTACTTGGAAGAAAATTCATTTTGTTGAAGAACAATACACTTTACGTATTCTCGTGCTCGGAAGTATTTAATTTTCTAAAACCTTTGAACCTCGAAGAGGTTCTTTGTTACGAAAACGACGCTTTCGAAACCGTTCCGCAGCGTTAGATTTCTTTACACGCGTCACCAAAGATAATGCCTCGACGTTTCTTGTGTATTTAACATTCGCTCGCGTAGAAAGCGGGAAAACGGTGACCCTTGGAGATAACAGGGGATTCCTCAAAAACGTTTGCCAACGATCATCGTCATCCATTGTTGCTGCAACGCGTCGTTTATCAGCGGTTTCGCTCAGACGTTTCATGTAAAATACCGCTCTGTTATTTCGGTTTCATGGAAACGTGCACGCTAGATGCACGCTAGATGCACGCGGGTGTTTATCGTCGTTGCGATACAATATTCTCGACCTGGCGCAATTGTTTATCGTTTCGACGGTTTCGTAACCGAGTTCCATAATTATACGCGTAATAGAAAAACACGGAACGTGACTCCGGCACAGATCATCCATTCGAAGATAACATCTGATAACGAGCGCTGTTGATGCGAAAATAATTCCGATCTGTCTGTTTTCTTCTTCCGCTCGGAAGTGTTACGTAAAAATTGCAAACACTCGATAATTATTAATCCTTATGGCTCCAAGAATGCCTCTCAAGCACCACCAATATAATTAATAATATAAATATTTTAATCAAAATTATATAAAGATTGTTTTGAATGACTTTAATATTATTATTTACACGTCATTGAAGCGTTTATAGTCTGGTACTCAAAAATTTGCAAGTCAAAATATGACGAGAATTGCCGGTCGATATTCACACTTAAAAGTAAGAGTGTTGAGGGTTAATATCGGATGATCCTGTTAGAGTGGTCGCAATGTGAACCACCCATTAATTCTGAAGATTCGCCTTAGGCGCGATGCGCGAGAGAGTGGGTGCGAGTTAAACAGTTGGGTGTTGCAAGATGCAAAGTGCGTTCTACGTGCGTAAAATGCATAAGGTGAAAAATTAGGGTTAAGTGTTAGAATAAAGGATATACATTAAATAAAGATATTGAATGAAGACTTATAATTATGTATGATATAAATTGAGATGTTTTTATTGGATACACGACAGATTCAATAAGCAGTGTAGTAATTTATCACCGTTATAAGTTTGCCTAAGTGATCGAGGATTAACCGGGGTTAGGTAATTTCGCAGTTACGTCTGGTTTTTTGCCTGCGAAAGAATTAACCGACGGGAAATAGCTCGACGACAGCGAATTCCTCCGTGTTTTTCAGTCAGATTTTCCTGTTGCTTTACCTTCGCAGTGTTTCTTCCTAGGTCGACCTCTTTAATGCGTCACCGTTGTTTGTTGTTATCGAACTTGAATATTATCGCCGTCATTATTCGTCGTAATCGCGGCCAATTATTCTAATTATAAGGTGTTATAACTGTAATGTATATAGTATCATAAGTGTTCTAGAAATTTGGTTCAATAACAGGTTTTAGCCACAGCGACAGGTACCGTTCGCGGGTCTTTATCGTCGCAACAACTTAGTTTCAATTCCAAACGAGGTAAACTTGTTCTTGATATCCTTATCTTTTCGCGATGTCGCTCGTTAAAATTTCAAAGCAACGGAAACGGGAGGAATTTTACGGAACAGCAAAATTGAATAAGAAGGAAATAATTCTCGTTCCTTTTTTCCCGCCCACCGGAGGTTTGCAGGCATCATTTATTTTACGATTGAGCGTAATTTTTGCGAAGTTTCGCAACAGTCGGCTGCTCGACTTACTTCGAACTACGTACGCAACCGAAGCCGGTTCCGTGTTCTCGAATTTTTGAAGATTTGCGCGAATAGTTGGTGAACTTCCACCCGCGGGGTCCTTTAAATTGTTGTTAGGAGGAAACACGAGCTACGAACCGGCGGACGTAAATTATTGTAGTGTCTTGAGCAGGCGAGGAAAGGCTATAAACTTTTAAAGAGTCGAAGTTTTAGCACGAGAACGTACTTCCTTTCGTGCAAAATGCACGCTCGTCCAAATTGATAGCGGTTTTTACCGATTTTCTTTTTAAACTGGATAAGAAAATTCTACAAAGGGGGCATACGATCATGTATAACGTTTATTCCAATTTATTAATATCACAGCGACAAGTATAGAACCAACGAAAATTCGCCTCGACGCTCAAAGATCTGATACAGCTCCCGAACCATCGTCCCATGAAATCCTTTAATATCCCCCTGATAAGCTGGTCTTATTTCGTCTCCGATATTTCAACGAATAAAAAGACTGTCGCTGTCTTCTACAAAGCCTTTCGCGTCCCAAGATCTCGGGCTCGTAGTTTTTATCCCGTTTAAAAATGATAACGAGCGACATCTTTTCGATCGAGTCGCGTGAAGTTTATGTTTAACTGCACTTTACATCGAGAAAACTTCATTTTGTAACCGAGAAGTTTATCGATGCACCATTTTCAACGTTATACATCATCTATTCCACCCTGAATTGTAATGTCTTTCCTAGCATTTCGAAACGTGCGAGAAAATTCCAGGAATCCCCTTTCGTTTTTCCAACAGAAATTCCGTTCAAGGCTCATTTTAAAACTGTCCCCCTCTTCATAGGCGTTTTAATATCCTCTGTCCGGCGAAATTTATTTGTTGTTTCGTGGCTGCTGCATACATAACTTCCGCGTAATCGATTTAATGCGATTGGACCGGTGCCAGTGGCACTAAATACTGGTAATTCTGAAGCAGTGCTAAGTTACGGCTAAAATTCATTTAGAAAGCCGGATAACGATAAACAGGTACAAATCTTGATTCCCCCTGGTTCGATTTGTTTTGTCTGTTTTTTGCTCTACAGGAATCGCGATTAATCCATACATATAAAAAGACACGATTGAAAATCGGCCAATTTTGAAGCAAGTACTATAAAAAAAAAAAACGAGGGCAACAGCTAGTGCTTATACAAAATCACTAAATCGTTTGATTTCGTATTAAAAATCGTTGAGAATAATATTAGAAAGAGTAGTCAATTTTTAAACTCAGTTTTCTGTCTAAAATTAAACAAACAATGGTAGCCGAGAAATTTTTCCCAGTTCTTCGGTCTGAAATAGTTGGAAACCACGAAATGTCGAGGGTGGCTCGTCTCTGGAAGCAGTTGAAATAATTCAGCGTCCTTCTCGGTTCTCGTCCCATCGATTTTCGATGGTGGATGGGACGGAAGACGAAGGGGAAGGGCACAGCTCGACCAAGTCGTTTTGTCTTGAATTACGTTACCTGGATCTCCTCTGCCTTCGTTTGTTGCTCATCCGTGATGGCACGCCGCGTCCCCGCCTCCGTTGGAAGTAAAGAAGTTTCGCCGGGAATAGATCCTTCCGTGTAAGTCCGGATTTCCAGGCGAGTCTTCCAGGGCGATTTTACGAAACCCAGCATTTCACTGGATTACCGTCGCGCGAGATTATACTTTCGGGGTGCGCGCCTTAAAACTCCGCGCCGGCGAATCCTGGCGTGTCTCGAATTTGTGATTGCCACGGCTCTCTCTTTGTCGGCGAGAGGGGCGGGCCCGAACACCTTGAGGTTTATGGCACTTGATGGATAAGAGAGAAGAACGGTCTGGAAACCCTTTAGGATTGACTCGTGACTTCTGTTCACCGGGCAACGGCAGGGAATTTATTTTTCAACAGGTTTCGCTCATTTCTGCGTAGCTAGAAATTGGTTTTTAGTCACGAGAGAGAATAGTTGTAAATTTTATTACTATTTCAATCGCAATTAGATGGTGTACAAATATTTATGGTAATTGCCTTCTAAGACTAATCATTGTATTGCTTGGATTTATTTTGACCCGTATATAATAATAATAATAATTTAATAGTAGAGTTAAAAATATTTTAGACATTTTCTACGATAACTTAATAGCAGAATTAAAAGTATTGTTTCTGTTGAAGCCAATAAAGGTTTATGAAGGTATTTATAAAAATTCTCGACTTTGAAGAAATTGTAGTGCAAGAAAAATATTGTGAATAATTTCGTTTCAGTTCCAATTATGAAAAACGGTTACCGTGCAAATTGTACTCTATAGTAAAAAAAACAAAACTTTGAAATTCGTGTTACCATAGAGTCCGCGTTAAACTTTGTTTTCCGCGTTGCGCTACATTTCAATTAATAAACCAACGGGGGCAGTCTGTATCAGTTAGCATGTAATAATAGCTCGATTCTGTTGAAAGGAAACGTATAGGCACGAACTTTAGAACTAGTTAGAGTTCCATTGTAAAAAAAAAAGCGAGCGATCCAGTAAATTCTCATTGATACCTTACAGGAAGTGTTATTTGTCGTTAGATTACGATAAAACGTTGAACAAGGATTTCTGCAATAACTACTCGGTACTTAATGCTTACTTAAACTTTCTTTCTTCGATGAAGAATAAAAAAAAATATTTTTTCACTTATTTGTACTTTTAATTGAAAGATACGAATTCGCATTTTTCATACATCATAGGATCCTAATTCGAACTTAACCCCAGAGCAAATTATACGAATAGGAAGCATTTTCTTTTTAACAAATATTTGTAGAAAGTATTGTTTTTTGAGCTCGGTTTTTTTTAGAAGTAGTCTTATTTTTCACAGTTGTATTTTCATACCTTTTGTAACACAACTCGTTTTAGAATTATCTTGATGTATATCTATCGACTTTATATACAGCTCTAGAAATTTCGTTTCACAGTTTCGTTTCTATTATTGTGTAGTGATATTGCGCCCCGTATGTGCCATTGCGAGGTATCGATATGATGCATCACGTAACATTATGCGAGAGAAGTGTTCGCGCATTGTTCGAGATACACCCAGGTGAAACGTTGAATTGAACGTAACGCGTGTTTTATGCGAATGAACCGTTCGAGGACACTTGGGAGGCATTGCGTTTTGAATGATCCTAGAGGGGGTTGGGAGGGAGAGGGTGGTGGTGGTAAGGGTGCACAAAAGAGCACCGGTGCCCTGATATTTGTAAGTCGTTTCCACCCTTACCACTTGAAACGTGAAAGGGTGACTATGCCACATTAAGAGAACACTCGAGCAAGGCTAAACGCACCTTTTGTCTTTCCTCGGTTCTTATAGCTTCTCGAGATCAAACGATCGGGGTGAGAAGAGTGGACTGAGAAATTTCCAGCCGGGAAAAAGAGCAGGAAACGCCAAAAAATATGTTATATAATATAAAACATGTAGCCTGTATTATATACACGAAGCACATACGTATGTACGTATGGAATTTATAAAATTTCTGCATCAATTGGTTTTTATTGGTCGATCACCGCGATTTCTGCTCCGCAATATAAAAACAGCGTTTCATTCGTACCTGATGCTGCACCGATTCTGTATTTTATATCGCTTTGTACACACTGCACTTGAGCGAGAGAGAGAGAAAGAGAGAAAGAGGAGGGCACGAGAGAAAAGAGCGCAATCAAACTTTTCAAATTTAACGTAAAACCTAATTCTTCGAGCATTGAACCGACAACAAAAAGTTTCCATTAAAAAAAAAAAAGAAAAAAATAGGTAAATAAATAAATTCAAATTGGACGAGAGCTCCAATTGCGCTTCGATTCCCGGAACCGACACAGTGGACGCATAAATTAGAATTCAAATTAGAAATTAAGCGAAACCGCGATGTATCACGGGGCCATGAATAAGCGATCCGGCAAAAATCCAATTTATATCTCAAAAACCGCCCCTCGGTGGTCCCACAAATTCGATAAATTACGTGTAACCAAAAACGGTCCCAGGGAAGTTCCAGCGGAATGCGGGAAGGGTCGGGGCGCAGGATTTATCCGTCATTTTCCACGCGTTTCCATTCTGCGCGCAGCTTGAAACGGGGCCGGGGTTCCGAGTAGAGTCTGGCCGGACGCATCTGCGAGTGCCTGTTCGTAAATAATTCGTTTTGGGGCACGTGGTGAAATCGGTACACAACGGCGTCATTGAATTCGCCGACGTTGCTCTCGGTTACCGTTCACGTTTCCTCATCAACTATTTGTACGAGGACCAGGAAATACCTGGGCACAGGTAGCCTGGAGGAGGGGCCATTCTTCTTCGAGAGCGCCGCGTAGCTTGCCTGCAATGTACAGGGTGTCCAATGTGACGCGAACTAGCCGTGCAGTTCACCTTGCACAGCTAGACCTCGTAGAAGAGGAATTATCGTTAATAATAAATTTTAATCGCGAAATCTAACAACTGTTGTGAACGAAATTCTCGTTTCTCATAAATTGAACATAAAATTGCAGGGATACAAGGCTGAGGTGAAAGTAAACACATTTTAATTTACTTAGTACACGTTTAATCTTGTTATACATATATGGTGGATTCATAGAATTGATCAAGCTATCGCCGGTTCACATTTCTTATCAGATTTAACTCTAAACGTTTTATTTAATTTACTTTTTCAATGTATGGAGGTATATAAGTTCGTCTTGCGATAATTTTCTTTACCTGCGTAAAACAATTCAATTATTGTCTGGACACCCTGTATATCTGTATTCGCGGTTCCTTCGGTTGTTCCAGCAGTTGTTGCACGTGGCATTTCTCTGTTCAACTTTAAAAATCGCTCTCTACCTGTTCTCACCGTGCATTTTTTACTCTCCTTCCATGCTCCCGTGGATTCTACGACCAAACGGGTCTTTCTCGCAACCAGCACGTATCCCAGCGTGGAAAACGGTCACCACCTGGGTACCGTTTTTCTTCCTCCTCGCCTGGACGTCTACGCCTTCTTTTGAATGACTGTTAGGGGTCGCTCGAATGAAGCTCGCGGCGAATCAGCGCGATCGCAATTGGAGGTGATTAAATTGTTAGGTAAATTGGAAGCAACGTGCTGCTCGATGGAATTATTATACTCGTCTCGGACAGCGTGAAATTCGGTATTCGAACTCGGTTACGCTGGAAATTGGCTAATAATTTATGGGTCTTAACTTGATAGCAAGTGATTGGTGGATTAACAGGGATTAACGGTGAATAAACAGCCATTATTTCTGGGATGACGCAAAAGAAAGAAATTAATATCTTATCTGTACGTGAGATTACAAAGATTATGTTCTTCTATAGGCCAATTAATTAACTTTAGTTGGTTAAATTATTAATATAAATATTAGATTTTATAGACAGGGGAAAGATGTATGGTAACGTGATAAATCATGAAATTTTGTGTTTTTATCTTATGGTACTAGATTATGCTATGAAACTAGGTTAGAAAATGGTAACACAGACATTTTGTCTGGCTTGTTACTAGTATTTACCATAGTATCTCCACTTAATCTAATATATTTCATTTTTAGTCGTGTTTGTTCGACCTACAGAGCTGTATTGCTTATCTTATCTTGGAAAGTGTTCTCGATCGCAAACGAATTTTGATCCAGTAAAGTAACCATTTCGGTTTTTATTGTAATTTTTAATTCGAAAAAAAAAGAAGGAGAAAGCAATTTTGTTCGGTTCGGTAATTTAAATGACGATGATAAAAACTGGAATAATCTGTGTGCGATAATTGGCGTAAAAACATGAACGATATCGGACCGTATTTAAATTTAACGAATGCGTTTCAAGGTTGAAAAAAGGAATAAATATTTTTTCCGTGGAAGCTGTAATATCGCAGAGAGATTTTGTCGATATAATAGAACGATAAAAAGATCGATACTGCGAGCAGTAAAATTTTATGCGAACAATAAGAATATTCGAGCACCGCCAGCGAGTTAAAGCCATGATATTTGAAGTAAAAAATATTATTCTGCTATTCTATTTTCAACGAAACATGAAAATATTTTTCGATCGCTCAATAGATACGCTGAGAGTCAAATATTTGGAGTCACTTTCAAAGTTGTATCTGTATCACATCCCTCGATAATTTGTTTCGTTGGTTTGGAACGTTAATGATAATTTCCTTTGTTAATATCGAAGCGTATTCTAAGATAACGTAACAGCGATGCCAAATTTTTGGTCGGCACTGTATATTTACCACAGGCTGTACGAAACATTTTTAACTCTTCCATACTTCGCTCCTCAACTTCCCTCTCGACGTAGTTTCAACGAGCAGGCTCGATTGGCCGATCCGAGGCGGGCAATTTATCGATTCACGAGCGACAGAAGCAAAGAAACACAAAAGGCGATCCCCTCGGCCCTCTATCCATCGTTCATTTACGCGCACCGTGAATAACAATCGAAATATCCCAGCCTTCCCTTTCCGGCGGCGTCTTCTCTCAAGAAATTAAACTCACTCCCAGCAATTTTTCTCCTCGTCTCTCCTCCATCTCTCTTTCTCTCTGTGTTTCACCGATCCAAAGTGTCAATGGCTACCACTTACCCCCCTCGGCGATGGTGGTAGTGGGTTTCACCCCTCGGCGAGTCGACATTGAAATGCGACAGAACGTTAAGAGCAGGTTTACTGGCCGGCTAGGGTAACGAGAAGTGCCCAGAAAAGAGGGGCTGCCAGGAAGAGTCGGAGAAGTGGAGCGCGATAAACAGAAAGAGAAACCAGGGAGAGGAGAAATAATTGAAGGAAGATAGTGGCGTGGATAAGGGGGAGGGAAGGCAGAACACGAGACGGGGGAGAAGATTCATGCCGAGGCCCTCCTTGTTCTGACTTCTTTATCCTGGCGTAACGAAGAGAGCTCCGTTGGCCATTGAGACAGTCGAGGAGAAAGGGAGAGAGGTTGAGCGAGTTGAGCAAGAACGAGAGAGAGGGAGAGTAGTTGGACCAGTCGGAATTTTCTATCCTTTTCTTTTTCTCTACCCCCTCACCCCCTTGCCCCGTGGCTGTCTCGCTCGCTCCTATAAGTGACTCTTTGTATCTTTCCGGATCATTTTGTTTCTTTATCGCAATTGCGGCCCGCTCGATTCAGCCGAAGCATTCGATTAGGTGTCTCATTGTGGTACTACGAGATTGGCCTGTTGTTCGTTTTACAGTCACGCGATCGAGGGACTGGGTAGAAGATTGTGAATCGTCTTGGATCCTCGCTTGAGTTTGTGCTGTTACGGTGTACAAACTTGTTGTCTTCGAATTTTCAACGCAAAATTCCAAATCTGTGAAGATTCCTCTATGTTAGGTTATGCGAACATTTGTCGGTTTCATAACAGGGGCTTTCTGATTTTTATTTCACACGCGAGCAAATCGTAATTCATATTTAAGCAAACACAGGATCGTCGGCAACCAAGCGATCCACTTAAACGGGCCGCAATCATGAGCAAGGGATCGTTAAAAAAGCAGCGCACGGTTCAGAGAGTTAACCGGTTGAACGATCGTTCTGAGAACAGAATTATCACGATCGGCCGTGGAAACGTATTCGTGACGTTCGTTCTGTCGCTCGCGTGATCCACAATTGCTCCCCGTGCGTGTACATGCGAGCCTGCATGTCTCTGTCGTCTCAATTATTACTTCACTCCTCCGCTAGCTCAATGTCAAGCACATCGGGCTGCCATAATACCGAACCGTGTTAATTGCCGCTGTACGAGCCGCGGACCGTCTTGGACCTGACAAAATGTTAATTAACGATGAGCGCTAGCCGGGAGTCGTTAATGAAAGCGTAATGAGCCAAAGGGAAATGGTATTCGACGGTGTTGCCACGGCTCCGAGGCCCGGAGTCCGTTCGCCTCTATCCCGTAGGTAATTTGCATTCCGTTGCAACTTCGGAACTTTCACATTCATCTGACATTTAGTCGAACAAATTAGGAAGCAGAGTAGAGGATAATCGGGCTCTAACAAGCTGTCTAGATCGAGACGAGTGGCATTGTTCCGTACACGAAGATTAGGCAAAGATTCTCGCAACGCTTTCTTCGACGAATTTAGAAATCGTTGCAAGCAATTTAACCCTTGCGCTGTTTGAGTCGTTCACAGTGCAAAGCGATCGTCTCTGTTCTTGGTATTCGTTTGAATTTTAACGCGAAAGCACTAGCTTGGTGTTTAGTTTTTCATATTTATCAATTTTCTCTGCCGTTAATTTTGCGTGGATTTAATGGATTTAATAAACGAGCATCTGGTTTATTTGCAACTTCGATACTTCTTTTTTAACTAAATCAGCTAAATACATTTTCAACCGTGATTTTTGCAAAGGAAGTTACGACTTAGTTTCCTCGGTTGTCGCTTTCATCGTTCCCCCGGTTGGCAAATAGCAACGTACAATAGCAAAGTAACAAAGTTATCAGCCGACTTTTATCTGCTCTACATTTCAAATCTATGCGTAAGTATTGTGAATTATTCACGGCTCTTGTAGTTTCATAGCAGTATCTCTTCCGAGAGAAGATACCCGCTCTTTGTACACAGATTTTACACAGATTTTCTCCATAAAGATGTCTGCCGGCTCCTCCAATTCCACCGTTGAGCGTTGAACAAGTTTGCCTTTCCCTTTTGTCTAGTTAAGTAGTTGAAACTTTTTCATCCCAAATTTGCTATACGTAATAGTTCCATTAATTTGTTCGTTCGTATTGTCCAACACGATTTCATATACCGTGATACTTTCTTGGAACCTAAATATCGTGTTATTCGGGGATTTACTGTACGTTCAATAACGTACTAAAATTAGAAAAAAATTAGTTCCACCATGGAATAAGTTTTCGACAAGGAATCGTAATGCACGAGGGTTGAAAACTCCGTTGCCCGACGAACCATCCCGAGCGTAGCCTCGCGAATCGATCCCAGGGACTCGCGTCGGACTCCCCCGTTGGCAAACAGTTAACAACCACGGTTGACACTGTTTCCGTGATTCGCGCGCAGTTCTCGGCTACGCGAAGAAACGGACGCGGGCCTGCGTTGATAGGATCTCGTTGGGCGCGTTAAAGCTCCGTCATTACGTTCCCAGCGCGCGTACGCGTGACGGCGAAGGCAACGTCTTGGCGTGCACGCACACGAAGCCGCCGCGAAGCTGGAGAAAGAGTCAATGCACCGAGGGTGTAGCTGGATCAATGAGGCTGATTACTCAGCCTGGATTCTCTTGTAGACACGAGCCAGACCGTGTTGCAGCGCTGGTTCGCTCGCTGCTTATTTTCCGGCGGAACCGAGTCGGGGGAATTAAATCGGGAGGAATTGAAAACGCTTGAATTACGGGCCAGGGACGTGTGTGTTCTCAAGTGCAAGGCTGCGCTCCTTGCCACGGTTCGAGGGGCTCGTGGGTGAAAGGATGTGGATTTCACGTAGCGACGAACTCGCATATTCCGCTGCCTTCCCTTCTCTTGAATCTGTATTCCTTCCTTTTTCCTTTTCTACCTACCCCGGAATGAAGTTGCT
Source organism: Tetrapedia diversipes (assembly GCA_033822845.1). Classification (NCBI taxonomy): domain Eukaryota; kingdom Metazoa; phylum Arthropoda; class Insecta; order Hymenoptera; family Apidae; genus Tetrapedia; species Tetrapedia diversipes. The sequence continues at coordinate 508,539 of JAOPTO010002393.1, read as the reverse complement.
CGTTATTCGAGCTCATTAGGGTTTATTCGATCGAGTCGCTGTCCCGTATGGACGTACCGAAGGGTTCAATTTTTCGTAGCATCCGATGCCCTCGTAGAAATGCTTCCGGATACTTGACAAGATTATAGTAAATCGTATTGCAGAGGCTATCAAATTGTGCGACTCGTCGAACTAAGAAATTGTAGCAAAATCTCAGCAGTAACATAATGGAGTGGGTGGACATTCCGAGTGTCGAGAACGAGGAACGTTGATTGGTTGGTTTCGAGGGTGGTTTTGTTGGAAAGTTTAATTGGTAATAAGGTGTAATACTCATTGTGGTAGCCGTAGAAGTGCTGCTTAGGCAATGAGTTTGGTCCCGAGTACACGTATTTCGTTGGATTGAGTTAGTTATGTTTATAGAAGTTGTGAAAATTAATTAAACGGTTTCTTGCTCGGACGCCTGTTAGGAAGCTTCTTTAGCAATGGACGTAAGCGGGGATAGAACTGTTTTAGTGTTATTTAGACGATGTCGATGTACAATGACGGACAAAAGTTTAAGACCAAGCAGTCAATGAAAACAAATAAATTAATTTATAAGAAATAACACGATAAACAAAATTCGTATTTTTCAAAATCGTAATAACAATCATACCGTTAATCTTTTAGCGTTTTTATTATTTTAAGATTAAGAATCGTGAGATATAAGTTGATGATGCTATGCATATCAGACGATCAGAAAATAATTGTCCAAAAGGACAAAAGGAGATCCATCCTCAAAAACTTCGTTGCATCAACTGTTTCCTAAAGCCGATTACCTAGACTTCGAATCTCCTCTTCGAACGGTTTGTTTGCAGCCGCTATTAGAAAACGAATCTTGATCAGCTTTACCTCGTACGTGCGAATCGATCGAACGCTTTCCATTCGACAAAAACTCGATCATCGAGTTTAATCCGCGCGGAAGTCGCTAGAAGTCGCTGATTAGGAAAGAGAGGGATCAAAAGTGATTCGTCCAATCTCCCCCCCCCCCGGAGCTCTCACTTTGTCGGTCTTATTGTTCTCCGGCTCTTTTCACGTTCTTCGGCTCTGTGGCTCGCCGTCAGTCACGTTTCCCAGCCGATGTTCGATCATAGCTCGACACGTTTCCGTATTCTCTGCGCGTGGAAAAGGTAGCCCGGGGCGACTTCCGGGGAGATTCGTCAGGGAAACGGGATCCGTTTCTCTTCTTCCGTTAAATGAAATTCGCGCTCACGGATATCGTATCAATTTGTTTCGGTTCGCAGCTTCGTTTCGCCTTTGAGCGGCTTGCAGCGAAACTTTATCCGTGAAAATTGAAACCTCGCTGCCGTGAACGGTTAATAAATTGCGTAATTTCTCGAAAGAAATCGTAGGATTTTCTTTCGTTTCATTTTCAAACCAATTTCAGAATTTAAATGTTTCGCTGAACGTTCGTATTAGATTTCCATTGAGCTTTGGTTTTTTCGATAATTACAGAAAACAAGTTTGCGCCTCCGTTAATTGTAACGTTAAACAAGTCATACAAAAGGCACGAAACAGAGAATGTAAAATAAAAAAAAGGAGACTGTTCGAGCTCTGTTTTTTCCTCCATTTTCGAGTTTCTCCCTCTTCTTTTTTCAACAAACATACCGACCTGTCTCCGTAAAATCGATAGCACGCAATTAGTTTGGGTTCGCTACGGGTCAAACCGAGCGCAAACAAAAGTTCCATCGCGATTTAGATCGCTTCTTTTTTGTTTGCCTTCCGTTCACGTTCATTTAGAAAACAACTTTCCGCGAACAACGGTACAGAGCGTTCGTGATGCACTGTCACGCTCTTTAAATAAAAGGGACAGGGAATACAACGCAGATGGGTTTAAATGGAGGCATTACAAAAATCGAACACCTGAACAATTTCTGATAGAATATACAGTTTCAATGTCGACCAACAAACGAATTAATCCTCGTAAATTGTACAGAATGAAAAATTTCAAATTTACAAAGCCTGCGTGAATTTTCGCGATCGAATTTACACAGAATTCCATGAATTTAGTATCTATCGAACGCGAGACATTTCTATCTGCCCTTAAAAGATTCAGAACGCACAGATCTCGCGCGGATAACAGGTCCAATTACCCGAAGCGATACCTGGCGACGAAATTTCACGATCGGTCAGCGTTGAAAGACCTGAAAGAAGACTCCACAACGTCGCTCACCTCGTCAACCGTCTTTCCGCCATTTTCTCTATTTTTTACTTCAACCTTTATCCTCCCGCCCGTCGCCGTCCCTCCGTGTTCCCTCTTTTTCGTCCCGACATCAGCTCGTCGCAACGATCCCGTCGAAATATAAGGCGCCGCCTACATTTTCCGCTGTCCTCCAGAGTGAGATTCTCCCTTTCATCGTCGCCCTTGCGCCAGTCTTTTTCCTCTCCGCTCGTTTTTTTTTCATCCTCTTTTTGTCGCGAGCCACCCCGTATAATTAATGGTCCCGCGATCCTCTTCGCCTCGCCTTTTCCCGGTAATTGCATCCAGCCAGAGAGAGGAAAAGAGGGACAGAGGGTGGGAGCGAGACGGGGATTCGTCTCTTTATTGCGTTTGGAAACGACACATTATGCCGGACCGTTATCATATTGTCTCCGTGGCCAGCTCGAACAATTGTTCGACCCTAGTGGCGGCTCCTTTTTTTCCCGGTGGCGATGTTACGGGCTGATAGATGGGACTAGCATTTGAATTCAAAGGGAACCTTCCGCTGGACCCGTGGTTAAAAAATACTTCGAAACTGCCCTGCAATTTTTGTACCGCTAAACGTATGAACTGTAACCTTCGTCTTACTCTCTTAATGGAGGGTCGAGGAAAATTATCTTCAGCTTTTGTCGAAAATTGATTTTTTTTATTGGAACGTTGACGAGAGTTTCAATAGCAATTATATTTCTGTAGGGAATTCGTAAAACTAGGTATATTCAATTCTTAACACCCTATTCGTCTGATTTCCTAGCGAATAAGAATAGATATAATAATTGTTATATCGTGAAGAAATAATAATTTATTTATTTAATAGTAAACTAAATAGTAATAAAGTTATTTATTTATTCAATAGTTTCCGTAATCGTAAAAACCATTTTCAAACAAATTCTTTTCATAGCTTTTTAAAAAATTGCCTCTGAGAAAAAAATAAAGAAATAAACATTGGCGTTGTTTCCATCCGAGGTTTTCCACGATTTTGCATATTTCTCTCACCCCATCGCCTGCTGCTTCCTCGCCAAGGGGTTGCGTATAGGCTCGACGATTTCCATAGCGACTTTCGTCTTATCCGGATCCCCTTTCGACTTGCCAAGGTGCTGAATCCTCTCCGTGGATATTTTTCCGGGTTATCCGACACCTGTTCCGACTTATCGATATAAATCCAACGCCGGCCCGTTCCCGTTCTCGCATTTTCCGGCCGCGACGCCGACGCCGATTTTTCTGAGCGATAAGCCCGCCGTGGACGACTTTCGAGGAGGATAGCACAAGGGAACACGGGGTGATCACGATCGAGATTATCGACAACAACGTACGAGAATTCCATTAACGGAAGAGGGTAGAACCAGCTCGGCGTGTAATTAGCCCGCGCTCGTCGATGGGAAATGAAATTAATAAATCAAAGCTTTTCGATGACCAAATCCGCTGCCTCCGGGTTGATCAGCACGTGAATATCGCTAATTGCTTTTCATCCTCGGGGAACAAAATATTCGCCCCCCCCCCCCTGTTCGATGATAGGAACGAATGAAAATTTGGAACATCTGCCTTTCTCGTCAAACGGACTATCGCGTAAATATTTGGAAGCGTTTCGCGTTCTAAGCACCATAGGAATTCAAAGGAATAGAGATGTATGTAAAATTGCAGATAAATTATGGTAACGATATAATAGGATATATCGACAGCGCAAAGGCGATTAGCCAGGGATTCGACGAACGTATAAATCCGAAAATGCTTCGAAACTTTTGAACGTATATAACGTGTGCACATATGATGTTAACCCTTTGCACTCAGAATTATTTTTCAATTTTATTTCCAATAATTCCTTGGTATTTTAGGTGTTGTATTTGAACTTTACTTCTGCTGTTTATAATATTGTATTTCAATTCTGATGGAATTAATGAAAAATCTACCCTGCTCTGTTTTTAATAGCGTATACGTAGCAAGCTGCTCAAGGTAGAATCAAATTATCATAAGCTATGGAAATATTCAATTTCAGCCATCGGGGCGCACTTTTCTAGTTTCCGCTCAGCGAATTCGGAAATCGATCTCATTGGACGTAAACGTATTCCATAATTTTCCATAATAAATCTTACATTCTGTACAGCCACGGAAATGGTATTCAAAATAGTAAGTTTGTTCAGGTTCGAGATTCACTTGAGAGATAATTTTAAGCTCGATGCTCCCTTGGATCTCAGGGATTCCATAAAAAAATATTCAAATGCATTATAAAATATCCACCGTACATTTGTAAACTCGAATTATTAGGAGTAACTGATATTTCTGAATTTTCCAAATCTTTCAGTTAAAAAATAAGCTTGCCACGTCGGCGCAGCCCATGTTTAAAAGTGGCGAGTGTGACTGGACGTAGGAGTTACTGTGATAAAAACTGACGTCGAGTCACACTCGACAAAGGAGTTCAAAGGGTTAAAAACCGTGCCTCCGCGCGTCTCTGCGATATCACCGCGAAGCCTGCCCCAACCCTTCCCGCGATCCTCATCAAGCAGCATCCCAGAAATTCGCGGAACAAATCTCGTCGGTTCTCAGGCGGCTGGCGTCTAATCTCGACTCCCGTCCCAAGATTTCCTTTCCTCCAAGCAGAGACCATTATACCACCGCGAGCAAGCCGCGACTTCTCGCCCGCTCCTCTCTCCGTGTCCCGAGGAATCTCGAATCATTCACTCCCCTCACGTTGATTCCGCGCGTAATCGTTCCCGCCGGCGCTGCCTAGTGTGCGTCACGTACCCTGACGGGATTTTATTCGAACGTGGTCGTACTCGCTCGTTCGCCACGGTTACGTGCGTTTTCGTTGGAGGTCGGCGCGCGCCAGGCAGAAATAACAACGGGCCCGCTTCCGTAACCGGTACGTAACGCGTTCCCGCGAGCATCGGAGAAGGGAGTCGGTGTCCTTCGTTAATTCCACGGCTATGCAACCCAGCTGACCGTGGAACAATACCGTGCTAATGCGTTGCTCTTGCGGTGAACGGGCAACCGAACGTTTCTTAGGAATATTCATCATTCTATTTGTTTGTTTATTTATTTGTCTCGTTAACTGGAGTAAAATCCCTCTTGGCGTGCAGGAGAAATATAGAAATACAATGTAAGATGTATAGAAACTTAAGAAATATAATTTATGAGCTTAGCTTGAATAAAGCTTTATGAGCTTTATTAAAAAATAAGCTGAGAAAAAAGAAATGGAAAGATAATTATGAGTCTACGTTTAAATCAGTAGGTGGTCAGAGTTTATACATGGAATTTCGTAAATAAATTTAACATAGAACAAGGGCGATGAACCTGATCGGTTTTATTATTGTTTGTGTCGTAGTTTCGATACGTAATTTTTGAACGATCATTGCGTTCAGAGGTAACGTTTGAGAGGAAGGAATTCCGAATGAAGTATCGCGGTAATGCGATGTTTACCTGTTCGACCTCCATCTGTTAAGAAAGCAGTTGTTAATCAGATGCGAGTATCGAGGCGATCGTTAAACATGTTTTATGCGGGGATTTTGTGAGACTTTCATGAGATCCTCTAAAAACAGCGTTCCTGTCAAGCGTTAACAGAGCGTGCAGTGGTAAATACTGGTTTCGTGATTATCGGAAGTCGTCGATTTATTTGCCACGGTTGCTTGAAGAAGCAGGATCCGCGATAGAAATGATGGTGGTTGGTCGAGAGCACGCAATCACGGAATTATATATAGGTTTTCGCCAATAATACGGAGAGAATTAACTAGCCAAGAAAAATTGGTAGCGTTCGATCAGCGTATTCTATTGAAATTTAATTCGATGTGCCTTTCATTAAGTACGGTTAGAAACAGCAGGCTGTAACACACAAAACGTTTGTTTCCTGCGATTGAAATACAATAGCGAACAAAAGTTTAAGACTAGAGGACAGTGTAGAAAATACTTCTATGTTCTGCAAATATTGTCTCTACAATCATTTTTATTGTTATTACGGTAGAACATTATTCATTGATTAGCACAGAATGCAAATTTTGTTTATTTTGCTATTCTTTATAAATTAGTGAGTTTAATTTCATTCGCTTTTTAGTTCTAAATTTTTGTCTTAACGTAACTATCAAACCCTTTCGAAATCGTAAAAAATATTTTCTGTAATTTATTCGAAGATGGCTTCTTTCGATATTTTCCGAGAAATTAGCACAATTTGTTGCTCGCAAACGTTCTGCTTGTAGTAAATATGAATTAAATCAGCGAGTTGCAACTCGTTCTCGTGTATACGTATTTCGCATGAAAGGGAAATAAAGAAAGCGGCCGGATGGGGAGGCTTTCAGCACGAATCGGAATAAGTAGGTTCAGACAGAATGATATTGGCATGCGTGGAATCTAGGACTGCGTGCTCCATTTCATGCTGAATTCAAGCTTCATCTTTGGTAGCTCGTTTGAGAATCGTAGAATCGAACTTTGATACACCTCTTCGAAACACAATTCCGTTTTCGTTTTGTTCCCTTCGTATACAGCTCTGATAATTTCCAAGAAATCGAAGCGGGATTAATGTTTCGTTTCGATGCGAATTTGCAATTATTACTTTCCCGTGTAGCTCGGATAACATTGAGGCAACGAGTTTTTGTTATAAATCGTAAGGTTTATTCTAGTTTATTTTCTAGTAGATTATTTCAAGTTTAGCGACCAGTCTGTATAGCGTGTGTTCTGCTTGAAAGTTGCTCGTTCGAGAGCTTCCAAGTTAAATTTAACGTTCGGAGCGTATTTCGGTGGAAAGTTTCGCGAAATCTGAAGAATTTGTTCATTACCGTAAAGATCGATTAAAGGGAATGGAGCAATTACGAGGAGACGAGGGAAAAATCACTAGAAAAAGCGATGGAGCAGAGCGAGGGAAGAAGTGAAAAGGAAATAGGTATCGTTTCTTTGAAACCAAATGGTAAATAAAGAAAACGTAAAAAGAGGTGCATTGATTTTTATTAAGCAATCGAAAAAGAATATCGATTTACAAAAGATCAGATTAGAAATTCTGATTCGTCGTTCGATTCCCGGAAGGGAAGAAACGGAAATGGTAGCTTAATGCTTCGAAAAACCGCGATTAGAACAAGGGCAGCGGATTTTCCGAGGACGCGTGCACAACCGATGGAACTGGGTTGATGTAGATTGGATTCGAAGTGTCCTCTCCCAGAATGCACCCCAATGGTCGCTCCTCTCGCGTCCTCGATCATGTTCAGATGCCCCACACATGGTCGTGCAAGGGTCACGTGTTGTCGAGCTTCAGTCTCCCTCGTTTTCGTCTCTTGTGCCGTACAGAAATCCGAGCGAGGCTCTCTTTCGGCGAACATCCTAATCAAATAATCCTGACTCTGCGCGTGTCAGCTTTCTCCCGAAAGGTAGCTGCAATCGCCTTCGTTGGCGTGGTTCATTAAAGGAATTTTCTGAGTTACCTATAACGTGACGTCAAAGGATAAAGACAATTATGGATAAAAGAAAACAGCAATTGCAATTTAATTTTTAATGAAAAAGTTACATCACGTTTGGAAAGCTTTAAATCACAGTGAATATTCTCGTTCCAATAATTCCTATGGATGAGATCATAAACTTCCTCCATTAAGATTCGTTGCTTCTGAGACCACGTCATAGGTAATGACTATTCCGCGGATCTTTATGCATTTATGAGACATTCAGTTCTATGAAAAAGTAAGGAACGCGTATAACGTAACACCTCGAGCGAAATGCAGTTCGCGATGCTTAAGAGATGAGACAGATATATATTTGAATTCCATTTCTTGGATTGTATTTCTAAAAATACGAATTGGCATAACAATCCACGACCTATTAACAACCGTGGCGAAAATAATAGACACTGACATCACTAGGTTGACGCTGTATTGCACCTAGATCTAGCAACAATTACGTTCGTCTGACGTCGACACAAATTGAAAAATTCGAGAAATCTAAATTAACCGTCCCCCTTATCGGGCGCACGGAGAAACTGCAGGACCCCGGCGTGTAGCACGAGACCGGGATACGAATCAGCTCTGGTGCCTCGTTTTGTTCCCGGTCGGGACAGAACGGGAAAGTTATGCGCGGCGTGGCCGAGAAGAGCTCGTGCTGGCAGCTCGGGGAAACGGGGTGCACGGGATGGAAACGGTGATGTATGTTCGCAAGTTGAACGAAGATGGCTGTGATCCGCGCGGCCGAGGTTTCGCCCGTTTCCGATAGAGGATAACTCGTTGAATGTTATCCCGCGGGGATCCCCGAAAAGGCTTTAACCCCGCCGGGCCAGCGGGTCTCGACAAGTTTTGCCGAACAATTTTTGAACGGGTTCCACGGGCAGAGCTGATTTTGAAGTATTAGACGGCCGATTGAAGTGGCTGCCGTCCGGATCTCCGGCGATCCCGGAAAATAAGATCCCCGGGAATCGACCCGTTTTACGACTGTTCCCTCGACAAGGACGCACGAGAACGGCTTTCCGCGGCGATCCGCCGCTTTCCGCGAACTTTTCGCCAAGAAAGAGACCCCGTTTGTCTTCGAGGCTTCCCCGGGACTCCTCGTGATCTCGGTTACTGATTTTATTCGAGAGAAATTGAGGGAACTGGACGATTCGTATCTGTATCATAGCATGAGGAATTTATTTATTTATTTAAATGATTTACGGGTAAGGCCCATTAATATACTAGTTCAACTCGGAGGACATTATATATAAAATAAGAATGAATAATGACAGTACTTATACCACAAAATAAAATAAAATAAAATAAAGTTCATAGTGCAATAATGTAGTAAATTAGAGAAATTTAGATAACGTTGTTGGAAAATATTTAATTGGATTTCGAACTTCCTATTGATCGAACGATTGGTTAACTCTTTGACTGCTGAAGGGGTATATATACGTCCTCGTATGTCTTTCAGTATACACAAAAGACCTTTATACATACATGTACGCTTTCTAAACTTTTCGTACAATAATGCTACCAGAACTGTTATAACATAGAATTTATTGATTCGTCTAACGTAGCAACTGTGCATTTTGGTCAATGAACATAACGATGCGCGACCGATAAGCGAATATTGCGCCACCCGTCAAAGAGTTAAATTAAATTTGAAATTCGATAAGTTGAAAGTGTACATTTCTGCGACGATCGAAACGCAAGCTCAAGAAATTCGAAACGGGAATCACCACGGAGTATTTCCCTTGCCCTTTTCCGTTTATCGCCGGGGAAAATGTTAGTAGAAACGTGGAATGTATGAAATCATGGCGAGGGAATTTCGCGTGCTACGCGTAACATTTATACGTATCGCCGTTCCGCGACAATAAAACTGTTCGGGACGTAGAAATTTCACGGGAAACTTTCGAAATCGATCCAACGGGAAACGGGAGAGCGGGGAGATAAACGCGCGTGTGTCTCGGAAAATCGACGACGATGTATGTTCGTAAGTTGAACGAGAATTCGCCGCCTGCGAAGTCGGGACGGTCGGAATCGGTTACTGAATATTTTCCCACGGGGAAAGAGAGAATCCTCTGTCTTAAATTGTGTCGCCCTGGATCGGGTGCCGGGGAATACCGGTTGAAATTCAAATTTTCAGCTGGATTCCGGGATGGTTGCTCGCCTTGCCGGTGGCATAAATCGTTGATACCGTTTCGACAATATTGGTATATTTTCCACCGCTTCCGGTGAGAACCGGATCTCGCTGTTGAACTTTCCTCGGCGCCTCCTTTTTTCCGATCCACGGAATCGATAGTTCGCCCGAGAAAAGGAGAATAGTTCGCGATACTAAGCGAGTAACGCGTCGAAGATAGTCGATGATACTTTTAGGTTGTAGTAACCTCTTGTTCGTTGCAAAACAATATTTTATTCGCCAATTTGATTAGTGGGTAGCGAAGAAATGTGTTTGGAAAAGGTGTTGAGAGTTACCTAAACTCTTACTCCAAAGATACAATTTTCATTCTGTGCACTTCAATTATTAAAACCTACCCCTTTTACTTTTAGCTAGCTATGTAAATGTCTACATTTATGGAAATTTATTATTATATCATCTAGACAAACGTCAGAGTGTTAACCAACGATGAATCTGCTGTTGTTGAACCGATGTTAAGTTGGTCTTAAACTAGTATTGCTGAACAAAATTGTGTTTTCTGCTTTTCCAAAGTACAATTTTTAATAAATTCAACATTAGTTCAAGACTAACTAATAACAAAAGTAAATAGAATCAGTGGCAGGGCTTTGTCGAGGCAAAAATAGGAGATCTCTCCATTCTGTTGGCCAAGTATTAAAGAGAAACGCTATGCGCGTGTGCTAAACAAAGGAGTCGGGGAAGAGATTCAGCGTCGAAGAAAATGACGTTTGTTGAAAAGGGACGTTGTTGAAAGGAGTGATAATAGCGAGAGGGGGGAAATTTTAAACGGAAATAAAAAGGGTGCATAATTGGGAGCAGAGGGAGCGAATTTGCATTCGCCGCATTTACCGTGGCACGCTCCGGTGCCCGTTGTTTTCCGTGACGGAATTTTTGTTGAATGTAAAAGTATCCCGGTTGAAATTTTCCTCAGGCTTACATTTTTTGCGTTTGCAAAAAATTGTTTTTCCAGAACGCCAAGAAATTTAATCGCGTTCAAGTGAAATTGAAGGGTTTTTCACGAACATGTGGCTGTATCACCGTATCGTATTATGATTACATTTAATTTACCTCTTCGTTTGTCTTCGACTCGATTCCCTTTTTAGCGTTCAAAGATATTGTACAATGGGCAAAAAAGAAAATTTGTTGTCATAATAACAAGAAAAAATTAAGAGTGGTATATTATATTTTTCTTTAAAAAATGTTTGCTCCAATAATTGAATAATTGTTTAATAAATTATCGGTCACCCTGTTATTTTGTATTCAACAGCAATTCAAATGCAACGAAGGCTGTTTAACAATGCGCCAACATTATCCATATTTATATGTTATTAGTTTACAATACATTGTTAGTATGCAAATTTAATTCACCGGTAAGGCAGCTTCGATATTTCTACCATCCGCGAAACAACGAACACGTGAAATATTTAAATAGTCGTTTACAGCAATATTATTTCTGTCCGTAAATTAATTTGATAACGTTGAAAGGTTATTACTGCTCTCAGGGTTTTAATTAGGAAAAATTTTTCGAAAAGCGCGACAATTTTTACATTGAAACGTTATTCCCCTGTAATTAGTATAATTTAATTTCAGCCTGTATGACTTATATCGCTGTTTTTTTTTTTATACTGTTTTTCTTCTTTAACCCTCCGTGTCCCGTTGGCAAAGCGACGCGCAGAACGATTCTTAATTTGTCCAAGGTGGCAGAAATGTTCATTCGTTCAGGGGAGAAATAATGGGCGGCGTTCTGTAGCTGACGTCGAGTAGCCAATTCACCGAGATAACTTTAATGGAATTTTATGTCCTTTGTGGGTCGGTGTGGTTTTTCAGGCCGAGCACCTGCCAACAGACTTCCCAACTAAATAAAAGTGTCGCTCGCAGGAACAGTAAATGTTTCTCTTAGCCGGCGTCTCAAGAAACGACCGCGGGGGGGAGTGGCTTTTTAAATCATATTAATTAAACCTGGAATCAACACGACCCGATTTCCAGTTCGATATCAGAAAACACTCGTTTCAAATGTCCCGACAACATTTTACTTTCGATCTCGTTCGCGATCAAACGCTACGCTCCGTATCTCCCCGTTACTCGCTTGTCGAATGAGACACGTATCAAATCGGTGCTCTCTTCGATTTCTCTCGTAATTCAGTTAACACTAGATTTACGGACATATCTTGCTCATGCCTATTTGTAATATACATGTACTAAGAAATAGGTATGAATGGTTAAGGATATGTTCGAATCCCTTGATTGATAAAAGTCAGCAAAAATTGCAAAGAGTAAGAGTAACTTTTACAAAATTTTACTCGTGAAGTCCTGAACCCGTCAAATTGACGGGTCCCGTAAACCTAGTGTTATCTTGTTAACATTCGCCGAGAAGTTACCCGGAAAATGTCAGGGAACGATCAGAAGCAAAAAGAAACATTACACGACCATAAATATCCATTTTCCACGAGGGAACCGTGGAAACTTTCGCAGCTGCCTAACACAGTTACCTCGTGCCGCAGAAATTTCATCGCGCAGAACAGATCAGGCTTCGGCAAAAATCTGAAGGTAGATTATCGTCCGTGATCGGTCCTCCTCCGCCCTTTTCAGCAACAACAGAGCAGATAGGATTTACGAAAAAAAAAGAAAAGAAAAGATGTCACGGAGGATCGACTAGCAAGCAAGCAGCGCTCGTAAGTTCGTCGGATCTCGCTGGACCTCGCTTAAGAAAAATATTATTTGGACCGCTGTGTCTGACGTGCCTCTGCCGATTCCAGGGGATAACGCTAATGGAATTCTATCCCCCCTCCCCTATCCCCCTTCCCTCTGCACGTCCTTGCACGGTTCAAGGGCTGAAGAAGCGATGGCGAAACTCGGGCAAGTGTGCGAGCGTTTATCGATCGTCGGTTACGGCTCTCCCCGGCTAGTGATTTTTCTCCTGGGAAATCGAACGATCGGTCGGTGTCCTCCTATTTTTCCTCGAGGGCTGCTTGATTTCCCGGAAGCTCCTGGCCCTCGATCATCCGTCGCTAACTTTTAACAGTCGATGCTGCTGCTGCTGCGCGCGGGACGATAAAGGGAATTAATTAAATCGAACGAGGAGCACCGGTGAAGGTTCTCCTCGAGACTAGGCTCGAGTGGCCGCCCAAGGAGCCATTTCGATGGAAATGTCCGTGGCCCTTTGTCGGTGTGCTGTGTTACGGTAAATAAGTTGTCGGAGTTTTCCAAAGGGTACAATTTCTTCCGTTTGCCGGGTGTTTTTAATTTTAATCCTCCTATCGCGAAACTGTAATTTGTGGTCCTTCTGGGATTGCTTTATTACCCTGGCGTCGAACAATGTCCGGTCAATAATTTAGAGGAAGACGAACTTTACAGTAGAAATGTTTCTAATAGAAAACGAATTATAGGAATCGGTCGGATAAGCTATTCGAAGCCTACTGTGAATCGGTCAACAGTAAAATTGATTAGGACAATGATTCGACGGTTTGTTAATTTTTCGATGGAACACAATAATAACATTTTTTAAACGGGGTAAAATCCCTTTAGTTGTACAAATTTTTATTATAGTAAATGTTACACTATGTACTTAGTTACTCCAATTAATATTTACTAAGCTCAAGTATAAAATGTAATAATGTAAATTTAGCGTAACAGAATATTTTGTAACGTAATGCAAAATAATTTTTATACACAACCTGAAGTAAGCCCCGTCTTGAAAAAGTAAAACTCCCGCTCGTTTCGCATAACAAATTAACGACCGACCCTGGGAACGCGCTGGAACAACAACAAGCGTGCCACGATCTACCTGTTGATTTAACAAAACGAACTTCGTGCATAGAATGGTGTCGCGTTCCATTTCCTCCTTGGTGGCGTCTTTTGGTCGCGCACACGTGGGTGTTCGCGATTTAGCTGTGTTTGGCAGCTTTGCTCCGTGGGCTAATTTGTGGGGTCGACATTGGTGAACCGCGCGGCAGACGAACGTTCTGTTTTGTTTTGGTGAACATCCAGCGGACGTCGCGGCCTGTAAATTAGTCGTAATGTAATTAATATAACGCCCGGGGCGCAGAGTCTCGGTTGATTCGCGGAAGTATCGTTGCCTGGCTCGTCTGTTCATCGTTCTCGAGCGAAGGAAAATATTTTCGCTTTGAACCGTACCGTACGAACACTCGATAATGAGAAATGGTGCTTCGATTCGCGACTCGATGCTAGTTACACCTATTTTTTTTTTCGTTCGCCAAAGCTGTTAGCGCCGTGGAGTTGATAATTGAGAACTGGGAGGCAGGAATATCGGTGGCTCTTTCTTTAAATTTTACCGTGTTAAAATTTCTGACTTTTAACCACTCGGCGGCAAACATCCGTATCCAACTAAACATCAAATACTTCGGCACAGCTTTCATTCGAAGAAAATTCCTCCGCGAAATCACACGAAAACAGCAGTCAGCCAGCCAATATACACATAAGTGAGTACTGTTGGAACATATGCTAAGACTATACTAATTGCGACATCTGTTCCGTACATTTGTTTGATTTTGGTCACGTGCTGTTCGAAACAGCCTAATATCATGACTATTGTTCTAAGTTCATTTCTCGATTCGACAACATATTGTAGAAAGTTTATTTGTAATAAAGCCAAATTTACCGCAGAAAATAAGAACTCAGTTTCTAACAAGTACATCCACGTAACGAGGATCGAATGTGTGTATTCACGCTATCGTGTATAAGCGTCGAAAAATTTCTCCCTGGTCGAGTTCTCCTGTGACGCGAAAAATAAGCGAACCGGAAGTGGCTCCGTGTGCCACGGGTTTTGATCTCGCCCGTGCGCGCATTCATAAAGCACGCAAAGCCGGAAATGCATTTATTCGCAGCGACAACGTTGGATCCTCGAAACTTCACGCTGTTGGACCTCGCGAAGGGGGTGGAATTTTCGCAGGGGTAGCTTATGCGTGGCTGCGGGCCTCGGGGAGAAAAAGAAGATTGAAACGTCGGTCGTTTCTGCATGCAAACGATGACACCGGGTTTTCACGGTTTCCCGTGCACCGCGTGTTTCCAAGCGGACGACGATTTAGACAATATACGCCGTCACCTCGCGTCGCGACGTCGTAATTATATTTTCGAGGGTGCAGAGTTTCGGCTGTTTAAACGAGCGCCAATCTTGCAGAATAAACAGAAGCATAATTAGGCGAACGATTGGAAACTTCGTTGCTGCATAACAGGAACATTGAAATTTCCTTCGGTTAGACACTGTTTTTTTTTTGAGTTGTGGTTAGGTTCGGGTTAGGTTTGGCGTGTGGTCAGATTCGTGTGTAGAAATATGTTTTTTTTTGGATAGGTGTGAAAATATTATGGTTTAGGTGTGTAGTCAGTTGTAGGTAGACTTTGTGAGAATTATTTCGATTAAAAGAACCTTTGCTCTTGGAAGATAAAGGAAGTTTAAAAAATTTTTTAAAAATATATATCGGTGATTTTTGTTGTACTAGATTTATCAGATTCGTTGTGACGTGTTTTATTGTTGGACTTTTGTGAAGTTGCTCGTGTCAAGGAAATATATTTGAACACTTAACTGGATTCCTCCCGCGTTAGTGGTAAATGCTTGCCGCAAATGCCCGATTTCGCTGCACCTCCTGTTACATTATTGCGCAATACATTGATACATGTTTGAATTTCATTATGCTAATCGTAAAATCGATGTTTCCGACGCCATTACGCCCCGTCTATTCCCAGGCCATTAAATAATTACCACCGTGTTTAACTACATTTGGAATATTCTGATGGAGTTTTGTGTCCGGCATCATACGAAAGTCCTCTATTATTAACCTCAAACACATTACACTTACTTTTCCGTTAATTCGAATTCCATTATCGTTGCATTACATTCTAATATAATAATTTCGCCCCCATTATAACATCTGTCACGGTTACAATGCATACCTGATAAAGCGTGGTCACGTCAGATTTCTAGCGAAAGTTTCTAAATTATTCGCTGTTTACTCGTTTACCCAAATTGTAAACAATTTATATTCCCCTGCACGTTGTATCTTTCCACTTTTCCTACCGAAATATTCCGATAAAATATATTGCCTCATTTTTCGTCAGCTTCAAGCATCCTATGCTTCGCTAATAAGTACAGTAGCGGACATAAGTTTAAGACGAGAAGACAATATAAAGTATAGTACCATGGTTTATACTTTATATTGTCTGTACATTAATTTTTATTTTTAACAACGTAATATAATACTTATTGATTAATTTAGAACACGAAATTTGTTTACTGTACTATTTTTCATAAATTAACACTAAACCTACTGATGGGTTAGGGTATACTTATTTGAGACATCCATTTTTGTCGACTCCTTAGTCTTAAGCTTTTGTTCGCTACTGTGTACTCGAGTATCAACTTCCAATCTATCTATTCGAGATACTCGCTAACTTGTTCTATATTGTATCGAATTTCTTCGAACAATTTCTTAGCGACGCCTAACTTTTAAACGTCACCAACACCACCACCACCGTCACTGCTAGAACACTCTTGAAACTCTATCAATTTTAGATTACACCACGCCATCATCACCGAAGTCACACCCGCCGTTTCCACAGGCTTTTCCGATTTCATTTTCAAACCCACCCCTCCACCCACCCACCCGCACACCCTCTGATCAATAAACCCCATTACACTGGGAATAATTCTAGCTCTCAAGGAGGAGCAGTTTTTAAGCGAGCTCGAAAGCATCGCGGTCTATCATTTCTCGCGGACGTAAATTTATTCTGTCACGAATTCCATTTCCCCGGGGACCCTCAATACATCGAAGGGGGTCGGGGTTCCCGATGAATTCCCTCGATTTTCCTAAGGAGGAGCAAGTTTGATGGAATTAGCATCCTTCCCGTGGCACCGTTTCGCGTTTCTGCCCGCCTGTCGGCTCGCGGCTTCTCCTCCGATATCGTTCGCGGATCCACCGATCGATTTTTGAACCGTGAAATCCGAGAGCAGATAGCGTCGCTCTGTGCACAAGCGCGGTGAAGTATGGACGACGGAAGAAATATAGGTCGTAAAGTCGGTTGGAAGTCAAAGTGAACGCGCTTCTGATGTTTCGTCGAGGGGATCGACGGAAATGCGAGAAAATGGACGGAGCTGAAACATATTCCGACGTTCTTTAACCCCTTGACGAGAAGCAAATTTTCTAGGCACACCTGACCCTCCTTTTAACCCCTTAACGTACAATAATGTGTGGAAGACTATTACTGGCGGACGTCGTTCAGTATATCATTAGATTATTCAATTATTCCACTCGTGCGTTGATTCTGTTTTGTTTAAAATGTTCAAGATGCTCCCTCTGCTCCTTTTCAAAATTAATTTCAAAATAAAATCATGTTTAACATAATTAATAAAAAAAATAAAGCATTGGCAACGAAATTGAAAAATAATTCATAGTGCAAAGAATTAAGATAGCTGTCGGAAAGTTCGACTGTCGGCAAAATTTTAATTCAACAGTATCTAGTCTCGAGCGATTGAATTTTTGTAATTTTCTTCCTTTAACGGTTTCCCACGCTTCCAGTAAACTGTCGTTTGTGTTATTTGAAACATTGTTGCGACTGTAATTTTAGCTACGGTTACACCGACCACATGCATTATTTGGTTCGAATTTCGGCGTCCAATCACGTGAACCACACTCGGGGAGGTTCTCGCGCATACGCTTTCACGTTTAAATCGCGGGGCACGGATCCATAGCTGCGCGGAGAAATTTAGGCGACACGTGTTACACGCTGATTGCGATTCCATTCGATCGGATTTTGATCGTAGACGGTAGCCAGCGTACCATAATGAATGATTTAACGAAGCGCGAACGTTGGTCACTCCTAACCAAGTTGGGTGATCGGTGCATCGTTTTAAATAGTTTAACAATCCTAATGATTTTTCCTTCTTTCCACGAAAAAGGCTTAAAAATAGGAATTCTTAAAAATACCTAAGCGATATCGGAAACCCCGTGTCCACGTTATATTATACAGCACCTCAACGTTAGCAGGAACGATAATGGAAATTTTTTCTGAAAAATTATAATATGAATACCGCGATTTAAATATGAAGATAACGTTATGCAAATATCACGTTTACTAGGCACAGCTTCCTAAGAATTTCAGAGTTCGACCACAGGCAACGGGTAGGAGATTAGAAAGTACTTTCTACCTGACGCGCAGGCAATATCCTTAGACAAATTGCACGTTTGCTTAGTGACATCCACGCTGGGAAGCGCGATAGACGCGAAATCGTGGAATCAAACGAACACAGAAAGAGAGAGAGAAAGAAAATATGGTGCAGCGCCTTATGCAGTGTAATTGCAGTTCCAAAGTCTTCCTTGACGTTCACCACCGACGACCGTTTCCTCGATCGAGCTCCTCCTTCGTTCCGATTCCGCGTACGTTTCCGCGAAGTTTCTTTCTGAAGTGGCGCAACCGAAAGGGACGCCTCGCGTCGTCGCGGCTTCCGCGTAGCTCGAAACTGAACTTTTCCAAGGATTCGCGCGGTCAGAGGGTATAACACTCGCGTTTGGAAACTTTCGACGCTTGCAGGATCGTGGAATTTATTCGGCTATTTATTCGCCTTCATAATCTCCGATCCTGCGAGAGATGTTCGCGTGTTCCATTGGGAACTGCAATTCGCGCCGCAGTTTATTTATTTATCCGTTTTGTACAGAAAATAAAGAATAACTAACGGTTGGTGGGTAGTGCAAACAGAATGGTAAGTTAAATACAAGATAAATAGAAGTAAAACGAATTACGGAGCGAGATCGTGGAAAGCGGGAAATAAATATGATACTAATTTTTGGGTAGTAAAGACTATTGTTGAATAGAAAATCGAGTTGTGGAGTTGTATAAAGAGTTAAGAGTTAGACATAGAGTTGCGTGGCAGAGTTGAGTTAGAAATTATTTTACAATCATATTAATAATAATAATAATCTTAAGACTTTTCTCTACCCATGTGTTGCACATTTTTATTCATAGTTATTGACGTAATGGTAACTTCCAGACTCAGTTTGTGGTAAGAGCAGTAAACGTTAACACTTAAAGTAAAAAAGAGTCGATTTTGTTAAGAAAGACTTTGAAAAGATTGCGAAACACGCGATTCGAAGATTCAGACTCACAAGTTAAGGAAGTAGATAGGTAAAGTATCCTGGAGTATGATAAACGCGGGGTGGGAACAAAGTTTTCCCATTATGATGCTTCTGGGGGTATCGGCCCTGATAAGCTTATGCATTTTTTACGCGGCAAGCGTAACCTCATATTACTTGCCGAGTATTAAATTTTATCTCGCAGAATTTACAAAAGTCGTTTCCTCTCGTTTCTTCGTTTTATGAGTGGAAATTTCAGGTTACCCGGTATCTCCCACGGACATATAATTACTGGTTCCTGCGCGTACGAAAATCCCTGGTGCTCTTTAAGCTTCTTGATTCCGTTAGCTTCGCTTAATTACTTAATTCGCGACGGTGCACCGCCAATTCTTAAACTTTAATAGGTACACTTAAACCTTTTAATATGTCGGACGATATCTTAAATCTCCCGATGTTGACAAACCTGCTTGATTTCTCAATTCCCAAAAAAAAGTAGCGTGTCTTGGGGACCATTTTTCAAATAATACCCGTGGCAGTCAACGTGTTAAAGATACTACGTTCATGGTCCGTTTATCGCGCAAAGAACGGGTACAGCGTCTCGAAACGGTCCTTCAAACCCAAAATTGATTCGTTCGAGGTAGAGTGAAAGCGAACGCAAAAACTATATAACCCTTTCCGTTCCCACGCGTTCGCCAGGATAAGAGGGCCATGCACAGGGTAATCTAAACTTCTCTTATCATGTAAATAACGAAACCAGGCGCGATGTCGCGCATAAGAAGCGGAGATTATTTCCACAGCCCGTGTTTCCCTGCCGACGGGAACAAAAAGTTCATCAAACACGAAAGTGCATCTCTCTTTCTCTCGTGGAGTTCCTGTTCCGTCAGAAAGAACCAGGGCCGAGGTTCTTTACCCTCTAACACGCCGCCTTATTATGCATCGGCGTGCATCGGCCTCCGCGCGAACTTCTTTTTCCCTCGGCGACCCTTCCCTCCCCGCCTTTCTCCTCGTTCCCGGATTAAGCGAACGGGAGATCCCGCTTCTGGGAACACGGCCATTTTGCCGGCTCTTACCATCGACGAATCGAAGATGACTCAATTTTATACACGCGGGAGCTTGGGGTGGTTCGCTTGGGTTTTTTAGGATTGAAAGCTTTTAACGGAAATTGATTATCTCACGGTGTATGGATGTAGAAAAGAATCGAGGTTACGATATTTGGGGGAAGCTTTCCTCAGTGCTGAAAAATTTGAGGTTTCTGTACGTGACCAGTCTTTGATGGTTTTCTGAAGTAATATTTGGAAACTTAGAATTTCGTTCTCAAAGAAGATTCATTGAATCTTATCTTGGGTTTGCTTAAGTTTCTTGTATAAAAGATTTGTGAAAGAAATTACTTCGGTACTACCGTGGATGGAGTTTTTAGCTTAATGATTTACTTTTCATGTGTGAAAAATAAAGTAGGTAGAAAATTAATGTACTCCACAGTTACCGTTAGTAATGATTACAGCGAACAAATTTGCCGCGCCATTACAATATTAAAATAAATAATGGCTTTCGAGTGTCGACGAATATATAAAATGAAGTAGTTTAATAAGCAGCAGGAATTATTTTTTTTTCACCGCCCAAAGGTAAAAAGTTTTAATTAGCATAATTAAGCAAACGAAGGGGTTGTTGATTAACAAATTCGTATCCTTGCTGGCCGTTTCTGGAGCAGAGATATTTAACGTTATCGATCCAGCCTCCGGTTCGTGCTGAAAAAAGACATTCAAAAAAGAGACACGGGGAAGCTAGTGTTCAGCTTTTTGGAGTGCGTCCAAACCGAGTAACAATCTTCTCTCCTTACTGGCCACGCTGATGTCTGGCAAACCTTGAATTACGTAGCGTTCGCGTCTCTTTTTGAAAACTGCAAAACAGCAGAACGTAATACCTTTTCCGCGGCGCACGCAAACTTTTCCGCGTTAATTGTTTAATTATTAGCTCTCCCTTCCTTCTACTCTTTGAATATTATCTTTAACTTACAAGAATGGTAAAACGTAGATAATATCGTTTCCGTGTATTTCAATGTAATTTTCAATATTTACGAATGCATTAAGGCACACTGCTAATTTTTACGAGTAAACATCCTTCATACTTTGTTCGTTATCTTTATCACTGTACGAGGAAAAAGTATATTTAAATGGTATACAAATAGTCCTGAGTAGGCAATAATAATTTCAAGCACCTTCGAATTATCCCCAACATTTTCTACGAACTATGTTTCCGCTCAATGATACAATGTATCAAAATTGCGGAGTAATAATTTCCACTTGCGAGTATATATAAATAATTAACAGTTGCCCACGGCTTTGCCCCAGTACTTTGATTTCAATTTTAACTATTTTCAAAAGATGTCAAATTTTTCAAGCCCTTAACTTCAATTCTTTAACTTATTTTCCATCCCTTATGGTGGGAAATCAAAAAATCCTTCCATACAGGGTACTTGTACTCAAACAGTGGTTTAGGCTCTGCGATAACAATCACATCAGGTTCAAAATGTTATCCAAAATTGTACACCCGAAGGGTGAAAAATTATTATTTCCTCTGACTTTAATAAATTCCTCCCTCAAGAGGTCGAACAGCGCGAAGATTTACGATTACGCGAAGGGTGGAACGACGTAGGGGGTGTCGCATGCGTTAGGGCAAAAAACAACGGTAAACCGTGACGTGCAATTTACACGCGGGCTGGCCGCGCATCGAGCACACAGGGCCAACACGAAAATTAGTCCTCGGAGACTAATTTTATGGTTAGCACACGCGAGGAGGCGCAGTGTTTAATGCCACGTCTGCTGGGAGCCGGTGCACGAGCGCGCGTGCAGCTGCGGTGACGTTCACAAAGAAATATCGCGGTGTTCCACGCCGGTTATACGATTTTTTAATTAACCCTTTGCGGTCCATTAAAAACAGCCATGCGCGAGTTTACATGCCCTGCCCGCTTTTCATCATCCCCTCGCCGCCGCAACCGCCATCCCCTTTCCCCACCCCGGAAATGGTCTCGCACGCGCGTGTGTGTTTGTACACAGGTGCCGTTTGCGGGGGGTGAGATTTTTGTAAACGGACCCGCGTGACGCCGCATCAAAACTCGTTTTCAAACGGGAGGGTGTTCGAGGGGTAAAAGTTAAACGGAACCGGTTAAGTGCTCGCGCGCGCGCGATAGTAATCGGATTTAGATTTGTTGGGACACGTTTGGGGGTTTGGTATTTTATAGTTTGCGTTGAAAACGTGTACGGATTTCTTGAAGTACGGCAAAATATGTTCGAGAGAAGGGTAGAATTCGTTTGTAAATTTATCGAACATTGAATTACTAGCTACTGTATTGAGTTTGAAATCTTATTCGATTTGTTTAAAAGGTGGGTGTCTTCAATTTTAATGTAGGTATTTGGTACAAGAAATTTCTTTATATTATAAAAGATATAAGAAGTATAAGGAATATAAGGAATGGTAGGTAGTTGCAATTTTGAAGTTCTCAGTTTCACGTTATATACATCGAATCGATTCACTCGAAGGAATTTTAATTCGAATAAAGAGAAAGATATGAACGTAGAAAAGCAAATCTTACGAAGGTTTGCAATTTCGACTGCAATTCGCGTAGGTCTACGCAACGATTGAACGCGAAACTCTATCGCTGATGCAGTGGGGTTCAAAGATCGAGCGAAAACAACTCTGACGGTCCTTTGTCTTAAGGAAACTGGAAAATGAGCGTCGTGCTTACGCCGAGACGGCTCTTCACGCTGAAAGCGTGCTTAAGTAGCAGCTTTCGTGTGTCAAACAATGGATACGGACCGATTGATCGGACCCAGTCGCTTTCGGCGTAAAGCAATATCGTCAAACAGAGCTCGAGCACGTTCCTGGCCGATGTTTACCAGTCCCGATCCCTAGGGAGTCTGTAATTTCGTCTTGTATTGAATTTACAAGCAACTGGTGAATGTGTCTTCCATGAAAACTCTCATCCACACCCAGTTTGTCGAATGTTCATTCCGTGCAAAAGCTGCTAAACTTTTTAACAATATAATTTTGTCGATGAATTTGCTGAAAAGCAATGAAATTTGTAAAAATTCGGAAGAATTAAGAATTTTGAAGAAAGAATATTAAGTAAACTCCAAGATTTGCGAGTATACTTAGAAAGATTTTTCGAAGGATACTTTCTTGCAGATAAGTTAAGTTCAAATCGTCAAATACTATCGATTTTTCCAAGACTGCGGGTTCCTTGAAAAGTATGAATAAACGCGAGCGATTTCCGCTAACTCCAATAAATGTTCATGTCCCCGGGATCCTTTCTCCTTAATATGTATGAGTCAGCAGCCGGAAGAATCCATCGATAGATCTTCCATCTGGACAATCTCCCGTTCCGTAGCTGTGGAAAACTCATCGGCAAAGGCTCGAAACGAGACCGTCCATTCGCGTGTCGAGCTGAATTGTCCAATTAAAATGAGTATTCACGGAGGAATCGTCTCCTCTTCCTCCCAAAGCCTTCTTCTGTGAATACATTACCGCTTTAAAGAGCTGCTGCTCCTCGATACAACCTGAAACATATTCCCCGGCTTCGAGCATCGCATCAAACGATTCCAGGCCGCTTTCAGCGAGCCGGCAGAGCGCGAAATGGTAAAAAGTCGACGGGATGGTAAAAAGGGTTAAAGAGAAAAAACGGACTGGTAGGGGGTAAGAAGTTGAACACAGGAAGAGGAAGATATTGCACGGGATAGAACTGCATCCACCTGGTGGATCCACATATTGGAACGCAATCCTTGAGCGTCTTGCAAACATTTCCCCCCCTGGCCAGCTAGACTCATATACCGTGAAGTATTTAGACTTGTCAGGTACCACGCGCGCGCACGTGTGTATGTCTGTGTGTGAATAGAGCATACACTATCGATAGAAAGCTCGAAGACAGCACAGTCTTTTTGAAATCTTTCGCGGTTCAGGGCATAAATTTAAATTAAATCATCGAATTCATTTTGGAAGAAGATGGAATTTATTTCAGATACCTCAATTTTTTGGGTGAATTAAAGTTTAAAGGAAGTTTCTCTACCTATGTTTTAACGTTTCTGAATATTCTTATTTTCCGTGACAGCTGAATACTATTTTTAATCAAAACATCTCATTTTCTGATAGCGTGAGGTTCGCTTATAAGACTCGTAGCTTTAAAATACGTTAGATATCCTGTATTTTACCTATTTTCCTATTATCTAGCTCTCTAAATTTTCTAACGCTACTGTACCGGCACGTGGGTGCACGAGCGAGTGTTGCACGCAGGAAATCGATCGTTCGGTCGGCCGACGTGTGCCCGCAGAAAAAAAGAGGGACGAAGGGAGGAAATAAAAATAGGGAAATTCCGCGGTGTGACAGATTCCATTATGAGGCGTTGAACGCAGCGTGAATTGCTTTAAATCAGAGTGCTTTCAGCGGCCGGAGATTGTGGGAAACGTTCCGCAGGGAAATCTCCTGTAAAAATATATTTATGCGGAACAATTATCCAGTCGCTTACTAATCTCCCGAACAAGTCCTGTTTTCTTGCTGAGTTTTCGTATTTTCATTGAAACTGTGGCAATTTCACAGACTAGGGAAGGTGGACACCTCGCGGTCGTGAGTTTCTGTGTGGAGTATAATGCGACAAAATGGCGCGCTGTGCGGAACGAGCGTCGAAACGAAAGTTTTCCCTAGCCAGTGATGATATTTTTGATTGCGAGATTAACCTTCTGGTAAATTTCTTTTCTATCGAAATGTAGAAAGCGTAAAAGATTGTAGAGTATTCTATTGTATTGTTAAATAGAAAATTATACAGTTGTAATGGGTATTTTCAGCGAACGATATTGATCGAATTGTTTCTTTAACGATTAATTTAATTTAATTTAATTTAATGTAATTTAATTAATTTTACGGATATAAACCCAGTAATTACAATAGTTCAACTGAAATAAAAGGATTAAGTACGATAAAGAAATCGATTAAACTTGATTCGTGATAAGACAACGAATAAATTGCAACTGTTTCGATTTTTTCGATAAAGCATCAGGAACGAAAGAAATGTACACATATCTGTTGAATCTCTGTATTTTTCCGGAAGATAGTTTTTTCGGTACGGTTCGGCTACGGAAAAATAACTGAAAGCCACGTTGCCGCCATTTTTTGGTCCGCTCGACTCCATCAAGTAGCTCAAAGGCTAGTCAAGAGAGAGAGCGAGCTTCAAAGAAATTTTTTAACTCGATTTCCCAATGAATAACGAGCCGCTCGAATGATTGGATGACCCTCGATCGATCGTGTTCGAAATTGCCTCGGGTTCCGAAGTAAAACCGTAAGAGCCACTCTTCTTTTTCGCTATTCCAAAATTTGATTAACACTAGATTTACAGACATTTCTTATTTATCAATCTCCATTATATATAAACTAAAGAATGAGCTATACATCAAACAAAATTCGAAATTGCAGAACTGAGGGGGACACAGATTTGCTAGGAATAATAGTAATTATTATTGCAAATTTTGCCCATGAAGTTCGAAATCTAATTTTAAGCAATTGTGCGGTTGTAATAGTGAGATTAGTTCATTCGAAGAACGCCACAAAAGTTGATTGGATATTTTAGTGATTCTGCGTAAGGACAGAATTTGTGAAAGTAAATGTTACAAAATCGTCGAGATGCAACGGTCTTAGTTTTGTTTGAGGGATAAGGGATCTCTTGATAGATTCACTTAGAGAACTCGTAATTTTCGAAGGCTGCCGCATAAATTAAGATAATTCTCGACGATTATCAAGTCTAATTGACAATTAATAATACAATCGAACGGTTCGTGACACTGAATTGCTTGCAATTCAATCGATTCTTCGCTTGAAATGAATAAAGCAGAAGGTGATTCGTAATCCTTCTCTTTCATAATTACTATTTATTCCTGCATTAATTGCATAATATACATCTGCTCACAGCTCGATGAATTTATTATTTTTTAATGTTACATTTAATCGATAACAATAATTTTATTCTTCTGTAATGCTTTTAAAGATCATAGTACGATTTCGTTCGTTTTCACGCTGATTTCACCGACAACAAGTAAATTACTTGCATAACTTATCGACGCTTATTATTAGCCGAGGGACAAAGTGAACGATATCAAGCGTGGCTTGGTGCTATAAATAAGTCGTTTCTCCCTTGACAGTGATTGACGTCCATGCAAACACATGAAAAAATCACCGTGTAATATATAGCACACGTTACACAGTGATCATTAATAAACTACCAATAAAAAACGCATATATTTTTTGCATAAGTTTCTAAAATAGAGCCTTTGAACGTCACAAACGAGAAAAGAGAACATGAAAGTATTAAATTGTTGCACATATCAGACTTTCTAGCCCTCAGGTACAACTCTCAAGCTGTAATAATTACCTACTTCATCATTTATGAAGTGTTCCCCAAAATTTTTATAACTATCCTCAATTATTAGCGGGAATCATTGGCATGCGATTAGATTTTTAAGACGAGAAAAATCGTAGCAGCTTTTGAGCATCAGGATCGAAAAACATCTCGATGCATTTCCAAGAAATCTGACGGAAAAATCGTGTAACAAAAGAAGACCGACTCCATACAAAATAGTTCCTTTGGTATGAAGTTTCTGTGCGCGGTTGACGTCTCACATCGAGATAGTCTCGGCTTATAAAAGTCATTTATGAATATAAATTTACTTTCGTCCGCGGGTAAAAGACTTTCCCAAGGAAAGCCCGCACGTACGTATACCCCGTACACCGTTCTGAATATTTCATTAGAGCGGACCGTACAAACATAGCGATACGAAGGCACGGATGTTCACGAATTCGTACACGTGTCTGTTACAGCAGCTCCCGAGCGCGGTCTCGAGAAGTCGAGCAATCTCCCATAAGCTCCGGCGACACCTCCAAATTTTTCCCTTAATTTCACGCGATGAAAATTCAACGTTCCTCGACTGAACCGTCGCGTAATACTCTTTCTACAGAAAGTACAAAGAATTCCAGCCAAGGAAAAATTTTGATTAAATTTTTTTCACCCCCTTTCTTCATCCCTCCTGTTCGTTGACCGTCGTGGATTTAAATTCATCCCCGCACTTGCAGCGAATTTGATCAAAAAGTTGCTGCGAACGATGATTATCATCAGGTGGTAGAGGAATCCTTTCGCCATCGATGGAAATCGATGAACCCTTAAAATGAAGGGTAGCGTTGGCAAAGTTACGAAGCCACATTTTACGCGAGCGAAGTTCCCCCGAAAGTGATCAAGTTTTCAATTATGATAACCGCAACGTTGCGATGATCAGCCAGGCAAATCTCGGACGCATCGTAAATCCTGGTGGCCGATAAGCGTTCAGATTGTTCGAATGGTATTGATAATACCTGTGATCCATCGATTTTCGCCGCTCTCTCACTCTCTCTCTCTCTGCCTAAATAATCCGTTGTGCCCGCTATAAATCAATAGAATTTCATGAATATTCCGTCACGGACGTGTGTCCAGCGTGTTATAATTTCCAATCCACGTCAGCCCGTATTAGTGTAAACACGCGTGCCTCCATTTCGTCGGTAAATCCTACTCCGGCCTCGAAGACCGAATTACTATTACAGCCTGGCCTCGGTTTTCGACTTCCTTGTTCATCGATATTCTAAACCCTGGTCCCCCCTCCCTGTAACGAACGCTACATAATTTTCACGCGATCGGTGATTTACGGTAGTGCCCTGTTAACCGTCCTTCGCTCGGGAACACATCTGGATTGTTATCAAGAGAGGTTGGAAGCTAGGAGATTCTGAAGCGTTTACGTTTCTTCTGCGTCAAGCAGGACTAAAATTTGGTTGCACGTTTAACGGATGAAATCGTGAATCCAGCGATGCTTATTTGAAACTTAAATTGAACGAAGAAGTAACAGTACAAATTATTAAAAAGAATGAAAACTGATACTTTCATAATTTACATAGCGAATTATCACTGTCTATGCGATACACTTAACACATGTGTATCATACTATTTTTAGATTTGATTATTTTTAGCAATTGCTGTCCGTGGTTACATTTCTAGTAGTGGATAAAGGCTTAAGACCAAAGGGTCAAAGAAAATTAATTAATTAATTAATAAGAAATAACAGTGTAAATAAAATTTATACTTTATGCTAATCAATAAATAGATAAACAATATTTGTGAACCATAAAATTATGTTTTACATTGCCCTGTCGTTTCAAACTTTTGTCCGCCACTGTACCTTCAGCGAAAAGTATTTCGCGATTGCGTCCCGTGTTTCATTGTCTTCGAAAAAGCAATTAAATCAAGCTGGCAGGAATGGCCTCGTTGATACGAGCAAAAATATGGACGTGTATGTACGCGTAGACAGTAGTTAAAGACCGTATCTGTTTCTTGATTATGGTTCTTCAAGCTCGGACTTGTCTCTTTGAGGTCTGGCCGGCAATTACGAGGGGCTATCATTTTCCAACCCCCGGTCGTAGTTAACGGTACATCAGGATGATAGCGTGCACTTACGCCGACCATAGTGGTTGCACTCGTTTAACCCCTGTCCCGGGGAAAATGGATCCCCCGCTTTCTTTCATCGATTCGAGTGCAGACACAATTTACCCTTCTGCGATGTATCAAACGAGCGACATCGCAGGTTCGAACATTTTTAATCTGCTAATGTTTGAACCATAGGGATGATTGTAACGGTGGTTTGTTCAGAATTCAAAGGTCGAACAAGCGATCTAGTAACGTTAACGAGGAGACGAAGATGGAAAATTGAAATTGATATTTAAGTAAACCAATAGACTGGACGCTAAATAGTTTTTATGATTTGTTGTATTAAAAAAATTTTTGGGAGATCTATATTAAAATTTGGAAATTGTTAGAATAACAATTCTTTTAATTCTTATGATTTTAATTTTTTATTCTTATATGATAAGATAAACTGAAAGGAAAGGTGGCCACAAAGTGCATAGGATAGATTTTGGGAAAAATATTCTTTCTCGTTGGCAAATTTAATATTTAGAGCGTAATCGCAGTAGTCAACACCCGCGAAAACTGAAATTACCGGTCGCGTGAGAAACGAGGTAGCAAATGACATTACAATGAAAATAGTTAACGAAATGACGAGTAATTTAAAATCGATTCCCATCGAACAATTTTCGCGTTGGCGCCGATCAATTTTCCGTGAAAATTAATGCAGATTGCCGTTGCTCGGACACGTCGATGCGATCCCGAAACAAATCGTTTCAATAATCGCCTCTATTTGATATGATAGAACGTTGTCACACATGCTGCTGACACGAGGCTCGAGCGTTTCGGGTCGCTCAGTTACAGCCGATGCCAGTTATGAATTCATCGGCCGGTGTACGTTGACCGGTGTTACGTCAACAAGCGGAGTTAGCTGGAAACGTTCTGGTCCTGTGAGAAATCGGCTTAAAAGTGCGACGGTGCAACGTGCCAGCCATGATAGGAATGACTGATAGCTGCAACGATGTCACTGCAATTGTCCGGTCATTTGAATCTTTTACCGTTCAACTTTCTCTAGGAACTGTGTAAACCGTGGCAGCGAGTCGCAGCGATATTGAATTCGTTCTGAAATTGTTCGACCGGTATAGAATATCTTCTTTTTTTCACGTGGAAGACAGGGGAAGAAAAATATGTGTACTAGTATGATTTACGTATTGTAATTGTTATACTGCAATTGATCATAACGAATGCAACATAATATGCTAATTGGCGTGTTATAATTATCAGCCACTGAAATAGCGTGATTTATTTTGTTGCACCTTAGCCATCGTACTCTAATTTCTATATTGCAATTGCTCATAGCGAATGCAGCATAATATGCTAATTGGCATGTCATAATTATCAGCCACTGAAATATTGGAATTTTCCGATGGAATTTTCCGGGCCGTCGGGAAAATCAGAGCCTCGATTTTTCGCAGAACCAGCCGGAAAGAAATTGTACCCTATTTCACCATAGCAACCTCCTCGCGAACAAATACGCTCGCTCTCCTCCCGGCGTGCATTCCGCGCATTGATCTGCATTTCGCGTCGTTACAGTTTCCTCCGGCACGAGAACCACTTCTTTCGCGGGCGAGCTGAATGGAGGGAACGGAAACGTAGCATGAAAAACGGCCAATCAAACGCGCTCGCCGGGCTTTCCCGCGCCGCGTACCCATTCCACTCTCGTCGTCGTCGTCGTCGGTCCCAATTACAAACAGATAAAGTACGGGCCAGTCCAGATTCGAGGCAACGAAACGCGCTCTCCGCCGACACCGAAAATCCCGTTGGAACGAAGTTAACCGTCGACTGGGCTGTGCCACGTGAATCGCGAAATTAATAGGGCTAGGAAACGCGTTCGTTTTCGAGCGGCCACCGAATTACGACGGCCAACGCTGTAAAATCGACTCGCTCCGTCGGGAACCAACTCGAACGCTCGAAAACACGCGAGTCGTTGAGAGCTGAAAATTGCGAGCTCTGAGGCGACGGCTCGATGGTCGAATCGAGTTGATTAAAGGAACTCGAGAAGTGTTTCTCTTTTTTCGTCGACGGGACAGCGTTGCAAAGGAACCATCGGAAGCGAATAATGTTTAGACGTAGAGAGGTGAGAATTGATTTTTACAAGGGAGATTTGAAACGTCCGGTTTTTCGATCGTTGCGAGGTCAAAGTAAGGGAGTGCTTGGTAATTGAATCGGGTTAACGAACAGTAGGTAGAACATTGTTTGCTGTTGGTTGAACGAACTGGAAAGTAGTATTCGTAGGTCGTTTTAAGCATGGAATTACTGGAGGATCGGTTTTTTATCGCATCAAGGGGTTAAGTCAATGAATGGGCGGACCTCGAAGGGGTAGTTTAGGGAAACGATCGAGAAGCGTGGAAGGCAAATTTTATTTACCAATGAAACTTGACAAGAGAGATATAAACTTCGAATGAGATAAATTTCGTGGATTCGGTTAGGTAGGTCGCTGGTATCGTAGGAATTTAATGTTTCATAAATTAAGAACTTGGCCGGTAGCAGATAAATCGCGGAAATTCATTGCGAAAGTTTGTGGCGGCGGCGAAGGAAAGATACTGCTTGTTGAGAGAATGAATTAGAGGTGAAAATTTTGGTCATGGTCAAGCGATAATTACTAACTTGATTTATGGTAATTGACTTCGGTTCTGTTTCGTTGTACGGTCTAACCGATTTCAGTTAATTCCCGATTATTCTCGTGATTCATGAACGCGATACAGATTAGGGGAGAGAACACGGGAAAAAATTGAACATTTAAACCGGCTATCTTTCCTGGAATAATGAGGTCACTGATAATCGACTGCAATGTTATCAGCAAGACAACTTCATAGGTCATTACGAGACCCCTTCCCGAACAGACTTCTTGTGGATTAATTTTAATGATGCAGTGTTGCACTTCAGCGAATTATACTCCACACAGATGTATTACGCGACGTAAATCTATAACAACAACTAAGATGCTTTACTAAAGAAGATTAAGTATTAAAATATTAGGAGCTTAAACATATTCTTGGAATTCCCAAGATGTAAGAAGCCTCGGGAATATTCCTCCACCTAATAGAAGCGTGTTTGTGCTCAAAATTTATTGTTATCATCTCGAATAGTGTCTACAGTTCCTCATCCACTTTTTTCCGTGTTCATTGAGCTTCTAATATATGGATCGAAGGCGGAGCCTCGATTTCAATTCCTCGACGATCAGAACCCCCACTTCCGGAAGGCGGTGTCTCAATTTACAGGGACGAAACAGGATTGTGCAACGGCAAATTGACGGTTTTGCAACTCGTCTATTCGATTTCTCCTCGATCGCTCGAAAAGCTGGACTACGTAGAACTGCAGCCGGACGATTGCGTGAAACGACCGCATGTTTAAGAAACCTGACAAAGAAACATCGGAATAACCGGTAGACTATTAGTTGAACGGAAGAAAAACAATGATCGCGCGTTAAGTAGTTGCAGAAATTGTGAGTCAGACACTTTCCACGGAATCGATTAGGTTCAACTGGCTCCCAACGTTTATGCAGCGACGGGAAACCGCGGATTTTTATGCAGACGCGCTTGTTGAAAATTTAACTACCTCGCTGACGTGTCTGCTGTGGTTATCGTGGAATTATGATAATGAACGTGTCTGGAATTAATTTGTTTGCATCGTAAACTCATTGTTTAGCTACATACTATTTTCCGTTCTCTCTTTGCCTTTCTTTGAGCAGCTCTTTTCATTTTTGTGATAACCGTTGGTATCGCTCATTGTCTAGCAAACAAATTTTATCTACGAGTACTACACGATAAACATTTCTTTCGCGAAAAAATAAAACGAACGACCAACAATAAGTAAAACGACTTATCGTTTTTACATTGAATTCTAAACCATTTGTAATCACTTAGCTGGAGCGTTACGATGAAATCTACACACGTTATTCCTCGAAATTCTGCGAATTATAGAAGCTTTATTGATTCATTATCATTGGTCTATTTTATTATCAACTGGCCCTAATCACAAACGAATCTTACTTACAATTTCTTTGAACGCGCTTAACGGTGAGGTAAACATCTGGTTCAAACGGAACGTGACAACATAATTATCCAAATAACTCTGCTCCGCAGTACCGATAAAATCAATCGATCCCCAACGCCCGTGCGAATACCGACGTTCTCTCTCAATCCCCGGGGTTTGACGAAGCTTTTTGCCAAACGAGATCACTATCACCGTCGTGAGAGGAAAACGCATTCGCCTTTCACGCGACGGCCACAGTAATTAGCCGATGCGATCAGCGACGGAGGCCAGCTCGGAACTTGGAGGCCTCGCGCGTTATCGGCCGCGATAAGGACTTGTTGACCGGAAGGACGCGTGATATCGCGCAGGTGTTCCACTTTCCGGCCATTTTCTTCCGTGGCTTTTTCATCGTCACTCTCCCCCGGGACTCTTTTTCCTCTCCTTTCCCCTCGCCACTCCCTCGCGACGGTTTTCCTTACATTTTCTGGCTGCTCTCGCGACGACGCCCTTCAGGTATGGCCGAAAGTTCCACTTTCCTATCTTAGCGGTATTTCTGTGATTTGCATAGTCTCTAATAAATTATGTCCTTTGATTTTGTCTTCCTTTAAATCTCTAATAACACGTGAAAAGTATACGAATGTTTATTATGCGATTAATAATATGGTGGCCTGCTCGTCGTTCTATATTAACGTTACTTTAACGGGAGCGCTGATTCCAGAAGGGCGGGTTTCGTAATCGAGTACGTTTTAATTGTCTGATACTCTTCAGCTGCCACAGCCGGCTGTGTGATTTAACGAGTGTTTCATTTAATTAGCCGCTCAAGCGGAATGCCATTTATTGCTGCCGGTGATCGGATTTATGTAACCCCGCTTAAAATTGTTTACACGGATTATTTTTTTGTGAATCGGGAGAGAAACTCGCGAGTGACGCTGCTGATTATGTCAGCAGGGTCTTCGTTAAGCAATTACACCGCGTTGCTTACACTTTTCTTCTTATTTGAACGTTAACACCTCGTCGGTTTCGTATGTCTGTATTTTATTACGGAACGTGGAGTTGTTCGAGCAAGGAAATACTTTCAGATGTTTAGCCTCGACTCTCGAGATTTTCACTTGAAGTTACTTTAATTTAACACGTTGAATCTTCACGCTCAGATTGTTAGAGATACATAATTTGGACAAATATCAATACTTATCAATTTTTCATTATTACCATCGTTAATGCAACGGTGTGAAAAAATTAATGCTGTATAAAACATCTAAAAATAGTTACACAGTGTAATTTATTTGTTGTAAGTAACATTTCAACATTATATGTATCGTGTAATAGAAAATTCATCGTGGGAAATCATCACGGGTAAACTCTGTATAACTAACGTGGTATTCAACGTGTTAAAGAGTCCTCTAAGCAGAATTTTCATACGATGTAAAATATTTGTTTCGCGTGAACAGCGCCGTTTGAGCTTAATCGTTCAACGAGGAACAATTACGCACTCGTCGCGAGCTTTCAATTATCCTCACGCCTCTTTAAACCTATTTTTACACCTCGAACGTGTACGCACTCGATCATCGATGGTGTCTTTGTGCGAGGTTTATAATTACGAATTCGTTGCAGTCGCACACGATCGAGCGCGGCTCGTTATGGCCGACGAAATAAAATAATCACAGCCTGTTCTGGTCGTTGAGATCACCGTTTCGCTATCAAAGCGGCCATTTCACGGGCCCTGATCGGTTTCGTAATACTCCCGGCTGTTTCGCGCGAAGGAAAACCGTGTAATCGGCGGCATTATGCAACGAAGACTCGTTGGCGATCTCGCTAAAATCCCTGCTCCCATTGCGGATGTTTACCGTCACGATTTAGAAAGCGAAAGTACTCGTGCTGTCGCATTATCGTGACTAATAAACCGCGAGAGAAAGAGAAAGAGAAAGAGAAGGAAAGAGGGATCTTTCGAAGCTGTGCAAATGTCTTTTCGATAATACTATTATATAGAATTCTGCAATTTTTTTTTTTAACGAGTACGCACAATGTTCTACGACATGCCTGACTATTTATTTATTTATTTCACTTTTACGGGATTAACCCATTAGAGAATTGCAATGAAATTATTACAGGAGGTATAAAAATATAGCGAACAGAAACATAGAATGTAAAAATATACAATTATTGCACGAAAAGAAATATTTTAGTTTCAAGCATGGGTGTACTGTAAATCATAGTATTTTTTCATGATAATTATACATTGACGAAGGTTCGAGTTAGGTTCAAGTTAGCGTGAATGGACTCGTAAAATACACGTATACTATTTTACCTTCTTACCTTATTGATTGCCGCAATCATTATTACTCTCTATACGCCGAGGAAAAAATCGTAGAACAGGTTTTCCCGGGTAGAAGCACACACCAGGAAGCAACGCCTTTATCGCGTTCGCGTCGTTTGTCATCTTGCTCGATCCTTAGGCCGGTTTAGAGGCGTGTAAAACGTGAAAAGAAGCAGGAACAAGCTTGGTTCCATCAACCAGTTGCTTTCCCGCGACTCTATTAAAACTCTCTTGGCTGATTTACCGCGGAAAAAACTTTTTCCCTCGGTGTATCGACTGCGCGCTGTTCGACGCAATTTCGTCGATTTTCGAGCGCTTCCCGTGGCCTATCGTTCGTTCTCGTTAGACGGAAATACCCTGGCCAGGTTCGATCGAATCTTCGTCGAGCACGACGAAACGTCGGACGATTAAAATTGCACGCCCAGTTCTTTGACGTTCGACGCGGAGAAATAAACCCTCGTCGATTCGTTTAATAATTTACCGAACGCTTTCCAGGCTTCGCCTCTGGTATCGATTGTAATTTCTTCAGTTAGACGCGTCACGCTCTTTGGCGTTTTGTATGATTCATTAGCCGCCGGAGCGAAAGAGCTGTTTTATGGGCCGCGGAATTTTCAATCGGCACCACTTTGTGCCGTTCCTATGGAGATTCGATTTATTTAGAGTGTCGGACCTGGGTGCATCCCGTCAAATTCTGAATTAGCCAGTGTTTTCGATCGATTGCTTGTCTCCTCGGTTTATATTTTCCTCTTCGGTTCGATGTTTGAAATATCTACTGAGCGCAAACGGAATACCTGGAATTCAACGTTGCATTTTGTTAGGAAAGGGGATTAAGTTCGGAGATTTCACGTTTGATACGACTAAATATATATATATATGAATAACGATAAATATGTCTGTTCTTTAAGAGTTCGAGGAGTTAAAATAAAGTATATAAAATATATAAAGTATTTGGAAGGTTCAATCTATTCACACATACACACACGATACGGTACTGTGTTCTATTATTACTACACGACTCGGTTATACGTCCTCTTTCTGTGACTCTCTATTTCGACTCTTTTATCGGTCTCACGAGTTACCTGGCCGAGGTAATGAGTCATACCGATTCTTGCACACGTATACACGCATACACCCACGCTCTCGATAACCGTTATTCCTAACACATTTTCTACCTTTCCGTCGAACAGTTGTCGCAAAATTAATCCCTCTTTTCGTGCGCAAACAGATCGTTCCAGGTGCTTGTTCGAAAAATACACGGTTGTGAAATGAAACGAACTTTACGCATGTAATTATCGATGGAAAAATTGAAATATCGCCCAGCTATTGACTTCGCGGTAGAAATGGAAAGAGCGTATGCTAATATTCGGCGAACCTCCCTTTTGCGCGGTTCCAATTACATTCCTTTGCGCGGAGAACAGCCGGCTACTGTGAAATATTCAAATTATCCCCCCTGTCAGCGAACACAATTTTAATGGCGCACGCGGCGGGTTTGGTTAATTGCAAATTAGCTGATTTTTGATACAAGGATTCATCAGGGTAATGCGTCCCGGCCAATATATCACAGGCTGAGAGAACACACCCCGTGAGCGTCGTCACCCCCCTCCTCTTCGTGTTCGTGAAACGGAAGAACGCAGTTTGCAAAATTAATACCTGTAATGCGATACGCAATCTGGCTCGTGTTCCTTTTCGATAGTCGAACGCAAAACAACTCCGATTAATTCTTTGACGAGGGTATAGATTCTGTATGGATTGAGTATCGTTTATTGCTTGCAATGAAAACGGAAAAGCAAGCCTTATTCCTCACGACTTTCCATTTTCGCGTTAAAACCTGTGTAACACGCTGTGCTTTAGCCTAACCTGAACCTAACCTGAACCTGTTCCTGTTCGAATAAAAAAAATGGGACCCGAATTGTTGGGAATGTTCGCAACAATTTTTTTGTAGATAAAATTGGAAGGAATCGAATAGGTTTCGCGCCGTTTGAAGCATGAAGTGGAACTTTTTAATTGCATTTGAAAAGCGTATACTTCACGGACTGGAAAAATAGTCGCAATCCTTTTAAAAGTAGTTAAACTACAGCAATTTTTGTTCGACGTTTAAACTATCGGAGATGTGCCGAGTAATTGTTGAAATGCGGAACGAATAATTGAAAGTGGTATTGTGCACGGTATATTATAGTTT
The DNA here is from genome assembly GCA_033822845.1 of Tetrapedia diversipes. NCBI lineage: Eukaryota > Metazoa > Arthropoda > Insecta > Hymenoptera > Apidae > Tetrapedia > Tetrapedia diversipes. Next base: position 471,693 of record JAOPTO010002393.1, on the reverse strand, counting down.
CTGGAAAATAGTATGAATTGTTTCGATAGTGATCGGCTTTAAAATATAGATTACGTCTATAACTCGACGTAATTGATCGAACGGTTGAGTTGTATTCCTTCGTTGAATCTAACTGCAATGTTGCTGCTTCATTATGTTTTGACGAATACTTTCGCAACTCTTCCTGATCATTTTAATTGACCGATGCAGTTTATGATTAGCGACTACATTTCAGTAAAATAAGAATCGGATCGAAGGTAAACGTTCGATCAATTTCACGTGTACAAACGCGCAGGAAAACGTGCGATCCGAGGCGAGGTTTAAACGGAAGCGAAGACTTTTTCTTTGTTCCTCCTAACCAGACGAAACCTTTTATCGCAGTGTCGGGGTAGGACGCAAGAAATTTAGTAGGCTTTTTCCCACATCCCCGTGTTTTCCGCTTTTGTTCCGCGCGACCGCGCCCCATTAGGGATGAAAAACACGCGACTGTTTGGACGAGAGACCAGCCACCGCAGTTTTGCATATGCAACGCGACGAATCGCTTTTTTCAGTGACGCCTGTACCCACGGTTCTGCGATTTCGGGTTTCCTGCTTGCGGCGGGTGCACACTGCTCCCTGCCAACGCCGCGTCGCTTCCGCTCCATAATTTTCGTGTTTTAATTAACGTTGGCCGCGGTTTGTTGCCGCCCTTTGATTTTTGCCTCTCTTTGAATTTAATGCGATCGAAGGAATTATTGGAAAGCAGGAATCAAAATTATAGGAATGAAAATGATTCGAGGATCGTTTGCTCGAGAAAAGTTAACGCTGATTACGTACTTATCATTTCTACATACCGTATTTTTTTATCTTTACGTATTTCCTCGAATTTCTTTATCTTTATATTTTTTTATCTTTATACCTTCCCTCTGATTGGACAAATGAAATAATCGCGGACAGCGGCAATTCAGAAACCCTTGTAATTTGCAATTTTCGACCACGATTAAAAAGCGTAATTAGAAAGCGAGCATTGGATTAGAAAGGCTTCGGTGCTGAAGCAGATTTTTATTCATCAACCTCCGCGCATCATGCTGGGCTAATTTACATTATTATCGATTGGGTAGAGATTCCTTTCTTTTTTCCCTCCTACCTTTCACAAACACACCCGCAACGCTCACGCATGAACGTAGAAATCACAATGGATCCCGTGCTCGCATAATACCGGGGTGAAACGGTTCAGGTGCTCGAGCCGTCCCGCCCGGATCATTTGATTTCCCTTCGGTGGAGATTTCGAAGAAAGGAAATGGGATACGTCGGCAGTCATGGAAATCGCGATGCTCGGTCTCGTTTGCAGCCACGTATAGAACGCGACGCGTGCATCGCTCGCTGTTTAAGCGAAACTGGGTCGCGTTTCGTTTTCTGTCCCGCCGCGTGCCCGCATTCGCCCGCGCATTTTCTGCACTTCTATTTTTCCCCTCTTCTCTCTTTTTTCTCTTTTCGCCACCGCGACGACCTCGTTCCGTGTACAGCCCGACTTTCGATAATTAAATATGTAATCGAAACGGCGGAACCGATTTCCGGCCGGCCAACCCGCCGCACCGATGGCAACGTATTTCGGATAACGACACTCTGTACGCGTAATAAAGCGGTGTAATGGCTGTTAATGAAATACGATTATTAGTTTTTTTTATTTATTTATTTATTTACACGAGACTAGCTCTTGCTTGCGTTTTCTTTTTTTTTTTTATACCGCTTGCTTCAAAATCGATGGATTTTCAAATAAACTTTCATTCCTTATTTTACCCCTTTGGGGGTTGGTTTTCCAAAAACGTTGAAACACGTATTTCTTTATTTTTAACCAAAAAACTGTTTTCATAGAAATATAATAATGGTAACAGAGAAAAGTAAAAATATACAAATGAAAGAGAAGTGTGTAAAGATAAGAAAATTTTACAGAGAATTCTATTAATTCGTTTTACGATTTACCGGAATTTTCGAACGTTTCAACGCGTTCGAGGACGATCGAAATCGGGTGCATTTCTTATACGGACACTCTGTGTAAGCTTAAGCTCGAAGTACGTCGCAAAAGCTGCAGTTTGACTAAAAAATTAACGACAAAGAAATGAGACCCGGATTCTTGTATGTATAACGAACGTAAATTGGATTGGTAGTTTTATTCACAAGCTTCTCCATCGTTTTCACTGTGAAATTTAAAGAAAGCAAGTACGGACTACATACGAGGCACGACGATCTATCAGAATAAAGTGAAAATTCTGCGAAAGTTTCGCAGACGTGTAATTTGATTTCTTTTCTTCTGGAACTCTTATAGCATCTCTTTTAAGAGATACTTAGAAATTAGAGCTACTAGTATTGAAATTGAGGCGATAAGGTACTTCGCGTTGGATGAAATACGTTACAGCGCTATTTTCAAACAGAAATTTGATGGGCGAAGGAGGAACGGATAGGAAATTAATTTCCAAACATTTTTTTTTGAAGTATTAAATTTAAGCGGTTAAAAGGTGATTCAGTTTTCAGACACGTGGAATTAATTAAGCACTTAACTATGCTCACAGATTTTATTATGCATCTCACCATGAATTATGCTGGATTAATCCCCGACCCCCTTTTATCCCCCTTGTGTCATCATTTGTCCATGACTCGACCTTCGTGTAACTCATCTAGCCGCATAAATTAACCAATATACTTCGCTGTACTAATAACAGGATTACTCGGAACAATTAAGTGTCATATTGCCGCTAAATTTGTTCTAACGTTTCGTCAGACGATCGGTTACATTGTTTTGCAGGATGTTTTCCGTTTCCGGTGAAATATTGCACTTTTTAAATTGGTCGGTGTTAATTTCACGACGGCTTTTTTGTGACAGGATGTGACATATGAAGCATTTTTCTGTTTTCCAAAAAAACGAGGGTTTCAAGCTTGCGGAAAACAGAAATTTTAAACACGAATACCATTTGTACGAATATAATGTTAATAATCTAAGAAACTGAGATCAGTATAGATCCAACCTAACATTTTTCATAGACCTTTAAATCCAAATTTTCCTTGTAATTGAAATATCTATGAATACTAGACCGACATAGAAATAATAAATCGTTAAACTCCGTCAAATCTTCGAAATTGAACTTTGAACTTCTACGAGTAGAATTTTCTTATTTCCTAAGTGATCACAGCTTCAACGATTCTCGTGAATAAAAATAAAGTTAGTTAATGTACGAATTCGGTAAATTTCCAATCCCTGGGTATCAGATCTTCAGATTCTGAGGAAAGAGGTCCGCGAAAACGGGCTGCATCGGGTATAAAACGTGAGAGGGTGGAGGAAAAGACAATGCGGAGAGGTTTCAGACGGACAAGGAGCGGCCAACAAAGGTAATTGTAATCCTCTGGTACGAGGATCGAAGCCGGGGAAGGGTGGTTGGTTGTATTCAAAGCGTGGAACTGCAGGGCCGAGATTAAGTTAGATCCGAAATAAACCACTTAAGAATTAAGTACGAGGATTAGAGCCGTGGTAGTTCGTTAGTCGAGGAAGTCAGATTTTTTGGGCTTACACCGGCTACCGTTAATACCGCCTCTGGCTTCCGGGTGTAATGTCCGGGTTTGTGTTCTGTTGGAGCGATGCGACGCGGCATTGAAGCCACCTTCATCAAGGTATCATCGCCAGACGCTGCTGGTGTTAGGTCGTCGTCAGACCGTTGATGAAGCTGTGATTCTGGCGAGACGTCAGAACGTTCTTCCCGAAAATCGGAGGAAAAATTGAAGGGAACGGCTCGCGAATAATTCTGATAGCTCTGATTCGAGATATTCAGAAGAAATATTCATTTATTTATTTACTTAATCAATTTTACGAGTATAAACCCACTAGTTCAACCGAAATGAGAAGATTGAATACAATAAAGAAATAACATAAAAAATATCTGAAACTTCGTAAACTTTATTCTATTTAAACGATTTGTGATAAATAGGGTAGGTTTTATTAGTGATAGATGAAAGGTTGAAAATTAGTGGAAACAGAGGAATTAAAATATTTTTCTCCAAAGATACGGTCGTTTGGAACGATTAATAACATCGGCAATTTGATTTATAACCCTAATTTCAATTCTATTTTATTCGCTTCAAAATACGATTCAATTTACGCTAATATCGATATTCTCGAATTTAACCAAGTCACAGAGATGTCCTTTCGCTTCACCCAAACTACGATCACCACTTTCGCGTTCACCTATTCAAATACCAGTCACCGAAATTACTATCGACCAATTAATTAATAACCTCTAATGATCAAATATTAATTTCCACTCTCCTATGATTTATTCACGTTACACCATGCAGAACAATTCTAACCGTATGTTATCTTGTTTTGGTTACAGGTAAGAAACACAATTCTGAATCATGCCAGCCAGACCTCTTCAACGATTGAGGATCCCTTTTACGTAAGATCGTGGCATTTCGTCGAGGAACTCGTTCTTCTCCGGTGAGTCGATCGTATTCGTACTAATGGGAAAAGTTTAAGTCGCTCGCCGTGCAACGTAATACCGTATAATGGTTATATTAGCGAACCGCGGCCAGCAGTCCCGTCAAGGCGAACGCCATTACCCTGTTGACCTTAATAACATACTTATGATAGCGGTTTACGTGTAGGCACAGGGACAGTCCGCGCGTATCGCGATACCCGGCTGATTTATTTGATCGTTCGTCACAATTTTTCTCTCCGCTTTTTCCCTCTTCCTCTTTCTCTCTTGCCTTTTGTCCTGATCGAGCACAGATTGCATATTGTTCTGGAAATGACGTGGAAACCTGTTTTTCCGTAAGGAAACCTGGGTCTTATCTTGACAGATGGCTAACAAATTGCCAATTGTTCCGATAAAACCGTTGTTTCCTACCGACGTGTGGTCTCCGAGGTTAGATCGATCGAATCACTCGAAACCGAGTCGCTTGAGTTGCAGTAATTTGAAATCATTTTGCCAATTTTTGTTTATTTGTAAAACTTTCTTTTGTAACGTACACAAAAGTTTGAAGTTTCGTGATAATTAGAAATGAAAGTGGTTGCTAGAGTTCTCGAATATTTGTATGGAACCTTGAAATTGATCGTTAGAGTTCCTTTATAGTTTGATACGTCTGAAAGTATTCGAAGTTTTATTTAAAAAAAATGGATTCTATCGAATATTAGTATGATTTTATGCAACGAGATTATTGTCCAACTCGATGAGAAAGTTAATTTAATGTACACGAGGTGATATCCTTGGGTTTGCCGCATAGTTACATCGCGCTGATTCCAGAGATTAGAATCGCGTGTAATGGCAACATGAATGCTCATCTATCGATCCTGATGATCGTGATCGCGGCCTCAATTTGTGGTTTACACGCGTTTTTTTTTTTAAACGAAAAAAAAAGCAGAATGTCGTTCGTTCGTTCGATGGAACGATCTGTCCGCGATAAAACACGGAAAAAGAAGTCAAGGAAATCGTGCGCCCTCGATTTCGAATATTTCGTTACGATAGAAATAATAGGATGCACGATTACGCAGGTTTCATTAAAAAATATTTTACTGTTTATGGTTTGTTAAAGAAATAGTCACAACCTTGTTACATCGTAATATGCTGATTATACGCGATCGCGAAGCGAATGAGAGAATGAAACATATAAAGGAGCATCCAATGTTAATTAAAAAATATTTTTTTTCGGATGTTTGTTCCGCTTTTAGCGGCTCGTTACGTGAAAAAATTTCAACGGTTTGCTTATCTTTAATTTTCACGGCTACCTTAAATAAATTCAATATTAATCTTTTTTCTTGATTAAAATTAAAATTTATTAAAATTCTTTTTCACCTTCTTCGCGTTTGAATTTTGAGTCTTTTTTTATTCCTGATCGATGCTACAGAGTTCTAATAATTCTGAATTTCCCAAATTTCGTTTTATCGTCATTTTACTATGTTATTTAATACGCGTATTAAAGTTGAAGCATCAAACCTCTCGTTTCGTTCGGAATTATTTCACAAAAATCGGCGTTCAACGTTCAAATTTGCAATCCCCACTTTTGCAGAAACTAGGTACTCGTAATTTTAATTATGACCTCGACCCGTACAATTTTCAGTCGTTCGTTATTCGCGAATTTCCTTCGCTTTCGGAATTATTCCCGAAATCTGTTATAATTTCGAAAGATCTGCGATCGAACAAGAAAATCGGCGCGCAATCCGGTGTCAGCCGGGGGAACAACAGGGAACGTTGTTATCGGGTAAACATTTGACCGTCCCATCGAGAACCCAGAAATTATATTTATCCGATTATTTCGGCCGGCTCGTCGCGAGATAATGAAACGAACGCTAACAGGTCCCCGTTTCGAAAGAACGACGTTTGATAAACAGGCGGGCGCGATCATCGGATCGTGTGCGCGTGTCGCGCGAAATGAAACGAATCAGGAGATAGAGTAACAAGCGGGGAAATAAAACGAGCGCGCACAATCGATATATAAATGAAGTTTACCGCATGAACTGCGATTGTCACCTAGTCATCGACTTTTCCGAACGGATACGTTTGAAAATGAAAAGTCGCGTAGACCAAGTTCAAAGTGCTATCGTTAGCTGCGAATTTTTATGCGAATTCCTTTCTCTCTCCAAATTTCGTTAACCCTAAATGTTTCGCATATTTCTGTGCTTTCTCGTGCATTTCAGCATTCTCGTGAATGCATAAAAATGTGCATTTAGATTATTATACATAAAGGGTAATGGAATATTCTACACAAAGATTCTTTAAAATTGTGTTTTTAATAAATGTTCTAGAAAGTAATTTTAATTCAGTTTGAGTAATATTTTATTTTTAATCTGCTTTCAACCTATTTTTTTTTTAACCCAAACTGTCAGTCGTTTTGTTCGAAATACATTTTTCACCGAAAAATTATGAAAAGTCGTAAAAAATTGTACCGTTTTCCGACGTACGGATATCACGATCGATTTTCTGACCCGGAGGATTACTATCGGTGTAAAAATATTATTGCTTTTAAAATGTATGTGTTCCTATAAATCTGTGTTTCTGTGCAATAAAACATTTCAGTGTTAACAAAAATCTGATATCCGACGCAAAATGTTGTAACCGGAGCAGGGACGGAAAAGCAAAAGGCGATTAAAAACCGGACCATTTTATATCGATGAGCATCGTATCGATCTTTTTTTTTTTCATCCGGCAAAAATTCTCCCGAAAAATAGCATCGATAATTTTTACACCATCGCGACCGATCGATCTTTAACATAAACGGAACACGTTCGCAACACCACCCCTGTTCTCAAAAATCTCCTCGATTTTCTGCGAAAAACACAACGAATCGCGTGCACTCCTCTGGCATAATAACCCTAACCCTTTTGCTTCGAGCACCGAATATATACGACATCCAAATACGTTTTGTATTTTAATAATTTTGCATTTTAATAATTTTGTAAGTCTTTTGAATGCACACTGTGCACATTTCTGGCACGTGCTTCCTTTCAGTGACGGCACTCCGGCGGACTAGACTGTCGAAGCGAAAGGGTTAACGCAATCACGCGTAGTCCGGTCGCCACTGGTCCCAGCGTTGAACGAATTACTTTTCCACTTTCCTTCCCGGCGTCTCAATTATTTCTCTGTGAAACGCGTTCCCGTAGCCTCGGTTCCCTCTTTTAAATCCCGCTCGCTCTCGCCTTGCACCGGGCAAAGGAGCGCGGCAAGCTTGATTAGAAAAACCGCGCGCTCTTCAAAAGGGAGCCTCGACATCACGAACCGGAAACGCGTTTCAGGACTGGAGGGGCGAAAAAAAACCGTGCGGGGTAAAACTGACCACCGCGAGCGCCCGTCTAGGGTAAAATACAGGAAATAAGAGGAATAGGCTTTTCGATTGCAAACGTTGCGGCGTTGGCCGACGAAGCACCTGCGATTCGCGGCTCCACAGGAAAATAAAACCGATCCGATTTAGATCAACACGATTCGTCGCGATCGGAAACAACTCGACCCTCCTCTTCCTCCTCTACCTCGATCCACTTTTCGCTGAATTTCGATTTAACGGCTCCAGTCCTGTATCGATCAACCGGGTACCGATTAGGTGTACCCCGTGGTCGCCTCGCAGAGGGATAAAAGAACAGGGGAGGATTGTTGAAAGGGGGGACAGGAGAGAGCAATGAATGGAGAGAAAGGTAGACTGGTTTGAAAGGTGTTAGGTTTCTTGTTGAGCACGTTAGGGATTAAGGGGGGACCGGCTATTTAGAGAAGTTGGAACGAATGCTGCTCAAGTCAATAGGGTGGTTGTGTATCGTGCTACAATAGTTTCGTACCCCTTTCAACCCTGTCAGAACAGTACTAATCGCGACACCTATTAGACGTATTAATCACTGCGAGGCACATGCTAGCTACGTCAGCATATTGTTGTTTTTACATTTCATGCGACACGTGCTTAACCTTCAGTCTCGGTTCGGCAGTTAATCAAAGCACACGTATATCACTCTGTATATTAAAGTTATTAATTAGTGAAATATTATATACTTATTAAGCTCAACTAGAAGACTTCCAAATTAATAAATCTCATCAAACCTCTCTCATTTAGGGTTACTGCTGTTTTAATTACTTTGTTTCTTTGATTGCATGTGTACTCATTGTCGCCTTCTTTAGGAGATCGCGTTAAGTAGTATTATCAGTGATTAAATCCTTGCAAATCATATTTATGTAATCGATAGTACAGTATTCACTGCTGATAGAAAGCATTTCATTCGAGCGACCGAAAGATGAATATTTTTTCCAGTTTACAAAGCATGTAGGAATGAAACCGTGCACTTTGAAGAAGAATGAAACGTGTTTTTGTGTAAGAACTCCTATCCAGCAAACAGTTTTTATTATACCGAAGGGAAATCGTTGTTCATGGATATACAAATTTTACGTTCATCGTGTGTATCGTTCTGGCAGTTTCGTTTCAACTTTTTCGAAGTTCCTTTTGCGACTTCGATGGGAAACTCGTCGCGAAAAATCAAGGCGGACGCGCATCGTTTTGAAAGTTGATTTAATCAGCGCGGTGCTGCGGTGAAACAGCGAGCGGACGATACAACCCGGACAAAGTTCGATATTAAGTATTCACGTCGGTTTTATTGCTCCCCGATGGGAGAGACGGTGCTTCTGCGAACAATCCTTGCTCTCGCAAAGTACACTCGTCAGAATCCATGCAATCCCTGGATAGACAGAGTGTCCTCGAAACGGTGACACAATATTCGATTTCTGGAACAGTAAATGCGTACGGTTACGTGAAAAAAGTGATACGAGGAAGATGCTAGAAAATTTAATATGCTTGAAGCTGATTAATTCGTAAATATTTTATTCTGTTATGTACACACTAATGGATATATACCTGGAAAATTAATAAAATAAAATAAAATTAAATATACAGCCGTACGTGTACGTGAAAATAAAGATATTCGATAATCCAATTTCATTAGCTTAAATTTCATTTATTTGTTGCCGTGGATTCGTAATTTTTTTTTTTTTTTTTTTAATTGCACCGTCGCTCGAGAAAGTTGCATGGCTTGCTCCATTTTTTCCACTGTTTCATCGATTCGACGCGTCCTTTTTTTTTCCGTTTCGTTAGTTTTCCTTCCTCGCCGTCTGGCTGGTCTATTAAATTCCTTTCCGATTTTTCACGGCTCGAGATATACGAGCGGAACACCGGAGGCCGGTTGCGTACGATTGTTTTACGAGCGAATAAGTAAAACGTGGCCAGTGAATTTCACATCCGAACCGAACACGTTCACGAGATTTCAGATTTCGCCGGATCAAATCGCTCTTTCATTGCCCTCGTTCTCGCTCGAGCAGCGCGTTCCGGAGACGTCGAACGTGTTAGAAAGCCGGAAATGGGGGAAAATTTTGCGTTCACTCGAAAACTGTGATCTAGTTATTCCGATGAGCGAGTTCTGTTAACCATAAAGTGTTCCGATCGCTCTTTTAAATCACTAGGAATACGTTATATTTAATAGATTATATGTAATCTACTTGTATTCTCTTTCCTTCGTTTGTGTTATCTTTTATTATCGTTTTTTGTATTCCATTTTACGTGGTTCGCCACCAAGCCCTTTTATTAAATATATTTATGCATCGTATTTATTATTGGAATTCACCTTTTACCTTAATATTCCATCAAAATATTATGGAGCAGGTTTAAGAGTCTAGGATATCAAACAGCGTGTTATTATTATTGTCGGTATTAAAATCGAAACAGGAAGCATCGATATTGTAAAGTTATGTAAAATAAAATTTCTGCTAGAATCAGGTAAATGGGTTGCGGTTCGTCATCCAGCCTGATTTAATCCGCTAAAAATGCTTAACTGCGGGTCATGCGAATGTAAGTGTTAGTCTCTCGACGTCCGCTTGCCAGGATTTCAGAGCTAATTAACTGAAATCATTATCGGATAAGGCTATTCTCAAACACGACGATTATCCAGTCGTTTAATCGGCTTTCGGTGCCTATACGACACGCCCTGCAACCAAGCGGATTTACGTGTGTCTCTGTGTGCTGCTCGTTTCTCCAGTTTTACACGATTTTCAGTTTCAGCGTTGCCCTCCTTTAAACGAACTAAATATTTTTCGGGTATTTCATAGGGACTGGCAAAAAAAATTGGAAGGCTCAGGGGATACAAAGCAAATCAAGGTCTTTGAAATTCAAAGGTCTCAGAATCTGCCAAGATCTGAGAAAACCTCTGAGAATCTTAGGACTTCCTAAGGTCCTAGCAAACCCAAGGTCCTTGAAACTTCTTAAGGCCTTAGAGTACCTAAAGGACTGAAACTTCTCAAAATCTCACAGTATCTAAGACCCTTTGGACTTCTCAAAGCTTCAGGGAACTTAAAGAGTTTAAAAAAATTCCAAAGGACTCGTGAACTTTTGAAAATTTTCTTCGCTATCGCTTCTCTGCTATAACTTTGCATTGCAAAATTGTTCTCCTAATGGAAGATATTATTTATAGGATTATTTCGAATCAAATTTAAAGTCACCAGCGTTTCCTAATCTTCATTCCGCTAGAATAGGTACATCGCCGCACGGGATTTCTAACTTTTTACGTAAAAAATAGTCCACGCTCGCTTTTATTTAAATAATCCCGTAATTTGCATTCACGTACACAGAGGGCAACCTACTTAAAATGCATGTACCAAATGTAGCGAGATTATGTCGTTACGGAGAATTATGCATCAGTTTTTGTTGTCCTCCAACAGGGAACCTGCAGTCAACGTTAAATCGGCAAATAATGAAGACATACCGAAGTATAATTTTCGTTACTCTATATGGCCTATTAATTTTGTTTCATGCAAATTAATTCGCCTGCTGAATTATCCTACGATAAAACTTTCGGATCCCCAAAAATCTGCAGTTTCAATTAATTGAATGCTGTCTAAATTCTATTTCATGTAAATTATCCAAGTTAATCAACGCGCTCCAACGAAATCTCATTGCCAAAGTTAATCCATTTATAATCTTAATTAATTTCAATCCATTATCGAATGTTCAAAGTGCGATTACCAGATAATCTAATTAATTACCCGCTCCCAAATTTAATCCCTGATTAAAAGCTTTGTTTGATTGGTTAAAATTAAGCTTAAAGTTATGGATTTAAGTTTAAGCTATAATCTTTTAACCAATTTTCGAAAACCGTGTCACGGTAAATATAGGATAAATATTTGTTACCTAAGTAAAGAAGATAAAAACGCTTCGCAACTTTTAATAACCAAATAAAATTATTGATCGGGTAACGAAGCTGAGGTCCTGGTATATTTTCATCTGTCGGTCCACGTTATCAGCAGCTAACACATGGTCCGAGTAACATGTTGTTCCTCGAACAGCATAGGTCGCAAGTTAAATCGCTACGTGCACGATTCTAATCGTGATCGCCCTGCTATCTTGGAAAGGTTTAATTCGCAAAGTTCGGACCCACGTACCCAATTAGCCGACACTGTCCTTTCACGTAAAACGGTTGAAAAGCAATTATCAATTATACGCGTATCAGGCTTACAATTAGTTAGAAATTTTGTCACCGAAGCTTGAATCGATGCTTGCAAATTAACTTTATAGATATACAAATAATATCAAGTTCATCATTAATCATTACGAAAACCTTTCAATTTTTTAATAATTCGCAAGCACTTTTGTACACATATGAAAATTTCCAAAATCCTTTTGATAACGCTTTACTCATATTACCAGCTCATATTTTTGGTCGATTACATCCCCGATTCCGTTATTTTTCAAACATGTATTGCATGGTCCATAGAAAAAGCTTACCAAAGGACGATAAATAGCCAAAACCGGATTCGTGGTCACACGCCGTCCCTTTGCCCTCCCCCTTCGTTGTCTACGTTCGACGCTATCAATTAATTCTGTCCGATTTCCCGGCGGTTATTTTCTATTGAATAAAATTGTGCTCAGACCGCGGCTGCGTGGTTAATTAAAACCGGGGAGAGGCGGTGGGAGAACTGGTGGCTGGTTTCCTAAAACAGGGTTTAATGCGACGCTTCCGTTTTACGGCACGCTTTATGAATTTTATGGATGCCCGTGCACGTTCGTGCTGAGGGACCGGGCTTAATTTCGCATAGAGAAAACTTACGTCCACGCCTCTGTTCCCCCCTTCCTACCCCCCTTTCTCTGGCTACCTTACAACGCGACGTTGTCCTCTTTTTTTTCCACGGGACGCTAATTGCCGCGGGACTTTGTCGATCGCTTTTAAAATTTCATCTTGACCCTGCCAACACCCTCTTTGTTCTCAACCCACACCCCCCCTGCTTCACCTTCGCCGTTTTTTCTTCTCCCCGTGATGCAAATTGAGCCTCGATGGGAAACGAGGAAGTTTGATCTTGGATTACCTGTCGGGGGTTAATTTTGCTTGAAAATTCGTATTACGAGAATTACGGGCGTGACCTGTCTGCGATGGGGAAAAAAATTCAGCTTGTAAAAGTTGTTTGATTGTATAATACTCTGTGTTGAAGAGGTGATAACGTACAATGATTAAATCAATTTAATAACGATGATGATGATGATGACAATAATAATAAAAATAATAACGTAAAACTGGATGGCGTTTCCCTTGATTATTCACTTTTTATTTCTTTCACGCGTCATTGTAGAGTTTGACGTCTGAGAGACGTCAAAATATCTTGAAATGTTTCATACCTTACAAAACTACTAATTTATTATTTTATAACGTTACTTAATTATTGTCCATTAACATAGCAATGCAAATTTCAAAATAAAATATTCTGTTTTTAAGCTTGCACATAATTGATCAGTTGAGCCAAATTAAATAGTATTTTTCGGACGCATCGAATTCCGTTTTATTCGTATGTCAAGGTGTTAAACATCGTAAATTTAGCTATAATCATTTCCAATAAAGTTCGTTAGCCGAGGAAGTTCGTTAGCCATGCATCGTTAGGTAAAAGAAAAAAAAAAAAAGATGAACGCGGAGGTACAAATAACGCAAAATGCTGTGCTCCGTTTCCCCAAACAATAAAAGGTTAACAACAGGTACACGGGAATTCGATAAATGTTAACGAAAGCGTGCTCGAGTGAATTGGGTCTGGCACGGAAGGGTGCTGAAACATTTATTTTGTATCATGGGACAAGCGCGCGGGGAGAAAGGGAGAAAGCAAAGAGAGGGAAAGCTGGCGCACGGTTTATCGATTCTTCGGGATTCCTTCGTGCCCCGATATCGGGGTTAATTTATTTTCGAGCCCGAAGCAGGCGGACCTACGCGTTGGAATTCGATGCATCCGCGAAATCGAAACGTCAGTTGGCAGGGGGTTGCGTTTTCTTCGCGCTTCCTCGGCCGTTCAACTACCCGGAAGCCGGAGAAAATTGCATTCCCCGATTGTGTTCCCTTCAATTAATAAATCAGCTGGTAATTTCCAATTCCTCGTTTAGCGTGATCGAGATCGACAGGGCTGGCCTTCTCTCTGTTCCCGTATACTGTATGGAGTTTAGAAAGTGTTGTAATGTGATAACACAGAAATACGTTTCACAGTTTTTAATTTTTTCCACTCCTTACATTCGCTCTACTTATAATATTTCGTCAGTTGTCAACCTACAGAAAGGTTTGGTAATTTCGACGCTGCTATTTACTTTTGTTATTATTTTGTTTGACCTAGTGTTGTTCACAGTTCGTCAAACGCAATTTCTGTTTTTCCAAAGTACTATTTTTGATCAATTCTTAATACGCAACGGGCAGTGTTCGGTTAAATGTGGCACTGTGCACTTAGTTAAATGTTAATAGGTTCCCTGTCGGTGAATCGTTAAGTTTCTCGATTTTAAGACGTTTGTGCTCTTAAATTGAGAAATTTTATAGCCTACATCTTCGGGTTATTAATTTTTTAAGCTTGCAAAGTTGTAACCTATAGATTAAGAACGTTCAGATTTTCACGTATGTAATGTTATAATGAGAAACGAAGAAGTTCGCCGTCCTCTTCGTTTCTATAATGCATCGTCCACGGTGGTGCGTTGTTGATACGAAGTTTGTATTTTATTGCTGAGGAGCCGCGAGTACGCTTAACTCTTTATTGTTAATGCCGGAGAACGAGCGCAATTAATGGCGACCGTATCTCGCGGTGGAAGTTGGCTCGTTAAATATTTGATGAGTACATTTCGGCCAGTCGTAACGACTTGTGCAACTGAAAAGTTGAAACGTCTTCCTACGTCTAATTGTGCCGCTAAGAGGATTTCCGCGTAATAGCTGATCTATCTCCTGCTAAAATTCCATTTCAGCCCCGTACCGCGAAATTTAATGCGGCCGCCGTGGCGGAGCGCGGAGGACGATAATGTTTTTCTCCGCCGGGAAAGAAAGTATCGCGGGAATTTTCTTCAATTATTGCAATCTTTACGACGCTTAACCCGCAGCGAGCTTGTGCTCGAAGGCAAAGGCTGAGAAGTAACCTTTACGATTATGCTTACCGGCGAAAGGAAATTATGATTATGGTAGATTTCTCAAAGATCCTTTTTCCTTTTACCATCTTTGCTAAATTGCTGCAGAATTAAATTGGTTCAAGAGTTATTAGTTCCTTAACGAAAGCAATTCTTCTAGAAGAAACTTCCCAACGATTTTCAATCGACTGAATTGTTTGGAAAATTTTACTTTCAACGTTTAATTTCGAAAGAAAGATTTTCCCGAAACAGTTCGAAAATCGTAAACTCTTTTGGGAATACTCGCACGGTTTTCGTTTGCTCTGTAAGAAATTCCGTGTGCAAATGTTTGAGTCTCCAACAATTTTCACGGCCGTTCCATGGAAACGAACTCCAGAGGCGGTGAGAGGGGAAAAATCGACAAGAAAAAATCGATCTTCACCCGAAACCGGGAGGCGGATTCAGCCACGTTACACGCTGGAAGCAAATTCGGGGGTAGCAATTTTCGGGATCGTGAATTCGCGTCGCGTCCGAAAATAGTGTTTCTGCGTTTCCAATACCGCCAGCAGAGAATGTGCCACATTTTGCCCGCGTTTCAACGCGTTGCCTCACCCACGTAACAGCCTAAGAATTTATCGCACCTACATGTACACTATACTTTCGGGTGAATGCGTTCTGTTCTTTGGTTTCCTCTCGCCAGAAATACTGTGTAACGTTCTGACGATATTAGAATATTAGAATCGCATCGACTTAGACGAAACGCTCGCGGTAAATCTTTTATACCCATTGAAAGAGGATTTTTTTAACGTTTTTAGATTTAAGATGGAATAAAGAAATAATTGGATGGACAGAAAGAAGCTATTTATTTGAATGTCGGTACATATGTCCCGCTCAAATTTCTTTTTTTCATTTATTTATATCAGCTATCAGAATACAAATTCTATGGGCCGATGTGTTAACACGTAGTCCGTTTCAAGCATGACAAGGTCTTTTCTATTGAAAATACCTCCTTAGACTCATTTGAGGTCAATTGGCCATTTTATTTTTAATCTTCTATTGTCATATTCTTCTGTGAGTGATATAATCAGTGGATTTGAGTGTCCACTTAATTTGGTGAAGTGTCTTCTACTTCTCTTGTTGTGGATGGTGTTAGCGACGAAGGAGATACTCAGATCGTTATATAGTGTTTCGTTTTCTTTTATTTGTTACGTGGTTTTTCCAGGTTAATTTGTTCTCCAGGCGCAGACCTGAACATCGCACTTTTGTAGATTCAGGGATATGAATTTCATTGAATAATATAGGGGGGCCGTTGAACTTACCAGATATTCATACATTGGCAGCAACTTCGTATGGGTTTCGCGGTAACCTGCATACTTAATGTAACAATTACTCGATCTAAATATACGATTTCCGTGGAACGCTGCTGCTCGAGTTTCCCCCCGGGGAAAGTATTAATTTCCATGCAACGGTTGGGTCAGCAACGTGGCGGTTAATTTTTCTCAATTGCAAGGCTGCGGATGATTGCGCGAGGAAACGTAGCCCTGAACTCGCGGATCGTGTTCCTCCTGCCGTTTCTAACCCCTTCCCTGGCGGTGCAATTAACACGTTCGGGAGGGGGCCTAAACGAGCGGAAATCCGGTGGCTCGCGAGCGGGCAATTTTTCAAACGCGAGGACGCGTTTCGCGCGCGATTTAACGCGTCAACGGCGCAGACAGGACATCCGGCGCCGCTCCTCACGGAGGATTTGCAAGCCTCGAAGCGGTTCCTATCTCTAAATCAAAATACAAAGCTCCGTCCTGCTGGCGTGTCTCGTCGATGCGTCCCGGAGGACGAGAGCCAGGTTGATCGCCGGGTTTGGTTGTCGGTGAAACATCGAGATTTGTTGCCACTTCCGGCTGATTTATTGCGAGATACCTGGTGATTTGTGCGCTTGGTTGAGTTGGAGTACGAATTTTTTAAATTTTTAGAAGAAAACACTTGTCCTTGTCCAGTTTAGTAATAATTTTATTGGTTTAATGATCGAAAGCCCTTTGGTATGAACGATACAATTAGAGGAGTATCAGTTTTTTGAGTTTTTATTTAAGTTAAGTAAGTACAAGGTGCATTGTACGCAGCTTCTTAACTTTGTTAAGATTTATGTCACATCGAGGGTTCCTAAATTGTCTCATATTTTCTTATCCAGGCTTTAAAAATCTAGATTCAACCTATATGACCCAATAAACAGAAATTGTATTGTTGCTAACCATCATAACTCTCATCATGATTTCTTCGACAGTTCAAACACCAATTTTATAATTTAGTTCCCCAATTAAATTATAAGAGAATAGGAGAATCTAAGAGAAGATGATTATACCTTGCTAAAGTGTGCGTTATGGTAGCTCTTAATTAATCCGATTCAGAGGAAAGGATATAAATTATACTTTTGCTGAAAAAGATATCCTGCGCGAGAGGTATTTTAGGTAAATGCTGTAACAGTTGTTCAACAATCCTAGGCTATATTATCGAAGGGAGAGAGCAGAGAAAGCAGCTAAGCTTAACTCGTACATATCCCATTAGCGTTAAATTTCGAGCCATCACTCATCGCACACTTTTAGACCTTCGCGCAACACGTTGATCCGAGCTAAATCCCCTTAAACCACTATATTTAGACCTGTTCCACTGAAGAGGAAACGAGGTCTCCTCGATACGTGCAGAGTTTGCTAGTGACGAGTTAATCTGTTACCCGGCTCGTTTCTTGAAGACTCTTTCACTCGTGAAAATAAAAAGTTAACGAAATCGGTATTTACGTTCACAAGAACGTAAATTCTGTAGATTACAATTTTGCGTAAGGTTAACGATGAACGACGATAACTTTAATTATGCGCGTCGTTCGAATCGTTGAAGTTATTAAGATAATGAAAAGAAGGTTGCGTTATTATATCGTGCTTTAAATTTTAAACCTTTGGAATTCCGAAATGGTTTTTGGAAATTTCTGAATTTTAAGTATTCCAAATTTATGTAATTATACGATTGAAGATGTCTGTATTTTTGTGTTTCTAAACTACTTAATTTTTAAACCTCGGGCATTTCAATTTGTTTGAAAGTGGACGAGAAAATCCGATCTAGATAATGCATAATAGATGGCAGAGGAGGATCTTTAGAATGGTGCAGAATTTCGTAGAACCAAAGCGGGATCTCGGATAAAAATGTCGTCGAGCTCGATTGTAAATGGATGAGTTCAAGGGTGCATTTTGGACGGCTCTGGGACGATTTCCGGGGATTTGTTGGCCCCGCGCGTCTCTCAGCCAGTTGCTAAGTTGTAAATCCGATTTCCGGGGCAGTTAGTAGGATATAAATTTTCGTTTTCTGGATTTCTTGGATCCTCGAGATGGAAACAGTTTAGACCATCGTAAATTTCATCGTTCATCCTATATCTCGACTTCTTACGATCCGATCTGATCGACGAATTTCAGACGATTAGTAGATTAAAATTTCGATTGTTTAATAATTTCCCAAAGAAGATTATTAATATAAATGTATTGCTACGATTTAACGTGATCAAATAGAATGAATGAAAAAAAGTACGCAAAATCTTCTTATCGCAAACGATTAATTAATAATACCTATCGCGTATTTTAAATGATAAAAGGATTATCGTCTTCGCGTTTCAGTAAATACATTAAGCCTTCGTTTCTGTTTTTTAAACGGTTATCATCGCGATAGAAATACACATTTTGCTTCGATTCGGGATCTTTTAAGAGCTTCAGAGTCTGAAACGCAAACAAAAAGAAATAGAATTCGTTCGGTCTCGTCGCAGTACAGGGATTCACGGTTACAGTGAATTAGGTTGTGCAACTCGAATGAGGATTTCCTTCGTGTGCTGTAATCCTGCGATCCCGGCCACATCCCCTGGACAACGCAAAACAGGTCAACTTCCCCTAAAACTGATCAGCAAGAGCTAGTTTCCGATACACAGAAACATCGGGGAATTGTAATTTGTTTCTTCAAACTTATTGTTCTACGACTTTGTTAACATAATATCGAATTTCTCTGCTCCTGCTGGTGTAATTTGTTCCTAAAAAATTACGAAACCGTTTTTAAAAAAATTATCGATTAATCGATTGCAATAACTTTTTAACCCTTTCGTCCCGAAAATAATAATCAAAGTATGCCTATCATGTTAAATTGATTGTAAGTAACACGTTTTCGCACACAAGTAATTTTCCGAAAGGGTTAATACAGTTGTTTCGAAGTCAGTAAAATTATTGTGTTATAACTTTTAACATAATAATCTTTGTATAAAAAATTTTTGTATCACAATATGGTAATGTTAAAAATTTTTTTGGATTGTATGCTTCGGTATAACCTATTTGAATGTCGTGGAAAGCTTTTGTATTGCAACCATGTCGGTGAACCTCTTGCATAATATTTTTTTAATACAATATCTCAACGTCAGGAAAATTCGTGCGTTACACGTTTTAATGCAATTTCGTCGGTTCGTTTGATGAAAGATTTATAACGAAGCAGGTGGAAGCGGGGGGAGAAAAAACACGCAGGACCGTAGAATCGGTCGAAATAAAGCGATTAAACGACGAGATATCGGCGCTAAAGCACCGGCGCGGCAAAGCAATCAATTTTTCGACGCAATTTCGGTATTTCATTGAAACAATGAAAATCGAGTTAAAAGTAACAGGCGCGATTGTACTTTAGGGATTGCCGTTTACGTGTCTCGCTGGGAAAGAGCGCAAATAAACACGCGGAACCGGGATTCCGTGCAAGTTCCACGCGTAAATCCTTTCGCGTGAAAAAGCAAACTGAATTTACGCCTTGTTGAAACTACTGAAATTGTAAAAATTAAATTACCTACGCCTCTTCCTGCGTTTCCTTGTTTTTTTATTTTTATTTCTCCCCCTAGCAACAGAATTTTCTCACGGAACTCGACGGAATTTATGATTCAGTTTCGCAGTGGATAACGTGGACATTTTGAAAAATCATTTTTAATCCAAACTCTTCGCGCTGTAATTAATTAATTAGTTCAACACCGGCATACTTTGAAGTGCCTCGAAAAATATTATACATCGTCGTATATTATTCAGGTGGAATTAAAGTCTCGGCAAATGTTTAAAACCACACGAATACGAACTAGTCTGCAAATATTGTCTGTACATTTATCGATTAGCATAGAATGCAAATTTTGTTTATCATGCCCCTCCTTATAAATTAGTTAGTTTAATTTCTTTGACTTTTCGGTCTTAAACTTTCGTTCGCTACTGTAACACCACCTCTTTACCCGATTTCAATTGGCTCATCGTCGTTTCTATGCACAGCGTGTAACGAACGCGAAGAGCTCGTTGCGAAAATGGCCCTTTGTCGCTGCAAAGGGAGACCTCCCCCCACGTGGTAACACAATAATTCGTCGCTGGTTATAGCGAGCTTAATTACAAATCCCTCATATTAGAAGCGGCCGATACAAAGGGGTATTGCGGGGCGCAAATAGCCGGAGGCTCCTTTCCGACCTCGGCTCCCGGCTTCCGGCCCCGCGGCCGTCACAGGCTGCACGTTATTTAAATTCAAATGCGGCTGTCCGGCCAGGTAGAGTCCGTGGCCCCGGCTATCAATGACACAAAAGAATTCCAAATCGTCGATCTCTGATTGCGCCCTTTATCCTGCCGTTCCCTCGAAATCCCTGCGAAATTTCCACGACGGGCTTGCTTACGCCTCGAAACGCGCGGAAATTCGAGTTCCCGACGATCTACAGTAGCGGGCAAAAGTTTAAGACGAGAAGACGATATAAAGTATGGTAACATGGTTTATAAATATTGTCTGTGCATTCATTTTTATTGTTAACAAGGTAATACAGTACTTATTGATTAATACAGAATACGAAATTTGTTTACTGTACTATTTCTCATACATTAATTACATCAATTTCGTTGACTCTTTTAAGTCTTACATTTTTTGGCCGCTACTGTACCTTTATCTCGCCGTTTTTTGTATAGCTGCCTTCTTGCATTCAACTAACGATCTACAGTTTAATTTCGCACGAGAGAATTTTTACGCGTAGAATTGATTTAACTTGTAGCTTTGGTTTTGCAATATTTGAAGATGCCGAGTTTCTTAATTTTTCGTTCAGTCTAACGTGACAAATTTACACTGAAACAATTTTGTTTCGCAATATTTCGAGGCTTCGTTGCTCGTTTCTTTTCAGCGAAGTCCGAATTTGAACGGGTTGATTAATTATAAACGATCAATTTGTACACTTTATAGAAGAGAATTGCCTTTGTGTGTGTGTGTTTGTGTTGGCGCACTCGCGCGTGCGGTTATTATTGCCGCGTTAAGCCGTGCCGCGAAGCACAGACTTTATATTGTGCTTTGGAACATCGTGCCCGTTATTGAATCTTTGATCACGTTCAGGACTTTAGGAATGCAATATAATGCGCGCTGCCATTACTCGCGTAACATCGTTCCCTTTAATGATGCATCGGTGATTCGAGCACCCAGGGAAGATTATTCTATTACTTTATCATTCACGCTCTGAATACTCGATAAAATATGCTTGAAATCGTTTCACCGGAGATTTCGGCGATTTCGTTGCGACCGGTGTTTTAAAAGGCGAAAGAAAAACGTTATGATTGATGTTACATGCTGTTGTTCCGGGATTTTGTATTTATCCAGTGTTATCTTCGAAATAAATTCGCTTTATAAACGTGTAACTGTTGTAATATTTGACGAGTCAGGATATTAATTGTACCGGTTTCCAAAGCTAAAATACGCAACAGGGCGGGAAGAGAATTAAAAGCGATCGAAGCTACCTTTTGTAGACAAATAATGCAAATTTTTCAATCGGTATTTGCTGCTTCCAAATCTTTGATTAAAACAATTGTGCGCTGTAACCGTCTATCGACGAGATTTTGTTTAAACGACGAATGTTTCGATGGTATTTCATTTAGTTCGAGCTTTTTTAATTGAATAGGATTTATCGCTCGGTCGAAGTCATTGTGTATTATTCCTTTTTTTTTTTTTTTTTTTATTTCTCACTATCATCAACACGATTCGTTTACCATTGACAAACGCGATTCGTTTCTGCGCTGGAAATAGTACAGCCACGCAATATTTTTCGGGACTGTTGAACGCGATTTATTAATAAAGGATGAGCAGATAAAACGCACGGTCGAATGCGTGCTGTCAACTGAAACGGATTGATTCGTCATTTGTCTATGACGGTTTCGTCCCAAATCTGCGATTATTATTAACAAAGATCGATGTCCGTTGAAAGGGATCTCTGACCATTTTGCAATACCAGCGAGAACAATTCAACCGGACCGCGATTAATTACGTTTCGCGGCTCTGAGCGATCGTCCACAAAAATTAAAAATTATATATTTACACGGTTTTCGCATTTTTTTCAAACGCATCCAGTACTTCATCATTCTGTTGTCTGTGTTCTTTAATTGTGGAAACCAGTCAGACCAAGGGCAACGAAAAAAGGGAATTAATTCAACTAGAAAAGCTAACAGGGAATTTAATTTTTCAATTTTGCTGTCAATAACTTCCTAGTATTTTAAGTGCTTTATTTAAAATTTACTTCAAAGGGTAATTGTGATAAAAACTGACGTCGAGTCACACTTGACAAAGGAGTGCAAAGGGTTAACACTAGTATCCCTATTTAATCCTTATCGCTCCGTTGGCTCTGCTGCGAAGACACTCTCTATTTAACATAATTACATTCCAAATGCTTTGTCATTAAATTATTTTTCAACCTATTTTTATAATTAAAAATATGGAGGAATGTTACGTTGAGAATTTAAAGCTGAGTGATGATAAAAACGTGTTTTCTACGAAGAAATCAAAATTGTTTGAAAAAGGGATCCGTTGCATATGAAAAAAAGAAACCCACGAAGCGCTAATGATTAAATTCCAAACGATGTCTTACGACGTGCGCAAGAAAATGGAATTCCGCCTCCGGAATCGAGTTCCCTGTCGCGCGCAAACGCTGTTTTCAATTGTCGGTTCTCCAAACACGGCGCGAACAGGCAAATTCGGGCTTCTGCAATTCCAAGCAGCGCACAATTGCCGGCCAATTAGCCGGTGGAATTGCGTAAGCAGCGCCGTGAAACGATCGACACTCGACCGCCCTTTGCATCCGCGTAAAGGCCTCAATCAGGCCGGCTAATAAACTAGCCTTAATTTAGTCCGGTTAATATGCACGGGACGTATTTCCGGCGGGCGTGCATCTTTCGTAACGTATGCGGAGGAACTGTGGTGCCCTTATGGGAGCCCCGTGCAAGATTACAGGGTGCCAGGGGAAAGCGTTATTTAGCCGGCTCTGTAATTACGCTCAGGACACGCGACCCTCGTGAGCCTCCTGTCGTGTTCCCTACGTGTATTAACTCTCGCGCGAGGCTGTGTAAGTGCGCGTGTTCTGTGTGTTTTGCACGGCTTTCGTCGCGATTTACACGCGAGCTGCGCTTACCAGCGGAACGAACCCGATTTCGCGATGTTTTTGCATCCTCGCAGAGGGATGCGTCGATTTTTTGCGCCTCAAAGGCCTCCGCCGGCGAAAGGAGACCTCGTGTCGCGGTGCTCCCTTCCGGGTTGCGAGTTCCTGTTGCTGGTTTTTGCGAATTAAGCTAGGAAATTTTAGGGCGACGCCAAAGATCGACGCTTAGGAAATTGTTTTTGTGGTCGCGCGTTTGCTCTATGGCGTAGTCTTGATTGCAAAAGCGGATGCTGTGATATTTGTAAATGATTTGTGACGAATGATCTGTGCTGCTTTGTTGGAACTGAATGAAATAATTATTGTGATTAAGGGTGGTTGGGTGTTATTTGAATACTCGCATTGAACTAAGCAGGAGAAATCAGTTTTTTTTTTTAGTGACTTCGTACTTATATGAAATGATCTGCTTGTTGAAATTTTTGAAAGTTTTTCTGTGATAATTTAAATAGATTTACGAGGGGAGGGGATTTTTGCAGAAATATTAAATACAGTAATTTTCACTCTTGAAGTATTAACGAACACCAAGCATTCGTAATCTGAGAATGGAAATATGAAAATACGGAATATTCCAAAGATAAAGGAACGTAGAAGAATTGAGAACAGTAACGTGTGCTCGAATCACAGCTGCCATGGGCGTTGAAGAGACTACTCTAGGATATTGCCAATTAATTCCTAAATCTGCGCCGTCCTCGAGGCTGCGGAACACGAAAACAAGCCTGCACTCTGCAACACACTTTTCAAAGCCTCTGTTCCGCAACGAAATAAACTCCAGCCTCCGTCGGCGTGACGAGAAGCAGATTTTCTAGGCTGCTGGCCTACATCTCGAGGATCATAACAAACAACGCCCGAGCTACCGTGAATCTTCTTAAAAACTGGCCGAAAGAATCAACACTCCGGGGGCGCTATTCATCCCCGGAGCTTTAACTTCTTTATCTGCAACGAGAACCGACGCAGAACTACGTTCTTTAGCGAGAATCGTTTGCGAAATCGCAGCGAATCGATTCGTCGGTCAATTATTCATAGTTATTCGCAGACGTAATTAGATAGAGGCTTCGTTTGATTCGTTTAAAAATAATTCAGTGTTATACAGCATCGAAACGCTCAAGACAGAGACGAAGGAATGCTTAACGTTAGAACTACCTTTTTCAGTCAAAGTGACCAATTGGGAATTATTAGTAGCAACCTTATAAATTGACTGTGGTAAAGCTTCCAAAATTCACTATGATTTTTTGCAGAAGATATGGATAAAGATGTTTTCCATGTACTCGGTATTTTTTCATGTAATTTTCAATCTCATCTCTTCCATGCAAATAAGTACACTTTAATTATCGGTAGTTCTAATATTAAAGCATGTTAGAAAATTGTCAAAAAATTGACTAAAAATTTAAAAGAATAATTATTCGCCGAAAAAATTAGTACATTGCCTGTACATAAGTGTACACGTAGAGTAATATGCATAAACACGTCGATTTACTTCGTCTTTGGCCGATACAAAATGGCCACAGCACCGCCAATCCTTATTTCCGTGTCTTCGCAAAATTGCTCTCAAATTTCCGACGTGAAAAGCGCCGGCACGTCAAACGCAGAGACGTCAGCCCGAAAGTTTTAGAATTCCACGGCCTGAAACGGGTGATTTCGACCTGGCAGGGCCGTAGCAATGTCGCTGAGAGCCCCTTACAGTGGCGTAATACGTATCTGGGCATGGTGCCAGCACTCCCGGGAACAACGTTCGATCCAGTTCGCACTGCCGCGAAACATTGACCTGGTTCGTCGAGAATTCCTAGCAGAACAGGAAGATTGAACGGGGACGTTGCCGTGGAGAATGCTCTCCCCGTTCGGGAACGAATTTATAATACGCCATTACTATTAAAGTTCATTTGCGTGCGCCGCGGCGTTGCACGAGAAATAGTTGGAGTCGTTCAGGAAGCCGTTTCCGGCGTTATGAAAATCGTCGCTTTGTCGTTGCCGAACCGAATGTTGTTTCTGTTGCATATTTTACTTTCATGGGGACGAGAATGGCGGAGGGAATTTGGGTGGAAAACAATGGTGGAGAGTGTTTAAATAGAAATATATTCCTCTTTAAAAAGTTGTATAAATTTAATTAAAAGATGCGAAGCAGAATGCAAGTATATCTTTTGCACAAAAATCGTGGTTTATCTCGAAAAGTGTATCGCTGCAAATTTCTAAAATTTCTGAAACTCGCTTTATCATGGTGACATCTAAATCATCATCTTCACAGTTATCGTGTACCAAAGGGTATACTCGTAAACAAATAAATAAAGTGGTTCTAGAGTTAACGTTATTATGACTCATCGAATAAGGAAGAAAACTGTGATGAAATTAGCCATAAAATGGTTCACGGAATTTACGACAGATTCTCTGTTTAATGAATCCATAACCTGTCGTGAAAGCGTAAAAGTGCGAGGGGATATGGGAACATCGTTGTCGATACATCGAATCACATTGTAAAGCTCGAGCTGTGAGCGAACGCAACACGACGTTCCCGGTGGAAACCGGAAACACGGCCCGTTCGACCCATCAATCTGCTTCGTCCTTCGTGTCGTATCCCAGTTTCGACTTACGGCAGCCGATCCCTCATTGGTTTTGACAGTGGAAAAAGGGCGCCTCGACGGGGTGACTAGGCCAGTCGCTGCGAGGACCCTTCTGCTACCCTCTCGCCTCTCTGCCCGAAGGGGAGCGTTCGGTTGCGAAAAATTACGCGATGGCTACTCGGCCGGTGTCACTGCGAACGACTCTTGAAAGTTTGCTCGATCGAGCGTTGATGGCTGCTTCAGGGCAGAGAAATTTGAAGTTTCAGTGATTGGATCGAGGGACGATGAATTACTTGCGAATAGAGTACAGCCAATTTTAGTTTACTCCACTGTTCCGTTTCGTTTTATTCCACTTTCGGGCATTTCAACCGTCGTTGCTGTTATTTACCACTTTTGGAAATAACATGTCGTAGTTCAAGTTAAAGTTAGGTAAAAGTTATTTGAAATTATTATAATAGAGCAGTTTGCTAAATAAAATTGTCAAAAAAGAGGATATCGTGACGCACCTTTTTTCTTTTCTTTTTGTGTTTAAATATTGTATACAGGGCTTTGGTTCGTTTATAAATAAAATGTTTTTATGTATTTATATACTTACAAGAATCGAAAGGGTTAGAAATCACGTTTCCTTAACTGTCAACGTCACTATGCGACGTTCGACTAACAATTTCTCGAGGTAGACCAACGGTATTGGTGTCTGACGTGTCGTTATAGTGAAACGGCTGTATCGTCTTAGCGTAACGGATAATTAATTTCGCCCCCGCTTCAGGATGTCGCTCGCGGGATGCGCCTCGCCGCGTCGCTGCGAAACTGCTATGCAAATGAGGCGCCCGATCGTTGCCGCGACCGAATCCGACGTCAGATGGTACGACCAGGGCCACGCTGAAGTTTATCGAGGGCTCGGAGTTAAGTCGAAAACTGTGTTACTTGCTAATGAGAAGTTCGAACCGGGAAACGATAATCTTTAGCGGTGAATTAATAATTATCGATGAAGATGTCGTTTTACGTGTCCCTGCGCGGAGATTTCAAGATGGAAGCTTCGAGCTTGATTAGATTCCACGTCGATTCGGCTGATAAAGAACTTCGATAATACCGCGGTGGTCTTTCGGATTTAACAAGCTCTGCGCCATAGAAAAATTTAAAGTTGAAACGTTGGGTGGAAGGAGTGTAATTAGAAGTTCCTGAATTTTTTTTTTTTTAGAAGATTGGCTTTAAAATTAGCTCCTGGAAGAAGAGATTTCGCTTCGGCGAATTTTGCCCCGAGATAAGAAATTAAGGGAACGGAAAAGGAATTAAATAACGCTGTAATTTCAGCACTGTATAGTTCAGCGATTCGGAAACATCTCTCACGATGTCATGTGAATAAGAAGAAGAGCAAGCAGATAAAATACTCAAAAAAATTATTTCTCGAGTTTAACATTACCTCGATTAATAATCTTCAGTCTCTGTGATTCGTAAGCATATTCATACTTTACTATGATACGACTATAATTCAATTCTCTGTTGAACTATCTTTACCATCATCATTGTTTCACCAACGAGTTACCAGTACCACTACCTACATTAGATTAATCTCAGATTATTTTGTTACTCATAACTTCGTTGTGCATTTCAAAAAGACCCTAATTACCAGATCAACTCCGTTGATTACTCGTGGTAAAATTCTGCTTCGCTTTCTGTAATCCAATAATCGTCCAGCTAATCACCGACGAGCAGCGACGAAGGACGATGATCGACGTTTTCAACGACGGTCGACGTTCCACGCGTAAAATTACGTAGCCAGAGAAACTCGTTACTATACCGGCAAGTTGTTGCAATTACGAGCCAGACAACTTTCCGCCGGATGCCACGTTCTACTGCAACTTTCGCGAGGGAACACTGTCCCTCCTATTACCCGTTTCTAACAAGAAACCATTTGTGGACGGATAACGCTGTTCGCTTATCGCGCTCTCCTTCTCCTCCCCCCTGCCTGCCCCCCCCCACGCCTCCAAACTTTTTATTATTACACATACTTACGAGCATCCGTTCAACTTCATAGTTCACGGGGAACTTAGGCTAACTGAGAAACTTGCAGACAAGAGTTTCCAGACATGGAGATTTTTGTTAATTCCATCTTCACCCCTTTGCTCCTCCCTCTGTTTGCGCTTTCCAGATTTAATCTTTACTGCTCTATCCCTCTTTTCATCTTCCTTTTTCTTTCGTTTGTGCTTCAAGAAATTAGTTAATATTTTAAGGATATTTAGGAAACGGTTCGTAAATGACTTGGTATAAGTTTTCTATAAATGTGGAATTTAATAGTTACAATTTTATAATTTATCGTCGGTTAATTATATTTATTTGGCACTATTATGCCGTGTTTTGTTTAAAGCACTGCTTGGTAAATCGATTTTGCACGGAGCGTTGCATAATATTCAACGTTTTACGTAGCGCGTAAGGGATACGCGTCTGACTAGCGACGTGCCTATACTACTTGCCCGAGCAAACTCCTGAAATCCTGAGGCAAGTAAAGGTACTCCACGACTTCGTAGACTGAATTAATTTCCTGAGAGCTATTATCGACCCGTAGATTCAACTTTTAACTAACCTTTCAACTAAAAAATCGGCGCAATGTTTATAACAAATTAGCATAACTGAGTGCAAAATAAGTTTCGTGTTTCTTCGTGAAAAAAAAAGAAGATACCCGATTAAATTCTCATTCTTGTTATCGAATTTCAATAAATTTCGCTTGGCTCTTCGATTAATTTGAATGAAATTGCCCAGATTGAAGTGTGATTTATAAAGTGCCGACAAGAAAATAGAGACACGTGCGTTCTCTCGAAGAAAGCGACAATTTGCTCGGAGTTAATGAATAGAAAATCGAGCAACGGAGCTTCTTTTGAATTCAAGAGAAACTCCCCTTCAGCTCTTATGCAACTTTCTCTCTTTCTTTTATCCATCGGGCCGCTCATTAGGCAGCGAACGATGCAATCTACTCATTAAGCCCGAGGAACAGAGGCCCGCAATAATGGCGCGTCCCAAAAGATTATCAGGTTTTCCATTATATCGCTGTAATATCATTTGTCTGTTAGTTAATTGACCATACCTGGCCATTGATGTTACCTGATCGATTACGCCTTGCCGCGCGTATACGTTACGATCATGTAATCTATCCTTAATTACTTGGGTAATTAATAGACCGAGCGGAAATTCAGTTGAACACAATTTTCGTCGATACACAATTCTCGCATAATTACATATTTGATGTACCTGCGCGTCACGTGTTTACACATTTTTCATCACGATTCCGTGCACGTCGTATATTTTCGCGCAACTCCTCGAACAAACAAATAGATTTGCGTTCAAATTTAATGGGCGGGTAAATAAAGTTTAACGCGAACATAATTAACGAATCGAAATTCACTTCACGACGGTCGAGGAACACGTTGGAGCACGCGTGTTTTGCCAAAACCACGGCGTGCGTCACGTTTTTCTTTTTCATAATTTCGGACGTTTACGTTTCGTTGCGAGCGCAAACATTAATTTACGACACGAATTACAGCGGGCTGCGAGCAAATTTTAAAAGGATGGAATTTCAATTGAATTACCCCTTTTTGATTTCGGGACACGTATTGCGCGTTCATTTCGGGGAAATGAGTTACACGTGCCATTTTCATGCCCCCGTTATTACGGATGTCATTCGATAATTATTCGTTATTTTCCGTGGGAACAGCGTTATTTTGCGCGACCGCAACGCGTGTTTATTAAAAACAACAATGCGATTTCTGTGCTTTTGTTTGCCGTTACACGTTTCATTAATTTTAATGGCTGCCTCCAGTGGAAAAATGGAAAATTCACGGGAGAACGAGTGTAACATAAATCGTGTACGTAAAACACGTTCGGCGAGCAGAATATTTATCGGATATTTCATTAAACGGTCATCCGATACTTAAATTTAGTCTACTCGTTTTTAACGATAAAACATTTTCAGTCATTAACATCATCGCGTGTTCAAGGAGAGAAATTTCACGGTAATCAAATATTTAAACGAAACGGCTGAAATCTCGCTTCAATCTTTAATGCGAAAATGATTTATACATTAATACGTTGTCTGTTAATGAATAATCGAGAGATCGGTTTCCAAATATTGAACACAAGTACGTTTATCTGGACTGTGCTCGTTTACAAACGCAAAATGGGAGGAAAAAAGAAAAAGGGAAAAAGAAAAGAAGAAGAAGCTGCTGAAGTGGACAAAAACGAATAGCAAAATAAACTAAATTTTCCTCCACCGTACGAAAGCGCGTTAATTCACGATTAATACTGGTATAGGTGTTGCATCGAGGAACGCTTTTAACGTCATGAATGGGTAAACACCGTAAATCCGAAACGTTTTACGCGAGATCCCCGAAAACCACGCGAATCCCGTGTATCGACAAGAAGCAAGCTCGTTCCTTTCTCCTCCCGTTGCAAAGGGGAAATTGTTTATCTTGAAAGTTGTGTGTACGTTAGCCGGAGCACCGTGTTTAACAGATGAGAACAATCTTGAAGGGCTTGCCGTTCGTATGCAGATTGCCATTCGTAGACAAAGTTTTGCGTTGAGTTTGTTAACATCGGATGAAGGCACGCAGCGAAGTCTTCTTCGCTCGGCCCTCTGCAGTTCACCTTTGTTTGCACTTTCAAGACAATCATCAAGGATTAATTTGCTATTACCGTGAACAGGAAGTAGCGTCCGTGTCTCCTCGAAGTTATAAAGGGGTTTGCAAATAATTCTGCTTAGTATTTAACGAGAATCCCGATCCTTCGGGAGCTTGGTAACTCTTTGGGCTTAAGTGGATTGAAAATGGTCACACCTTTTACTTTTAACCCACCTCGAAAAATTGAAGTTACTCGGCCAAACAATTTAACATTTTAATCATCGAAACGAATGTTTTTTTTTCATTTTTTTATGTATTAAAAAAAATTCTGTGCTACTTGGCTTTTTATTTCCTTTAAATTCGTGCATCTCAAAGAGTTCAGAAACTTGTAGTATTAAAATTCTAATTCTATTGTATCCGACAAGCAACCAAATAAAAATTATTAACCACGCTTACAGGTTTATCAAAAATTAACGATATGCCTTTCGTAATAAATTTCACGTATGCAAAGTAATGTATAGAATTTGAATTACATTGACGTCGACAACGAGTAAGTAGAAACACGCGTGTATTAATTTCTTTGGGAGTCTTTTTCAACAGCTTTGTCAATAATAATATGAACGCTGTTCCAGCTGCATGCGTGCCGTGTAACGAACATTCTTCATTAAAAGCGTATAATTTTCATTCGCCCGGTATCGGTGTAAAGCAATATTTAATCACCGGGAAAATTTATTCCGGTTGTTCCGCTCGTTCCGTCGCGTTTCAGTTCTGCTCGGCCGCGGTGAATACTTTCTTTGGACGAGCTTTTATGTGTAGCTCTGTTTACATGCTATCGACCGGGGCCCGCGATGGAAATTGAATTTAGGATATTTCGACGAAAGGACGAAGGGTGGGCCGTGGCCCAGGCCGTCGTGCCCCGTAAACATAATTTGCATAAAACGATTTCCACCCGCGAACTTTCATCATTACAGGTTCAATTGGCCAGGATTTTAATTAAAAGTTTCAACGAGGAGCAAGCCATTCCGCTCGCTTTCCGCCGATATTATAATCGATCATTTCCGATTGCTTGCTGTATTTAAATTCGCCGCCCCTTTGTGCTCCTCGAATTCCTGAGATTCCTCGAATTCTTCCCGGCCATAGAAACTGTGTACAATCGGACGGTGAACGGAACGGTGATAGTTTAGAAAAGGAAAAGTTGTTCGTACGTTATTGAAGCTGGTTTAGAAAATTCATTCAAAAATGTTGGAAATTGAATATAGAAATATAAGGAAGCAAAAGTTAACCGAAAACCAGCTTTCTCTGAACGTACTTTCTAAAGGGTTTCTTCCAAGAACCCAAGCCAGATCTGACAATTTAGAAAATAGGAAAATGTTAAGAAACAGAAGAAAGAAGCTGAAGAACCCGGATAGGGATCATAGGAACTTCTTCCATTGCGTTTGCTAATCTCATGACAAAGCTTTAAAAGTTCGGTTAGAGTTGCACCTTCCTCGTGTGAATAATAAATTAAAGTATTTCACATAACAGTGTATTTTATTTAGCAATGTAGAATCTCATTTCCAATAAAAAAAAAGTATAAATGTTTCCTCGCGGGATAAAAGTAGTAGAGTGTTTGATCGAAAGTTATAAGAAAACGGAATATTGGCCGGAAACCGAGTACGGAATAGGATGTAGCTAGCAAATACAGGGAAAAATGGCGACCTTACGATAATAATCCGCAAACATCAGCCACGTTGAACAGAGGCTCGAGTTCGATAAACAGTTTTGCATTTTCTCCGCGAGGCTCTCTCGCGCTTTTGTGGACGTTCGAGGCTAGCAAATATTTAATCGACAGACAATCATACCAGTTTCCACCGCGTAGTCGGTGGGAAACACCGCGATCGGCCAAGCTCGTGCGTTTCAATCGCTTCGACGTTGACAAGCGCAGATTTATTGGTTGTTTGGTTATTTTTCCGCCGTTTTGTCCCGCTTTCCGCTTCTCCTCTTCTATTTTTCTCTCCACTCTTTTTTTTCCCTTCGGTTTTTTGCACGGTTTTGTTTTGTTTTGTTTTTTTTTCTGTTTTTTTGAAACATTAGGTCGGGGAATCGCGTTGGTATTTTATGTCACGGAAATCGATACTGCAGCGAAGGTTTTGAATATCGCGAACGTTTGACGAAAACCGTTTTCCTTCTTTCTTTGTCTCTTCGCCGCGATATTTTCGGGACGGTTAAGCGATTTTTTATTTCCTTCGACGTTTCGACGTTGAAACGACTGCATTCGTCGTCGAACGATAAAATTGAACGCAGTCGTTTTCCGAAAATACTAAAACATTTCTGTGGCACGGAGTGAATGTGTCTGTATAAATTATAAAATCAACAGTTTTTTTTTCATTTCCATTCGATCTTCAAACCAGAACGAATTACAACAGTTATTTCTACCATGAGCAATCGAAATTCTAATCAGAGAGATGTAGAATTTGCCAAATTAAAAGTTACTTTTAGATATTAATAGTAATAAATTTATTCTTTACTAAATACACGTATTATGTTTACGCCGTTTTCCCTTCGTCATAATACGTTATTCTCCGCACCCTGTTTTCTTTCCAATTTTATTTTGTTTATTTCCCCTCTCCCCCTTCCTATGCAAGACGTCGTCATTCGCATTTATATCGTATAAATACAAATCTACCAGAAACGAATGATTTTATTACTCGGAATAAGCTTCGTTAAATCTTACACGCATCCGACGACCATCGTTCATCGATAAATTCAACTTGTCGTTGCAAAAAAAAAAGCTGTGTTTCCCGGCGCAACAAAATACGTGTGGGTGTATCGCGAAAATGGAGCTCGTTTCTGGCGACAAGCCGGTGTAAACTGCGACGCCGGGGTATCCGGTGACGTACGGACAGACAGTTCCATTAATGGTGTTCTACGGGACTCGTCCGAAATTAATCACCGGCTCGCCATGTCGCGCTTCTTCGTTTGCCGCGATTTTTTCCGGCCATCTACCGTTTATCGCCGTCCCGGCTTCATGGCGAACGCAGAGGCGTTTCCTTCGTTCGCCAGAAATTTATGCGACGGCGCGCTGTTTCCGCGATATCGCGTTTTCGTCGACCTTTCCCCCTTTCTTCGACCTTCCGCTCTTTATTTTCGGCTGGCGACCAAAAGTCGACAGGGTTTCAGATAGCTTCGAGAGCAACGAAGGAGGAGAAGGGAGATTTGAAAACAGGTGAGAAAAATTAAAACAGTGGAAGATTAATGAGATGCGTGTCTTTAGTTGTGCCTTCTTTAGTTTTCGGTTTATTAAATTATCTTTACTTATCATACACGTTGATTTCTTTCACCGGTACATCTGCCGCTTTCTTTGAGAAGATTATCTAAAAAGTGTTTCGAAACGGACTTCGGCTGTATCGTTCGGTGGTTCATCAATTTTTCAACCCGTTGCCGTCCCAGTTTCCTTCTACTTCGAGGCTACTAATTAACAGATCCGCCAGAATTACTCCGTGCCGCGGAACTTTTCACGCGGTTCGTTTCAAAGATTTCGAACGAAGCTTGCTCTCCCTTAAAAAGGGAAGCCTAGAAATATTCCGGGAAGATCAAGACGGAGAACTATCGGAATGAGATTAGTTTGGGGAGAAGGGATAAGTACTCAGATAATCATGCGAACGGTGGAAGAGATTATGGATTAAAATTGAATCGACGACAAAACCTTATCGATGAGTCCAATGGAAAACCCCTGACGAAACACCCTTTCTCTTTCCTTTTCCTTCGCATCCATAATTCTTTCTCCGAGGTTTTGCCTCGTTCTCGAAACTGACTGAAAACTTCCTAAATCCGCGGGACCGAACTCCGCGGAGCTTAAGGAAGAGCAAGCAACGAGAAGTCTCCGCGAGATCGTAGATCCGTCAACGACGTTCGAGTCGGGTGCCGTTCATTCGGGTAACGTCGAAACATTTACTCGCTTCCTTTATCTACGCGGCGACTGGCTGGCTTCCCGACAAACTCGATCCCTGCCCCCCCCCCCCCCGAGAAGTGAAACGGGGAATTTCCGCGGAGGCAAGCGAACGAAATATAAAAGGAAGCAGTTACGTGAAATAAAACTAAAGGAACGGCGGACGCGAAACGGGTGGAAGGGGCGGGAGGAGGGCGGAGAGAAAGGAAGAAATTGGAGAATGCAACGATGCCGTGGGAAACGGAGCTCATTTCCAAGCGATCCCAGGGCAATCCGCAAACGTTTTCCGGCTGATCGACGTTTCCTCGATTCTCCGATCCAACCCCCGCTGCCGCCGTCAACCGAGCCGGTGTCTTTGCGGGCCACAGGTCCAATTTTTCATTAAAACGTTAAGCGTTTTCGCCTCTCCTCGATGATCGTTACTACGGCTAGTTACACCGGATATTTCAAACAATTTCACGGTTTAGTTATATAGCGGTAGTGGTAGGAATCTTTTATTTCGGTTTTTATCGAGGAATACAAAGAGATCCGTTTCCTTAACCCGATTCTATCGTTCCATTCATATTCTTATTACTTTCTTTATCTTACGGTCCTTATTGTCTATACTTCACACGCTCAATAATTCGATATGCTTTTCACAAATTTTTAAAATAAATGTTATTAAATGTAAAATTTATTAAGCTATTCTGGCGTAATTAGTCTATAATTAAGCGTCTTATCTCGAATCAACTTTAATCAATTTCTTTATCGTACTCAATTTTCTCGTTGCAGTTGAGCTATTATAATTACTTTTTATTCTTTTATGTGCACACTGGTGGGGGTTTACACCCGTAAAATTAATAAAATTAAAAATTAAAAATTAAAATTGAATAAATCTTAAATCGATCTTCTTTCGTACCGAATTGTTACCAATTGCTGAAATTGTACCAATGAAGATTGAGAACGGAAATGTTACGTTGTTGCGGAAACACAT
This sequence comes from Tetrapedia diversipes, assembly GCA_033822845.1. Classification (NCBI taxonomy): domain Eukaryota; kingdom Metazoa; phylum Arthropoda; class Insecta; order Hymenoptera; family Apidae; genus Tetrapedia; species Tetrapedia diversipes. Next base: position 436,310 of record JAOPTO010002393.1, on the reverse strand, counting down.
TTTCAACTTGAGAATCGAGAGGGGAGTTCACGTTTCGCGAGGAAGCATTAAAACAATAAAATTGTACGGTGTAAGGTTCTGAAAAGAGGAGGAACCGCGCGTACTGGAGTTTCAGTCTGGAAATCTCTGCGCGTGCAATCTCGGTGGCGAAGTTCCTCGAGTTCCCGGCGCTGTTTTCGAAACGATTTGCCTGTGAAAAAGCAACGGGGGCAAGGGGCAAGGGGGTTGAAAAACCGACGCGAGGTCCAAAGTTGCCCGAAGGAGAAACGTTTTACGCGGCTTTCAAAGGGGTGCGCGATTCTTTTTTTTCCCTCCCTTTCTCTCTCTTCGCTCGCCGAGAGACAGCCAAAGGAAAAGGGAAGCCGTTCGCGAGCAACTCTTTCGAGCGGAGTATGCATTATCGAACTGTTCTGTGGAAACAATAGTATTTCTCAGCGAGTCAAGAGCGTTTAAACCCGCGCGACAGGAATGAGAACGAGGACCGTTGTTGCAGGTTAGGTTCGGATTCGTTTTTCACTGCATTCGATGCTTCGGTTTACGCCGCGGTGATCTGAAATTTCGTTTCGATGAGATTCAGCGCGTTTCAACGACTTTTACCTGCTTTCTCGTCGTTTTACTTGAAACGCGGAGAAAAATCGGAAGGAGGGTGAATATGTAGAAAATACGTTCGCGATGTTTAATTTGTTGAAAAGGTAATTTTAAAAGTGTGAGGTATTGATTGGATTTATAGAAAGTAAGTTCGGTAACATTGGTATGACAATTACTATAAATTGCTTAACACTATTCCTACCACAATCGGTCGAATGACCGTTTTTAAAATTTCGACTAGAATTTCATAGATACAATGTAATTGAATCGCCTTTAAACTTTAGACTTTTCCTCAAACATACGTGTAATACATTTTTCAATATTCATTTCTTTTTTCATTGTTTATTTTCTGAGAAAAGTTTGTGGTCTATCTTATGTGGGAATGTCGCGGTAGGAATAGTGTTAATTTTACGTAATATTCGTATTTCGCCTTTGCGCTGAAACAGAAGAGATATACTTCACTTTGAACCCTTTTACATAAAATCACAAGAATAATTAGTTAAATGTATAAAGTACACTGGTGATCGTAAAAAAGTCGTCACCCGTTCATTATGTACACCAACTTCGTTTCATCGTAGTTTAACATGCAATGCAATTTCGTACACTTTTATAGCAAAGTCGGAATCGTTGGGGAAGAAACAGGATTCGTATCGATACGGTTCAGAACGAAATTTACGCCGTGACAGAAATACTAACTTATTTGCATGGCTTCCTCCCAGCTATCGAATCCCGTCCCCGTGATATCGAGTTCTCGAAAATTTGATAGCTCTTTCTCGCTCCCCCACGGTTGCCTTACGTCCCCGAGATAAATGGAAATGCCCTGTGCACAAGACGTTATAAAGGGTAACATGTTTCGTGACGCTGTCGTAAATTCCGTTCGATCGTGTTTGGGGCATTGTTCACTTTTAAATTAGGTTATCGTGTCTGTTTTATGGATTCTGTTGGTAATAAAGATAGCGGAGATTTCGCCTCGCGAGCTTTCGTTCTATAAAGATCGTCGAAGAGAAAACTGATTGTTGGATTTTTGATAAACGAATGTTTTTCGCAAAGGTCGGGAAAAATTGTTTAGTTCTTGAATAATTCGAGCGAGCATTCTCCAGCAAGCAACGGAGCCCCAAAGTATGTAATTATCGACTATTAATTATCGATGCTCGTTATCGGGTGCTAATTGTCCGGCACGCGAATGGAGGGAACATTAATGGCTGCATAATAATCGAACGAGTGTCGAGCACAGAAGAAACTTCGGTTAAAATAACGTGGTTGCAGAGAATTACAAGGTTGTTAATTAGAATGGGCCGCGTGGTATTCGGAGGGATTTCCGAAAACCGGCTAAGAAAATTAATGATCCGCTCCGGGCAACGGAAACGGAAGTGACGAGGGAACCGGTGGGAAGCTCGACGGTCGGGAAAACGGTGGTAAACCGTTGATTTGTGAGCGTCGTCTTTCTTTCGTTCCTTTATTTCTCTTTTTTTTTATTTGTTCACGTTGTAAAACGCACCGATGCAGCCGCTTGGACACGGTGTTGGATACTAATTGTTTGGGCGTAGTGATGCCCAACGCAACTTGTATCTACCTAAGGTTGGCTGGCTCAAATGATTAACGACGCTTTATTAACACTTTACTTTTGTACTTAATTTCATTTAGATTAAGTGAATCGTGCTGCGTTCAAACGCTCGCGAATGAGTGTTGTTCGATTACTTACAGGATGAGTTCTGAGGAACAGAAAAGATCACAGCCGGGACAAAATGTGAAGAGTGGTGGATAAGAAATTCGTATTTGCATATGTGTTCTCCAAAAAATAAACGGTCCTCGGAAAAACATTTCGTTAACCGTAAATGACCAAGGGTTTTAAAGGCAATGAAACATTTGGCGATTGTAAAACTTGGGTTACAATATTTCCTCAATCCTAAGTTTTACTATTTGCTGAAAATTGAAAAGTGTCACGGCACGCTGCGCCACTGTATTTTCTTGCTCCCCTCCCCCGTGTTTCTTATCAAACAGCTTCCAGATTTAATATTCTAGCGAACACGGATACAGTACTCGCGCGTTTCGCCTGGGCAGAATGATCAATTACGTGAACACGGGGCGAGAGATTCTCGGCTAATTATTCGAAACGCAGAACTAGGTCAAAGCGGAGATCTGTAAATTTCAAGTGTTGCGCTCCGTCGCGAGTATGAAAATTCGGAATTTTTAATATTCGATACTGTAAAGAAGCGACAGAAGAGCCAGCCAACGCGCGCGGGGATCTTTGCATCTCTCAGAATTGGAAATTCTGAATTCGACAAACGAGAAAATTTATTTTTAAGACGAAGCATGAAATTTTCGAACGCCTCGTGTGAAATAGAAAATCTTTTTCAACGATTAGGAATATTTTTTCGAATATTATCGTATAATTTATACAAGAGTCCTACAACTGTTTTCACAGACTCTTCGTGTATTGTACAAATTTTTCACAACGTTAATTTCTTACAGAATTAAAATTATCCTAACCGTTTCACGTTCATCCCCATCTATTTCTTGTTGAGGAAAACAACAATGTTAAAAATATATAAATGTGTTTATTTTCGCACGTCCTATTCTCATTCAATAAATAAACAAAAGGTGTACACTCACGATTCTCATTCAATTTTTTTTCATTCTCTACTCCATTCTCTCATATTTTTATCTTCCTTGTTTTCCATACATTACTTCTCATTCTAATTTATTAACCGTTCATTCTAGAATCTCTTTCACACAAACAAACATACACACGTCAATAAACTTAGCAATCACTCTCACATTTCTCCGCAGCGAAACAACCTATTCTGCGAAAATCCTAGACGAACCAATCCCGTCTTAATTGTCCCCACAAACTCCGCTAGCAACGTTGCGCCGTAAAACTGACGCGCACGTTTCACGATTTCTGGTTCGAGCGAACCGGAAACCTTTCACGGGAAGCACCTTTCGCGCAAACCGTTTCGCGGCTCGTCCTGGATCGTACATTTCCCCGCGAACGCTATTGTTAATTCCCTCGCGGAGCGCGTTCCGCTCTTAAACGAATACCAATTACTCTCTTAATTGGTTTTTGATTTATCACCGGGCTACGACTGTCCCAGACGATACAGACGAGCTTCCGGTTGAAATTCTCATCGAGTCTGCCGATTAAACGGCAACGACCCGATACGGATGACACATAAAGGGGGGGGGGGAAGGGGAACTGTATAATCCGGATTGATCGGACGATAAGGCGGCAGCCAGGCCGGATAGTCAGGTCGATGGAAATTTCGGCGACCAATCACCGCTAATCACCGGCTCGGACCTTCTCGAAGGAAACATTAGCATACTCTGAATCGCTATCGACTGCATAACGTCGATTTATTTATTTTTTTTTTTAACAATGAACAAGGGCCAAAATCCTTGGAGTAAATAAAGTTATAAATAATTAATTATATTATGGTACGACAATACCACAAAAAGGCTAAGAATAATAATTATAAATTATTGTAAGCCAGTTGTATCATGAGTGAAAAGGTCAATCACTGCAGTATGGTAATTTGTTGCAGATGGAATTCGGTTAATAGGATCCATGTTAGCGAATCTCGAAACCGGACATTTAGATCAAAATATTAGTGGAGATCTTATTGACGATCTGGGAATACTATAATCAACTTTATTTATGATAGTAGGATTATTTATGGCACCGATTGCAGCAATTGGGAAAAAAATGCATGAAACATGGAAATATCCTTTTTTGTAGCTTTCGAGAGAAAGCATACTAATCTGCGTTAATAGATACAAATTTATAAGCTCCAATATTGAGCACTTTTAATTATTTAAAGCGTGAAGATTTAGATCGGAACGAATTGAATACGCAGATGGAGCCTGGTGCTTTAAGCTTCGTCTTTATCCCTCGTAATTTCAGGATTATTCTTGGACCAGAGATTTCTTTGAAATTAATATTCTCCCAACGGAGAGATTTCGTTGAGTAGCCCGGTGCTGAATCGTGTACGCATCGATCGGGAGCAAATTTGTTAGGAACGTTGAAGTGGAAATAAATTCTGTATCGTGAAATAATATTTAATTAATGAACATTTTCTGCAACTTCGGTTGAAACAGAATTATCATGATCAGCGAGAGGTTGGTGTGTAACGCGAAACGGAAAGAGAATAAAGAGAAATTCATGCTCGATTTATCCGATATTAATCTTCGCGTTCCCCATCAAATTTACTTCATTACGTACACACACACACGCGTAACTTTCACGAGAATTAATCCGATCTTTTGAAGAATAATCGTTCAACGAATCGTCCTCGAGGTACCAATTTGCCGAGCCTTTTTTTAGTCCTCTTCGTTAAATCCAGAAAACAACGGCGTCGTTCGTTTATCACGCTTCGTTTAGCTGAAATTAGGAGCAACAGCGTTCTAATAGAGACAGATCGAATCTCAATTAATGCAGAGATGACATTTAAGGCGCGTATCGATTTTGCAATAGAGAATGTACGATCTGCGGAAAGGTCAGCAGATGGAACGGCCACGGGATTCCTCGCAGTAGATCGCATTGCGTGCGAGGTAGAATTTCGATCTATCCACACCAATGGAGTTCCAGTTTCCAGATTTATAGGCGATTGAACAGAAATTCTTGCTCGACGATTATTACGTTAAAAATCGGCTACGATAATTTAGAGAATCTAAGAAAAACTATATCAACTGCAATCTACTGTAATATCGTAGTTTTAAGGACCAGAAAAGTGAAAGTGTGGGTCGATTGGACGAAACTCAGGCTCATCGAAAAAAACAGTTGGCGACAAACAATTCACCGATTGGTCGGCAATCTTTAATGAGCAAAGGGTGGGAAAATGGAAGGCTTATAAGGATTTCCTCGAAAGAGAAAAAGATCAGTGTTGAATAGAAAACCGAGCTATGCAGTTGTATAAAGAGTTGAGAATTTAACATAGAGTTGGGTTAGAAATTATTGTGTACTGTATACCTTTGGTATCAATCATATTAATAATTTAAATAATAATCTCAAGACCTTTTTCTAAATTACTTTTTCCCCTAAACTAAAAAGGAGTTTTCATTTCGGTTGAGAATATTCCTTCCCGGAGGCCTCCTCCTAATTAATTCGTCTCCTAATATCCACTTGGCCTATCTTCAGCACCTCGTCAGCGTCGAAACGGAGGCAACGAGGGAAAAAGGAGGAGCAAGTAGAAGAAGCCTACGCTGAATAATGCACGGGCAAGCGAGAGCCTTGGGTGTTTAAGGGGAGAAATATAAGATAGTGAGAAGAACGCGATGATGGAGAGCGAGAGAGTGGCATCGTGATCGATGGCGTAAAAGTTCGTTTAAACGTAGTGTAAAATCGCTCGCCGGCGGGAGACGAAAACTGCGACAAATAAAAGTGTGTATAGGTATATAGTAGGCACGGGTTGGCCGTAACTTATACCTCGTAAGGTAACTCGAGTTACCTGGCTGCCTCGGTTAAATCAACAGGTAGCTCCTGCCAGGGCCGTGCCTCGAGGAGAGCCTCGGAGAAATCGTTCGCGGTCACCTGTTTACCGAAACACACGCTGTTTCGGGAATAATCTATTCCCTGATTTTGGAACTTTTGATAGATGGGACTTGGTACGGTGGTTTCATGTAGTCTTGACGTCAGGGAATTCTTTGGAGACGCGTGAGACGCCTAAGATGTGTTTTGAGTTAGGTGTTCATTCCACTTAAATTGAATTTTAGAAGTTTCGGTGTAAATAAATCTTAAGGGTAAACGAAAAAAAAGTGGGCTCATAAGTTTGGAATAGCAAGCGTTGGTTTCAGAGTGTCACGTAAAGTTATTCCTTCTCGACAGCCTTAAGAAACGATCACGTTTTGTCTCTTAATTATTTTTTAATTTTTGATTTGCGAACGGGAGTGAAAAAAGGTTCGCGATGAAAATAAAATTCAGAAAAGCTCTGCAAGCAATCGAAGAACGATGAAAGAAGCAAGTAACCACCGTTATTGCCTCATAATCGCCCGAAAGAGCAGCGAGTCGACGTTAATTTGTAGCAGAGGGAAGCAATAGCTGTCGAAGTTTCGTTCGTTTGTTCGACAGAAATCACCGTGTAATCGCCGCCGCGGAGTAATGAGCGTCCGACGCTTTTGAGGGATCGAAGTAACCCTTTAACGACGATCCTTCGTCGAGACAACGGAAACAATGCTCCCTTCCAATCTCCTTCGCTGTCCGTTTTCGCCGGCCCGTTTCTTCGGGAACTGCAGCAGTTGCCTTTTATGAACACCGTCTCCTGGCGGTACGGTTCCCTCAGGAAGAGATAGGGAAACGTATCCCGTGAACGGGAATCGGGATTGTTTCGTTATACTATCCTGCGATAAAAATGAAAGCTCGTTCGCGCGGAAAAACGTTACTACTTCTTTCGATTGCTTGCAGATTCGACAAATTATATTGATCCTTGCATGTTTTGAGGTAAATAGAACCGTCTGTTTCGGAATACAACTTCCGTAGAATACAATTATTCGAGTCATAGTACTCCAACATATTGGTGCCTTCTTGGCTTGTATAGGTGGTCCCTGAATTCGAATCGTTGACGAATGACAAATTTCATCCTCTTTACCCTTTTTACCCCAGCCCCTTACCATTTTAATTTCTATCTGCATTCCTTAAACATTCCTCTATTTTTTTCGATCCTCAACCGTCGAGACGCGACAGAACAGTTACGAGTCTCTGTGAAAACTTATGAATAAATTAAATTAAAACACACCACAGAACGTTGTGTTTGAACTAGAGTCGATCGATTGAATTGGATGCTCCACGAACCGATACAACCAGTAAAAGAAATTGAAACAAAACTAATCGAAACGGTGATGCAACGATAATTCGGACAAGAGCTAGAGACAGAGCCTTGAATCTTCATCCTTGGCTATAAATTTCGATCGCGCAGAAGGGAAGGGACCGATGAATCGCGAGCTCTAAGACGTAGCCGTTGCCAGGCGAAATATTGGAAAACAGAGCGGGGGGAAATTAATATCGTTTGCGACGAATCATCGGCGTTCGTTTCCAGACGAAACGGTGCGCTTCCAAGCCATACCACGAGCTGGTGTTTCGTTTATCATTGGAAAAGAGAAAATGTAATTTTTAGTCGAACAGGGTTGGTTTGAAAATAAGAGAAAAGAAGAAGTAATAAAACAGAGTTGTAGAAACTATTATTATTATTTTTATATATATGGAGCATTATTTTTAGATAGCACATATATAATTTCACACTCGTGATTAATATTTGTATATAAAAAATTATAGAGCTGTAGAGAATTTATTTCAAGACCATGTGCCATTTTTAATCGTTCATTAAAAATTATTAATTTCACAGTTAAAAGGGGAAATTTTTGTTTGTAATTAATTTTTCTGTCGAAATTAAAATGTATCCTTTGAAATCACAAGGTGTCTGTAATTCTTTAGATGATGTGAAACAGCGAAATAATTTTCGTGTCGGGATTAAAATTCAGGAGGGGGTGAAGAAAGTGCTTTGCATTCGGCGATGTTCAACAACCGGCCCCTTGTTTCGTAACGCAAAATTATTCAACCCTAAACGCGACCCCTTTTAGTCGGCTCGTACGGTAACCAGGGGATGAATACTCTGTTTCCCGTCCACGGGGAGAGAAAGCTAATTCGGCGATTAATCAATCATTTCACCGATACCCTATTACCTACCCCGAAATCACCATTCGGATTATTCATTCATTTATTCGCAGATAGTCGAATCCTATCGCGAATTAATATTTAACTCGAAGGATAAATCCCCGTGTCGCTAATATATTATCCAGTTTTTCGTCCATTTATTCCGTAACCCCGTTTAAAATACGAAACGGCAATATTTTCTCATTAATTCGAAATAATGGTATCCCGCCACCAAAACGAGAGAAATATGAGAACGAGGGGGGGGAAACTTTACATCTTTCTCCTCGTCGCTCACGGTTTCGAGTTGCATCGGGTCGTTGTAACGACAATAAATTCAGAAGGGGGCTAGAGGGCTAACCGATGTATAGTCGTTCGTGTTCCTGAAACTGGAATCTTCGTTTATGGCCTGGCGCGCCATAAAGGCGGCTTATTAAACAGCAACTTTCGATCGTTTCCCGCGTGTTTATCAAACTTGCGGCCTTTACGAGTTTGAAAGTAGCAACATCTGTAAGGAGCATAAGAAACTTTCTTGCAAATTAACCAAAGGATCATTTCTACCTCTGTAGCGACCTCTAAGTAGGGTTGCTCGGTTACTCGATTCGCTCGTACCTCGTTTCTCGTTTATATATTCCCTGCAAAAGTTTCGGGAAAAAAATTTATTTGTCGTAGTTGTGTTCAATATAAATAAAATTTATTTTTCACAGTTGTTTTCAAAATAAAAATGAAATTATTTCTCATAGGTGTTTTCAATATGAGAGAAACAATTCTTACCAACTAGTGATTCTATAAACGTGAAATCTAAGTCGGTTTTCTCCGTCCAAGGAATCGGGTTAATCGGATTTACGTCCGCTTCTTATTTCGCTCGACGCATAAATAATGCAGGCGACAGAAATTAGAGAAATTCACGCGAGAGTAACAGCCGAGGGACGCGAACGGTCGCGACAATTTTAAAGGTTGGATCGAATAAAATTGAATAAACTCTAACTAGCTCCCCGGTCTCTGCGTTCAGCCTGCCCCCCCGCCCCCTTAACTTGCAAGTGCACCCCGCAGTAAACTTTCGCAGCCGCGTTGTTATCCGTTGACGCTTCGGATTAATTAATAATTCCGGCGTTTGTCGCGGCGCATGTCGCGTCTGCTCCGCCAAGTCGCGGCTGGCCTAGTCGGCGCGGCAGGCGTTAATTAAAGCCAAGAAAACGGAAAACAGTCCGATGGTTCGCGGCACCGAGGAACGGGCGGAGTTTATGCAACAACAATTCTGTAAAATGTTGTAGTGTCGTTGCGTTAAGGACCAGAAAAATAAAAGATGAAAAAATGAAGAAACCGTTGGCGACAAACGATTCACCGATAGGTCGACAATATTTAGCGAGCTAAGTGTGGAAAAATGGAAGGTTTAAGGGTTTTCTCGAAGGAAAAAAATCAGTGTTGAATAGAAAGCCGAACTATGCAGTTGTACAAAGAGTTGAGAGTTAAACATACAGCTGTGTCACTGTATACTTTTACTATCGACCAAATTAATAATAATAATAATCTTAACAATATTTTTCTACAATGTTGTGCATCATTGATCTTTGATTGCTCGATCTTCAAACGAGCTCGTGGACCTGTATTATTAGTAATTAATACCTGCGATAATACTCGTGGTTTTTCACAGCAAAGTTAATCGTTAAACATAGAGCTGTGTGACTGTATATTTTTACTATCGACCAAATTAATAATAATAATAATCTTAACAATATTTTTCTACAATATTGTGCATCATTGATCTTTGATTGCTGGATCCTCTAACGAGCTCGTGGACCTGTATTATTAGTAATTAATACCTGCGGCAATACTCGTGGTTTTTCACTGCAAAGTTAATCAAAATAAAAATAAATAAATAATCTTGCTTCAATTCCACGGAACAATCACGGTGTGCAGTTTTCTGTTTTATCCAAACACGTTCGGTATAGGGTGTAAAAAAAGAATGTTCACCGGCTGTGTACAAGATGGTAACAAACGCAAGCGTGCGTGGATGCGTCCGTCCGCGTGTTTAAACAACAAATTTATTTCCCCCGGTAACGAGAAAGTTCCGACGTTCCGTCGGCGCGTTTAATATTCAGCGCAGTGTCGTTAACGAGCGGCAACTCTCGTCGGATAATTTCCGCGCTGCGATAATTTTCGACTCGCGCCACGTTTTACAGTGACGCCTGTGTATCCCGGCTGCAATTTCGGCTCACGCAAAATTCATGCCGCACGCGTATTCAGCTCGTTACAGGGCTCGCGGGTGAACCGTGGAAAAAAAGGTACAGGACGGGCGAAAAGTTTGAGCGCGCCAACTATTTTCTCTCTCGACCCCTGCCCCGTCGACAGACAGACCCTTTTCCGTTAATTAAAATTACATAACTCTGCGACGTCGTGCGCGAATCCGATCGCTCGAGGATTCAGTAGTACAAGTCAACGAGGAGCGACGAGAAGCGAAATTGATCGGCCAATAAGTAGTACGAGCATGAAATTAGCATACATCCACACGATATCTTGTCCCTTTATTTTTGTTTGGTTCTGTTGTAAAATTATAACACAGGAATACGTTAAAATCTAGAATTAACTACGATACTATACAATCTTTCACCAGCGTAAAAGAATCTTAGTCAGACCTTCGAACCTATGGTACAATGATTCTTCTTACTTTAAAGAGAAAAAATTCCTGTCTCTATAAAAGTTGCGGTTTCGTACACCTGTAACAGAAACGAGACGAAGATCTTGAGATACCCATGAATAGCTAATTGAAATTCATAAAACCAACTGCCTCGAAATAATTCGCGGCCGATGGCCATTCGTCCTCCCCATCCGGACCATCGATCGTCGTTAACGACTCTCAATCAGGATCGATTAATCGGCCTGTCCCGGGCAAACAACAGGATTTCTCCGGTAACTAACGTCGATTAGTCTGCCTCGATAAAGTTGCCGGAGCGCCGGTCGAAAATTGTTCGGACGGTAATTTAATAGGCGAGTTTCGACGATCGACGTCGACTTGGCCCAGCGCTATCGATTACCAAATCGTGCACCCGATTGTGCGTGTGTGTATGTGTGTACGCCTGTGTATCCTGTGTTCCATCGATGCGGATCGAGTGGACAATTAGTAGATGCAAGTTGCTGGTAAGCATTCGAAGGCACTTTAACTTGTTTGACCGGGATAGATCTGCCGGACGATCGAGCCCGAAAGCACAGAGAGAATGGACAATGGGGATCGATGGCGCAATGGCTGTCTGACAGCAGTAATTCGCGTGCTATCTACAGCCTTTCCGATTAGGCGTCAAAATTTGTTGGCCGCTAGACAGATACACTGTGCCCAGTAGATATCTTTGAAATTCGCGTGCTCGAATAGATTGGTTTCGGTTCGGTTGAAAATAAGATTCGAATCGAAAGATTACACGAAATATTTATTTATTTACTTTGTTTATCGACGGGCAGAGGAACCCATTAGCGCATATATAAAAAATAAAGAATTTTTTACATTTGTTTGTTGATATACACATTCGTTACCTCTACAATACTGTGGTCTAACTTTGATGTTGATAACAGGTATAAGGAAAACAAAGCTTGAGTAACGTTATAAAGAAAACAGGTGTGACTGTTAAAATTGAACAACCAGTTTACGGATTCAGTAGTATAACTCAATGTAAAAGGGTCAACAGGGAAACTAATCGATGAATTATCTGGCAGGATGAATTCAAAATTAATATATATATAAATGTTTTTTAATATGAAAAGAAATTTACTTTTAATTTTGTTTGTTCTACTTCCACTTTATTTGACATTTCTTACTCTTTCCGTCTTTTCTCCTCGTATCTTTTTATTCTTTACGAAGGGCGATAAAGAAATTGAAGATACGAGAGAGAAAAAATTTCGACTACAGTTTTATTCGTCCACAAACCCTAAACAGAGCTGAAGTTTTAGTTGTTAAACACCGTGGCTATTTCTTCCTTTTAACAGACTGAACTTGGTCATGAACGATGCCAAAAGAAACGTAATCAAAAGGGTTACGCGATGAGGTACGTTAGCGTAAATTTTACAGAGTCCCTTAAAAAAGTTTGATCAACTTCTAGACTGCTTGAACGCGTGCGAGTCGTTTCTTATTAATTATATTCGTGATTTGATCTAACTTTACAATTTAAAAATTCGCTAGAAAACTTGTAAGACGAGAACGGATAATCGAGGTTCTTAGCGGAAGTAATCTTACAGAAGTGTCGGTCTAGTTTCAATATTGATTCTAAGAAACTAGCACCGAACTCGAAACGAGTCTATTAATTTCAGTTTTCCCGCAAAATGAGGGCCCTGGTTAACTCGATTTCACTTGGAAGTTGATATTTCAGGCCACCGCGAAGAATCTTCGTGAACGTTGCGTATAATCCTTCACGGATTACGTTGTTATTGCACTCAAAAGATTTGCATGCATAAAATACTCGTTAAAAAAAAAAGAAAAAGGTTCGTTCCTTTTCTCGAGTAATACAACTTGATTTAACGTACACTTAGGGAATATTAAAATTTTAATTAATCGAGGATGGGTTGATCCCGTTAAGAAGTATGTTTTAAATAATGTTAAAGTTCGGAGAATAAACCAATGAGACAATGATAATAAAAAATAAATTTCAAAGTATCGTATTACTAAAAATACATTTCCCCTTCAAACTTTCCCATAACCGTAACAGCCGCGGCATAAAAAGTTCGAAATTAATTCTGCAACCCTTGGCGCTCAACGATCCCTCAAAGGGTCTATAAATATACAACGCATTGTAACGACCTCGCGTAATTTTCACGTATAATCGAACCAAGTGTCTTGCGTTTTTATTCGTTCGATAAAGCGTCTAGACGAGAACGCGTTGGAGGAGAGAAAGCCTCGTAAAGCAGTTGAAAAAATGTTGGCTCGATCGAGTGCGAATGCGAGGCTTTTAGAGAGAGGGGGAGGGGGTAAGGTAGTTAGGATCGTGAAAAATTGTGCAGTCCCATCTGCTGTTATCGATCGTTCGTGCCTGGATATTAGAGGGGCGCACAGTCTCTCCTGAGGGATGAAAAATCCTGTTCCTGGAGGAGTTAGAGAGATCTCTGAATCTAGACGCGAGAAACAATATTTGTGCTTGAGAACACGATCTTTAATACCAAAGTACGGATTTGAAATTAACGAATGGCGTAAAGTGACGGATTTTAGGAAGAGCAAAGAAATTTTTGGAATAATTGAAACTTTATTCGTATGATTATTATTTTAGTTATAACATATAGATTGTTTAATTTACTTATTAAGATAGTAATCTATTTTTTTAGTAATTTAATTACTATTTCTACCGTATTCTATTTAAATTGCTGTATCTTACTTCAAAGATACCTCTGATACGAGATCAGACGACAAGGGGAAGAAGAACGTGAGGGAAAAATGAAATAAAACACGATGTTGAGGAATTACAGGGAACACGGGAAAAATTATTGTTCTTTTTCTGACGAGAAAAACTTTCCGACGAATCCCTTCGAATTTTCCGCGCGTTCCTGATTAACTGAAAAGCAGCCCCTGGTTTGAGCTTAAGCTCTTTCTGCGGCTAATGAAATTTCGGCTCAACTATGTTATAATTCGAGAACAATGCGCAGGGTAGTACCCGCGCCGAAACCGTTGCACTATTTTCCCTGTGCTGCCCTAAATTATTATTAACGACCGGCTATAATAATGCTCGTCGAAAATTCCGGGGCCATGGTTGCCTCCCCTTTCATCGTCTCGAATAATTAATTAAATTAATACGCCCGAATTTCGAAAATTTAATTTTCCTACTACATTATGGAACGGGGAGTATTTTTCTATTCTACGTTACTCTGAAAACATGCAGAATTCGATATTTAATTAAGCGGGTGTAGATTAATTATTAGGGGACTAATGTAATGGAATTGAATCCAAAAATTTAATTAATAGATGTAATTCGTAGGTGCTTTAAAAATAATGCTTCTACATAAAATCATTCCCCGTTTCTCGTGAAATATTGTTAGCAACGATCATTGGAAACTTTTTCCTCTCGCTTACAATCCGGTCTCAAGATTAACGCCGGATAATTAATTTATGAAAATCTTTTGCAACGAGAGTTTCCACTTTCTCGTTAACGCGAGTGGAAGGTGATCGCGAAGAGCAATCGTGAGAACGGAAAGAAAACTGTATTTGCTTTAGAGGGTGCCGGGGAGCTACGGAGAAAAAGGGGTGAACGCGCGAAACTCGAGCCATTTCTATTCTTCGCGCCGCGGCGGCCGTTGAAAAGAAGGCGGATAATAAAACCGATAAAGAAATATTCTTGGTCCGCGCGTGGACCGTCGAATCGATACTGGAATCGCGGTCGAAGCGACGCCTACACGTTGATGGCCCTCGATATAAAGCCATCGTTCTCTTCCCGACCGGCAGCCACCCCCCGGGGCCCCGTACCCGCCCCTATAAAAAGGCAATTTCCTTTCCGCACGGGAAACTCTCTCCTCTCTCTCTCTCTCTTCCCTCTCTGTCTCCGTCTTCGTCTGTCTATCTGTCTGTCTCTCAATGTCCCTCTCTGACTCTGTCTCTCTCGATCTCTCTCTGTTTCTCTCTGGGTCTCTGGCTCTCTCGATCTCTCTCTGGATCTCTGTCTCTCTCTGGCTCTCCCTCCCTTTCTCTCTCTCCCTCTTCTCCCGAGATGGCTAGCACTCGCAGACGAGCCGAGAGATCGAGCTTCATAATCGCCGGAATCACTCGAGCGTGGATCCAGGCGGGCGCGAGATCGTTTCGAGCCTTTGAAAGAACCTGGTTAGGTGCAGAGGTCATGAAAATGAACGAGATCGAAGTTCAGTTTCTAAATGAAGTTTAATATAAACGAATCTTAGTAAACATTTTGCAGTTGAAAATCTTTGAAGTTAATACTGTTAGACAACTGGCACCTCTCGAGCGCAAAGGGTTAACTTTGATACTTGACAGCTTCGATAGCCAACAGACCTAGGCGATAAAGCATCCGTAGCAATTTTATTTCTTGAAATCGTGACGAACAGAGTCGTCAAGCAACGAGGGCAAGGGTGAAGAGAAAGGTTCAAGCGATAAACAAGGAAATCGGTGTAAAAAACCGGAAAGGGGTCGGCGACTGGAAGGCTGGCCAGGGAAAACATTATTCCGTGATTGTCCCTGCGAACTGCATGTTTATGGTGCACTATCCCCGTCCAAGGGCATCCATCTTGTCGATGCGGCCATTAACAAATTGAGCCAGCGAAACGCACTCGTCGTTCCTCCTTTTCTCCCCCTTCTCGACGTTCCCTTTTTTCGTCGACAACTTTGAACACGCGAATTATCGAGCAATAAAGCGAGGGGACGATGTTCGGCCCCGCGCGTCTCATGCAAACTTCTTGTTTCGACTGATAAACGATATCTGGCAAGCGTGAACTGTCGTTCGACGACAAAGCGAGTCGCTACTTTATTACGAAAGGCAGCTTTCGTCCACGGAAGCTCCTTTTCCTTGGAAATTGCCCCGGTTACCCGGTCGCTCGATATCTCGGTGAACCGTCGCCGTCCTTGCTCTTAACCCTTTCTGGGTTTAATGGAACGGCGGCGGATCCTGGAGGGACGGATTAAAAAATAATTAGAAAGGAAGGTTGCTTTGTAGGGCTGAAAACACTGTGAGTTTCGGATCTAATAGCTGCCCAGCGCTAGACTTTTCTTCCTGTATGACAATCGCCTTGGAAATAACGCCGGTCTAAGTGGTTTAATTATTACGATGTTCGCATCGGGGAGACCGTTGTTAGCCTGTCTTTTAACCGTTTCTCGGTTTCATCAAAGGACGAGGAACAATGGAGTTTTGTTGGTTTAAGGATCTTAGAATTTTATTGAACTCCTTGAATAATTTAAACGTGAAAATGAACTTATTCGAAAATTTCGCGACGAAGGATTTTACCTCCCTTATATCGTTAATGTCTCTTTAATCTAGTCTCAAGATATTCTCAAGATATTTTAATCTAGTCTCTTTTAGATATCTCAAACTACAGTTCTTATAATTAATTATTCTTGTCATTCAAAACCCTAACTGTTACTGTAATTTTATTTAGACTTAAGCACTTACTGTTTAAGTGCATAAAACGTGAAATAAATAAATAGACGAAACAAGATCTTGTCGATTTCCGTATTCGTTTGTTCCTCAAAATAGTACATTTCTGTCGCTTTCTTTCGTAGCGAATTCCACCGACAGAAATATTCAAAAGCGATCTATAAATTCCATTTTCCTTTCGTTTCTTTCATCGGTTTTCGTTCAGTAGGTCAACAGCGTTTTTTTTCACGGAATGGAAAAAAAAACGAAGTTCGGTGAGAATCAAAACCGATGCTCTCGAATCGAACGACACGCGTTCCGCTCTCGGTCCACCTTTTATCCCACCCCCTTGTCGAAGAGAGAGGCGGAAGTTTCAGCGGAGGGAATCTCTGGCAGCCGATGCTATCGCGACTCTCTTATTCGAGACAACGAAACTTTCCGGCTCAAACCGAGGGGGATTAATCTGTTTCCTGTTCTCCACCTCTTAACCCTCCCTCTCACCCTCTCCCTCCCCCTCTCCGCTGCTTTCTTATCAAATTTCTTTGAGGTCGATCTCGCGAAACAGAGTTCGCGTTTTAACGCCTTCCTGAAAGCGTTTCCGATTCCGCTTTTAATACACCTTCCACGGGACGAAGCATAATTGGAGACGAGTGTTCCGTTCGGGAGACATTGAAAGTCAAAGGGTTGAACATCTCTCAAAAGTGATTTGAGAAGATAGTTATCGTCAGAAGTGTTTTTGGTGCTCGAAATTTGTGATTATTTTAACGCTTAGCCAACCGAATGGGGAAATTTCCCCCTTTTTTCCTAACTAATAACAAAAGTGAATAGAATCAATGGCAAGAGCCACTTTTGTTATTAGTTAATCTTAAACTAGTGTTGTTCACAGTTCATCAATTATGCATTTTCTGCTTTTCTAAAGTACAATTTTCAATAAATTCTTAATATACAATAGACAGTATTCGATTAGGTATGGCACCGTGCGGTTAGCTAAATGTTAATAGGCTCCCGAATTTAATAGGCTTGGTGAAGCGTTAATTATCGAGCTTTGCAGGCACCATTCTGGAAATTTTTGTAGAATCAGTGAATAATGGAAATGATTCGCGTAACGTAATGATGGAAGAACGGAACAGAATTAAAACCATCGTTGCAGCCACCGGTACAAAAGCAAGCCCGATGAAGTATTGATATGTGCGATGAAATTAAATACTGCATTATACGGAATACCGTGCAGATTGCAGCACAACGCCCGGTAATAAATAAGTTGCATTCAAATTTAGCTGTTGTTATTAATATTGAACGGGAAAATTTCACGGAATGCGTATCACGCATTAGTACACGTCGATAATGAAATTTTGTTGACAGTATAAAATTCCTCGGACATTTGTAGCTTGGAATCGTCTCTAATTGGAGTTGAATTTTTTAGCCCGATTTATTTTGCATGGAACGGAAAATTGAACAAAAAAAAAACACGAAGAATTATACGTGTAGTGTACGAGGGGTGAATCTGAGATTCAAGGTTTTCTGAACTGCCGCGAAAAAATCAGGCGTATACTTTTCGGTGTTCCAGTTAACGAGCACACCCGGATTAAAAGAGAAATATGGCGTCTGTGTATAGAAGGCAAATAATGAGATGGAAAAGTTGTACCGCAGAGAAATGTCGAACCGCGGATGCTTTAGGGAAGTCAGGGCGTGAAAAATCGGGATTCCTATATCAACCTTCCACGTCGTCAGGTCGAATGGATAGAACGATGATTTTTCCACCAATCCAATCTCCCAGATTAACATAAGAAATTCTTCCTCTGTGATGCCCCTTTATTCAAACGAAACATTTAATACCTGTCTGTTGCTTACTATAGCGAAAATAATTTTATAAACTTTTCTATGCTTCAAATAAAAAGCAAGATAAAATCATTCTAAAATTTATAATACTTGTAATTGAATAACAGACAGAATCGAACAGCATGAAAAACAACAATGAACGAAGAATGTAATGAAAAAAAATCCTCGACAAATTGAAGTGTCGAATAAGTGACAAATAAGTGACAAATTTGCAATATTCAAAAGTTATCGCAACGTACGTTCGCGAAATTTTTCCAGCAGCCCTTGAAACATTGATTGCGCTTAATGGACGATTCGAAGCTCGTGAAACTTCCGAAAGAGCGTTACGCAAAGCGCGGAAAGACTTTTCCGACGTAGGCATTTCATTCACCACTCAGAAACTCGGTAACTGGCGTCGAGTGGGGAGGGTTAGAGATGCGTCTGATCGGCGGTAACGTCACCTGAACTTCCGGAATCTGTGTGTAGCCGGGATGTCGCGAGAGAAAGTTGCAGCAGCGCCACATACCTGCGCGTTTCGTTGGTTTCGTATCGGTTTCGGCTCGATGTCCTACGTTTCGCCGTCAACGAGCTAACTTATTCGTGATACAATTTGGAAACTCGATTTGCCTCGAGTGTGTCTGACCTTTAACAAACGCTGGATAATTAACATTATATGGAGGATTGTACTTAAATCTTTGATATTCTTTTTGTTTATAAAGTGCTCAATGGTCGTATAAATTCCTCTGAAATCTTCGAAAAATTCACAATTAAAATTCCAATTTTTCATCTAAGACGATACAACAATAGCCACATAAAACCACTTTTACATATCACTCAAATATCAATAGATATTATACACTTCTCTGCCAATTGTATATTTTTACTTTGCTCTCTGTTATTATTATTATATTTTCATACCTCACAGTAATAATTGCCTTATAATTCTCTAAGGGGTTAATTCCATATAAATAAATAAATAAATACATTAGAGCCGCAAAAAGAATGAAATTTCGTACTTGTATTGTGTTCAGCAGGAAGTAATTGAATAATCGAATCATAGGAGTAACTGAAATCGTAGAAATAATTTTAGAAAAAGACATGAAGTTTTCAGAGTGGCATTCTTTAAAAATTAGCGTTGCAGTTATGGTGATGTTTATAATTGGAATTGTACATACTAACGACGCCTATCATCAGGCTTGGCATGATGCCTGTTATCAGAGTCCAACAGGTTATCACGGTACCGAGGAGATTCTCGGTAATTATCGTGCTCCCAACTCCTGTAATTCTGTCTGACACTTGGCGCACTTATACTACTCGCGCAAGGTATAAAGTTCCCGTTGCTAGAAGTTCGTGCAGCTCTACCGAACCCCTCCATTGCTATCGTAATGTTCAACGTGAGAAGTTTCAGATTTATTTAAGATAACAATAACGTGATACAATATAAACAGAGCAAAGTTTTTTTATAATTATACACAGACAGTCATTAATCGATTGAAGTTATTTCAGTTACTTAACAGGTTGTTTCCTTCATGCAACTAAATTAGTTGCTTACACGGTATCTTCGATGCGAACACTTTTCGATTCCAAAGGATAATCGTAGAAAATCCTTGACGATTTTCAACACTAGATTTACAGGACTTCACGAGCAAACTTTGCAAAAACAATTACTATTATTTCTAGCAATTTTCGTTGACTTTTATCGATAGACTGATACAAATATACCCAAATCTATTTCCCTCTCAAATTCTGAACGATGTATACCTATGTTTTAGTATATCATATTATATCAGAAACAGATGCACAAGAAATGTCCGTAAATCTGGTGTTAATTAAAAAGCGAAATTAACCGAACCTGTCGCTCGACGTTAATAACTTCCAATTTCGAATCTCTCATTTCCATTTCAATACCGCAGAAATTCTCCTCCGCAAACGTTGCCAGCCCCGTCACGAATACCGTGAAACCGTAGTTATTCCAGCCATTATATCCTGCGTTCACGCGGCCGCGATCTGTAATTACGTCTGACGCATCGCGTACTCGTTCTACTTACCGCGGAACTTGACGCAAACGTTGAACCGCTTAGCAGTCGCTTTAACCCCCGCTTTGACGTCGATTCGTGCGTTACAGGGAGCGAAACGTCGGGGAAACGAGAGCGTAGTCGGGAGAAGATGATGGCTTTGAACAACTATCAAAAGTTTCCGCGATGTAATCCCCATAAATTTCCCGAACGGCGGACGCCTGACATTTTATGGGGGAGAGAGCCGGGCGAAATCTTTCCTGTACCATCGCGCGTCTATGAACTTTTGCTTTATCTCGCCAGGCGAACGATAAAGCTTCCGACTAGCGAACGTGTATAGCGAAGCTGAACAGTTTTTCGGGCGAACAGGAGAAAAAAATTATAGGAAACAAAAACGACGAATCTCGGTGCCCGAAAATTGGCGCGACGTTGTCGTTAGTTTTTGGTCGAGCTCGATTTTTCTGAGTTAAACGACCGGATCGCTCGCCAGAGTTATCGTTTGGTTTGTTAGATTCGTTCCGCCTCGTGTGTCATCACTTTCGAGAAGAGTTATTGTTACGTCGAAGGGTTTATTTCAACGAAAAGGGTGATGGAGGAAATTTTGCCTTGGTTTCTTTATACATATTCATGTAACGTCGTTGAAAAACTTTACTAATTAATTAATTATTATTATATGCTACATTTTAATTAATAATTTATCTATGCATGATATATTTGAAAGCGAGAGATGGAAAGCCATTATAGTAACGTACCATTCAAATTGATGGTATCCACACTATTGTGACGTACCATATCTAACAGTATTAAAAATTCGACGACAAATTTCTTACGAATCGAACCGTATACCGAATAAACCATCCAGTGAGAATAATAAACCCGAAGAACAATAAATATACTCGTAAATAACAAAAGAAACGAGTAATTACCGTACGATTTATTGCCAATTAAATGCATCTGCAACATGGCCACGCAAATAATTGGGATATAAAACAGAAACGAATTCCTTGAATAGCGACCGCTTCGATCTATAAATTACCGATGGCCCAATTCATTAAAAGAGACTCGCACACATGAAATGGAAACCAGCCCGAAGTCGAATCACAATTTATCCGTTCCGCCGGACGCGAATTTTCGCTTTTATTTAACCCTTTCAACCAATTTCAACTAATTGATTCTCGAAACCCGGCAATTTCCAACGCGGGGAATCCTCGTGCAAATTCAGATGTTCGGTCCGCGCGTTTTTAATGAATTCAAATGTTGCTCTTTCTCCCGTTACATCGACTGATTTCGCGTTGGCCCGGTGTTAATTCTGTGACGCGTACAAATGCCGACGGCATCAAAGGGAAGCCGTGGAAATTGCGTGCACACTTCCCCGATCGATGAATGGAAAGCTCGCCGAGGCTACAGTGTCTCATTGTCCCGGAAAAAATGTGATATTTTCGCTTCATGAAAAGCATCATTCCCTTTTTAATAATAATAATTTTATTTTACGGGCTTGTAGCCCTTTTACATCAGTTGAGAATTATACAAAAGGTTCGTCAGTGCTTGCAACGATATAGATAAAATGTTGGTGTAATCAAACATTCTGATACTGAATTTTTGCAGTGCACACTATTTCGTTGTTGCAACGTAAAAATGTTTAACCAACGCTTATTTTCAAAGTTCCCTTGTTTCGTTCGAAACAACGTTTAATCCGTAACAATTGTCACCGGGTACGAGGGAAATTCAACAACGCAAAGCACGCTAAACCGACTAACGATTACACGAAAAAGTCGTAACGAAAAAAAGAAAAAAATGTGGAGACCAAACCGAAACAAAACACTAAAACCAATCTAAAAAACATCGCGTAGCCAACGATATTATGTGAAATAGAGAAAAAAATATAACAAGGGAATCCCATGAGTTTGCTTCGAAACAAAATCTCCTCTGCCCGGTAACAGTTTTAACGAACACAACGGAGCAGAAAGATTCATCGAAAAGAAACAATCGTTCTTGTTGAGGGGTTATGTAGAAAAAAAACTCGCAATAGAAACTGAAAAAGCTGGAAAAACGCAGCGACAGTGCAAAAATTTATACCTGGTTGCCACGTCCCTAAACCCTAAGAAGACAACGCAAAATAGTAGGAGAGAGGGAATCCATATTGACGAATGATTTCAGCATGTAGAAATAAAGAATTTAGAATATAAAAAAAATATAATGTAGAATTCTTTCAACAATTTTCTCAACAATTCTCGTCGTATCTTCGCTACGATTTTCGTCGAGTCGACGCGAAAGCCAGGGGAACGCAAGCCAGGACCCTCGATTAAGTAGGTGGGGTAACATTTAGGGGTTGTTACCCTGCTCAGCGTCTTTACGATTTCTCCCCGCCCTTTCTCATTCTCGCGGATATTTCGTAAGGGCGAGGTCCCCACGAAACACGGTTAACCTAGCGGAAGATATTAGGTTCGCCCCGAAATTAGACCGCTGCCAAGGGTGGCTCACGGGGTGCACCGCCGCCCGCCCCGACGCCCCTCGCCCTGCCCCCGCCCCCCGAAAAATCGTAATAGAATCGACCAGGCCCTGTGAATGGGATCGTTGAACGTCGGGCGAGGAATTTCTGCTCCCTCGCGTTTCGAGCATTCGGGTGTTGGCGCGGGTAACGCGGTGTGAATTTCGCCGCTGAACGCGCGACGAAATATTTTTGTTGGCCAGACCTCGCGATCTTTTTGCGTTACCTCGGTTTCTACGAGGGGGAAATAAATGTTGTCATACTTTTCTGGTAACGAATGGAACGCGGTTACGTGACGGTGGTCTCTGACAGTGCAACACGTTTACTCTTGCGTCTTTATCTTTGTTTTGCGACGAGAAACATGTCTTTGGTCGTACTTGAAATTGAGCGAGTCAGAGATAATGACAAGCTGAATGTCACACTTTCATTTATGATAATATTTATTTGACGGTAACGATAAAACTGTAAATAAAACTAAATTCTCTCTCGCATGTTTTTCTATTCAGTCATCGATCACAGTTTCGCTCTTTCATACCTCAAGACCCATTCTCAATGATAACAATCACTCTCACAGAAATATTATTTGTTCTTGAGGAGATTCTTGAAGAGAAATTATTATTGAGAATATTGAAATATTGTACAATTAAAAGATTCGTGTGAATTGGATACCGATTATGGCGGGAGTGTTACTTAATGCCGTGTAGTGTTCTTATACTACATATTAATTATGTTTATACTATTATAATCGTTCGCTTTGTGGCTCAAGCGAAACGTTTCACGTAAATATTTCTTCATTCGTGCTAAACGAGAAAAGATTTGGTATCTTTATTTTCATTAATAGTAAAAGCAATGATAATAATTTGTCTCTTACAGGCTAAGATCCGAGGAATTAATTTGTGGAATATTAATTTGGCATTTCTTGATAAACCTTCTTTTTAGGAGGTTGTTTCAATTTAGAATTTAAATTCGTAGAATTGTTCGCCACGCGATTGCAGTGTCACGTAATTCACCCCCATTTGTTAAGCACTTGATCTTCTTTCTCAGCGAATTTTCTTGCTCGGGCTTGTTAATTAAGGATAATGAAACAATGAATGAAATAAGTTTAATTTAATTTAAGAGCAGGTTAAAAATAAACTGATATCTTTTCGTGGTAATTATCTGGCTCCACGATGGTGGTATAAATTCCTTTTTCTCTGTTTCTCTCCAGAAACTATGCACACAATCCCACCGCGTTCTTATTTTTCCGTCCATTTGTTGGTCAGTCCGCGTGTTCTTTTACCTTTATCGGTGGTCGTGCTTTTTAACTCGCATTTAATTCACCGCTCGCTTCCTCGTAGACCGTCGAGTGCTGCTCTGAAACATGTTTTGGGACCGGTTAGCTCCCCTTTCTCTCCGTTTTCCCGAGGTGATTGTTTTTCGAATAAATGGTTCACCGTTTCCTCGCGAATTTCCGTACCCGCCGATAGCTGGACTTCGCGAGACCCTGCGCCAGGAATAATCCAGAGAAAACGAAACTTTATTTATCCTTTCGACGCGAAAGCATGAAAAATGTTCGAAAGCGTAGAAAATCTACCAGATAAATGTGTAAAACCTCCATGAACGGTTAGAAAAATTAATCATTTTCGTTGCTCTCGCGATTCCAACGTTAATGCAGTTAACGTCAGCTGCAAGAATGAAACACAGCGATGCATAAAATACTTTTCGTAGCCGCTTGTACGTCACAGAAAGGTCGCCTCTATCTCTGTGTTGGATTCCATTTCGAGGAACTAATGGGAGACGCAGAAAGAGGGGGAGGAGGCCACCCTCCTTGCAGTTTTATTACGGTCTTGGACCCACATTAACGCACCCCGGCTATCATTACGCGTCCCAGACCCCCTCCTCCTCCCGCCCCCTGGACCCTTCTGTGCTGTGCAACGCGTGGAAAGGATACAATAAAGCTGACTGTTAAGGGAGGAACGAGCGATCCGTGCTGGCGCTCTTATTGGCGCGGACCTTATTATTTCTCGTCCGCCCCTTGTTTCCGCGACGATTCTCTGTCCCCTCAGCTGGGAAATTGGGTGTTTTTCAGTCGGTACGTGGGACGGTTCCTTTGACCTGATCCAGAGAACGAACACGTGGGATGTTTTAGGGTTGATGGCCTGGTAGAGATGGTTTAGGCGATATCGTATTTGATCGTAAGGGAAAGGGGTGGATGATTGGCAGAGTATTTGAAGCGAAAGGAGCCTCGTCTTTCTGATCGTGCTGTGGGAATTTTAGGTTAGTTACAGCAAAATAGAAGATTTTTCATTCATAGATGTTAGTGATTAAATCGCAAACTCTGATCAATTACAGTGCCTCTCTTAAAACTATGAGTATTTGAAATGGAAGGAGGCTTTCTTTCTGGTCTGTGGGGATTTTAGGTTAGTTACAGGAAAAAGAAAGATTTTTCATTCATAGATGTTAGTGATTAAATCACAAACTCCGATCGATTACAGTGCATCTCTTAAAACTGTGTTCGCAGAAATTTAATCCCTGTCTATTGCTATCTTTCTAATTTCGGTGCCACGTAGGGTACTGCGCGTCGATCAATTAAAAGGTTCAAAGCACGACAAGAATTGTGTCTACCAGAAAAAGTTAGAGTTGGAATTGGTTAAAAATGCACGGTAACTTAACCGTTCGATCAATTTCGAGAGTCAGTGTACGCCCTCGGGGAAGAGGAAAATCGATCGCAGACGTTGTCAGATAATGTCAGGCCCGTCAGTGGTAGACTCCGAGGAAATACGTGGCTGTCCCGCGTCAAAGTTACTTTATAGTACACCGAGGAGAGAGATACAGACAGGGAGTGAGACAGCAAAGGAGAAAGTTACAGAGAAGGGTACCCGGGGATGAAGGGAGAGAAAACGAGGGAGCGTGCGACGGAGGAAGAAGACAGGAAAAGAGAAAGTTACAGAGAAGGATACGCTGGGTTGAAGGGAGAGAAAACGAGAGAATGCGCGACGGAGGAAGAAGACATGGAAAGAGGAGACGAAGAAGAGGAGAAGAGACAACAGAGAAGAACGGATTCGTATTCGGGAACGAAGAGAAAGAGAGGGCGGGATGAAGTTTCGTGAGGCGAAATTAAGGTGTCTCCCGGTGTGTGCTATCATTTCGCGGGCCGTTCCGTGTAATTTCGTCGGCGTGCTTTCACGTCTTTCGAATCCCGACGCCGTAAACACGCTCGTCCGAGAGAACACCGGGAAGAGAGCATCGGTTCTTTTACGATAGCAACGGGGAATAATGGCCGACGCGACTCTCGCATCTCTGGCAATTTCCGACGACGATTCGGACAACGTCTGATTTAAATTAACGTCCCCTCTGTGAAGCAGCCTCGTTCTCTAACCCTTTGTCGACGGTTACAAAGAGAGTGGGAAGCGCTCTTTTTTGTCAGTGATACGAGGCAACATTTCCTCCTGTATAACTTGTTCTTTGCGGATCATCGGAGTGAAGGGACAGTGGAATTTTGTGAAATTTCGATGGGATGATGGTTGAGTTAAATTAGGCCCGGGTTAGGTTCGACTCATCGCTTTAGCTAAAACGTAAAACTGTACCAGCAAAATGTATCGAACTCCGATTTATACCGACGAAATGAACAAAAATAAATGATAAATGTTAGAGTGACCTCGGAAGTACAATTTACACGTTATCACTGTACACAAAGTGACCCATTGTAAGTAAATTAGCATTGTCCAACGAACAGTAAACACGGATATTAAAACTGTGTGTATATACAAGGAAAATCCCGAATTCTCAGTTGCATTGTAACTTAAACCACAATCCTGCGTAATCCAAGCAAAGTTAAGCCGCTGGAAACAAAGCGCTCATCATTTCCTGCTGCCACCCATAAATCACTGCCACCCGGGGCCACTTTGTATCGCCTAATCTCCGTTCTTCTCTCGCGGCCAGCGAGAAAGAAGAAGCCATAAAGAAGAGGACAGAACGAGACGGAAACCGTGGCAAGGAGGGAAAGTGGAGCGGGAGGAAGGCAAATATATACAGAGGCTGATGAAAGGTGCACGCCCCGAAAAACGTTGTCGCGAATTGAATCCCGGTCTCGTTTCGTCTGGCCTCGTGTTATTTTTCAAATTTACGTCCACCGTGTCGCGGGCCAGCCTTAATTAAAAGCGGCGCGAGCTTTTACACGCGAGCTCGCGGTTTAATTAATTCACCGACGTTAAGACCCACGTTATTCCGGGCAAATATTTTGGAAGCAGCTAAGCGAGCCTTTGCCCCGCTGTCCAGGATGTACCGTTAATGCGATTTTATATTGGATCTCGATAATCCTCACAGGACCCGCCGGCGCGACGCTTGTGACTTCTGTTTACGTGTATTACAGTGCCACGAGCTTTGTTTGTTCAAGTAAAATAATTTTATCGCGCGTTTATAATTTTACTGGCCAAAGTTCGGCCATGCCATTAGACTAATAATGTACACGTAGAAACATTTATTTGTATGCACGTGTACAAAATATATAATGTTCATCCTATCGCATAAATTTTACATTATCATGGCGCAATTTTCATTTAGTTAGGATTAACGATAGACGTTCTACGTACAAAGCATCTGCAGTAGATGTAATTCGCGGAGGACCTTGGAAATGAACCTTTGCAGACACGGGGGTCAAACTATACTTGTGTTTTCCACTAACGCTATTTTAATATAGCACTACATGTATAATAATAGTACATTAACTTTGTAAATTTCAATAAAAAGATATCGATAGCATTGTATCGCACTTTTAGAGTATTTGAAAGAACGTAGTTTCAAGCACCGCGACCGGAAAAATGAAAGTAAGGGTTGCCTAACACGAAAATCAGGCCTATCGAAAAGAAACCGTTGGCGACAAACAATCCACCGATGGCTCAGCAAATTTAATCAGTGCGGGGTGAAAAAAGAGAAGCCCTATAAGGGTTTTCTTGAAGGAAAGAGAGCAGAGTTGGACCAAGAGTAGTCGAGTTATGTTAAGAGTAATTGTATATTGTTTGCATTTATAATTTAAGCATTACGTTATTCTTTATCCTTCTGCAATTAATTCTATAACAATATTAAGTATGACAATCCTAAGACTTTCTGCGATAGTAACATTAAAATTCCAATCAATCTCTTTGCAGCTCGCAGAGCATAATAAACACCGTCGACAGATTTTTCCATTCACCTCGTCCCCGCTTGTACGTTTCAACAGCGGCTCTCCCGTGGCCGCAAAATACGCCCGGCTCGCAATTATTATTATCGCGTAACCGACGGTTCCGGCGAGCGAGCCAGGGCACGCGGAGAGAAATCTGTTTCCAGCAATGGCAGCCGTGTTTCGCCGTTTTCTGTTATTAGCGGAAGGCCAACGAGATGGCCATTGTTCCCGGCAACAATAAGTAGCGAAGCAGCTTTGTTTTTCCGCCCCCGGCAGCGTTGTTGTTGCTGCTGTTGTTGTTTCTGTTGTTGTTGTCGTTGTTGTTGTCGTCGTTGTTGCTGCTTTCGATTAATCGCGCCTGCTATTCGGCCGCTCAGAAAGAATTACTCTGCCGGCTCGCTTTGTTTCGGAGGTGTAGCGACTGCATAATACCTGCGCACGCCAGCGAAATTTCTACCCCATCCCTGCCCACTTCCCTCTATATACAATTACTCGCGCGAGCAGGTTCCTTACTCGCGACGGGGAATTCAGCCGGTCGAAAGACCTTTCTCTCTCTGTTCCCTCTTACGCTTTTAAGAAACTACATTTCAACATTCGTGCTACAGAAACTCTTGGTATACTATTTAATCGGTATTTCATTGGTCGGTGATTCTATAAATAATACATTTATATATTTATTTGACGGGTAAACACCCTTTATAAAGAAGTAATACGGTAAGAATAAGAATAATTAAAAAATTAAAGGAAGAATAAAACTAAAAGGAACACAATTACAAAAAAAAACCTTTTTTCTAATTATTAACCTTCGTCACTCGATGCATTCTGTCACGTTCACCGAAAATTCATCAGTCGAGCCATTTTTTCACCTTTCGCGCCTTAGAAACGCTCTAGTTCAAATATTCTACGTTCAACACGCCTATAACTCGACTTAACAAGCACTTTTCACATTTTCCCGGAATCGTACCCGCTCGATAGCGTTCCTACATATCGAACAATCAAACGTGAAAAATTTCAAACGGGGTAGTATTGTAATAGCGCAGAAAATTCAGCCTTGTTCTAATTTCTGGCAATTTTCACTGTTCGTTTTCCCTGTAACCCGTAGCCCGTGTCTCGCGCACGTTGTCCGCAGACGTTTTTTTACAGGTCGCCCGATAATGGAAAATCAATGGAGCATCGATACGTACACGGTTCGTTTGGAAACGCGTGGTAATTGGCCGGTTCTAATGCGAAATCGATGCGCGGCTGTATTCTTCGCGGCGGTGTCGCTTCGAAATCCACGCGACCATCGCGAACGAAGACATTAACCGACTTCCTCCGGACAACTGTAAATTCGAGCAAACGATCGTGAACACGTTTTCCAGCAGGCGGAGGGCCGCTATTCGAGCAAAATATTTCGCGTAATATCGTATACGTTTGCACGATTCCTTTTTAACGTCTAAAGAGAATTGATGTCGCACGGGGAACCAGATAGAAGATGATTTTGTGTATTTTCTAGGGGTGCATTTAGTGAATTTCAGAATTGTCAATTTTATAAGTAATAACCAAGTGTTTGAAAATTTTATTCATTAATTACAAACAATAGATACCTTTAACCCTTTCACAGTGTAATAGAATGGCAAGCAGTACGTAAAGAGCAGCTTAAAAAATAATTACTCTCTTATCAGAACCTTTTGCATTTTTTTGTACTGGATTTGAAACATACACTGACTTCAACTGTTTCTTTGCAACAAATTTTATTAATTATACTGTAATTGATGATGGTTTTCCCGGATCTCTGCTGTATTAAACTGTGAAAGGGTTAAACCCTTTCGACGACACATGTTAACTGATATCAATAGCAAACTCTGAGGAGCGGATTAGAAAATCGCAGAAAATGAAGAATCTCGAAACGTTTACGACTCGCCAAGCACATAAAATTATGGAGATACTAATGATCTGATCGAGCAATGCCTCCTTTCAATCTCTCGATATCAATTAGCAGAGTATTCCCGTCTTCGAAAGCGTTTATCGTTCGCGAACATGGAATTGCTGTAGCAGCAACAGCAACAGCGGCATGAAACGATGTTACAGGGAAACACAGACGTAAGCGCGTGGGAACACGTGTGCAGGAGGAAACAGCGGATATAGAGGGGGGTTACACATAATCATGAGCATAGTTATCATGAGTATGCACTAGACTCGATGGGTTCCCACTATGATAGGCTTTCAGGATTAATACAATGCTACCGGGTGGGTGTACGGTCTTCTGATTGAACCGGAATATCTATACGATACGAGTTCAGGATCACGGTTATTGCAATAACGTAACCATGCTACCGAACTCGTATAATAGCTGGCTGGGGTTTGAATTCGCTGCCTCCTTGTTGAATACGTTTCGGTGTCTAATGTTAGGTGAAACGCGAGCTAAAGCGTAGCGGTATTATATCGTAGCAATGCTGAATTAATTATACGATAATGTTCTGACGATTGTAGCATTAATTATCTGGAATAGCATTACCACGCTGAAGTTGATATTTTTGAATGCCAGATTTGACGATACACCATGATTATTAATCCTTTTTAACTACGTACGACTTAGGAGTTACACATTCATTCATTTATATATCCTGGATTTTATTTTGTTTCCTTTTTATTCTATTGCTATGCCTCATTATTGCATAATTAAGCCACTGCCATGTTTTCATGGTAATTAATATATTAATATGTACCTCTACAATCCTATTCAAGTGTAGCTTTTTCTTTGTCGTGAATAAAATGAAATTCGAATTATAGGAGGTTAAATTACTTATATATTGGATTTTTATTTCAATTCTTTAAGTTTGTGTATCCAGCAAATTAGATTGCTGGAGCTAAACGTCAGAGTGAAGCGTAGAAAGTAAAGGAAAAGAAGTGCAAAAGAAAGGAGCTAAAGTAACACCTAACAATGAGCACTTCGCAAGAAGTAGTCTCTGCCGTGTATAGTCAGACAACTTGATTCAAGACCCTGCTTTCTACCACTCTCTCTCTCTCTCGCTATCTCATCTCTTTCTGTCTCTCTCTCTCTCACTCTCTCTATCCCTCAAACAACAAACCTTATTTTCGTCGAAACCATCCCTCCTTATCGTTCGCAGTTTTGCTTCTTAAATAATTAAAATTTTTAAATAATTTGTACATCTTAGACGTCTGCGTGTCCTCAGTTTATTAATCGATCCTTTGACATTTAATCTTCGATTCACCGATTCCTTTGAGGAGAACCATGTCACGAGTTAACCGATAGGTTTCTACGATCCATTAGCAGAGGCCCTTCGAGAGCACACGCAGATCATTTGGGGAGACGTTCGCAAATCCAGTGACATCCACGGACGTCCTCCGTCCGTGTAGCTGGTTCACATCGGGAGAAGACACGCCTAGGATGCATTTACGTGCACAGGCGCAATTTATGGCCGGTGTAGCAGTAGCTAGCGAATATTATGCCCGTCTAATGGCGGCTGTAACGATGCCTCGTGTACGCTTAAGGGAAACGGACTAGCGATCTGCCTGAATTCGCTTACCATTGAACAAGTCGAACTGTACGACGATATTTGCAAAAATTTGTGTGCCACGCCGACGCGACAGAAATTGAACACCGCGAAATTTTCAGGGAAGCGAGTCAATCGTTTCGCAGACATTTGTATTGCGATACAACTGTATACTCGAAAATTGTACAATAACCATGGTATTTAAATATTTAAATAAATTATACAATTTAATTTTAACTTAATTTAATTAAGTTTCGAAAAATAAATTATAATATAAGGGTATCGCAGGTAGATAGTAAAATTTTCTGCCCTCCTCTTTACATTCATATACAAATTTTGTTTTATTTATCATACAAAAGTATAAAATTTTAGAAATACGTAGATCGTAATATAACAGAAAGCATGTTCTAAAATCTGCTTTTCGTTTCATCTCGACTCATCCCATGATGCACGGTTTCAAAGTTTACTATTCGAAATGTATGGAAGCGATGAATAGCGGTCAAAATTCGTGGAAACGTTGTGACCCACATTTTTTCCTGCAAATATGTACGCAAAGGTAGCAATGATAATATTATAAAAACGTCGTAAGTCAGTGAACGAATACGAGTGAAACAGTGATAGCAAAATTAACAAAAAATTGTACCTCGCTCTGAACGATTATATCTCGTGAAGAAAAATTCGTATAGGGATAAGACAAAATTATTTTAGAAGGAAAAAGATCTGTACTTCTAACGATATGAATTTTGTTGACAAAACTTTACGAGTTATAATTACTTAAAATTTCCTAAAATTCAACACGTGGCTCTTTTTTTAATTATCTCTATAATAATAATAATACAAAAAATTGTGAGACTATTTAACAGTATTTAGGTATAACAATTAATATTATAAATCTAAATGCCAAGTTTGTGAAAAATAATTTCGTTCAACAGCTACTGCACGTATTTCTTCTTCTTGTGTTTCAGGTAAGCGAAACGATTTGCTGTACAAGCTAATGAATTCTGATTGCGACTGGTCGAAGTTTCACGGAGGTAAGTAGGATGAGAGCACGAATACAACAGCACTTCCGGGATACTTGTCGAATAGTGTCGCGAGCGTTACATTTCAGGCAACGGGGGTCTGAGGCGAAAAGTTTCCAAAGAAGTAATTCCTCCGCGGATTGGCGAACGAAGAAACTCGCGTGTAGTTTCCCGATACTGTTTAAACTGTTTGCCCCTTTCGTGCCTGTATCACAGCGTCACTTTCGAACCGTGAAGATTGCTCGACAAAAATTTAACGGCATTGCTAACGATGTCTTTCGTTTACGCATAATTAAAATTTTCTTCCGGTTCAATTAAGAACCAACGATCTCTTGCATGTTATAAAATAACGAAACATAACAAATTTCGTTGTTTCATATTTACCGACAATATGTACAGTAGCGGACAAAAGTTTAAAACGACAGCACAATGTAAAACATAATTTTATAGTATGCAAATGTTGTTCGTATACTTATTTTTATCGTCATTACGGTAAAACACTATTTATTGATTTTTATAAATTACGATTTTTATTTATCGTGCTATCTCTTATTATACTAATTAATTTGTTTTATTTAACCATTGGTCTTAAACTTTTGTACGTTACTGTATTGCAAATAGTAATAATAAAAATAGCAAGAGTAACGATATAATCGTTCCGTTGTGATATAATGTCAGAATTAAGATACACCAACCAGTGAAATTGATTCATTACGCCGTCTTAGAACGAAGGTTGAAATTCCGCGAAAATTTCACCGACAGCTTAATTTGGCGCATCCGAACCGTATTCAGCGTAAATCAGGCTAATTTATGCCCCGAAATAATGAGAGGCAAAGGAAATGAAACACGACGGTGGGGCGATGTTTAATAAGGTAAAGATAATAAGGCTGCTTCGTTTAATTATACCTTCCATTAAAACATCTTCCACGTTTACGATGCTGCGTTCTGAGCCCGCTTAAACGAACAATTGCGTGTGGCAATTAGGCAACAGAGTAGCTATTTAATTTCAGTTTCATTCGCGAATTATTTTCTCCTTTGCCTAAGATCAACTTGCAAACCATCTTTTTCCGTCAGAATTCCGTTCCTCATAAATCTAATCTATGAAACGTTCGATTAGTATCGATGAGCGGACACTATTGTATTCGATAGCAAAATAAATGATATACCGTGTTTCAATGCTACTCTAAGAGAGAAGTATTATAACAACATTTTTGTCAACTATAGTGGACAGAAATTTAAGACGACAGGATAATGTAAAATATAATTTTATAGCTCCCAAATATTGTTATCAATTGTCATTTTTATTTTTATTATGGTAGAATACTATTTATTGATTAGCACAGAATACAAATTTTATTTATACTATTATTCCGTATTGATTAATTTATTTATTTTCTTTGGCCCTTTGGTCTTAAATTTTTGTCAACTACCGTATCTCGATACGTCACCGTCATCTGGTGAGAAAAATTCTGGATGAATATTCGAATGACCAAAATATGGAAATGACGGCTGAATAGCCGGGGCTCGTTTGAATTTATGAATTCCGCCTGGTCGTACAACGGTAATCGCGAATTCAACAGTGTTGCCCGCGAGCAAAGAAGCACCAGGAGGTCACGTCTGCCCGCCCTTTGTACACCCCCATAAACCATTGTCACAGGCAAGACCAGAATCCCCTCCGAGGCGAATGCCGTTGACAAGGACATATTCGCATTATTGTTCGGCGCAGGAAAGCGGTGTCTAAGCCTCTACGAGTTTCCGATGTGTCCTGTTTCACGGTACAAAGAGACTTCCGGTGATTGATGGCTGAAGGGTGTTCGTTGGAATACGAAGAATCGCGGTGGTCGGAGAGCGGTCTCTTTGGAAACCGTGACAGTGAAACGATACGTTCTGGTCGAGCTGCAAATCAATTCTGAAATTATACCGTTTAAACAGAATTCGGTGTTTGTAGTTTGTGTCGAAAAAGCTGTTTTTTTTTTTTAGTGCAAACAATTTTCAATTGATCGTGAAATTGGGCATTGCCTCCGTTTATGGGTATCGGTTCTCAGCTACAGTAGAGCACAAAAGTTTAAGACCAGAGGGTCAAAAAAAATAAGCGATAATAGAACTGAATAGATAAACGATATTTGCGAAATATAAGATTGTTTTACATTGTTCTGCCGTTTAAAACTTTTCTCCGTTACTGTATTTCTAATTTTCTATTTCTTCCGTCGTTAGTTTTTGGACCTTTCCATCAAATTTATGCGTTGTCATTTTTGAGATCATCGATTCTTCGAATTTCCTATTTTCCTGTCTTTTCTGCTTCCAATTTATAAGAATTCAAATTGCAAACGTGTGCGTTACCATTCTGTGACCTTCGACTTCAAAATTTTTGCACTTCTCCATTCTTTGCACCCCCATTTTCTAGTAATTCCAAACGCTAAGGAAACCTATTACCGTCCACGGTTGTCCCTTCTCTAACAACACAATTCCTACCGCTTCATGGTACGCCAGTTCAAGGTCTTCTGGTTCTTAAACAAAACCTTCAATCTTTCCGTCGTTCCCCGTGCATCGAACCTGTGCACGTCGCGGCGAGAAGATTAATCTCTTCGCGGAAAAAGGAATGTCGAAGCTGCACAACACCGTTTTTCACTCCATAAAGCTTGCACAATATCCAAGAGTAGAACGGGAGAGGGAAAGAGAGGCGTTGAAAGTAATCGCGTCCAAGTTCCGTTCATCGTTCCGCGACGTGCTAGCGTCGCGTACTTCGCCGCGGCCCCGAAGCGCAGAGGTGCATTTGCATAAAAGCGAAGAAACAAGCCAAACATGATTCAACTGTTCTCCAATGCCCACGGGGAATCAGGAAACCATGGTGGTTCTGAGACACGATGGCTGCATCAAGTCGAGCTTCGCGGTTGTCAGAACTTAACACTTAGCCGTGTTAAGTTCTCATTTTTTCCTCGGCAAAGCGCTACCATTGATTCTACTTGCAGTTGTTATTAGTTGGTCTTGAACTAGTATTATTCGTAGTTCATCAAATTTATTTTCTGCTTCTCCAAAATACAATTTTTAATCAATTCAACCCTACCTCAAGTCGAACTAATAACAGAAATTCTTAAAGTTCTTAACTTCGTATGAAAACTTCAACAAACGTTTACTTCACCTTCTTAATTCAAAGGAAGTTTAATTATTTGTATGTACTGTATATCAAAGGGTTTTTACAACTTCAATAAAGTTATTATTATTATTAAAAATAAGCAGAATCAATGGTAGCAGTTTGTCGATGAAAAAATGGGAGATCTCCCAATTCAATTGGCCAAATGTTAATTGCATCAAATACTTTTTTCTTCTCGAAATATCAATAGCTGAAATAGTCAAATGATCCAAGTAAACGAGTGATCGTTAGTGGAAGAAATTGTGCGAGTTGAAATTTGAACGGCTTATATTACAGATTCCAACCCTTCGATCAAATTTCATTCTAGAATTATTGATTATTAAGTTTCTCTTGAAAGTGAATTAAAAGTGTTTTAAAACAAGATAAAACAGAATTTCAATCCTGTAATTTCGACTTTAGTCAATTTCAGTCAAATTAAGAATCTATGCGAATAAACTAGTCAGACCTGCATAGAAGAAGCAAGAAGGTTTCAGGAAATCAGTGCGAATCGCAATCTGCAATTTGCTCGCAATTCGAAGTTACAAAAGCTCCTCGACCAAATTAAAATTCTGCTTGCATGACGAAGTTCGACCGCGAAATTCTCGTATTGGGTTAACAAACTGCGTGTTCGCTGGCTGCGAACAATGGCCCTGTTCTTTGTTTTCATCTCGAGCTGAAAAGCAGCGGCAGTGGGGTAGCTCAGGGGGGATGGTGGAGGTTCAGGGGAGGTAGGTTGCAATCCTTGCGGTGAGAAACAGCCTTCGCGGTTGGCTGTCGATTCCGTCCGCATCAGGCTTCGACTTTTCTCCTCCCTCTTATTCGATGCTACGCTTGTTAACCCTTTTACAGGCCGGCCACTGTTCGACCCCGGAAACTGGCGGGATTCGTTTCCGGAAATAGGAGGAGGAAGTCGCCTCGAAGCCGATGAAATCCGTTTCGCCAGTTACCGAGTTGCAGTATCACGTTTTCGATAGCAATTTTTCTTGATGGCTTTCAAGCTTTTGGGGTCGTTCGAAAAACAATTTTACAAAATCTTTTAGATATCTACAACACACATATACACGACAACAGATGAACTGTACGCTGTACAATAGTAATCGCATAAATTGCACACAATTCTTCTCTCTACGGTTTACCACATACGGATCGTTTATTTAGAACATCAATTTACGATCCAGGAAGAATATATTATTTTAATTAAATTTAAATAAAAGTCCTAATATAATCAAATCACGTATTTCTGAATTCGTTGAAACATTGTCAAACTTAGTACAATTTATTTATATTTTTCAATCGACTAAAATGCTTTTAAAAACTTTTAACATCACGAAAGTAGAATAAATGAACTTGCACCACTTTCAAAATAAACGGTCCATATATAACTACAATGCCGTAAAGTTGCATTCAATTGTTTCACTCTTTCAATAGTTTCGCCTAATTTATGCAACAGGTATACCGAACGATACGTGTACAGGTAAACCCTGTGAAGCATCAACGTTGAACTGTATTTAAATACACTCTGTATCGAAGTTTTATCGAACCCGATGGCTATCGCTCGAAAATAGTCCCTTGTTACCCAGCCGACCCCTTCACACCCCCGTAATCATCCCTCTCGCAGCATCTGCAGCGGCACCACATTATCAGCGGTCCCATAAATCGCGGCGGCGGCACTCTTACGCCCCAGTAGGCCGATTTGATCCGGCCAATTTTGCCAGCACAATAGAAAGCTCCGCTCGCGCCATCGCGGACCTCTAAGTCTCGTATTCACCAGGTGATTCACCGGCGCCCCTGTTCGGCCGGGAAAATCGTTTGCCACCCCGGGTCTCATCGATCACGATCGCTACAGCGTAACTGCGACGGGTCAGCAGGACCCTAACCCTTTGCCTTGCCAGCACAAGTTATGCCGATGCCACAAATTACGCCTCGAATACGGTAGAATGGCCGATAAATCGAATCGGTAAAGATCGCAAAAATATCGATACCCTAATCCAATGTTGATTTTCATGTGCTAGAGATATTAAACGAGTAGATTGTGAGTAAGTTAATAGTTATAGTGGATATCATCAATCGAAGACGGAAACTTTTAGTTTGTGACTGCAATGTCTGTGCTGTTTGAATGTTTTTGTATGTTAACCCTTTGACTGCTATGGGCGCATATATGCGTTTGACGAAAGCTACTGGTGTGAACTGTAGGCACGTATATATGTTTGTCAATTTTTCCTCGCTCCCATTTGGAGCAACACAATTGCTAATAGAGCGCCATCCACGTGGGAGTATTTGGCAGCCAAAGGGTTAAATTGAATATGCCAGAAATTGTAAGAAATTCAGCAAGCTTTATTAATTAGAATGAGCTCCAGGAGATTTAAGGATGTTGTGCTTAAAACAATGAACCTTTGTCTTTACCTCCTTAGTAAGCTTAACTTTACTAACCTTACTTCCCTTTATCCTGTAACAATACGCGGTTACCGACGATTCTAATTTAATCGAAAACAAAATAAAATTCTTCCCAAAATCGGTGACGTTAGAATGGTGTCAGATACAAGTTAGACGTTAGGAATCTCAGAAATCTCTTTGACCAACAATGAAACGAAAATCTCGAGATCTGCTGTTAATTTCTAAACGAGTCCGACATACGTAGAAATCGGGTGTAAGTTGCATCCGCAATTTTTCCACGTTACCGGATTTTCCTGAGCGATATGCACCTGCTGCGGACGTCTCATCGCTTCCATTACCAGCAATTATCGATAATTTCCCGGTGTGCCGGTGTAAGCACACACTCGACCACTCGGGAGAGGGTTACAAGGGGCGTCGTTTTGACACGAGCGTTCGCACGTTCGAACAGGGCTGCAATAGATGCACCGACATCGAGTGCATGTCCGGCCGGACTACACCGGCGGAGGCCACTTCCTAAAGCGCTTACTTCGCACACAGCGAACTCGATTCTGCCCTCCGTGTTGGAGCATGATCGAGCAGCACAGCCAGGCATTCGTGCATTCGCGATCGGTTGGTTCCGGATAAATCACGTCAATGGTAATAACAGTAGTTATTTAGTCGATTCCATTTAATCCTTACCGCTCCATGCGTTTCTTTTCTTCATAGGCAACAGTCCATTTTTTAGACAATTTTGGTTTCTTCGTAGAAAATACGATTTTTGAGTGAGACTTATGATTAACTCGAAATTAATCCTGATTGTTGTGGAAAACGTTTTTTTTTTTTACAAAACTAGTCCTCGGTTCATCGATTGCTTTTTTAATGAAACGTGACTGAAGCCTGATGAAACGGAATGCTTCTCGCCTTGCTGCTTCGTCAAATATCACGCATTGTTCTATCTTGTTCGAATATTGTTCCTCCGAAAACGCAGCGGCAAAGATAACACGAGTGACTTGTTGAGGGAATCAAAACACGGCGAAGTGCTCGTCTCTTGTAACGTAATAGATGTGAGAGGCGAGGGCGTTTTGTTGTGCAAATTACGAGATGGAGCCAGTTTGTTATAAAAATATGGTAATTTAGGACAGCCAGAGTAAAGTGGAACCGAAAAGTATTTTATTGGAAAATTATTTTAAAAAACATATGTACCAGCACGATTTGAAAATTATATGTATGTGAAAACGCGTTATTTATAATCAATCTAACATGATACGCATACTTTGATTACTATTTCATCAATATTTATATTCCCGGACGAAAGGGTTAAACCGCGTTTTGTGAATATTAAAGGGCCCGTAATAGGATAATGATCGAAGCAAATATTGTAGCAGTAAGTAAGTGTAGTAATTAAAATTGAGGACGAGATACCGCCATCGCGCCATCTTGCCGGAGAGCCATAAATAAATCGATACCTTTAACAGCTTAATTAAAGGTTCGCCAGAGCCTTCTAAGGCGTTCATCGGGAAAGTCTTTAGGGAATATTCGGTTTCTTGTGCGCCGGACACCGACCATTATCTCGAAGGCGGTGCCACTGTCGCCGTCATTCGTCATTCCCCGTTTTAATGGCTCGTCGTGCGCTTCGGCAATTTGCATAATATCGGGCGACGAGGCGTTTTTTCGCCGGTCCTCCGTGAAAAATTGCGAATCTGCTTAATGCAACGAGCTGTCCGTTGATAAAGAATGTCGCGTGCAAACAAAAGAGCACGGAAAGAATGCCGTGAAATTTGCTTTTCTTCGGGTTTCCCGTTGCCACCTCACTTAATGGCGATTCTTAAAAATACAAATTCAAACAGAGAAGACGAGAAACAGCGACGTGTGAAATTTAGCCTCTTTCAGACGCGTTCTAGCGTTCCTTTTGGGAGAATTCTTTTGAATACGATTTTGGGAAAATTGACAAATCTGAAAGGGAGAAAGGAAATAATACGGGATTCGAGTTTTCTGAAATTTCACGTTTTTCCAATCCTTGATACACCTTGAAAACGAAAGTTTTCTGATACATTGTAAAGTACAGTGAATCTTCGTTCGATTTTAATTTGAAGTTTGTGCATGCTTTCCGGTTAATTTCGTTAATTAAATTTCGACGTTATTTCTGTGCTTTCGAAGATGCAGGACGAAGAATCCTACGCTGATTTCTTAGTACGACCTTTCTTTTCCGCCAAGCCTAATTAAAAACGAAGCGAATCACCCTCGACGAACCCTCTCTGTCTCTCTGCCCCTCTCTTTCTTTCTCTTTATCCTATATTAAAAACCGTCGAAATCATGGAGAACCGGCTTTGTCCGCGGGACAAGGTCCTAAATCACGCGGCACTTAAATTACGCGTTTCTTAATTTAAGCTTTTTACCGGACAATGCGGCTAATTCCGCCTTCGCTTTTTCCGACGGAGCACCTCGCTCGACTTACACAAACTTGGCCGAGGAGAATGGAGCTGAATCCCCGCTGATGCAGGCGCCTCATTAAGAATTTAAACCAACTTTCTTGCCCGTGAATTAGTCCGCCTTTTCTTCGACTCGAAACCGCTGCCTCGCGAGGATCCGCGAAACGAAGCTGCACGAATCGACGTTCGAACTCCGTTTCGTGACATTTCATCCGCTTACGTGTATCGTGGCAATTAGAGCAAACATAGTCATCTTCGAAGATCCCACAGAACGTGTGTCTCGTTTCGAAAGGTTTCGGAAATCATTGACTTCCTACGAGAAATTAGGAACACACAGACGAAACTAAAGAGACGCTTTTTAAAAGTATTTTCTAACGAGTCAAACAAATTTTTGAAAACCTAAAAGAATGTTATCGACCTCAAATGAGAAGTGAGGAAGGAAAGTGGACAATTGGAAGGTGGAGAAAAAGGTTGGGGAAAGGGAATTTACTGGCAGAAGGGTAGTGGTCACCTGGATAGGTTAGGCTCTGATCAAGGGGACGTAATTTCCATAATAAATATAAATAATTAGCAATCCCTAACAGAGAACACGGTTCTTCGATAAAAACTATGTAAATGTGTGTTTTCTAAAAAAATTCAGATATTTTCAAATGTTCTTCCTCAAGAAATGAAAGAACTTTTATCGAGAGGTCTAAAAAGTGCACGAGCTGCGACGAAAGAGAGAACGAGTAAAATTCCAATTCCGTTGAAACTTCAGAGAGAATATTTTGTTAGTTCTCGTGAAACGATACTCGAAGCTAATCGAGCTCGTTCTAGCTTGCAACATCATCTCAGGATCGCGTGAGTGTTAGGAGGCGTCATAATCGACTTTAAAATCGACGCCGAGCGACGTCGGGGTGTATCGTGAACAGGGCACGCGATTTGCATAATTCCTCTGGTACGAGATTTTTCAACGTCTTGCCCCTTGTCAAACATCGGATGCCTGTAAACGTGCACACGCGTGTGCTGGACTTATGCTTGATATCTTGCTTAAGAAAAAGTAATACGATTTTGTAGGAACGTACAAAAGCTGCGGAACGAAATAGAAATTTTTCTTCGCTTCTCTCTTATAGAGAAAATTTTTCTTTAGTTTTCAATTAGATTTTTCATCAAGAAAATCTAATTGAAAATAAAGTGAATGGAAACTTTAAAAACTTGCAGATTTCTAAATAAAATTATTTAGGATATCAACATCTTTGTTAAATAATTGGTATATTATTACAATTATTAGGAATCAGTATTGACGTATCGGTGACATTAACAATTTTAATTATTAAAAAATAGTATTATCTCTTAAGAAAATTTATTGCAAATCCTTCAAGTGCCAATTACTTTTCAACAATATTTTTATTGTAATCAATTTATCGATTCCACTCGTTTTATCTCCTCCGTAAAAATGAAACGAACATTCCAAGAAAAAGAGATCGGTTCCCCCGCCAACGGAAGATAAGGAAACCGGAAGTCGACGGTCACGGTCGTTTATACCAAGGATCGCTCGTCCGTTATCGCGTTATCTCTTCATAATTATTTTTCTGCTATCACCGCCAACGATTCGATCCCTTTGATCCTTTGATCCAACCTGAACGACCATGTTCCCCCGCTATCCAAAGAAGATTACAGCGAGGCAGCGACAGTAACGAATCAAAGTAACGAATTGCTCTGGGGTATCGCGTAATCCCGGAAGTAAAGTGAGTCCTCTCTTTGCTCAACGTTTTCCAGTCTTTACGGTGCTCGGTGTAAGCCGCGAGGAAACCGGAAGGTAACGAAATCCCGGCATTTTGCGTTCCCGTTTGAACCGCAGCTGTATTTACCAGCAATTCTCGCCGATCATTCTTTCGTCGATCTCTCGTTTCACGTACAACCGTGTACTTTACGAGATGGAACATCTAAGCTTAGTGGTTGGAAAAAATTCCCATTCATTCTGGGAGATAAGCTTATTAATGTACAATTGCAGTTTGAATTATTATTAAATAGGTAAACGGTGAATAATAATTGTAGTTAAATGGAATAATCGTTTAAGCTGTATTTACCAGCAATTCTCATCGATCTCTCGTGTTAAGTGCCACTATGTGCTTTACGAGATGGAACACCTAAGCTTAGCGGTTGGAAAAAATTCCTCTTTATTCTGGGAAATAAACGTATTAATGAGTAATTGTAATTTTAATTATTATTGAATAACTAAACAGTGAATAATAATTTTAATCAAGTAAAATGATTGTTTAACTATTGCATATTGTATGGTAATCGAATTGTCGAAATTAAAATTTTATAGGATTCGGTGGTAATGAAGTTGTTGAATATTTATAGGAACGGTAAATTAATTATATTCGCTGTTTCCCCCAACTCGCTGTTCCCACGAAGCAAGCAAGCGAAAGTGGTAGAATATTGAGAGATTTAGATGCTGAAAATTCACTTACCCGGTTCCGCCTCCTTTTTTTTCTTCTCCCCCGCATCGACTGGTCCTCCAATCAAACACGACTAACTAAATTCGTCTCGACGAACGCAGCAACGAGCAGAGACCGCTTCCTGTCAATCGGTAACGTTTTAAATCTCGCAGCCCTCGAAATTGAATATTCCCGGCTAAAGGGAAATCGGTGATTACGACGAGACCCGCGTCTCAAGAGAAAGATTTGCTCGCTGGCTGGTGCATCCGTCGTGGCGTTTGGATTACCGCCAAACGTTTCGCGGACCCCGTATTTTATACCTCCGTTCCCCTTTCCCCTTCCGGACCCGTTTCCGACTTTCTTCAACCCGCTGATAAAATATTTTCATGCGAATTAATCGGTCCGCCCGCGTACCGTTCGCAAACTTTTGAAAGACTAACAATCGAAAAATTGTACGAATTCAGTTTAGAAATAAAACTCGGTTCCCGTTTGAGTTCCGAACATCACGAAGACAAGATCATTCTTTCCGTCTGTTCTCGTAAACGAATATTTGAAACCATATTTTAGCGGTCACGGTAACGTTTAAAGGAAATTTCAATATTAAAAGGCTAATAACGTAAATGAAGACTAATTGACCGATTGGAATTTGCATAACACGTTGTTCGCTTTGATCGATGGATACCTCGATTATCGAGCAGAGGATTTTTCGGGGAATCTCTACTCGTACAGTAGGGGACGAAAGTTTAAGACGACAGGATAAAAGGTAAAACATAATTTTATGATTGGCAAATATTGTTTATCTATTGTCATTATGGTGGAATACTATTTTTTTGTTGATTAGCATAGAATACAAATTTTATTTATACTCTTATTTATTATAATGTTAAATGTGGTATAAATGTTATTAAATGTAAAATCTGTTAAACTATTCCGGTGTATTTAGTCTACATTTAAGCGTCTTATTTCGAATTAAGTTTAATCGTTTTCTTTATTGTACTCAATCTTCTCGTTTCAGTTGAACTATTATAATTACTTTCTATTCTATTATGTACACACTAGTGGGCTTATGCCCATAAAATTAAAATTAATTTATTCATTTTCTTTGATCCTTTGGTCTTCAACTTTTGTCCGCTACTGTGTGCCGAATTTAAAGCCACCTCGTAGTGGCTTCGATCGCGCGTTTTCACCACCGCTCCGACCCATTCCCTATACACGAGCAAGTCTTTGTGCGCGAGTTACCCTGGCGTTTCGGAAGTTGGTCTGGACGTAGCCGCGGACGAGGCCAGGAAATGTGTTCTTGCGACGCTGGCCGGAACTAGCCTTTGCTTGTTAGATCTTCCCTACTCGAATTTATCATACCGCGGTCGCTCTTCTTTCGACCGGGTCTGGAAATAAGGGACACGTCCTCTTCCGTGTATTTTCTTGGTGTCCGTTTTGGTTAAGAGATGAACTTGTTAAGGTCGGAAAAGGTTTACTTTATTCGGGACACTTATATATGTGCGTGTAATAATAATTTCAGTGTTACATTAATTAAATATTTTGTTTCGTAAATTTAGCGTTATTAAAAAATTG
The DNA here is from genome assembly GCA_033822845.1 of Tetrapedia diversipes. NCBI lineage: Eukaryota > Metazoa > Arthropoda > Insecta > Hymenoptera > Apidae > Tetrapedia > Tetrapedia diversipes. Next base: position 392,134 of record JAOPTO010002393.1, on the reverse strand, counting down.
ATGCGTTTACCTTCTTATTATTTTTTTCTTTTTCTTTTTCTATCATTACTACCCTAAGGAATTAAAGTCGAAGAAATCTCAGGCAATGTGAACTGAATACACGTTTAATCTCACGTTTTATGCTAATCAATACAATCTAATATAAATTATTTATAATTATTTACACGCGAACCCTATAGTATCTTAATCGAATTCTACTGCTCGTTTGCTTCTCGCGAGTCCACTCGCGTTTCTTTCAACCCGTGAACCTTCGCCACCGCAGCGGAATAAAGAAAGGTCCACGGAGAAAAGGAATTTAATCGCGAGGAATTTAATTCAAATTCTCGGCGAACGAAACGGAAACGCGATAAACATCTGTTGGCGTTGTTCCACGCCAACCGGAAACGAACTGCACCGCTCGCTAAGGAACGTCTTTCTAAATTACCCGGTGTATCAACGAACCGCCTAATGCAGTCGGTTAATTCTCTAAATCGAAATCTACAACACTAAATCTATTGGACTGGCGACACTAAACTGCGCTTGTACCCTTCAAGGATGAGATCTTGCTAATTCTGATATCGCGCGTCCTGTTAAGCAGAACTACACGAATACATCGTGTGTAGATGCGATGGTCCCTTGTGCGTGTGAGATTTCTCAGATTGACCAGTGTATGACGTACAGTCGGTTGCAAAAGTCCACGTGCGCCACGAAACACAAATAAATCGAAAACGCTGGAGGAATACCTTAAAATATGCTTGTTACAAGCTTCAACGATCGTCATATCTATCACAATCGTGTCTAGAGCTATAAAATCACGTTCCCTGTTTTCTTCCAATCCAAATGCAAACAATCTCATCTTTCTAATCGTATCCGCTCAACCACTCAATATTCATGAACCCTAATGTTCAAAACCCTAGTTTTCCCTTGTTCCACAAATTGTTCACACGTGCAATCTTTCACGACCGACCGTACCTCGCATCGAGTCACCTCGTGAGGAAGCGAGAAAATTCGCTGGATCCTCGAAGGGTTGAAGCCGCTAAAAGCGAGAGTTCAGGCTGTTCGAGTGAATCTTGTTAGCGAGGCCGCATGTTGGAAATCTTGGGGAATCGATTATCGGCCTCAGTTACCGGTCTTTCAGTGACTCCAGAAGGCGGAGAGGAGCGACTCGAGCTCGGGATCGATCTCGGTCGCGCCGAACTCCGAAATCCGTGGATAAACTCTGCGATGGAACATATAGTACTCCTCCAAGTATTTTCTGCCCGACATCCTCTCCTTGGTCAATTTCGGTGAAATGCCGAGCATCAGCGTGAACAGCTCCTGGAAGTTTTTCTTGCCAGTGTACAGCACGTACGGATCAATATGAATCGGCTTCTCTTTCTGCTCCTCTTTGGGTTCCTCGTCGATGGACTGGTCGTCCTTGTCGCCGTGCAGTTTGTAACTTAACACGTGGGCTAAACTCTCGCTCCTCATTTTCTTCAATGTTGTACGCTTCCCTCTGTAATTCGGTTAACGCGTTTAAAACCCTGCAGGACATCTTTTCCTCTTTTTCTCTCTTTGTAACAAAGGGCTTGCCCCCATATTGAAGATAAATAAAAAGAAAAAAAGAATTGTCGAATGTTCAGTCTAGAGATGTTGATGATGATTATTCGCGAGCTGTTGCGAAATGGCTAATGGTTTTGCGCGTTGAAAAGAGAACAGTGTTTGCAAACAATTTCTTTGCTCGTTTGGTATTAGCGTTTCTCCCTTTAACGGGATAAAGATCATAAATTTGAGCAGTTAAATGGAGTGTGAATCGATAGGGGTTGTCGTTGTTCTCTCTCATTTTCTCTGTCAACGCTAAAGAAGTTATAATGCTTAGAGCGAGTGAAACGAATCTGAGTTTAAGTTCCGTTGCGTTATCCGTGCTCGTAGGAACTTAACTTTGCATACGAATCCGTAGTCCAATCGAGACGCGTTTCAAACAGATGCTTCTCGCCAAAAGTTTCTCAGCGGATTACAAATTAAAATTACCGATCGGAACGCGAGCTCACCTGCCATCCGCGAGCTCCTTCTTCATCTCGCTGATCCTCTTCGTCCTTCTTCTTTTCGCCTCTTCCTTCTGCCGTCGAATCTCCTCCTTGGCCTTGGCCGCCGCGCACTTTAGCTGCGTGGGCGACTCCTTCATTTCCCTAAGTATCTGGCTGAGCTTCCTCTGCTGCTTCATTAGTATACGACTGCGACGAACGTCCGGAGTAACCTCCTCGGTGAGCCTTCTCTTAGACGGTCTCCTTCTCCTATCCTCTTTCCTGCTGGACCTCCAGCAGCAGACCTTGGGCCTGCAGATCTCGCCCTTGCACGGGACCGGAAGCTTGAACTTGATCCTCTTCTTCGTTTTCTTCTTCGTCGTCCCCTCCTTGACGTGCGACGGCAACGATTGCTCCTTCTTCTGTTCCTCCTGCAGCATTAGGCTCATATCCATCTTCGATCTGGACTTCTTCAGGCTCCTCGCCGACTTCTCTCCCTTCGGCTCCTTCATCTTATCCACCTCTTTCGCTCGCGATTTCTTACGCTTCCTCTCGGACTTCTTCGCGACCGGCTGCGGTTGGAACACTGGGACGATGCTTTGGTCGGATTCGTTCGCGTATTCTGCTAGCCTCTATCGATCGGTGTTAAATCGTGTTTAAATAGGAGAATTTTCCAGGCAAATATTTGAAAGATTAATTTGAAAATGTAAAAAGGTTCGTTATCTTTCGAAGGTAGTTTTATTTGCTAAAAGAACGTGTGAAATGTATCTGGAAACTAGTTAAAATAGTCTAGTCACTGTAAAGTAGAGATGTATGCAAATTATAATTATTTGTTTCGTCATACTGTGAATAAATGAGGGGGGGTTTTACTTTTTCTATCTCTTCAAAATATTTCTCCTCGGCTTCTAAAACTTCAGGACCAATGTCATCTCGGATTTTCTTTTTCTCTTTTTGCGCCTTGGTCACTATCGAGGTACGCGCCACCTTCTTCGGCTTCTTCTTTGACATTGCTTTGCCCTTAGCTTTCAGCTTCAAAGAAGCCAAGTCCTCCTTTTTCGACTCTTCGAACTTCTTATGCGTAAACTTAATTTCTCTTAATCGCATGTCCACTGCCTTAGCCACCTTCGAGCTTCTTTCTAGAAACTAATGGGAAACGAGCAGACGTTCTTCTTTTCTTCGGATAGTTACATGAAATCGCGATTCAAGATTTATGATGAATTTTGTGTTCTGTATGGAATATGAAATTTGCAGAGGTACTAAAAATAATACAAGAACGTTATGAGTATCGAGTGTCAGGATAAGATCGAGGACCGTATAATGGTAACACTTTTTTATCACGTTATTTCACGAATTTTATAAATTCGATCGAATGCAATTTTCCTCCCGAGATTTGTACAATGAAAAATTTGCAAAACTTTGCAATGAATAGAATAACGTCGATAAAACTGACCAAATTTACAGTCGTTAATTCTTGTTATGATATCGTGTTACAATTCAACTCCTAATTTTACGATATCGCAGAAAGAATTGTGCCGAAAAATTACCAGAGATAAAAATAATAGTTCACAAAATTGCAAGATCAATGTTTCGAGGTATAAGTTCACGTGAAGGCGAGTCGCTGTTAAAACTAAAACTCGACACGCCTACTTGAATAATGATAAGAGAGCAGGCGTTAGATTCGTTTCATGCTCGCTTACCTCCGAAAAGAGGGTCCTGTCCTTTCTATCGAACTTGCGAAAGAAATCCGTCGGTTCAACGAGGTACACGCTCCCGAGGCGATTGCCAATGGCCAGGAAGACCCCCTCCTCGCAGGGCGCGATACAAGTGAGCACATCCGTGCCTAACTTCAACGTGAAAATCGGTTTATGAAGGTTCTGAAGAACGTCCCACACCAGCAACCGCCCGGTGGTGGTCGTCACGTAGAAAACGGAGTGCCTCATCTTGTTCCAGCATCCACCCGTTGGGTAGTCTTGCATGTACCTGTTAGAAAGAGAAGAGCTGGCACGTCAACTATCGAAGATTCCACTTTCAAGAAGTGGGGACTTGAATTATACATTTATACAGATCAATTTTGCGTTAAAAATGATTGAAATGGTGGGTTGCGAGACACCTTACAATTTGTCAGTAATACAAAACCATAATTACAATTTTTTTTAAACTCTTCATTTTACAATGAGAATACTTAGCCAATTGCTCGAACGAAAAGTTCAGCAATAATATTTTATATACATAAAATGATGTTGCATGGATATTCTATACGTACAAAGTCGAACACAGGTTCCCCTCTTTGGTGTCATCTGCCCAGACGCGCGCCCTCCAATCGCCTACCGACAAGAATATCCCCGGATTGAACGTGTTGCGATCGACGGTGCAAATCGGACCGAAATGTGCCTCGTATCTGGTCGCCAGCTTCTCGGCGTTCGTCTTCATCTTCCTGGATCCGGTCACGATGAGGCCGTTCTCCATGCCGAACATGTACTTGCTGCCCACAGGGCTGAAGTTCAGGCAGGAGATACCGACGGCCCTGTCTATGAGCGGTTCATTCGGATATTCGAGGTCGAACATCAGCACGTCCACTGGCTGTCGAAGGTATCGCGTGTCCCACCACATCACTCGACCGTCCGTCGATGTCGAGTAGAACTCCGTGTTGACTTTGGTCGACATCCACTTCACCGAGTTCGCGTATTCTCTGAAAAACGATTACTCGTTCGTTGTCTCGGCCATTTCGATCAAGATCGGTGATTTCTTTCGTTGCGATATGTTTAACACTTAGCCAACCGAACGGGGAGATCTCCCAGTTTTTCCTCAACAAACCGCTGCCATTGATTTTATTTACTTTTGTTATTAGTTAGTCTTGGATTAGTGTTATTCACAGTCCATCGAATGCATTTTCTGCTTTTTCAAAGTACAATTTTTATTAAATACTTAATACTCGATGGACAGTGTTCGGTTAGGTGTGACACGGTGCGGTTAGCTAAATGTTAATAAGACATCAGTGTGACCTGCGTTCAGGATTCAAGTTAGATTCGGATTAATTCCGCTGTTAATTGTTCAAATTTTTTATTTCACCTTATAATCGATTAACTTGTTACCGTTAAGGGGAGAACGAATGAAAATTGAGTCCTTGTGCTTGTAAAGTTCGAAGAAACTGTCGTACTTACCTGTGACTAAACTGCAAATGTGAGATTTGAACCGGTGTGCTGCCTGTTCTGACGTCCCAGCTGCAGACCTGGCCCGTTATCAGGCCGCTGACAAGGACGGAAGGATCCCGGGGATTAAATTCGCAGCAGACGCACGGGTGCGGAGGGTCCAGCCCGAAGTATGGCTGGTTCGGATTTTCTGTTCGTGAAATGACGATCGCGTTTCATAATCCGGATTTAAAGTGGCGAAAGAGAAAAAGGAGCGTTCTGCGTCTACAACGATTTTCGAGTACGAGCCTTCTGCCTGACGAATCGTAGCGTGTGTTCTTTTACACGCCAAGCCTCTCCCGCGATGGAAACAGCTTTTACGAACGGATTGTAATCCCGTTAAAGCTTCGCTACACTGCACTTCGAATAAATCATCGACCGCCATGTCACCGTGAAATTTTTCGAGTTTGTACGAGAAAAAAGGGTTACCCCGTAAGCGTACACAAACAAAGTCTGTAGGAATGTTAAAATTGCGGAAGAAGTTGCCGTCACTCCATTGCACGTGCAATATCGCCACAATTATTTCTGAAAGTTCAGAAGCACCTCACTCGAGCTACAAGGCCACGCAGAACGAGAGAAAAAGAGAACTCGACCTCGCAGTAAGGGTGCTCTGAACGCGAAACGAAGAAGCTTCGGAGCTGAGAGAAGCCAAGACCCAAGCTTGATCACCCTTGCACCCCTCGCAAGGGGATGCGAAGCGACGCACAGATTCTTGGCGACCTCATAGTGTCAGCGAGGCACTGTGAGACAGCTTTCCTCTTCTACCTACCGACCTGCCAGATGTACGTCTTATTACTGTAATCCATCCGCCAACCGTAGTCCAGAAAGCAGTAGCAGATCACGATCCTGCTCCTGGAATCTGGGGACCAGGAGATGTTAGTCACCGGCCTCTTCGGGGTTTCAGGGTCCTTGTACACGTTCAGTATCCTGAGGAATGTCATTTCTACAGCAATTGCGTACACGCCTTCGTTGCGATGTTCGAAAGAACGGTTGAGAGATTAAAGCGGAAGCTTTCGATTTCACGTTGGTAACACGCTAAGAGGACATCTTACTCACCTGAAACCTAGAGACTGTACCATCGGTATTGGTATCATATCGTCGAAGTAGTGTTGATAAATGTTCACGGTGCCGTTTTGAAGAATAGTGTGCTCCATTTTCTAGGAAACACAAGTTGTGTGAGTCGACACCACCATTTAGTTGGCGTTTATTAGTTCTATACATCGTTGATTATCAAAATTATCTACTTGCTTCGAAGAGAAAGAAAGCTTTTCAGTGAAATTGCTCGATATTATTCGGCCAACGTTCACAAAGGAAATTGAATGTAAAATAAATATAGTATTCTACTCTGATTATTAAGCGTGGTAACAGATTATTTTGCTTGAGACGCAATATTTTAAGCCGTCGTAAATTTACGTAATTTTTAATACCACAGGGCTCTTTTGTCAGACCTTTTTATTGGAATACCTTTAAACGATACATCAGAGGCCACAGGCCAGCGCAAAGTCAACAAAGCCTGCCTGCTCCGGAGCCTGGAGCCTAATCGATCAGACGATAACTTACCTTGAACAGGGGATGTAATTTCGGTGCCCAGTAGTCGTCCTTCTCGATCCTCCTTCGGAACCTCATGGTGGCCTCCTCGTCCATTGGATTGATCTCCTTCGGCCAACCACCCTCAAAGTGATATGTCCCCGATTGTTTCGACTCTTTGACGTACGTTTGAAGCTAAATATCAACGAAGGTGTTCGCTGTTAGACCATAGAAATGGACGTGCCTGAACCGTATTCTACGTGACTCGTAATTATTATGTATAAGGTAAAGGGTTAGCAGCCGGCCAACCTGGTGTACTGCGAATTGCTTCGAGTGCTGCACCGCTTTGTTACAATACTGCCTCCTGATGTAATTTTTCATCTCACTGGGGTCGGGCAGAATACAGGCGTCCAGGGTCGGCCCATAGTCGCTGAAGATGCATTGCTTGCCGAACTTGGACCGCGTTTTCACGTACACGTGTCTGATTTCCATCACGGTGGACTAATTGGACACCTAGTTAAGCCGGAATAGGCGAATCAGACGAATCAACGGTGGTTCTTAAAATTTCGATCGAGCTTCAGTGAATCTTATTATGTCCTGAAATAGTTTTATAGAAATAATAATTGAACCTGCTGTTCTCTTCATTTATTATTCACCTTTGTATTTGTGTCGTGCTGTAACGACATTCAGTATGATTTTAATTACAAATTGTTCGTCACGCCCAGAAAAATGAATACACGTGTTCGTTGAACATAAGCATGACGCAAGCAAGAAACACGCAAAGATCCAAACAGAGGATTAATGTATTAATCACAATAAATTGGTAAATGTTCGAATGATTAAAAGATTGAAAAGTTCGACTGAAATAGAGTCTCAAAAGGGTTAACTTGATTCGAGCAGCCAAACTCTCAGTCTTCGAAAATTCCCACGTCCAGCACTACCTAACCTTCTACCCCCGAATATTTCTCCGCAAAGAGGGGCGCGATAATTCGCGCGCTCGCGACTTGGTTGTTCGCCCTTCAGAGAAGAAGCAGTAGAAGAAGCAGAAGAGGAGGTGGAGACAGGCGCTGAAAGATTCATGAACTCACGGAGCGAATAAAGTTGCAAGGCCAGGACGATATTTGCCTTGTTTCGGCAAACACGCGCGCCCGACTGAAGATTCACGCGTGCAAACGCCTCCGCTTCCGTCCCGCCCTCCCTCTTCGTAGTCGGTGTACCAAGCTGCTGTTACGATCCCCTTTCACGTGCGCGAATCGAGCATAAATAGAGCCGAGGACCGGCTCTAGCTAGGTCCGAACAAACTTATCCTTCGGGCAAAGGATCAAACGCACCGCCGGTTTCCGGGCAGCTCTCGCCGCGATTTTGTGGACTTTCGAGTCGATCGCTTGAACATCGACGCGTATGGATCGCTTCAGGTGCCCTGAAGTGCGTCCAGAATTCAGAGAAAGGACTTCATTGTGAACGGTTGTCCTCTGAATATTGCCAACTAAATATTTGACCAATTTCCCGCCCTTTGACTCGGCGACCGGATCGATGATCGAGAGGATTCACCATTTACACTTCAAATAATTTTTCAATTTTGTTGCCAATAACTAAAGCCCTAGTATTTTAGGTGCTTTATTTGAAATTTACTTCAAAGGACAATTCCTTGAGTGGTGCTTATTTTTTTTTATTAACTATATTAAACATAACTCTAGAGCTTTGTTGTAGTTTATGATTGTTCAATTTCTTTGATTCTTTAGTTTTGAATTTTCGTCTGCTATTGTATTTAAAATAGTACTTTAAAAGTGTCGAGTGTGACTCGACATAAGAGTTACTGTTATAAAAACTGACAAAGGAGTGCAAAGGGTTAAGAGATCCTAGCTCAGCTCCGACGCCATCTTGGGTAATTAATGTCCCAGGGGATGGAGAGTTTGGCGGGCAAAAAGTAACTATTAGAGTTTCATCGGTAGTTGGAAAAGGGTTCATTAGATCGACTGCGAATGAAGAGTTTTGGTTGACTTTCTAAGAACGAAATAGATAGGGGCTCGAGTTCTGGTGTTGGAATTAATTGGTGAACTGGTGTTTCTTTAAAAACCGCGCTACGATGCGATCTGTTTTAATCCCTGAGAAAATCGCTGGAGTATCAGGATGGAAATCTTTTATTATCTTTTCGGTTGATGGCAATTTCATAGTATGATAGATTAGAGTGTTTTTTTTCTTTCGTCGTGCAACGTATAATTAGTTTTAATCGTGTCGATTGTTGCTGTAATTAAACAGATGACGAACTCCGGTGTTTCAGGATGAAAACTTACTCTTTTTCCTACCCCTCTCCGGAATCTACATTCTTCAACGGCTAATTAGTTCCTGCCAAAGTTTCAAAAGCACTTTCTCCGGCTTTAAATGACTGCTTCCGAGTCGAGTTTTTTGTTATTGGCCAACTGATCCGTTAAGTGTGCATGGAAAAGAAACTTCATTAATTTCAGAGCGCTTACCTCCAAATCAGTTCCGCTGAAACTTCGAGTTCTCAGGTCCCAAACAACTTTTCGTAAAACAATGAATCTACACGTTCCGCCCTGTAAACAATCTTTTCTCCTTTTTTCGATAATTCGACGAAACTAATTCACCGTTCGAACATTTCCACGGCAGACGTATATATACGCGCGTCTAACATGTGTCTCGCACGGTTTATGTATAATTTATTAAAAATCGCGAGCAACGATTGAAACGTGTTCGATAGCCTACACAAAAGCTTCAATCTAAATTTTAGATTACCTAAAGGCTTCGTGCAACGGGTCGCAAATGAAATATCGCGGCTACAAACGGGAACTCAATTTCATCTCTGTTATTTGTTTGTTTCTGTCAATAACTTTTCCTGTCGTGCCATAAAGCCACGGATCGTGGTACTCAGCAATCTGTAAAACTGACCCGATCGACCGTCGGGGTGGCACGGGGGGCAGGGTGGAGGGTCGGGGAGAAAAGGGACGGCCAACCAGAAGATTGCAATCAAGGCTTCTCAATTCTTTGCTAATACTTGGTTCATCAAGAACCGCTGATGCAGTCGTTCTGCCTTAACGATTCGATCGTTTCGCGTGATCCAGCTTCGTTCCTTCAACGCCCAACTGGTAGTCACGTCACGCTTTGTATCGCGATGTTTTAAGATTTCTCCTGCCGCGACTTAATATTTGCTGAAGAGATCGTGGAACGAAACGTTGAGAATCGTGTCTTTCAATCTCGGAATTCGATTGGTTATCGGTTACCTCGGAAAACTCTCTATATAAAGCAAGCTCTGGAAATTCATTTGTAGAATGTTATACTTTAATATTTAACGTTTCTTTAACGTTATACTTCCGTACTTCTCTAGAATAAAATTCTATTGAAAATATTATTATTGATAAAAACAATAGAATTATAATTTTCTTTCTCCCCATGCAGTACTGTTCTCATAAAATTTTGCTGCGAAAATTCTCCGGTTCTAAAGCGTAGAATAAATTTAACTTCAACGCTGTAGAACGATCTGAAGGATGAAAGAGCTATAAATACGTAGAACTACGTGGCTTCGAAAATTCACGATGACGCCAGCTTTGATGTTTGGAAGTCGCTGGTTGTTAATAATCGCAGAAATTGCTTCACTGTTCGACGAATAATATAGAATAAATTTATGGGAGACGTGCTCGATGGAAGGTTTCGAGTGCAGGCAAATAATTCGTATTTATTGACCGCCGATTGCTACGGGATAAATCATAATGTTGCACGAGCCATGCGCTCGAATCACGTAACAGTTTCCCCCTGGCATGCACGCTTTATTTCCGCCCGGCAAATTATCGAGCCCCATCGCGCGGAGGTGGACGGACAGAAAAGGTTGTCTCTAATTGTCTGCGAGTGAAAGGCGAGCAATGTTTGATGCTGCACGCGAGCATATCCAATTTGCTGGAACGCATAAAGGGTTCGATGAAAATTGGCGCGCAACCTGCCAGTTTATTGTTTTAATAAAAGCAGGTAGACGAACGCAAACACAGGAGGGACGGAAGTGCGACAGCGATTCGTGGAATCTTGCGTATCGATTCGCAATCTCGCGCTCCTTATGAATTATAAAATATAATTATAAAATATAATTGTTATCGTAGAATTTCATAACCGAAATAATGAAATTTACATGCAAAAAATATGATACCACACAATTTATTCAAGATATCTGGAGCATATTTTGTGTATTCTACAGCTTCTTGTACTCTTCTCAACCAATTTACAGTAGCTGATAGAAATTTAAGACAATTTAGTCATTTTTATTTTTATTGTGGTAGAACACTATTTATCTATTGGTAGAGAATACAAATTTTATTTACACTATTATTTCTTATTAATTAATTTATTTATTTTCTTTAACCCTTTAGTCTTAAACTTTTGTTCGCTACCGAATCTTTCCACTGAATTCAGATAATCGAGCTTCCACCCCGATATTTCACGCGATCGTTATCCCTGTTCCCTTCGCCTTGATTATCGTCGTAATTCAACCACGGTTCGAGTTTCCACGACATAATCGCATAATTATTGCGGGGAATAGTCGTCGTGCGAACGTTTCGAGACGATAAACGCAGAAAGTACCGTTCCGGAACGGGTTCCAGCGAAATACGCGTTCAGACCACTCGAACAAACCCATATGCTGGGCATTATAGTGAATTCGCGCGAGCTCGAAGTTCAACAAGCGTCGATGTTACATTGAAATCGAATCCGAATCAACTAGCGGGAAATCGGTGTCGGAACACGCACAAATTCCCGGCGTCGCTTTTTCCCGCTTCGAATAGTTCGCGAGCTGATTGCGTATTTCAACGGCCAATCGTTTAGCCTTTCGTCACGCCATGCGACTTGGAACCAGCGCATCGATATCTTTTTCAATTCTCTTTCATTTGTCCAACATGTCGCCAACAATTCGGTTAACCTAGTCAAAGAATTAAAAACCCCTGTGAAGTGTGAGCGAAAAGGGTACACGTTACACGGTAATCGGTGTACAGCTATCCTCCCTTCGACGATAGCTTGTTCAATCAAGCTGTTAAAAGAGTAAAAACGAATCGTCCATCATAAGTTTCCTCTATCACAAGCGTAGAAAATTCTGAGTTCAGAGGGTTAACTTCCAGAAGAGCGTTGCCTCTTTGTTGTCTCCGTCGTCGCTCTCGTTACAAGCTTTTTCGCCTCCATGTTCCCAGTTCTTCCGATCTACCCCTTTTTCCACATTCTCCCACACCCCCCCTCTCTCTCTCTCTCTCTCTCTTACTCTATCTCTCTGAATAGGGAGCGCTGCGTGGCACTCGAAAAGCCTGATAAACCGTTGCTCTCTCATCAGCTAATGCACACGCGCACGGTACGTATCCGTACGTCCGGTTTGTCGGCTTCCTCGTTTCCGGTTGAGCGCGTCGTAAAGCGGAGAAAAAAAAAAGGATTCCGATTGTTTCGAGCGACCGGATCTCTTCTCCCCTCTCCGTCGGTCGGATAAGCCGGGAAAATTGGAATCGGAATGGGACGAGATCGAACCTGTGTACCGAGTTTTGGTTTCCCCGGGGCTCTCCTCCGCTTGTTTACAGCGCGATACCATTCGGGGCCATCCAACCAGACTTTACGGCCCGGAACGTTCCGTGAACTAGAAGTATCGTGTCGCGTGATCATTCCTCTGCTCGCCAGCTGGGAGAGTCGATCGAGATCGGGTACGCGTTATCGTGGGAGTTATGCGTGTAATAGTCATCTGTGTTCTGCGCGCAGGCTGAAATTGATGGAATCCTTTGACAGTTTTACCGTGATTCGGAAAATTTGCGTTAATCGTTCGATAAAACGCGCGCTGTTGCACAAACTGGATCGCAGCGAAGATAAAAACGGTTAAACGGATGGAAGACAAATTTGGGCGAGGAAAGGATTGAAGAGATAAGGAACGGATGATGGTTTATTAAAATAACTTTAGAACCATTGTTACTAGATAATTATTTATTTATTTATTCGCAATAATTGTGGTCTTCGTACAGCTTTAGTAATTAACATTTTATTGTTAATACAAGTTAATGTATAATTATTCAAAAGTAGAAACGGTCAAAATGACATTGTTCTAAAATCGGTAGTATATACTCCGATTAAGTAGCTTAAAATTAATACTTTTACAAGCTTACTGTTAATCATATACGTGTATATAAAAGAGACGTTGCGTCGGTAAGAAATGACTCATTGCAAAACGCTACAAAATTTTATTAATAAATTTCCTGTGCTATCAAAAAAACATGGTATAACCAGAAACCGCGATAAAACTACAATAAATTCGGATAAGAATGATCAAAAGCGACGGTAAAATTCTTAAAATAATAATCGATCCGGGGTATCTCGTGCAGGGTTCCTAAGGAATTTAAGGTATTTTGAGATATCCTTCGTAAAAGATCAGTAACGAGAATGAGATTCCTAATTCTCTGCGACAGGCGGCTCAAGAACAGCTATAATGGTTGGCCTCTTATCCGGAAGCTGCAAATTATACATGCAATCACATCCCATCGATGCATTAACTAACATCTAACACCGTCCAAACTAAAGCACTTATCTATTTTCCTTGCAAGCTTCCATTTCTAACTCGAAAACGTTTCATCCCTCGTAGCACGTCCGTGTAATTAAAAGATGAATCGTATAAAAACCAACTTTCCGTTGGTTTTTAAGATCAAGCTAGAAATGGACGATCCACGGAGTTATCATTTTTTCGGTGCTTTTTCTGTTAAAAAAAGGAAAGAACAACATTATTTCGCCTAATAGCGTTCAAGCTACCGCTGCGTCTCGCGCGCATAAAACCAAACAAGTTCCCGTGGAACAAGAAATAATGTTTCCCGCAGTGTCGAAGAGAAAAAGAACGGGGTAAGTCGCATCTAAGCAACGTTTCGACCTCGATACTCGGTTTTATTCAACAAGTTCCCGTTACCAAGGACAAAGCAATATTCTCCGAGGAGTCGACGGATCGTAAAAACTTTCCCCGCGGGACAAGCTCGTCGTAAGTTTGTCACGCGTCCCGCAAAATTGCAGCCGGATTATCCTTCGCGGTTTCCAACTTCGCGAGAAAACGATCGCTTGAACTCCGACGATGAATAGCGGGGAAGCCGCTTTCCACGAAAAAATGAAAAGAAGAAAGGGGACAGACTCGAGGCGCGTTCGAGAATCGAACTTCCCTTCCGAACTCACCGCAGCGGTTCCGTCCAATAATCTCCTTAAACGTCGAGCACGCGCGAACCACCTGTTCCTAAGCTGGACTCGACGCCCGTCGCAGCGAAACGGACGAATTTCCGCGTCACGAGCGCGAAAACTTTGTCTAGGTACGCACGTCGGATGCACCGTTCGCCCGTTGCCTGAATACGTAATAATATCGCGTCGAGGAGAACCCGAGGAACCGAAAGATTCTTCATCGACCCTCTTAGATTTCTTCCGCGGCGAAACTTTGCGACGAGATCGTTCGCCCTGCACCGCTTTCGAAGTGCCTTCGATGAGAACGACAGACGTGGAGAGCGATTCCTTTTTCGCATGGAAACGCCCTCCGTAGGGTACCCTGACGATGCTCATCCTTTGATAAGAGGAGTCCATAGAAAGATTCGGGTCTTTCGTTTCACAATCGAACGTTTTGATATCCCGGTTTCGATAATACGGCGTCTAGCTAACTATGTACTGGTGTTTTGGTACTTCGCTTCCTTGGTATTACTTTCCTATTGTCTAAAAGCTAGCCATTGCACGGCCACCGAAATAAACGAGCACCTCGTCAGAGGATACTTCCATCGTAGGTCTCGCACACCATTGAGCGCAATCAGGTTCCTCGTACTCCTCGCTAATTGGGCGGGGTAACGACCTTACCTGCCGCGTCCAACAGCTCGGAGGAAGTTCGCACGAAGGCTGCGGACACTCGCGGATAACCTAGCTGCCTCTTCTGCTTGCGTTCGTACTGCTTCACCTTCTTCTTCAGCTCCTCAAACAGCTCCCACCGCTTCTCCTCCTGTTGCCTCGTGATCTCCTCCTCGTCCAGCACCTTCACCTTTCTGCTCTTGCGCGGTCGCAGTTTCACCGGCACCGACGGCTTTTTTATCTGTGGAACGGGTAGCTTCGCTTCCTCGATCTTGGACGTAGAAATGGTGAGTTTGTCAATTTCACTGGAACTCATCATCTGCTGGTACTTGCTGCTGCCGGTATCCACCGCTATCTGCCCGTCCCTCAGGCATTTCTCGATCGCCGAGGAGCACAGCTTTCTGGCGATTGCTTTGTCTTGCCAGATGCGCACCTCCCTCTTCGCCTTCTGCAGCTCTCTTCGGAGAACGGTCGGCGGGGCGTTCTTCATGGCCAGGATTTTCGCCTTGATCGCTTGTGACGGCTGAGGTATCTGCGAGATGTAGTCGGAGATCCTTCTGAACCACTGGCTCTCGATGTTGAACGGTTTCTCTTTCACAGGGATCTCTTCCTCGGACTCCGAGTCCTTGCTCAGTTTCTTCAACATTCTAGCTTTTTGGCGTTTCTCTGAAAGGTAAAGAACACAATTGTACCGATTGTGAAAATCGTCGGTCTGTTATTCGAAGTCAATTTTATCGTGTGTAAGCAGGTTCCTATAAATAAATGACTGATCTATTCTATGAACTATTCTATGAGAGCTTGAGAGTAGAATTTAACGAAGAATGCATCGAAATCTTTCTCTACGCGTACAATTACTCGACGCAAATTAACCCCCAAGGTTTCACTCAGGCGTAATTTCCTGCAGACTGTCTAAAAACTGACATAATGAAATTTTACTACACGAGTATTTTGCATTCCTTCAGAGACGGGGGAACGTTCCCTAAAGCTTTGCTCCGATCAGCCAATGGCCTTACGATCGGAACACAAAAATCGCTTTCACATGGCGCGGTCCTTTCACCAATATGGAAATAAATCCTGCGGAGCACGCGTGTAAAAGCCGACCGGTTGTCATTAACTTCGACACCCGGTTGGAAATATTTTTCCACGCTCCTCTCTTCCCCTCCTCTGTGCGCGTGCATTCACCGCAACGCGATAAGACAATATTTTTCTCTCTGCGTTAGTCGGTTCTGGCGTTCGTTGGAACAGGATTTATTGGCTCCACGCCGCTTTCCCCAGTGGGCAAAAAATTGTACACTTCCGTTGAATCGCTGCACGCGGTTTTTATCTCACAGATTTAGAGATTTCGTCTGGACGTGGGAACGAACCGATCGAAACAATTAAGGAATCACGGTGGTTGTGTCTGAATAATGCCTCGGAATAAATCGAACGTCACGTATACGAAATGCTCTCGCTGTTTCACCAGCAACAGATTACTTGATACATTGCAAATTTAGGATCAGGTATCAATAGAATGATAATTAATGTTAACAACGTCTCTCCTACCCTAGATCTATTCAGCTAATCTCTTCACTTTATAACACAGCTACTACGCCATCCTTCTCTGAAAAAATTTTCTTATCTTTTACCATTTGTATATTTTTACTGTCCCTGTTTCCATTTACTACTCGCTATAATAATTTCCATGTAATTCTCTAATGGGTTAATCCCGTAAAAGTAAATAAATAAATAAATGATCGTGGGTTTCTTGGCAGGCGATATAAAGACTTACGTCGCTTCGCTGCTTTAGAATTTGTTTCAGAGATACAAGGAATCGAAACCTCTCCGTTTCTTTTCCTTTCTTCGTTTGCTTTCGTGCAAACTGGTTATTGTTGTTTCCGATAATACAAGAAAATAAATTTTCCGGCAATTTGAAGTCGTTAAACTGTACCCCTATACACGAAGCGCTTCAACCACCAAGTTATCTGGAATAGTCGAGGCACCCGAGGCCAACTCGGCTCGTTACTTTTATTAACTTCCAAGCGATCGTTTAAGCAACTTCCGACGCGTTATTCCGAGTTAATTGTAACGAACGGGAAGGCGAGGCTGGAACCGCGGAATACCGGAAACGCGGCACGGAATTAATTCGCGGGGAGCAGTCGCGTACACCTTGTTCACGGTTTTCCTCCCCCCACCCCGCCGCCGCCCTCTCTCTTTTCATTGTAGCATTTACAAACGGTGCGACCGCGACGTCGACGACGACTCGGGAAACTTTCGGAAAATTCTGGTCCCGGGAAAATTCCGCGGAAATTACCGAGTAGCTCGAAGGCGATTGTTAAAGGAGCCGCCTTGTTCGAGTGGACCGGTTACACTTCCGACTCTTTGCGAGTGCCCGGAGAAATTTCAATTAAACCAAAAGGAAAAGTGGGAGTCACGTGTACGCGTTCCTCTTTCTCTCTCGCTTTTTCCTCTACCCGTTTCACTGCTAACGCTACAACAGATACTTCGTCCGCTAATTAGTCCTCGCTCGAGGGAAAAATTGGGTCAGTTTTCTCTCCCTTCTTTTTTTTCTCTTTTTCTTTTTTTCAACGCGGTTAAGTTCGTCGAATTCTTGCGTGCACGATGAGGTACGTGCCACGAGTCGAGAAATATTCGCATTGCGACATTTAACGCTTTCGCTCTCAACGCCCGATAGACTGTTACAGGATTACCTTGGTTTTAGTTTCTCAATTAAGTTATCCAATTTCGGTTCACTTTTTGATAGATACATCTATTATTCTTTAGGATCTGTTGTTTCTTTTGTATTAGATACTTGGTTATTTTTTTGTTTCTAATACGTTCAGAAAGTCCGAAAAGGATATACGATAACAAAACAGGCACACAACTTCGCGCGATCCTCGATTAGAATAATCTTACCTTCCAAATCCTTGCAACAAATTTCCGGTTTGCAGACTACGAACGGCGGGCAGGCCTTCCTTACGATCTTCTGGGACCGCAGCTTTTTGCCTTTCGCGACCTCCAAGTCTGAGTCGTACTCGCCGATCTCTTCTTTCAGCTCGTACACGCTGCTCTTCCGGGCCGGTCTGGTTGGTCTCAATCGACTCTTCATCGTCCTGATCGGTCTTCGTTTCCTCAACTCCTCCTTCTCCGACTCGGCTTCCTCTTCCACCACTTTCGGGGCGGTTCTCTCCCTCAACAACCCCATCGCTGCTTCTAGGTCAGATGGGTCTATTTTCGTGTACTTGGCGGCCTCCTTGTTTTATGAAAAATAAAGAAGAAGTCAATCTCAGTTACTGGAATCGTGCGTTCAAGGTGTAATATCCTTTGTCCTTCATGTCGTCAACCCTTGAAGTGACAAACCTTTTTTACCACATTTGCATACTATAAAACTATGTTTCACATCGTTCTGTCGTCTTAAACTTTTGTCCGATACTTCACTAAGTGTCTCAAATATTTTCAAGTGTTATCCGTGTTTAAGTTTCTCATGAATTCGCTGCTAACCTCGTTTCACCCCCCCAAAAAGATACCATCGGATACTTTGTTCCCGCTGAAGGTTGATCTTTGTGCGTTACCTCTTCTACTCGGTTGTAATAATCGAGCTCAGCTTCGACTGACTCGGCGAAGCTAGTCCTGACGCTGCTCTTTCTCTTCTTCAACGTTTTCGACCTTCTTCGTGAGTCCTTCTCGTTGAGAATGCTTCGCCTCTCTTTCTTCTTTTCCTTACGCAGTTCCTTCTTCTTGCTTTCCTTCCCCTTCGATTCGCGTCTAATCGGAATTGGGATGTCATGACTGAAGCTGTACGTAAGTCGTATTTCTTTCATTCGACTCTCAATCGCCTTCTCATATTTCGAACACCTCTCGAAATACTGTGAAAAGATACAAGTATAATTTTTCCATTGTTCCTTTAGAGATAGAATTCCTTCGTGAGCATTTTTCCACCGTGAAAAGTTGTACACGATATATTATAACACAGTGTATACTAAGCGTGTAAATCAATGAAAAATGGATATATAATTATTTAAAAGTTGAAAAAGATGCTTTCTCGAGATTTCCCATTTTTTTTTTAGCAAAAGTAATATTTATCCAAGTTTCTGAGCAACCTGCCGTTAAACATAGGACCTTACGTTACTGAGAACAGCCTTCTCCGTTTTCGTGAACATCAGGAAATCCTCTGAGCACTCCAACAGATACACGTTACCGTTCTGGCTGCCGACTGCGAGATACTCGCCGTCTTCGTGAGGCTTGATCACTGTCAACTTATCCCTGCAGACGCGAATAGTGGCTTGCGGGGCTTTCAGCCCCGTAAGAATGTCGAACGCCTCCAATATGCCCTCTGTGTTTATGGTGAAAAATACGGAGCACCTAAGCTGACTCCAGCAGCCACCACTTAGGGTGCTCTTCTCGCTGTGCATAAAGAACTTCTGTTTTACAAGTTATAATGTTTTCCAATTTTACTCTGTTTATAAACGAGAACAATGGCAGGCATATGCCCCGCTTGTATAAAAATTTGAGCAACCCAAGAAAAATCTTTTCTGTTCGTAAAAGATCTTACTTAGTAGTAAAGAAGCATCCCTCCTTCGTGTCGTCTGCCCATAGCCTAGCAGACCAATCCCCGATGGTCAGAAAATTCTTCATGTAAAGGGGATTCCTCTCGATGGTGATAACGGGTCCGGTATAGCACTCGATCCTGATCGCCAGTTTGTCCACGGGTTTTTCTGTCCTTCTGTTCACGACCACGACTATCCCGTTCTCGGTGCCGGCCAAGAACTTGCTGCTCATCGTCGGCTCGAACTGAAGCACCTTGACGCCGACCGCGTTCAGAATGCTTGCTCTCTCCGGATACTGCAGGTCCATCACCAGCGTATCGGAAGGCCTTTGCAGATGCCTTATGTCCCACCATAGGATCGTACCATCCGAGGAGGAGGAGAAGAATTCGGTGTTGGTCTTGGAGGTGATCCAAAGGGTCTGGATTGCCGGGAATCTAGGGGGGGAGGGAGATGGGATGAAAGGGGGAACAGCACGGACGATTGGTATTTTAGGTTCGAGATGGTAGGTAAAAGCGGGTATTCGTGGCTTTTATTCTAGCTCCAACTTCGTTTTTAACTTTAACTCTAATTCGAGTTTGACTCTACTCTGATTTTGTATCCGAATAGCAATTTGCTACTCTTTCTTTCAAACAGTACGCATAACTCAGTTATTCTAATCGCGACTCTGAGCTTAACTCGAATTTTAACTCAGCTTTGACTTTCGTTGTGTTTCTGTGTGCTAAGTACAGACAGTCGAGCACACAAGTCAGCTGATGTGTTCGTGTTTTAAAGAAACGGTTGTTGGTTTAGAAAAAACGATCCTGTTTGGAGATCTTTGCGCGACACGGAACTGACGATCGCTGAGCGATCAAAAGGGATGTAGATTATATCAATCTTTCTTTTCACGAGACAGAGTATTACGTTTCATTCGCAGTCCTATTCAAACAGAGTTACGCGTCTGTTTAATAGAGGCTAACATTCGAGCCTGCAATTTGATCGGTTTTATTTCGCACGAAAAAATTCGAATCAAGACTAGATAGTATCTTTTATGCACAACGATTGATACCAATTTCATGATGATAAAATTAACTGTCCTTTACAATTTTCAGCAAAATATAACTTGATTTTTTATTCGACTCCGTGAGCAAATAAACGATTGAAATACTTAAGGGTTGAATGCGAACCAACGATATCGGTTGAGGATTAATCATACGAAAAGGTTTTTAATTGAGATTGTCGTAGGTGAAAATTGGTTATACTTATGACTATTGTAAGGATGCGACAGGAACGCAGGTCTGTGGCTCGTTCGAAGGTCCCAGCAGCACACTTGCCCTGATCTGAGACCGCTGATCAACAGTACGGGATCTCGATTGTTAAACTCGAGGGTCATTAAGGGACAGTCAGGCTTCAACGTGTAGATAGCTTTGTTGGGATTCGCTACATAAAATTAATTGAATTACTTCTGAACGATCATTTTCTGGCATCTATAACTTGTATTATTAAACGAAAGACAATAGTGAAAATTGGATTAAAAAATATATCTTCCTAAAACGGTCGACGAGGGAAAGTCCCGAGCGGAAATCTGTTGCTAAAAAAAAATAGAACAATAAAATTCCAAAATTGTGAAGCATTATAAACCTCGTTTGTTTGAAACATCGCTGTTTCTCACCGCTGTATCCCCAAAAAACGTTCAACGAATACTTAGTCGAACGGTGGTAAGAAAAAGAAGGGTTTCGAAGAAAGAAAAGCGGATCATCCCCCCGGAAAGCAATTTCTACCCTTCTGCGGGAACGGGTATCAGGTTTCCCCCGGGTACAAACGGTCATGCACGGGAATCGAATCGATGAAATAGCATCCCGAGGTGCCGTGGCAAGAGTAACGTCGATCGAGCGCGGTTCGTCATCGAATAACATAAGGAATATCCGAGTACCGATGTCCCATATGTAGGAGTACGGACTCACGTCGGCCGGATGCTCTTCGAATTCCTCGAACCCGTAAGCGACGGCCAATCGATTCGTGTCACTGCTAGACCACGACAGATACCGGATTGGTCGCGGCCTCTGCTTCGGGTCCTCGTACAGATTGGTAACTCTAAATAAAAACAGGGAGGAGAAAAGAATAGAAGGAACAGAGAATTCGATGGTGAAGATGGAGATCTACGATTTGCAGTAACATTGAATCTACGGCTAATTTTTGTTATGCTTAAAATAATTAACGCACGTATTAGCAATAGTCTTCTGTATCTTCGTAGATTTTTTTTGTCCAGCAGAAAAAAATTAGGAAATTGGAAAAAAATTCTTTCTTCTCCGTTTGCTATACCAACAAAGCATTTCAATTTTCACATAACAAAGGCGCTTTTAACTACCCTCTTAAGGGTACCATACCGAAAGGGTTGAATTCCGTTTTATTCGCACATGGCCACGATCCATATTGCATTTTATCGCACGAATAAAATGCCATCCGAGACGCGTGGATGCTTTTTTATTGCCGTAATCCGGCAGAACTTTATCGCCGGACCTTGTGCACAGCGTAACCCTTTGATTTTTCGCTGGCAATGCGAACGTGCATCACAGGGGACGATGGTATCGCGACGAAACACGCGCCGCTCGTTAATTTCGCGTGGCCACGAATTTTCATCGCCGGATCGAAACGGTTCGCGTGTTCCTCTCCGCTGCCAGGGGAATTTACGCGAAGGTTTTGAACACGCGCGTCTCCCTTTAACCGGCTAAGTTAAACGTCGAGCAAGTGAATTCGATGGAGTTACGTGTTTCGTCGGTGATCATCCTGTTGATTTAGCGAGAACGCTCGCGGAGTTCGGAGGATCGAGCAATATTTATACTGCGAAGAAAACGTCCCGCCCGAGGTTGTTGTTTCGCTTAAGGATTTCGAAATTAATTCTGCGCGAGGGATTACTTAACCCTTAAATGCATGATCTTTTCTAACACTTTGAAAAAAAATATATTATGCAGACATGTACACATGCTAATGCAGGGAAAAATAAAGAACAAAATTTTTTTACAATTTTTTTGTAGCAATTTATGAAAAAAAAAAAAATATCGTCTGTTGCAAAGCTGCAATGCTATGCATTTACTAGAAAATAACACTGATTAATTGCATGTGAAAGTGAAATAACTGTACCGAAGAAAATATATTAGGGCATATAAAAACTATTTTTGTACGAACTAGGGATTTTAGAATGCTGCTACGCAAAGAATCGCTGAAAATACGGAAAATGTACCTGATATTATACTCTCTGACCATGGACGTAGGAATGAGGTCATCGAAGTAATTTTGATAAATGTTCACGGCGTTATTTTGGTGTAGATAACGCTCCATTACCTGTGTACAGTAAACAGATAAGAAAATATGCGAATCAAAAATCGACATGCGGAATTGGCTTCGTAGTGCTCGCCGCAACTTACCGATAACAGAGGACCCATGTATATCGGCCAACTATCATCTTTCTCTACGCGTCTACGATATCTTTGAACCACTTCAGCGTCCTTTGCATTGACATCCTTCGGCCAGCCACCCTCTGAATGCATTATTCCGGTGTTCGCGATAAGTGTTCTATTTGTTTGCGCCTGTAACAACGTACACGATGCCGTACCTTCGTAATTGCACGCTGAGAAATCTTAAAAAGTTTTGATCGCGTGATTTTACGGCGACTAAGGAAAGGGAAAAGTGTAGCGACTTAAAGAATGATTCATTCATACTGTAAGATGTGGAAAAACTAATTACTATAATATAAGGGGTACAATTGATATAGTAGTATAAAGTATAGCATAATATTTAATCGAACAATCATTGTCATACTTAAACTTGCATTTTTGTATTACGAAGAAAAATTTGTGTTGCGTTTATTTAAAAAGAGAAAATGAAACACCCTACACAGTGAAAACTGCATCATGACGTCACGTCAAAAAGTAACCTAAATCCGGATAACGAATAGGTTAGTCATAATTGTCAATCGATACTGACATTGTGAGCAGCGAGCTGCGAAGACACTTGGATACCCCGATTGGAATACGAACGGATGATATAATTGTGCATCCGATCCGGTTCCGGCAGGATGTTTTCCTCGGCGATGTGTCCCGCGACCGAGAAGACGCATTGCTTCCCAAACTGCTGCCTCGTCTTGAGGTAGGTGTATTGGGGCAACATCCTCGCCACTGGCTCTTACCGAGTTGCAGATGGTATTTCGTAAAACGGTATACATACAGGTTACAAAATAAAGGGCACCAAAAAAATAAATCATAGAAAAACCCGATAACAGAGAAAACGGTAAAACGTTCGAACCGCGAGGTGGTCTAAGCCATACTGGTGACGTTTTCGATTATGAAACAGGGGAAACGCGAAACAAAGCCGATTCGAAGAGAATGGGCGCGCGTTTGAATAACTTCGCTTCGTTTTTGCGACAACTTCCGGTTGCAATCTTGGATCCGCGGAAAATTTCGAAAAATTAGAAACTCGAAAAGTCGGGAAACTTGGGCGGAGGAACTGAAAAGTTAAGAAATCGCAGATGTTCCGTTAAGGAGTGGGGATCTCAGGAAAATCTGGAAAACTGAGAAACTTGGAGAATCAACGAATTTAGCAAAGCGAAAACGTTTATATTGGAAATAGGGTTTTATATTGCCAAATAAAGTACACTTATTTAAAACTGGTTTAATACTTTATTATGTAACGCGAAGAAGGTACAACTCTGATCAAATCTCACGAGCTTTGTCATGAGACTAGCAAACGCAGTGGTCGAAATTCCTACGACCCCGTCCGGGTCCTTTAGCCCGTTTGTTCTGTACCTTAACCTAATCGATGCATTCGGTCACGTTCACGTTTTCTCAAGTGCTCAACTCTCGCGGCTTAGAAGCATTCTAGTCGAAACATTCTACGTTCACACGGCTATCGCTCAACTCAAGCACTCTTCGCATTTTCCTAAACTCGCATCCACTCGATAGCATCCACTCGATCGTACCCCTGCAATACCGATCTCGCAGCAAAACCAACCCACAACCAAACAGCGATAAAAATGTTCCCATTCGCGGGGGCATTCCGTGGAAACTGCTGGCAAATGAAACAGAGGAAAGTTTCTCGGGGCGAATATTCAATTACGATCAACACCGTTGAAATTCCACCGCTTCCCCGGCTTAATCCGATAGCAGTCGTAAGAGAGGCGCGACGGTACTCGATACACCGGTGAATGTTTCAGCGCGAACCGCACAATTTCCCCTCGAATTTCCATTCTCGAGAGATTCCACCCCCGCCTGGCGAGAGGTCCCTGCGCCGTTTCAAAGCCGCGGAGGAAAAAAGGCTTCTTCCAGGACATTACCGATCCCTCTATCCAGCCTGGCGGCTCGCTAATTTCCTGAAACCCGTTCCTTTCGCGCGTCCGAGATTCAATTTTCGTCGGGGCTCGCCTCACGGAATTACCGTCCGCTCGCGATGATGACGGTGGCGGTGGCGGTGGCGGTCCATTCGCCTCCGTATCGCCGCATTATCCCTTCGTGACCTTCCACAATTTCTGCCCACCGCACGCTCTGCAATCCAAAATCCGGCAATCAATGCTTTCGCACGGATCCGTAAATCGCATAAGCTGTGCGAAGAGAGGGTGAGAGATAGAGGGAGGAAGGGAGAAACGGTACTCTTGCTGGTGCATCATATGCGATGCAGTCGAAATCATGATCGATTCGACGCGGTAACGCACAAGCTGGAATGGATGTCGGACTTGATAATGATTCGAGCTAAAATTCACTTGGACAGAGGAAACTCCCTGCATTTTCGGGGAAGATGAATTCCCGTGGATGCTGCGATCTTTGGTGACTCGAAAAACAGTCATATATTATCCTCTGTCGCTGTATCGAACGCTATACAGTTTGGACAGTATTATTATTATTAGTTTATTTACGGATTACTAGGTTTTATTCAAAGGTATCACTTAGCTAAGTTATTATTACTTAGCTAAATGTTAACATTTATTACAGAGGAGTTTTTAAATTGCCTCAGACTGCTCCCAAAGAAGTCAATCTGATTACTGAATTCATTTGCCATTTCAATGGCTCTTGTAATACAACTTTGAGAATCCAAATTTGTTATATTATAGTCGATGTAAAATGATTCCGTGTCTCGTATAGCTTTAAAAGGGACCAGAAGCTTTATCATCTCAAGGTTAGGTGGATTATATGGTATACCATTGATAATCCTGTGGTATTTTTATATTGCTATCTTGCTATCTAAATCATCCTGGTTGATAGGCGTCGATCATATTTTAATTAGAGATTCATACCGGCAGTTTCTCGTACAAGCGAGGGGAGCCAAGTTCGCGGTGTCCTTTCAAAGTTTCATCGTGGCGAAGTTCGAGGAGGCGGTCGTCCCCGGAGGTTCGCTTAGCTAATTGCGAATTCAGCGATTACCATTCACACATGACTTTCCGTATCTCGCATACGCTGGCACGGGGCTGCCTCTAATGAATCTGATTTGCTGCTGCTGCCGCCGTTGATGTCGTGATCGATCAATCGGCGGACGTCGTGACACGAGTCGGGGCTGCTCCAGAAATTTGAACAAAATGGATATATCCGCGCGCAGAGAAACTCGATCCATTGTTATACTCTTTGTAGCCTTACAGACGTTCTTTTACACTTGCGATTAAAGTTAAAAGGGTAGGAACGAGAAATAAACAGTTTTAAAAAAATTGTGAATTTTTTGAGGTAGAAAAAACTGACACAGTAAATATATTCTTCAATAATACTTTTACAAGGCGCTACGTTTTCGGGGTGAAAACAAGCTTACTCGTTCATATCACTCTCGAGACTGACCTTTTCCTATTTTTTTTTCAATGTAGGGTTTTTTTCAAGGAAGGGTTTCCTGAAAAATTTGGTTTTCCCTAGGTTTTCCCAGATCCTTTGGCCGCTTAGGCCTGCACAATCTAACACTTGTATCCCTTATTCCAATAATTCTTTAATTCTGCGATCTATTAATTATTCGTCTCATGAATCCTGCTTTCTAATGACACATCGCATCGATCAGGATAATACTAAATATTCGCGTACATTTTTATGCAAATTCGAATGTTTACAAATACAGTTAAAACAGTGAACTAATGAAGATATAGACTAATCTCTAAATGGAGATATCCGCGTTTTGTCCCCTAAACATTATATTATTTCGCTCAAGATACGTATATTGCACATTTTTGCTCGTCACGTGCATTCTATACTTTTCTGCACGTTTAAACTTCTCTTCGACGCACAAAAGGGCAGAGCTTTAATTATCCTCCCATACAATCTTCCCATCTTTCTGAATACTCTCATCGACCCCACCGAGCCGGCACAGTGACGTAAAATAGATCTCGTCGGGGCTTTGCATTAGAAGACTGCGAATTAATTAAAACGCGACATCCAGTTGTTCGTTCATTTGCGTCGTCAGTAGCTCGCGAAACGGAATTTATCGGGGCATGCCTTTGCGAGAGCGGGCTGCAGCCGTATAAGCTGAACCGGTGATGAATCAGATCGACCAGTGTCTGCGTATGCCGAGTCACATATCAAAGATGAACTCGGTCCCCGGAACTAAAGCAATCTGGGATTGGATTCCGAAATGTTCTACGGCGGCGGCAGTTCGTGCAGAATTGAACTGTACAGCAGGAGGTGTGTATCGATAGGATTCCGATACGTTGTGCGATCGGGCTTAAATAATTAAATTTTTTAAAGAATGGAACAATGGAAGTAATATGCTACAGTCCCTGTGTTGCTGCTATTGTTCGTTGCCGGTCAGCTTTGCGTGTCCAATTCTTTCGTCCAATAATACAAACTTAATTGAATATTGAACTGAATTGAATTTTTGTCGATTACGATGGAAATTATCGGGAGTGAAACACATGATTTCTAGAGATTATTAATTGGCAAACAAAGTATATAAGAAACAATAATCTAATTCGTTGTTTTGTAAAATTCTATACGGCGGAAATATTAAAATTACATTTTAATTAAAAATAAACTAGAGTAATTTAATTGAAAAAAACAAAAAGATCGAGCGATCTGAATTGCGGGAAAGTAAACGTAAAAAAAAATCGAAATCTATATTCTCCGACGTGAAGATATACACGGACAGATCAGTTAATCATTCGCATCCGCCATGCAACATCAAAATTTCAGTGATCTTAATCAAAATTAATTCTCATTTATAAAACCATTATGACACTCTAATTAAATTTCCTGTACCAATATAAATAACGCTGATACGCCGAATATATACATATAAAATCGACTCCGGGATACTGCGAGTCCGGTGAAAAGGAACAAAAATAAACCGAGGGGATTTCACGACGCGAAATTAACCTCGATAAGCAACCAAAGTCTCTTTCGATATTCTCGCGATCGTTTATACTGAGAAAAAACTAAGGAATATTAAGCGATAAGAAAAAAACGAACTGCAAAACAGGAAGAGAACTAAGGAAAGGGAGAAGGTTGAAAGGAAAATGCGAGATCTCGACGTAAGACCACATCGATAGCTCGTTGTAGGAAATGTTGGGACTTCTGCTCCGAAAGGTAAAGCCCTCCTCCACGTCAAAGAACACGAGAGGCATCTTGAACTCCTCCTCGCGAGTCCATCGTGGAAAAGCTTCGCAATTAAAGGCAGATCTGCTCGACAATATGTCGTCAGTCGTGAAGGAGATCAAGGGCTTGCTTTCCAATGAAACGCTTTATTCTGCTAAAAGATGTTGACAGGGCGCTGTATTTTGTTGGAACGTTGGTTGTCGAGTAGCAATTATTAACATGGTTATTAGTGTTCCAAGCTTTGTGAGATTCCAAAGTTTGTATTTTATCGGATGCGAAAGAGTTTAGGAGGGAAACGTTAATTTGAATATTTATCAGAATGAAAGAAATTACTGTTAGACATTTGCAGCGTTAACGTCTTCGTTCCTTTACCTATTCTGCGAATAAAAAGCGACAAACACGCTTAAAAATGAAAAACCTGTTAATAGTTGCTGACAAACGAGCAGCAATCTTCTCTCGAAAAACATACTAGCAGGTCTGAACAGAAATTTCATTCACTTCGTCCATTAAATCCGGCAGGTGTCTTCAAAAGCAAAATCGTCGTTGTGTGATATCAAGAAAACTCGCTTGAATTTGAATACGCATCTGAACCATATAAGACAACCGAGAAACATCGCTGACAACTTGTCCCAGCTTACCAGGCTTCCAGCTGGCAACA
This sequence comes from Tetrapedia diversipes, assembly GCA_033822845.1. Lineage (NCBI taxonomy): Eukaryota > Metazoa > Arthropoda > Insecta > Hymenoptera > Apidae > Tetrapedia > Tetrapedia diversipes. The sequence continues at coordinate 363,907 of JAOPTO010002393.1, read as the reverse complement.
TACAAGCAGCGATCGATTTCTTCTTGAAGAGGAAGCTGCCCTCCATCGTGATATTGAACGACACGCTGAAGATCGTGCTCGCGAGGTACCTAGGAGCATTCAAGACGTTCGATTTTGCGCCCGGCTCTCAAAACTTCAGTTTCGTCAAGAAACAACAGGTCGTGCCACCGGAAATTCAGTCCTCCAATCATGCCTGGCATTGGAAGCAGCCTCTCCACGCGAAATATCTGAACCAGGCGTACGCGCACCATTCTTCTAGAAAAAGGGTGCCGTTCAAGCTAGTGAAGAATACCGCCAAAGAACAGAGGCACTCCGTGAAGTCTATTTATCGAAGACCACTAAAAAAATCGAAGGAAGCGCGTAAGGACTCGTCCCAGCAGTCGGCACATCCGCAAGTATGGTCCAAAAGGGCGAGCAGAGCTCAGTTGAGCGCTTCAAGAGACGACCCTAACGTCGAGTACTATCGTTCGATACACAAAATGAATCCATCGTATCGCGACAAACCTGATCGTTACCATAGCCGGGTGACAAAGCAGGAGCATGCCGGCGTCACCGAAAAACCGATAAGCGTTCCAAAGTCTGAGCATCCTCAGCGGGATCAGCTGGGATGCCATCAAAAGTATCAAGCGCTTAAAACGCAGAAAGCGCCTCAAACGCATCAAGTGCACGAACACTCTCAAACGTATCGTACATCGCAATCGTATGAAACATCTCGAACAGATCAAGCACCTGAAACGCATAAAGCGCCCGAAACGCATAAGGCGCATCAATCGCAACCTCACAAGAAGATGCTTTCTAGCGAAGAGACAATGCTCGATTCTGTCCAGAAACCAACGATGAATCTTGCCCAGAAACCAACGATGGATCCTGCCCAAAAACCAACGATGGATCCTGCCCAGAAACCAACGATGGATCCTTCGAAGACCGATGAAACAGCATACCAAGCAAAGAAGGACGACACGTGGCAGGACGACAAACCAGAACAAACTAAATCGCGCAAGTTCGTGCGCGATCCTGAGAGACAGTCCAGTATGGTATCCGAGGAATCCACGGAAACGCTGCCCGACCCACCACCACCTAGGCCCGTTCATTGGTCCCAGCGGAAAACGAAGCAAAAGTACAAAAAACGGAACTCGTCCAGCGATTCCCGTCCGATGGTGTTCGTCCCGCACGAAAATTCGCGCAAGAGGAAACCAAAACGCAAGAAGACACCTAAGAAACCAAAAGATTCGTCGACGGATTCGACCCCATACGTTAAGCGTAAGCCAAAGGGACAGTCTAGCGACGACCATCACGAATTCTCGTCGACCACGTCCATGGTCAGCAAACAGATCGCGGAGCCGGTTCGTTGGCATACGAGACGGACAGTTTCTACCAGGCAAAGAAGGGAAACGTCTTCCGAGTCTCGTTGCCTCTACCAGAACCCAAACGCCGGTTGCACTTGCGGCTGTGGTTGCAACGCCGGGGCTGGCTGCAGGTGTGGCTGCGCTCAGGCGAAAACCGAACCGAAAAGAGAACCAAAAGAGATCGGAGACTTGAAGCCTAGCATAGCCAGCTTGAAGTATCGCCTGTCCAAGTGCTCGGAGGTGAGACAGATGAAGGAGACGTGCAGATCTAGGCCGCGGGTTAATGTATCGGTCACGCTGCCGAAGGGACCGTACTTGATGCCAAGGCAGAAGAAACAGAGGTACGTGAAGAGCGGCAAATGGAAGAAGCAGAAGTATCCGATTCGACTGAGGATCTTCAAGTCGCAGGGCAGCTTGGACCCGCGTCCGCCCGTGAAGATCGAGGTCAAACGTATGGATCGGAATATCACGGAGAAAGTGAGGAAACCTAGGCTTAGCCCGGTGAATCGAGAGATCGTGAAGTTCTTGAGGAACGCCTGCCCTCCTAAGTTTCATCCCTGCGTAGACGTAGAAAAGACCATGAAACGCATGGCAGAAGCCAGACAGAGCAAACCGAAAAAGAAGAAGAAGGATTTAAAAAACTGTCCCCGTGAATGAATTGTCAAATTCTCTTGTGTATTATTGCTGTTTATCTTTTCTTGAAGTAATTACAAAATTTGTCGTTTTCCCAGTCTTTTTATTTACTCCCGTATGCGCTCTTTTAGGGCGAATACTCGAATTAGAGTTAGCGTGATTGATACAAGATAATTTGTAGCGAAGTTTTACGTAAAATGGTGTTGGATGAAATGTCTACCACATTTCTCTTATGGATAATTGTTAGAATCGGAGGGAGGAAAACAGTGGTTGAGGTTAGGGGTTGGAGGTATATATTTCTGAGGCGTGCCAAAATCTAGAGAGTGTAGAAAGAAATTAAGCGTATTTTTATTCTAAGAAGCGAGACTTTTAAAAGATGCGTTTCTGTTATCAATAATTGACTACCGCACTGGCAAGGTAATATTTCCTCCTCTAACGCGGCAACGATGTGCGAAAAAAAATTTCCATCGCGGAATGTAAAGTGCACTCTTGAAACAAAGAAACGTCGTAGGCTGAAAAAAAAAATATGGCGCAGGTTGTCACGGGGGAAGGAAGCAGTAAGAAACTCGCCTGCAGCAGCTGTTGGCAACTTTTCGCATTTATCATTACACTTCGCCATACATCTTTACTTTTACGTATCGCCGTGGCAAGGGAACAAACTTGTGCATCAAATAATCTCGCATTTACGAGCAACGTAAATTTTTCCCCCCGATCCGAAAAGTGATGGATACTTCGCTGTAAATGAAAACCCGGCAAAATCTACGACGCTTTCGTTCTCGTTTTTATTTTCTTGACAGCTCCGAACCACCGCATCGAATATAACAAAAATTTCTAACACGATATTTAATAACGTTTAGAATACAGGCAGCTTTTTTTATCAAATAGACTTCGTGTCTTGCAAAAGTTTTGTCCTTTAAATATAAATCGGAAAATTTATCGTACAAAATTGTTTTTTGTATCGTACAAAATTAGATGCTAGTTTTATTGCATATCTTAAGTTAAGAAGCTCCAACACCTACTATATGAATACAAACAATACCGAAACCAAAGAAGAAAATATGAATTAAACCCAAACACCGCTTTGATCTCTCAAAAATCCTAAAAAACGTAATCAGCTACTTAAAAGAAATGTATTTGACAAAACATAAAACGGAAAGTCTAGTAAGTCGCTAAAGACCTCGAAGTTGATGCGACTCTAAACCTTATATTAAAAAAAAAAATGTTTCGAGTACAAAATAACGATATCATACGCATAAATTAGTTTCCATCCCCTGTTTATTATTTTAAGGATTAAACATTCCTCGCCTGGAATAAATTGAAAATTCACTTCTTTCCCATTATCTACGGAACAGAATCTCGACAAGTATGTACGACTATAACAGTATTGCAACAGCGAGCAGCTATATTGTGTGAAATTCTCTGCATCCCTCTGAAATATATTTCACCCCCCCAGGAAAGGACCGACCGCGCGATTCAGCAACAATGTCCCACCTCGAAACTCGTTTGTTACATTAAGGTCGGTGGGTATGAAGATGGTTAATATGTAATTGTTCTTTGCTGCAGATAGTTAACGGCTGGTACCACATGGTGCACACGTCTGTGGTGAAGAGGTCAGCCGAACCGCATCTAGGGATGCACGAGAGGCTGATGCAGGACCGCAGAGTGCGTCGGGCAGCGCAGCAGAGGGTGAAATCACGAACGAAACGAGATCTGATAATCAAACGTGGCCCGTCCAACCTGAGAGCCGTTCTGAACGACGAGATGTGGCCTCAAATGTGGTACTTGGTTAGTTCAGTTTCATTTTCGCTGCTGGCTCGATCGAACGTGCACGGGAAACCTGAGAGAGAGAGAGAGAGAGAGGGAGAGAGAGACTCGGGCGTTGTCGATACGTTTCGACTTCGTCGAATTAGCATTTTTCATGTTCTTTCGAGTTTCCATTCGATGGAAAATAAACAGCAAGGAATATTTTAATCGATCTCTAGTGAAGTAACTCGAGCAAAAATCATACAAATTTAAAGCTAAGAAGCGTATCGACTTGTCCCTGTCGCTTCAACTGTCAATTCTAGTATTTCTATTCTAGTATTAGATTCTAGTACATTTTCTCCGTTTTAGACATTTTTTTTATTTGTGTCTGATTCAATTTCAGTTGGCAAAAGTAACGTGAAATAGAATCGTTCAAGGCTGAGGAATAATGTATTGTAATACGATCATCGGTAATTCGTTTCAGAATAGGGGTAAGGGATTAGATATGAACGTGCAGGAAGCCTGGGCAGAGGGAATTACAGGACGCGGCATCGTGGTCACGATCCTTGATGACGGATTGGAGAAAACTCATCCGGATCTTTATAAGAACTACGTAAGTCCCGACATTTATTGTTCTAAGTTATCGAAAGGACAGTTCAAGAGGATCAACGTATTGACGCTGACCGATCCAACTAACCAATAATTGATTTTCAATTACTAAAAACTACTAGAACATAAACTAGTACAATTTTTAATCAATTCTTAACACGCGATGAAAAGTGTAGCTAAACGTTAATATGCTCCTGGTCGGTGAAGCGTTAAAATAAACGCGTTGCGACATTCCCTTCCGTCGAAAGAATTATCAGAATCCGTCCCACTTTGCAAAAAGATCGACGAAGTTTCCTGTGAAGCAAACAGTCAGACAGTAAAGACACAGGGCGTGTAAAACACGGAGAGACGGACAAGCGTGTAGGAACAATGCCAAAACCCGTAACTCGGGTTAGGTTCTCGCGAATGGTCCAAACATACTAAACGCGCTGGTTCCAGTTAGTTTGTCACGTGTAGCCTCGTTGCACGGCGAAATTATCGTAAAGAAGCACAGGCACGGTGCTTGCGTTCGAACAGGGCCGGCCCCAGTTGTAAAGCGACCCGAGAAATAGTCACGGGAACGGGTTTATCGGACTGCAAGAAGCGAGGGCGCGCGTGTGCCCGCGATACCCCGAAATTGTTGAAGTTAGGCCAGCAGCAGTCAAACAGCGGTCTTGAATTGCACCGGCGCGCGTGTTTACCGGCGGGGTTAATAAGGCAACCGCAGAGAAACGTGTATCGAGCTCTATAATCTCGCAGTAGATACGGCCTTTCGTAGTCAGACACGGTCCGCGGCGCTCTCCTGATAGCGGACCGAACGAGAGATACGTATCGAACGATCAGTTACGAATTTGCGAGAGCTTCCCTGGAGAATTCGCCGGCGAATATTGGTACGAATCTGATCGTTTGCTGTGAGAATCGTTTCGATTAATTCGAAGTGCGTCCCGCGTAATTCCGCTGAAATACATATTGGTCGATGAATGGGGAATTTACCAGGGTTTCGTTTGCGGGGGCATTTCCTGCAGTTGATTTATCGTACAACGTTTATCGGATTAATTTCGTAGAGAGTATTGTAAGTAATTTCGACGAGATCGAGGTGAAAACGATAATAACGGTACAGCTTGAATTTTTCGAGAGAATTACGGATATTTGGTTGTCGAAGAAAATTTTCGTACGAGGGGTGACAGTGAACTACTGTTGAACTATATTCAGAGCTACATTGGACCTGGAACTTCGAAACGATCCTGTAAACTGCCCGAAGGAAAAAGCAATTACATCGTATCCAGCAGGAGATCGATATTCACAGGAGAGGGAGAACTTCGTAAAATTGTATCGAAGTTGTATTCAGTAATTGCAAAAGTAGTTCACTCGATATTAATTAAACATCTCGTCGACTAGCCGTAGAAAGATATCTGAGAAGTTCGAGGTGAGACGGCCGCGTTAAAGTACGAAGAAACAAGACGAAGAAATTAACGCGTTTTCACGCGACATTAATTACTCCTAACTTTCTGTAAAAATTTCTGCTGCTTCACCTTTTACAAAAATGAAACGAACGTTCTAGGATCCGCAGGCTAGCTACGATGTTAATAACCACGATGAAGATCCCATGCCACGGTATGATGTTCTGGACAGTAATCGACACGGCACCAGATGCGCCGGCGAAGTGGCTGCAACTGCCAACAATTCCTTATGCGCTGTAGGAGTTGCTTTCGGAGCTGGTGTTGGTGGTGAGTATGCTCGAAGAGCAGAGTTCGTCGTTTAATTGAAATAATACACTCAATGAGAGCCGTAAACAAATATCCGTTCTATGGAGCTAATTTTGGAAGCTTGAATTAACCGTATAAAATTAACCACCGTTCAAAAGTTTGAGTACACGTGCTTCTGAAAAGCTTTTCATGATTTTCCACCCGTTTTGTTGTAATAAAATTTTATTTCCTCGAATGTTTTATAGTTTAAAATAATATATCTGAGAGTGTAGAATATTTTACTATTATTATTATTATTAATATGATTGAGGGCAAAACTATACGGTACACAGTAATTTTTAACCTAACTCTGCTCTACAACTCCACGACTCGATTTTCTATTCAACATTAATCTTTTCCTCCTTCGAGAAAACTCTTATAGCCCACACTTTCACTTTTCTGGTTTTTAAAACTACGATACTACAATAAGATGATAATAAATTACACTGTATGCAATAAGAAATTGGTAACTAGTAAATGTGCAATCAAAAGTTACACGTACCCACGTACATCTGCTTAAAGAGTTGTTAAATTTTTAACAGTGTACGCGTTAGTATTTTATAGATTAGAAGATGAAATATTGAAGGATCGAGCATTTCATTTAAAGTAAGTAGTTTAATGAAACATTTTTAATCTGTGTGTTAAACAGGGGTGAGAATGTTGGACGGGGATGTAACGGATGCTGTGGAGGCTAGGTCTCTCAGCTTGAACCCTCAGCACATTGACATTTACAGTGCCTCCTGGGGGCCGGACGACGACGGGAAAACCGTCGATGGCCCCGGTGAACTCGCCACCAGAGCTTTCATCGAAGGAATCACGAAGGTTGGTAAATATTTTACTCCGCGCTTTTTTTATTTTTTTTTCTGAAACTTTCTCGCTTCTAATGTATATTTCCGAAATTAAAATGATTCAGGTTAACCCTTCTGAAACGAAGTTTTTTCCTATTTTTTTTTTTTTTTTTTTCAACAGAAATGTCATATAATATAATTCATTTTAACGAATTGAAGAAAAGCTGTACGTTCGCTTTAGTCTTTTACTGTACGACAGAATTACATAAATCTTCCGGGCAGAAAATTATTCTCCTATACTTTTCGTAAATTCTTCAATTCCAACGTGATTATAATTTTACAACACCATACTTTCCCCGTGTGCATCGCGTCAGGATAGATTAAATCTTGCTTCGCCCTGTAATCCCAACGAATTATAAAATAAATTAAAGCTGCAAACTTATTACAAGAACGCGAAAAGCAACGGGAACGGGTATCTGATAAAAATTTCCATTTCGGGTCCAAGCGCGGGGAATCGGGGTGGGGAGGAGACGGAAAAAACGAGAGTTGCCTTTCGTTGAGTGTGCCAAAAGTGGCAGAAAAAATGACAGATTCGTTTATTCAACCCGTACGACACGAAAATTAGATTTCATCCTGCATTTCGTCCGTATACCTTCCTCTTTCCGCTCTTCGTTTCCGTTTCCCTTTTCCGCCATGTCTGTCTCGTGTCCCTTGCCGCGCAACATTATCTATACATATGAAAAGACGTGTCCTGACTGACTGGCTGATTCATCATCGCGGAGCCTAAACTACTGAAGCTAGAATCTGAAGCATTTCACCCCAAAGGGGGTTAAATAGGGGTTGAAAGGTTGTTTGAGAATCCGCCGATTTTAAAGCAAGCACTATGAAAACAGGTGTTTAGCTTTTCTGTTAGAAATAAAGAAATACGTGTTTTAACGTTTTTGAAAAATCAACTCCCAAGGGGGTAAAACAAGAGATGAAAATTTGTTTTAAAATCCGCTGATTTTAAAGCAAGCACTATAAAAAAAAAAAATAAAAACACGGACAACAGCTAGTAGGAAATAAAGTTAGGCAGCATGCAAACCCAGGGGTGCTGCCCGTCTTCTCACGTTCCGTCAGAGTTTCCGCGGAAAACGAATAATTCGTTTGTAATACAAGAAAAGCCTCATCCGGCCGATAGCGCCTCGCCTCGGGGAATGAAATTCCGAGGAATGTATCACCTTGAAAGCGTTCCGCGGAGATCTTTCCGCGACGCCCCGACAATGGGAAGGCAGCCACCTCATTGTTATCTAGATGTACAACGGCGCTCGAGAGCCCCGGCACACTTACCGGATTTCTATCCCGCATTCAAACACGAATTACGTGGAGCCGTTATTTTCTGGCAGCTTTAAGGGCGGCGGATGTTTTCAGGAGGCACGGGAAGAAAGAGTAGTGACACGCGCGGAGATAAAAACCTCGGTCGCGTAGATTACGATTTCTCGCTTACTGCAGCAGCAATGCAATATTGTAAAAGAATTCGCGAAAAGTTTCCTTGGAAATAAGATTTAGATTAGACACTCGCCATTGTTATCGTGTCTCGTTAATCAAAGGCTAGTGCGAATCGACTATGATCTATCGATCTCAAAATTCCTGTTAAAAGATATAACAGTGATAAATTTCCTCGGCATGGATCTTCAATTACATCTTTAAAGCTGTTGGTTTTATTTATCAAAATCTCTCAACAATTCTCGCTTATCACAGTTGTTCAAAATTACCCTTTCTATCGGTACAAAGGCACAAAATTTCCGCGGAACGAATTTCAATTTAACCCTTTCGCTTCCAACGTCGCATATATGCGGCATCCAAATGTATTTTGTATTTTAATAATTTTGTAAGTCTTTTCGTGTTAAAGATGTAAATGTACTTGTTAGATTAGAGCAACGATTATTTTATTCAACATAGTTGTTATTTAAAACTTAGGAAAACGTATATACAGAAACCACACGCACTGTGCATATTTCTGACGCAAAACTTTGGCGGACTGGACCGCCGTAGCGAAAGGGTTAAACATTCAGAAGTCAAGATCTCCGGATACAGGTAATAAGATCGAATTGCTGCCTCTCCGCAAACACGGTAGCGCGACGTAAAAGGGGATCGAAATTGGCCTTAACCACGGCACGTTAATGGTCCCGATAATTGTCGGGCCGATAGAAAAATGATTCTTTCGTCCGGCTGGGAGACCGGTCGTCGCCCAGAACAGCCGCGTAATTCGATTACGACCGCGGAGTTTCTTTTACCCCTGGACCCCGGCTTAACGGACTCCGGGCATAGCCGACGAGGTCAGCCCTCGGAAACTTTCTAATTGGATGCTTTTAAGCGACCTGTCCCCGGTTCCGCACCTGCACGCATTACCATTTTAAGCTTGCCCGCCATGCGAGGTAGCAGTAAGTCATATGCAAATATCGGAAGGCGTTCTGGCCGCCCATGGGGGCTCGTTAAAACGGAGCCATCGTTGAAAATAGAATTCACCGTGGTAAGATTTTTAGAGTTCGAAAAGTAACACTTTTGTCGATTAGGTTAATGAGGGGGAAGGGAAACGATCGGTCGATATTTATTTATTTATTTATTACATATTATTATTTAATAAATATATCTATAATTCATGTGCGGTGTTTTTAGACATTTTAATCCTTTCTTAAATTATAAATCAATAATTTTTTTTTATACAGAATTTATTTACAACGTTTGTTTGTTTAAGAAATAGTAAGGAATGCTACTGTAGTTAAGTGATAGTATTATTATGGTCGATATTTCTATTATAGTATTGCACGTTCCAGTATTAATATTAAGAAGCAAAGGAAACCACCAGTACCTACTTCTTTCTATCTCATAAATCCTCAGGTGCTTAACAGACGTATAGGTAAACATTTATATTTCCCGGAAGCTGCTTTCTATTAAATATGCGAAAGTAAATTTTATCCGAAACGTAAGCAAACTGAACGCTCAAGGAGCCCGTATTTCAAGCCGGGCTGCAGCGAGTAAAATTTTTCTTGGTGAAATCTTTCTTTAATCATGGCCGATTCAAAATATTTTGATACCTCTCCGTGCAATTATGAAGTTTCATACTTGAGGACCAAAAAAAAGGAAAACCGTACCTTCAAAGCAACGTTATATTTCTTTAGGCGAAGATGGATTATTTTATAACTTCAGGTGAAAATTTTTACTTCAGGATTTGCAGTTTAATTAATTAAATTTAAGAAGGTGCAGCAATCCAAAAATAACGATTTTATTTTAAGGTAGCATTTAATTTCGTTTGGATTCACGAGTGGAAATTAAAAAAAAAATATGTTAAACGACCAAAAAATGAGATTATGTTTTAAACATCGCTCTGAGAGTGTTACTGATATTTCGTGTTTCGTTTACTGGTCACGTGATCTATTCGTTGCGAAGAATCTTCGAAGAAGAATTACCATTCGCGGTGCCATTTATCCACTTGCATTTGAATATTCGAAAAACTTTCCATCCCCAATTTTCTTGCCAATGCAACGGTATTATCCTGCGCTGTCGTACTCGGATATGAATTTACTTCCCGGTATAATTACTGTTACTTCTGAATTTAAAGCACTTTCGCTCGATACAACGTTAACTGTTAAATATTCATAAAGACAGTTACCGGAAGTTGTTTGCGCGATAGTCGGTGTATGCAAAATAGCAGGAAATTTTCAAGAAACGCTCCGATGGAATTGACGTCGTGAAAGTAAATTTAACTTGAAGCTCGTATTTGTTTAAACAGATCAACCTAACGGATTACATCCCTTTTGCACTTTCTTAAATTTCCCTACATTTATATTTTACTGTCGTCTTCGCTTACATACGATAATAATCTCAAGCAATATATTTCTCGTGTTGCCAATACAAAACGGACAAATATTAGATTACAGGAAAAGATAAACTTTAGGCGAAACAAATATTTTGCTTGAATGAGATACAGTAGCAAGCAAAATACTCGACTGCTCGTTTACATATGTATGGCTGCCATCAATGGTATCCTCAGCCGTATCGGATGTAACTCCACGGAAAGCAGGTCATCCTGTGTATGCGTTCAGGACTGTAAGTGCATTCAGTGTCTCAGAATTGCGCTTAACACAGCACGTTAACTAATTCAATAATTTCAAGGATGGCCCTTTGATCAGCGGTACCGTAGCTGGTATCAGGAATGGTACAAACTTGATATCTAACTGGAAGCGTTGGAATTCGACCTTCCTGTTAGCATTTGATCGTCAACCAAAGGAAGCATTATTGTACAACTGCGTCGTTCATTAAAATTATCATCAACGCTATCAATTTTCCCGTTAACTATTCACACTGAAACAATCGACATTTTTTCCTTTCTATTTTAATCTTTCCCTTAAGTTGAAAGTAAACTAATCGTTCTGTAAACTTGCGATTAAGTTACAAAACAATCACAAAATACTCTAATACCAAACACGATGATAACGAAAAAAATTTATTAAATTAAGTTTATTAAATAGTCTATGAGAAGGTTTGTTTAGTTTAGTGGTTAAAGCATTCGCCTGGCAAGCGAAGGATCCCGGGTTCGATTCCTGATCTAGGCAATCTCAAATGGCTGATTCTTTTTCTCCTATCGCTATTTAACCCAACCTTTGTACACCCCTAACTTTAACGTGCGCAACTCTACCCTAAAATTGCACAAATAACGAATCATACTCCCAACTTGCGCTATAACGAGCAAGCTTAATGTACCCTTTGACCGTTTCCCTCTCCAAAAACCGTCGCACCAAAGCTATTTACCAGAATCGAAGGCCGAAAGCGTTCGCTCAAGACGAGCCGCAGCCCTGTTTCGAGGCGAACCTTTCCCCGCCCCCGTATGAAAGGCTCTTTGACCCTCACAGCATCATACGCTGTGCGCGTCGACACGGCGGGCTTTCGCTAAATTTCGTCACTTTGATCGTCAGGGTCGCAACGGTAAAGGGTCGATTTTCGTGTGGGCGTCAGGGAACGGCGGCAGGGATCACGACAACTGCAACTGCGACGGTTACACGAACAGCATCTGGACCCTGTCCATCAGCAGCGCGACGGAGAACGGCCAGGTGCCGTGGTACAGCGAGGCGTGCTCGTCCACCCTGGCCACAACTTACAGCTCCGGCTCGTCCGGGGAGAAACAAGTGGTCACCACCGATCTCCATCACCTTTGCACCAGCAGCCACACGGGAACGTCCGCTTCGGCCCCGTTGGCCGCCGGTATCTGCGCCCTCGCGCTCGAAGCGAACAGGGAGCTCACCTGGAGGGACATGCAGCACATCGTCGTGAGAACGGCGAAACCTGCCAATTTGAGGGCCATGGACTGGGTCACCAACGGTGTAGGAAGAAACGGTCGGTCGTCTTATGCAAAATAGACCGCGCTCGGTGGCTACAAGAAGCACGACCCGGCATTTGCATTCTGATTAATCAGGGACCGAGCAATTGTCAAGGTTCTTACCGTTCGTGGTAGGTTTTGGCGGTCGATAGCGTAAAGATACCTTACTTCATCGGAAAATGTAAGAAATACGAATGCTTCTTGTAGCTACTGTACGTTATTTATTCATGCACATAAATTTGGGTTATCCGTCTGATTCATGAGCAATCTTTCATACTTCATTTTTATTCAGTGAGCCACAGTTTCGGCTACGGGTTAATGGACGCTGCGGCCATGGTGCGATTAGCGAGAAGATGGCGGACGGTACCGGAGCAACACAAATGCGAGGTCTCGGCGCCGCACATGGGCAGGTCAGTTACCACACGATATAAGTAATTGCAACTCCACGATCCTCACAGATAAAGCGTTAAAACGTTAATTTAATCCTAAACTCGATTACTCGTACAATTTCAGATAGAGATATTCACTTAATTCATTCACTGCCAACTACGAGATACTCATACCAATTGATCACTGAACAAATTTATAATCGTTTGAGTTACGAATTACTAAATAGAAAGAATGAACGAAAATTTTATTTAATAATATCTTTCTTTAAAAAGCAACAAATTTAACATCACTTTTTATTATCAATATGATAATCCATATTTTCTTTAAAATGAAATGGCGCCCAGGGCAAAACGTTCTAAATTTGCCTAGCAGTGAATGGGTTAATAAAATGGATTTTCTTCCGGTACCGGAATCCTCGTTTTCACGATAAGAAAGAGGAAGATATCGACGCGTGAAGTCACCGGAAAAATTATCGGATGCGATACAAAGGCGCCAGCGCTTTCGCGAAGTAGATTACTATGCGAGACGCAATACGATCTATCGCTATTTCCGCCACGTACGATTCGCTCTGCGCTGCTACGACGACGATAAACCGGCTACCGGAAGTGTGATAGCTTCTGCGACGCGTGCAACCGATCCGAACGCGAATGATTTCGAAATTGTTCGGTCTATTGAAACTACGTCAAGCTTTATCTTGCGCAGGAAGTAACTAACGCGATGATTTCCTTAACGAGCACGTTAAAGATAAGAATTTTTAAAGAGGACGCAGAAATTTTCCGGTTCACCTTCCCCCGGCGAGGCCGACCTAAATTTCTAACCTGTGTATATACATATGCGTGTACGTGTGTGTATGTGTGTTTCGCATAGGCCAATACCACCGAAGAGTCAGCTAACTCTGGAGCTGCACGTCAAGGAGTGTAGCGGCGTTAATTTTCTCGAGCACGTGCAGGTAAGTACTATGTCACCCGCGTAAATAGCGGGCTAATTAATAGTTTTCCCGCGAAAAGGTTTCAATCACGTTCGTAGCTCGTGAATTACTCTAAATGTTCCCCATGCGCAACGTGTAATTTTTAGTCAGAAAATTGTGCAACGGAATGCGTACAGGGACTAGAAATTATGTTCTCCTTACTTATACCAGATACATATTCATAGCTTATACTATATGCATTCAGAATTGAAAGCAATTCAAGCTCAGCTCGACGCGACGTTTATCAAACACGTATTTGTGGAAGAGTTATTGCTCGTGAAAGCGTTAAAATTATTAAAAGGAAAGAGAATAAATTTTTCGTTATCGTCTCTGTCGTTGTCGGCTCTGCTATAATTATTTTGTACGATGTTACCGACTGTTGACGTGCTACGCTTATCACAGGCCAAGGTTTCGCTGATGGCCTCGAGAAGGGGAGATCTTCAGATACAGCTAACTTCTCCGCAAGGTACGAGAAGCATTCTGCTTGCGAAAAGGCCTCACGACGTCTCGAAGGCTGGCTTCAATCAATGGCCATTTATGTCGGTTCACACTTGGGGAGAAAGGCCACACGGCACGTGGAAACTTGAAATCCACAATGAGGGTCGATATCAAGGTAAGTCCTTTGTGCGGCCCTTTTTGTTCCCTCCTTTCATCGCGTGTACATCGAGTACAACCTCATTCGTATCGGAAATTTCAATGAGATTCTGTGTCCTGTTACGTTCCCAACAGAATGGAGACGAATTGGAGTGAATGGGAACGAATGGAAATTAACGTTAATACTTATTCGTTCTAGATTGTAACTCGTGTCCTCACATATTCGAAATTTTCTAACGATAAAATGGTTGAGTTCGACTATTTATTAAAAGTCTTGTCATTCAAGGACCGAATCATTCTAAATCGTATTCTCAAATCTGGTATAGCGTACGGTAGATTACTCCGAATGAGACAGAGTTTATCGAGTTTCTTTCAGCTGAAACTTGCTTTCACCGAAATAACCCTGGTGTCCACTGAGAAACGCAAATTACCCAGCGTTAAGCGTTAGCAGCACTTTCGGGCAGCTTTTACAGACCCATTAAGTTTGACAGCCGCGTAAACTTCATCGCCCGAAATTTGCCCTCGAACGATGCATCTTTGCTTCCTACCAAAGGTTCCTCTCGCGTCGAACGTGTTCAGGGAGCAGGTGCGACCTGTACAGCATCTTCGTGGTGTAGCGGAACAGCTGGAAACATATCAAAGCTTTTTGATTCGTGCACGAAGTCAAAAAATACTTAAAACCGAACGCAAGCCCAACACAGCCCTCCTTTCGCACGTTCTCACGACTGAACATGCAAAGCGAAACATTTCAAAGTATCAAGCTCTTGCATAAGAGTTCTTGAAACGAAACCCAAGCACGATATAATATTCCATTCGCACGTTCCCACGATTGAACTCAAAAAATCGAAGGTTTTCCTCGAAATGTACAGTGTGGCCTGCTGGTTCATTTCTATAGACCCTAACACCTAGCCCGTGTAACTATGGCCAGCTACTGTCTTATCGCCTCATCTTCGAGGACATAAAGGGAATTCTCGTAAACCGTGCACGCGGGACCACGTAAGCTGCTGCATCACCTCCCAGGGGCATAATTCCATATTCCAGGCGTGTTCTCTCGCGATGGTATCCAGCAGCCACGGGATGGATCTTCCTGAAGAGGCTACAGGGGAGGTTGACCTTGTACCCCATCAGGGTTGGAAGCGTGTTTAGAGCCAGTAGAAGGCCGCCAAAGCCGATACGTGCATAAAGTTCGCGTTAACGCGACCGTGTACTACCCCTCTGAACCCTTGTAGCCTGGATGTATGCAAGATAGAGCTCGATTCTATTATGCCGAGCAATGTGCAGGGTACATTCCAAATACCTGACAATCGAGCCGTTACGCGTCGTGTTTGCGTTGACTCCCCTATGCTTCGTTGTCCGAGCATAATGTCGTGCCTCCCGGAACCTGCACCTGTTGGTCTCCAACGATTTTCCGGTCTCCGACCGTCGTTGATAAACCCGACCGCGTAACGTTCCCCTAGGAGATCGAATAGATTCAGATTATCGTGAACGTCTCGTTTTCGATGAACGAAACAGTTTCGAACAGCATACATAGTGGTCTGTATGTAGCGACTGAACTTAGCTATAAGTAGACACTTTCGAGTATAGATAGGAACGAGACAGTCTTTACGTATATATCTTCTCTATGATGTACACCAGACCTTACTCGTCGTTCGAATTGTAATATGACAAATTTCTCGCTGCCCCCTGTGTCCTGACCATCGACCACCCTCATCATCATCAGGTCGCGCGACGCTCCACGAATGGGCGTTGATCTTTCACGGAACATCGACGCTGCCCGATCGCACCGAGTACGCGTTGTACAACCCCGCCGGGATGAACATACCCAGGAGGCCGTTCGTGAAACCACGCGAGACCGCGTTCTCGAAGGCGCAGAACTCGCTGACGGGCTCCAAGAGCAAGCAGACCCAGCACAAGGCCGAGAAATCTGGTGGGCTGAGCCCTCCGTACGTGGTGAACGCGCAGATACAGTCGCAGAGGAAAGGGAAGGCTCGTGGTCAGCACAAGAACGGGAAATCGGCGAACAAGCCGACGCCAAAACCGACCGCGCAGACATTGAGAGGGTTGACCGCTGCCAGAGGACCCAACGCTGCCGGAGAAGTCCGTCTGATCACGTCCAGACCACGGGGAAGGAGCACACCAAGTCCTATTACCACCACCGTCACGCAAACCAACCCCCCAACGACCGTCCTCACGACCAGGCCGACCAGCAGACAACGAATCCTGGACATGGTGACCGTCTCCTCCCTTCAGAGGGGCTTGATCCTCCTGGAACCAGCGGCCAAGCCTGCCATCAACAACGTGCCCGCGATTTTCCAGCAATACCACAAAATCCAACAGCTCTACCCACTGTACCCTGTCTACGCCGGAGTTCGGGGAGCAGGGCAACACGCGACCAGAGCGAAGGGCCTGGAGTTGCTCCAGGACGAGCAGTTCGACTCGAAGAACCTGGACAAGGGTATTCCGCTTTCGTTGACGTGGGCCTGCGTTATGTGTAACGAGCAGCCCGTGGATGACTCGTGGTTTGGTGTTCTAGCATTTTAATCTGTTAACCGTGGAAAATGAGCGAGTTTGTCGCGCGAATTGGGATACTCTGGGCAGAGAGTTGAAGGAAACGAGCTGGTTAACTTTTGCGAACGTCACGACGAGTTCCTGGTTAATTAATGTTAGTGGCAGGAGTGAACGTATTGCTTTAGTCTCTTAAATTTGTAATAGTTTCTGGGAGGAAATTTTTGTTTGATTCCTTTCAATTTTGAGAAACGGCTCTGATTAAGAAGTAAGTCGGTTAACAGTTTAAAATAATTTTCATATTTTTAACCGAAGTTCCCTGGGTCTCAAGCGCCCGAGGCTAATCGCACTCGCATCCACGGATGCGCTTTACATGCAGTTACCCTTCTGCTGCATCTCGTCGTACGGTAGAAGTGCATCCATGTGTAAAATTGCGGAAACAATTGTATTTTTTGGATTATCATTTAGATTTTTCCGTGCCCTATCTTTACTGTAATCGCACTTCACTGTAATTGTCACCACTTTTGTTGATCTGTCGTTTATCTTTTTTATTGCTTGTTCCTGTTTATCCCTATTCGACGACACTTGGATGTTTTTATCAATTTTTCTAAACTATTACACTACTATTTACATTCGCCGAAAAATAGTGTTTAGAATATAATTATAAGTATTATATGTTTCCATTACTTCCGGTGCAACTTGTCTGGAATATTTTTAATCGGCCCAAGTAACCGTGCTTTTTCCAACGCTACTTGCACGCTGAATTATCATGGCAAATACTTTTCTCTTTCAACGTCAGCCTTTTGTTAAAAAGCTTTCGAACAAACTTCGCTGCATGTTATTTTTACCTATTTAATATATTGATTATTTATCGAACGAAGCCGTATTTGCCTATAGCAGTTAAATTCAGCTTCTTCTTTAAAATATTATAATCGTAAAGCTGTAGCAAAGGCTGTTAAAGGTACACGTGTACAAGGTTTGTCGTTTAATCAAAACTTCCTATGACTTTGTTTCAGGTAACGCTTTCACCGTGTAATTCCCTAGCATGCATGAAAACGTGTGTTTCGTAGAAGTATGCTTTAAACAACGCGTAGTGCAGAAACATTGTTAATTACTTGCTACAATTATGTTTTCAGTAATTATTTCCTAAAACTTTAGTAATTCTCCTCGTCACTTTAACAATTTAGTTCACTGTACCCCAAAAACCTGCTGCAAATAGTTGTCTTCAGGTTAGTATAACGTGGCGGGCATGAAATATTCATCCATTTGCTCTTTTTCTATGTAAAAACAATTTCGCATACGCGGTATCCCTGCACTTTTTTTCTAAATCTTTAATCAGTGAAAATATTTGTCTTTCCTATACAACAAAGCCTTTCATGAGATAAATAAATAACTAAATAAATTATTATAATTTGCTGTTATATTGTATTTTGAAACACGTTTCAAATAACATACATAAAGTAACAGTGAGATATTTTAAAGAAAATTTTTGTTAAAATTACAAGTGCAAAGAGATAAACGTTAAAAAAATTCAGGAATCTATTTTATTAAAATAATTGCTGCTAAAATATCCAATAGCTGCGTAGCCTATCAACTAATTTATTATCCACGGTAATATTCGACTGGTGGATAATCCGTTTCTTGCACTCGTAAAAATAAAGTACCCCAGGCAATAGCGTCGCGACGCTTTATTAATTCGCCGCCGCCAACAACATTGACGCACTTCGTTCCCCTAACTGTCGGCCGTGTTTCGTAATACCCACGCCTCGTGGCAGCCATAACGAGCACGCGAAAGTACCTGGTGGATGAAACAAGGTTGTGAACGAACGTAGACGGCACACGCGAATCGGTGCGCGTGCTTATGCGGATATAATGCAAAGTGCACTCGCGACACGTGAAACGGAAGTACCCATCCGACGTTAAGAAGACAACGGAGACACTTTCGGGTCTCGAATCGCGGTGGTTTTATTCCCGTTTCTTTTCTTCCGAGTATCTTCAGCCTGAGGTCTTGTCGTAGTGGCAAGCGAAACGAAATTCAAACGGTTTGAACGTATCGAATATATCGAAGATACGAACCTCTATTAGATTCTGGAATGTACAATGTAAAATTTAAGTAGTTTCAATAGAGACACAGTAGCGAATAAAAGTTTAAGACGACAGGACAATGTAAAATATAATTTTGTTTCGTTCGACGACTTTCAAGTGTAAAGGATTAAAACGTTAATAATGCAAGCAAAAATTATTATACGTCCGTGAAAATATAAATTTGATTTACGAAGGATCGAGAAGCTATCTAAAAAATAATTGTACGCTCATCCATAGTAACTCGGGGATGATTTTAGTTATCAACTATTGCAATCAAGGGTGAAACGCTCGACGTGGTACCCGAAATGAAAGTTTCATATATATACCAAAGTCGTTTCACAATATCGACAGTTCTTATCCGAATTTAATCTTTTCCACGATGCTTTCGATTTTACGTAACGCGCGACCGCTTTCCGATCATTAATATCCTGTCGTTTCGCGTGGAAACGCGACGTAAGATCGCAATTCGAAGTGTAAATTACTGCAAATTATTTCCGATAATTTATCGTTCCCACGAATAGGATTTCATCAAGATGGACAAATGGGATCGCGCGGATATAAATCGCGCTGAGAAAGATAGACGACTCCGTGCGGCCTTAACCCCCTCCGTGTAATTAATGATTTTTCCCCGTTACCTAATTATTTTCCGATCGCAAAATGACACCAGCGTCGACCCGATAAATCTATGTTTCTCTCTTATCTGCGAAAACAGAGACTGTTAGAAACAGAGAAAGGAATAACGAGCACGGTCCAATAGATTCTCTTCTTTTCCTGCGCACATCCTGGTAACGTGGAAAATTTAATTTTAACCGTTTGAATCACACGCTGTGCAATCGCGCTGTTCTAATTCCACGTCGAAAAGATCCACTATACTTTTGACCACTGTAAATATTCTCCAGAAGTCAATCCACTCAACTTCACCAATGCATGTCGATCGCAATTTTACTTCCATTTTGTCACATAAACCATACAAGTGATACACTTTATTTCTAGTTGTTATTTCAAAAATTAAAAATATCTGTTAACTAATCCTCGATACGAAAAAACAAGACAAACACTATTGCGCCACATGACTCTTCCCGATAAAACTTTTTGAACCATCCCTGAGAATCAAACGGTTAATCAGGTTTTCTTTTTGAGAAACTTGAATATACGCATTCGAGAAGTATATCCTGTATGTTGTTCGATCGCTGCATCGTGAAGCAGAACGTCGAAACTGTGAGTAATTCCGTTGTGTTTTCAGCTGTGGAACAGATTTTGCCGTAAGTTCACGTAGATCCCTCGTATTTCCTCAGTTCGCACGATTCTGTTTGTTTTTACGAATCACGCATCTTCGGTTTTATTGTTGGAAAATGTATTGATGAAGTGGAATCAGTTTTTGTACGAGCATGTCTGCGAAACGATTGACTTTTCTCCTTTTTTCTCTGCAGGTTACCGATCTGTCGCGTGAACCCGAAACGTTTACGTTTTTGTTTAGAAAACGATTTATTTGAACGTTTGCAAGCACCAATACCTCCTAGGATAAATAGTGTTTCACAGTATATTATGCACAAATAGATAAATATGTTTATGTGTATTTCTCAGAATTGCTGACACTTTGATTTTTAGCATGCTCGATTATTTATGTATACCTCGATTATATATGTAAAGAATACTTCGTTGCACGTATTATTAAGTACCGCGTATTAGAAAATTTGTATGTCAATACATCCTTTCTTTGCAGTTATTTCGTATATTTATTCTTTCGTAGACGGATAAACCCCAAATGAAACGGAGATATAGCTTCTTCCAACCTAAAACGACTACTAATGTTTATGCGCTTGTGAAAAATTTAATTTCCAAGATAAACTATACACGACACCTAAAATAAAGCTATTCGGCTCTTGAGATGTATTCAAAAGCGAATAGAAATTGCGCAAAAATTTGTCAGCTCTTCAATTCGCATAAACATTCGCAATGCTCTCCCTTTCAACACTTCCCTACCCATTGCAGAATCCTCAGCCATACCATCCCTCAACTAAGCTGATCTTCGTTTCCCAGACTTCGAGCACCCCAAGCCTAACGTTCGCCCACCGTGTTCCAGACACCCTAGAGGAGTTCAAGCTGGTGTTCTACGGCACGGAGACGTCGCTGGAGTTCGACGAGGACCTGGACAGGGACAAGCCGTTGCCCCCCGTGAACCAGCAGGACGTGGGCCAGGACAACACCGCGATAGGCGCCAGGCACAACGCCGTAGACACGGAGGGCGACCCGTGGACGGGTAGCCAGCAGGTGGAGCGCGTGTCCCATCCGGAGGTGCAGAGACCGACGACCGAGAACCAGACAAGCGGATGCAGCGCCGTGGATCCGGCAAGTGGCAGGTGCCTAGGTGGGTGCCTCATTCTACTCGTTCTAGCCTACCTGCTCGTCGGAGCGAGCTGGGGGGAGCTGGCCAGTGCACAGGACGAGAGTGGCCTCGAGGTGGGCGACGGGGCCTTGGTCCGTTGGTCCTCGGTAGCCCCGTCGTGCGAAAGGGACGTCGCTAGTTCAACGGTCGGCCGATCGTCAGAGGCTGGCTGCCGGTGGTGCTCATGATGATGTCCTTTAACCATCGACGCGTTGTCCCCCTCGATGCATGATTCGCTGCTAGATCCGGTCTAGCGCCGACGGAACGGGCTCGAACATGGTGTGCTGTGTGATCCCCTGACCGTGTTAACCCGGGGACAGACGTCATCGGAGGTTCGTTTACTCTTAGACGCGCTTTTTCAGGAAGAAATAGAGGGAGTGAGGAGGAGGACTGTTGGAGAGAGGATGTGCTGAACATCGAGCTTAAAATGTCCTACGGGCTTGTTCGAGTGCTTCCGGTGCGGACGGCCCGATCGCTCACTAAACGTATGTCGTTCTAGGGTTAGGATTAGTTCAATTAAGTGTCGTGTATGAGAGAGAGACTTGTGTGACCGGTGTGCGTGCGGGTAGAGCTGTCCAGGACTGTTAGAGAGAGAGGAGTAGGGGAAGGGAGAGAGAGGGAGGAGGCGCTAACAACGCGGAGACCTCCGCTTGTAAGGGGACGTTCGAATTAGGGGCTGGGATCGACCAATGGCCGCTGGGAGATCGGGCACGGAGAGAATCGATTTTCATAGCGCGACAGAGCACGGTGGAAAGTGGAACGCTTATGACCGTGTTCTTTTGAATATGCAGCGGCCCCTTGATTTTTCATCGCTATGAATTATTCAGCTGTGTACTCGGAGAACGATACAACCCGGTATGATAATCTTTTTTCCTTTTTTTTTTCTATCAAACAGCGCGATCAAGAGCGAACAAATCCTTGTTGTTCGATCTTAATTGCCCAGTCTTGAAAAGCCACTCGCTGATACTGTCTAAAGGATTCCCCTGAAGAGGCTAACAACCACTTCAGAATCGAGTTTTTTTTAAACAAATTTTATTCTATTTTATAAGACGTACAGAATTTAAAAGAAACCTTGTTTTCAACTTGAAAAGATATTGATTGCATATTGCCGCTTCGAGTTTAAACTGATTCAAGTTACATACGTCCTTAAGTAGTCTATGTCAATGATTACGGTCAGACGTGCGACGAGTCTGATCTCGATTTTCTCTGTGCTCAACGAAGAACAAGATTAATGTTTCCTTTCAGCTGGAGATGGTAACCACCGTTTCGTGTTACCGAGCAACATCTCACGACACTTTTCTGCCAAAAAAAAGCGAATCAAAAAGAATTATCATTAAGAGGATCCAGTGTCCTCGCACGTTTCACGCACAGAAGAACGATCCTAAAAAAATTGCCTCGCGTAACTTGTACATCGTTATTCTATATCGTGATCGATAAAGTCGTGTCTCGTTCGATCTAATCGCGAAATCCTTCGTGCATCGCTGCAGCTCTCGGTGTTCTGAGTAATCTAGCTGTTCGAATTCCTGAAACTCGATTTGTACGCGATTCATATATCCGATTACGCGTGTATGTGCATTTATATGTCCTGATTTTTCTGAAAACATACGGAAAACGGATTTTTAACCCTTCTATCGTGTTTAATTGCGTCCTCAGATTGGTATTCTCAGATTCGATCCTTTCAATGATTCCTATTTAACGAACCGAACTCAAACCTAACCCCTTGCCTTGCAATCGTACTCTTAGCAAAAATTGAATGAATATTTAATAAAAGTATACTTTGTCTATGAGAAAATTCACTTTCAACCATAAATTTATACGATTCAATATTTTACACTTAACGCGAAAAATAAGTAACATTGAGTAAATGCAGTTGAATGAAAAATTCTAAGCCAAGGGGTTAAATTTCGTATCAAGTTTTCTAGTAATCCTCCCTATCGCCCATGCACACGCTCTGGAATACGAGGTTGTGCGTTTCGCTAAACACTTTTTTTACGAACACCATAGGAGGGTTAATGACCCGGTAACGTTTCACGACTATCTGCCCCTGTAACAATAGCTTTTCCTCGTCGTATTGATTGATGAAACGACCGAGCGTGTTCCACCGACCGGTTTCCCTCTCTTTCATCCCCCCGCCCTTTACCCCCGGTTCCAGCAGCCCGCTTTTTCCAGACGTTTCACTTTTATCTTCCTTCGTGCGCTCTAGCCGCGCTCCTCTCCCTCCCCCCTCTGTCTCTCACCTCTTTTCGCCTCGGTTTCCCTCTTTCCCTCTACCCCGTCCCCGAAACTTCCACCCCCTCTCCGCTTCTGTGAAAGTTCGCCCGGCCAAAGAGGGCCTCGCGGGGTGGAGAGGAACGCTGGCCGGGGCTATCAGCACTGCCGAAACAAAAAGGTAGCAGAGCGTTTACGAGCTCCCAGGGATGCAAACAACCGAGAAGAAGATACATAAGACCTCGATCCTCTCTGCCCTCTGTGAAACGTGGCGCCGTTTGCAAGCACGGGAAACCGACTCGACTCGGTTTCGATACGAAACAGGGGAGGATTCAGCGCTGGGTGCTGGAGCTTGCTAAATATCTGCAACTCTGAGAGATCCTCAAAGACACGTGGCCACTGCCACAAAAGGAAGTTGAATTTTGGGTATAGGGATAGCGTTCTCTCGTGGGAGCCGACGTTCGGAGGATTTTTGTTGTTTTTCGGGGATTCAGAAGTGAGACACGTTCGCACAGTTCAGGAAACTCGCGAAAATTTTGTTCGACTTTCAACGTACTGTGGCGTTATATTGTCGATTAGCATTTGTAAATATCAAGGTGTAGAGTTTCGCGTTATTATTGCAGAACGTTTCGTAACTTTTTTGTAATTCTTCTTTGCGAAATTTTCTGCGTAAGCGAAACTTGAATCTTAGGGAAACTGCTCGCTGTCGTCGGAGCATTTACAAAGATAGTTTCTTGAACTCTCTGTCATCGTTGCATCAGAACTCGAGTCGAGGACTCATAGTTAACGAATTAATGTGAAAAGAAAGAAGCAAGAACAGTACAGTGATCCAGTGCGCGCTTGATTTCCACGGAGTTTTGTTAGTCGAGGAGAAAATCATTTTCTACGAAGAAAGCTCGAGATGCCGGCGATTAAAGTATTTATCACCTTCGTTAAATGTTCAAGGGAGATATATCGCAGGAATTAAGTAAGATTCATCGCGGTATAAATAAGAAGTGATTCCGGGAAAGCTTCCACGAAGTGAAAAGCGAGACGAAGCGTGATCAGAGTGCCGATAACGAACACCGAAAACGAGGCGAGATCAGGAATCGTATCATCGATGGTCATCAAATTTTATCGTTTGCAAATATTACTTTCTACGCCGCGTTTTGATACAGTCCTTCCTTAAACAAGCCTATCGTATTCCAAATGTTTTCTTTCCAAATGAGCAAATAAAGTGAAACGAAAGCGATAGAGAGATTATTCGTTAATGAATAACAAAATTACACCAATTCACTCTGTAAATTCATTTACCGTGGTAGAATCCGCGTGGAAAAAGTAAATACCAATTTTTGAAATTACACAGGATCGATTGAACCCGATCGGGCATTTAACCGTGATGCAATCGCTGACGGATTAAAACGTTTAGAGGCTATTCAGAAGAATATCAGAGAAAACGATTGAAGAAGAATACACGATGATCTGGTCGTTCGATCGAATTCGCCAATCACCGTACACGGAGAGTGAAACTGGAAAATTGGCCCTGCAATCGGAACACGAAACGTCGACGCACGGAAAAAGGGTCCGTCAAAGGGTGGAAGCATCGGATAATCTAATTCATCGTCAAGGAGCATCGTTTACGTTCGTCTGTCAAAGGTGCATACGAAACGTCAGACCTGGGTCCTTTCTCGTTGAATTGATTGCCGTGTTTGGTACAGCGATCGAAACGAAAGGGGACCATTTAGCGGGCAGAGTTCCGCACGTGAAGAGTCGCGCATCGGTGAAACGCTCGTTACACTCTATTTAATATTTCCAAAACCCACGGCAACGTTTCATTAAGACGGTCCTCCCCCGGATAAGAGCGCTTTGACCGTATCGAGATCCACGAAAATTAATTTCGCCGGTGTTTGCCTCGGAGATTTTAATTAAAACACCGCCTTCGGCGCAATAAAAACATCTCGCTCACACCGTCGACTGTTGTCATTCGAACGCTTTTAGTAAGTTTGCGTAAACGCGCGGCGGGTAGAGACGTTCCGATACAAGGAGCCGCAGGGGTGTTTGAGAGAACGATGCGAGATTAACGCGATCTGTTGATCTTGTCTTTCTTTTTCTTCGGTTTCCGTTCATCGATATTGAAACAAGGTATAACACTGGAAACTGTACGTTCATCAAGCTTCAATTAATCCAAGAAAATACCGTGAGAGGTAAACCCTTTTTTTTCAAATCAAACTCAAACAAGGTATAGAATTCGGTGAATTCAGCGCGTATGTGAAAATCTTTCCGGGGAGAAATTCAATTTATTGGAGGGGAAAAAAATTCGACGAGCGACGGACAAAGATGCTCGAGGACGAAAAAGTTTAATGGTCGCTCGGAATGATGGACACGAAATAAAAAAAAAAAGAAAGAGGGAGAAAGAGAGAGAGAGTGGGAGAGAGAGAGAGAAAAAAAGACGACTAGGCCAGGAAAAGTCGGAATGACCTACTTCGTCGATAATTGGCATCGCTGGCGGTCAGCCACAAAGAGTCGAATGGTAAATACTAATGACTCCCCTTTTCATCGAATAGAACTCCGCGACGTGAAACTTTAATTTGCCTCGATTAAGATTCGTGTCCCGGCCACGGATCTGCTTTTCCCCCTTCGTTGTGGCGGTTATTATTACATATCGTTCTTAAATTGCTGATTAGCGATAGCTTAGCTCGATAGTCGTTACGAATAATTATATTATATTATATTATAGCTTCTTTATATTAATCGTAAGGACTCGAGATTGGATGTCCTTTTAGTGATTTGTACGTGAATCGTGTCATCCCCTCGCATAATCGACAGTGAAAAATTGGCTGTTCTACTTTAAACAGGCGGGGAAAGGGATCGAGATTTTCACTCTGTTCTACTTGATACGCACACGATCGCGTGATTCATGCTCCCTGTTCTACTTAATTATAGTCTGTGATCGAATTTAGCGCTTTACACTCATCCGCATCTGCTGGTCTTTACTTTAGTCTGTCTTCCGTTCACTTTTAATCTCCTCAACTTCCTCGTCGCTTGATCTTGGGAAAAATATCGTATCGCGGGAAACGGTTAAAGAATTATGTAAATTTGTCGACCCTTTGACAGTGCGAACTATACACTATAGCCTAATTTAATTCCTGAATGTCCATTTTTTTATCTAAACTTAGAACTCCTTTTAATTAAGTATAATTAATAATCAAATGCTTATTTTCTCCCTCTAATGGTATTCGACGTCAAAGGGTTAAGAAAATCGATCGATACGCTTCAGAAAGTTATTCAAAGAAATTCGTGCAATAATTTTATAAAAAAAGGAACAGGACGATATTTTCTCAAATTATTTCAACCCTTCTTTCGTTTCACCCACTCTCCTGCCTCATTTTTCCAAGCGAATCACCAGCTGTTCCTTAGTTTGTTCGTTCAAAGCACACCGAACTAGTGATACTATACATACATACATATTTTTAATTAGAGCTTGGACAGGCCATGATTGTTATCGTTCGTTTTGTCGCCTGTCTTGCAAGCAGCGCCGTCTATTTGTTAACCGTTGTTATTGTATCGCAAATCATATCATCATTGTGACCGGATGCAGCACAATAGTGTCGCGTGATGAACGACGCCCCCTTGTTACCGTCGCGTCATTTTCACCTAAACGCGATCGATCGGGTTACGTTATCGAGCACATATCATTTTCGTTCGCGAGGGTACTCGCGGCTATTCAATTCGAGCTCAGTTCAATTCCTCGTTCCCGCCGCATCTTTCGCTATTTCAATTTTAAACAGTGTGATGCAATGCTTTCGAGAATACGAACAATCGACGAGCGACAATTTCGTTTCGTGACTGTAATATTTTTTATTTACAATTTGTTTCAAAGGAACATTAAGTAAATTATTTTATCGGTTTGGTCAATTTAACATGAAGATACTCTCCCAATGGATCGTATCTCAGTGTGGGAAGGCTACTACACTGTTGTCATGACGTTGAAGTCGTTTGGTGATTGTAATATAGACTATTTTTTACATAATTTGGATAATTTCAATGATAAAGAATGTGAATCAGTCGCGACCGAAAGGGTTAATTTTCGTTGTTGAGAGAGGTCGGGTAACGAGGTGACCGTGAACCTAAGCTCGAAAGCAGACACGTTTCGCAAGCTCGAGCTCATGCTGGCCGATGAGTCGAATTGAAATTCACCTCGCATCCGTTCCACTTCACCTTCGACCTTTCAGGATTTCGGGTGTTACGGAAGTTCGTGGAAATTGGAACGATGTCAAGGTGAACGCATAGAAATTCGTCAGCGGTACCCTCACACGCGATACGTTGCTACAGTTTTAAGTATCGCAGACGTATTCGTTGCCTTCGATCCTGAAAATGAAGCAATAATAATTTACTTTCTGCAACTATCGATAAATAATTTCTTAAGCGAATCTATAATGTTGGGTTCTCTGAAAAATTCCTGCTAATATCTAATGGGTAAAAATTTGAAATTAAGTCTCTCGAAGTATCTAGTACATTTTAAAAATGTGTAATTTTCAAATTACTTTGAGAAAAGAAAGATGATCCAAGGAGAGAAGGGCAACGATAATTCTGCTTAAAGTATAATTGTTATTCTATATAATTTTCGTGTTACTAATACTTTCGTAGTTAGACAATTATTAGCATAATCAGTTGATCGCGAATAAGCCAACCAGCTAATTGTTTCGTGTACTTACAGAAATTGATCGATTCCAAATAGAGTTACCATACGCACAAACAGTTCCTCGAAATTCCTTCGAAATTTCGTCGTTCAATAAATTATATTGTTTGTGTTGCAAATCGTGCGCAAGAAATCGTGACGAACAAAGCAACAAAATACGCTTCCATACATATACATATATATATATTAACATACATATAAATAAATATATTAACAATCGACGCTTTTTTGCAACAAAACGTTATACACGCGTACGCTACCGTTTATAAACGTTTACCTACGAATCCGTTAAACAACAATTTTCTTTGCAACCCTTTTTCTTTGGTCAATTTACATTACTGAATTTTGTTCTGGAAAATTCAATAATACAGACTGATGAAAAATAGAATTGCAAGTGAAACGAGTTCGTACGAAACGAATGCTTCGGTTAACCCTTTCGCGATGAAGTAGAAACAAATCGAGTGGGCAAATAATTGTGAGTGGTCGATGTACGCTCGTTGTGCTTTCGTTCACGTGTACTTAGACACGATTAGGCGATATTATGGTGATCTGTTCGTTTGTCGTTCGTGATCATTTGAAATAGAAGCTACAGTTCCGAATGCCTACATGTATTTAGCCTTTAATTTATTAGCTGCATAGATATCGCAAGCCAGCATCATCCGGTTATGCGAATGAATATAAAAGAGTCGTACGTAATTGGTATGAGATTAAAGATTTTTACTACTTGAACCGTGGACGTTCGTGCATTTTCGAGAAATTTAACCCTTTGATGTCGCTAAGCAAGGTTTAAAGCAAGGAAAATTAATGAAAATGATGAAAAGTGATAGATATTTATAATTCTTTTTTTTCTTATAGCAATACCTACTTTTAATAATTAAAAATGATGCAAAGGGTTAATGCGTTCAATACGCAAAGATATGCAAAATATTCAAAGTAAAATTCAGCTTGCTACAGAACGTTCACAGTATTATGATTATTATGGTGTCCCAGAGAACTTGATCGTTGTTTCGATAAAACTACAATTTCTCTACGTCAATCATAGCTAATATATTGTTTAACCGTGTTTTCATCGATCGTTTCGCAATAACCGAAACAAAGAGATATTTTCCGGGACACCGTTGCACTACGGCAATTATAGTATGATTAATTAGCTTGTAATCTTAGATTTACACGGTGAAAACGGAATTGCTTCCAGACAATCAGAGCAGCTGATTGTTAATACAAAAATAAGTGTCCTGCGGTAGCGTTAAAAGTGAAACGGAGAAAAGGAAGAATTTTATCCGAATTTCTTTTCACGCTTCACCCATACCATTACGTACGCGCTCTCTTACTCAACTTTCTATAATCCTCCGTGAAATTTTTTTCAATTCACCCTCCGAATCATGCATAATTTCGCGAAAGTCCCGTAACGCCTCGAGAAGGTGGGGAGAGGCGTTAAACGACACCCTTTCAGAATGGACGAACAGTTTCGGTTTATCGAGGGTTAATTGCGTACACTCGTGATTGATTGTACAATAATTGTGTATATATTACGTGCAATAATGGACGAGAGATACCGGATACGAATCAAGCATACACGAGTTGATCTGTTCGCGAAACTGTCTACCGTTCCTTCGACGTTACTACGAATTCTCCGTGCAAAGATCAACGAGATCCAACAAAAAAAAAAATAAAAAAGAAAGAGAATTACTGTCTGACTCCTGAAAAATCGTAGAAAATTGCCACATAATTCCGCCGCAGGAGAATGAAATCAACTCCAAGTCCAAGCGTTATAAAGAGCGAGAAAGAAACGTGCTGATCCAATCGAGCGAGGAGTCTTCGAAGATTACGAACAATAATTATATTTTGTACGTGTTCGCTGTATACAAGCGCTTCACGGTGTTCCGACGGGTTCGAAGAAATTTTTAGACGGTCTCGATTAAATTTGTTGCTTTCGAGAGAATCTCACAAAGGACGTGTTCTGAATCGAGAGTTATCGATCGAGGGAAGTCTTGGACCCCCCCCCCCGGTCTCGTGGAAGGGAGAAAGGAAGCTTTAATATTTTGCGACGCTCAACCGAAAGCCTTGCTTCGACGAAATAAAGTAAAATAAAGTAAAATAGACTAAAATAAAGATAAAAGCCTGCGGGGGCTAAAAAAATCGAACCGGACTCCGTCGAGTTTGCAATCCTATAAAACAAAGAGAAACGAAAGTACGTGTATACACTATCCCGACTACACAGTGTATATTGGGTTCTTATAATAAGAGTCAATTATTCTAATCAGCCGTGAAAGCGTTGTTGGTGGCAGTAAGGTAAGAGGGGAACGAGAATTGTGTAAACCTGGATACTAACGTAGGACTTTGGATGTGTTTCGATTCGTTCAGGTGTGTGAGAAGTATCTTCCAAGATGTACAATACTTCGGATGACACCGTTCGACAGCCGAACTTCCGGTCTCCCATCCGCTTTCGCGTTATTCGAATGAACATCTGCCTGCTTATGCACCCTACCGATATTTCTGTTAACCCTTTCGCTACATACGATCGTGACCCCTTTATTAATCCTTTCATAGTACATTATTTTTAAAACATTTAATTGATAACAGTGAAATTAAATTATTTTTTTCGCATGCTCATACTACAATATTGAAATATAAATCTATTACAGTATGCTACATAAATGGTGTGTCATTTAAAAAGACATTTACTGTAATTGCGAGTTATATATTTGCAATCACTATATGGTAATTATCTACATAGTAGCGAAAGGGTTCGCTTCGAAGACAAACTTTAACTCGAAACAATGTCAGAGTACGAGGTTAGTTCGTGTTATAAAGAAAGTAATTCGTGAAAAATAATTGTAACATCGTGATCATCGTGATCGAGTACTTAAAATAGTTCGATAGAATCGATTTTTAGCGTTCGTGTCGTGATCGGTGATAGGTATGATAAATTGAATGTTGCGAATCGTCGGGTGCGCGATTTCCGTATGACAATAATAAACTATATACTTCTGTAAGTATTGGCTCGGATAAACGGTGTTGTAATTGAAGCTGAGCCGTGAATGATTTCAATGTTTCCAATCGGGAAGCTCGCCTTTTATCCGCGATCGTGGTAACACGCCATCTTTATTGCCATGAACAACTAAACTTCTCTTCTGGTTTCAGCTGCACTTCCGAGACAGTGGCGCTCGCAATATCCTGTTAGCATTCGGGAGGCGAAGTTTTTTTCGTACTTAACGAAGCAAGCCTCTCGCGTAGCCATCTCCAACGCGCTTAACCGTGTAACATAATTTTGTACTTAATGAAAGTCTTTCATCGCGATAATCGATTCACCAAAGAGAAAATTCGAGAAAATTTCAATTAGCTCGGAGATATTTTATCTTCGCCAAGTCGTTCATTCGGAAGGTCTAACTTCTGACTCGCGTAAGATCCTAAAACGCTGTCGAAATTACGTTTCAAGAAAAAGGAAGAAAAAAGGCAGAATCTGGTATACTAGACAATCCACCTAAAATGGATCACGTAATTATTTCCTCTCGCTACAGCCATGCAAAGTGTGTTTCATTAAACACATGAAAGCATTCTGAGCTTCATAAGAAACGTTATGCGTTCCAAAATAATTTTTCTATCTTAAAAGTTAACAGACATTCGTCCAAAGAAATTGAACCTAAAGTAAATTTAAAATTGAACTCGGTTCGAAACTTAACCATTCGTTAATAGTTTGCCACAAATACGTGGCGCAAGAAGTGATTACGTGATCTTATTTTACTTGGAACACCATGTATGTGGTTAATTGCCAAGCCTAGAACCCCACGAGAAAGAAGGGAAGCACAAAAGATCGGATCTTCGAGGCTGTCGAACGATGGCCCGGTCCGCCATACTGTTAATGTATCTATTGTAAATGTTTGTATGTAATGTAAAATGTATCTCTGCTTGAAAAGGCGACATATCCTAAGTTATAGAGTTCTGAAGGCAGGAGGAACCGGATGTAAGGTGCGAGTAGCCCGAGTAAGTGTCCACGAGTTTCGCGTGTCCGCCCTCTCCTCTCGCGTCCGTCTCTGTCGTCCCTTAAAAATCGGTACCCGCGGGTCCATTTTCGAACAGAAAGAGACAAAGAGAGGAAACAGGAAGTTTCTTGCGACCAGGAAGGACGAGGGGGAAGAGGGTCGGGCCTCGAAATGGTGTTCAGGGCTTGCCACGTACGTTTATGTACACATATACATAATACATTGTATAAGTAATTGCAACTACTATGAACCATTATATGCGACATTGAAATTTGTATATCATGGATGAATTAAAAGGGGAGAATATCCTGAATAAGAGACTTCACGGCGTTATTCATATCTCGAGAGTGTTTTGGTTAAACAAAAGAGAGAGAGAGAGAGAGGAAATAAAGGAGGAAATGCTAACGTGCTGGTTGTTTTTCGCGTTAATCGAGGGAAACAGGTACGTGTTGAATAAAGCATGACTCCGTTCGAGTTTTTGTTTCTTTTTGTTTTTTTATTTTTTTTTTTTTGTTTTATTTATGTGGATGACCAACGGCGAAAATTACAGAGCCGGTTGCATGTTTAGTTCGTTCATGTGGCTATGTGATAATAGAGTGATTTAATCGTCGCATGATTAAAATCTAAGGGAGAGAGAGGGTGAGGAAGGTAGATATATGCGAGACGAAATTTTTCTTCCGTGGCTGGAGCGAGTTAATGTAAGATGGGATTAATTTAGTATGAAAGCTAAGCTTATTATAGAAGCTAATTATTAGCACCTAAGAAGGAAAGTAGTGAATTCGTAAATGTTTAAATAAATGCACGGAGCGTAATAAATTATTTCTTTGTTTTAAAGCTACGACATGTAAAAAATAAAGTGCAAGAACGTGCAAGACGAATATCAATTAAACGATATCGTCTGAGAGCCGTAGTTAATGAAATGTTTAATTAATTTGCTATTATGTCCCCGTAGATGTTACACATTGTATCTAGAATGTTTCTTTGTGGATAAAATATCGTTTTGAACAATTTTTTAAAATCTTTCTTCTGTTCAAATTGATTGTATCGTTGATCTTTTAATGCTTTCGCAATTTCGGGGAGTGACTTTTAAAAAATTGTTTGCATGCGATTTTTGTCGCGCAGGATAAGCGTTTCGCTGAAGTATTGTACTGTATTTTTATTGCATATACGTCTCGTCCTGCATGCGATACAAGGATATGTAAATAACTTGATGTTTCCTTTCATTTATTACGAACAATAAAATTTTGTTCAATAATCGCACATTATATTTATGCAACTTGCACATAAGACTAATTTTTATTGAATGTGTTTTTATGAATAATCGACACTATGGAAGCGATTTCAATCTGGCCCTTTATTTATTAATTCTCTTTTTCCACATCTCTAATATCACGGGGATCACGAATCGCTGTTGCTTGAACAATTATTGATAAACTACACGTCGAAACTAAATAATATTTTTTCCTATAGAATCGAAGTAACTTCTATACGTAAAAATTCTGCCTGATTAATTTTTAACAAGGATTTAAATTATCCTAACAATCTGTAGCAATCTTCTCAGCTTTATTTTTATTTATTTTACGTGTTTTTTCCTTTCACGCTTTTCTCGAGTTTAACAAAAATTCGAATCAAGAATTAACAAATCTTTCGTCGTCCCCTAAGTATCGACAAAATCTTTTCGCTTCAAAATATTTTGCAAAATCCGGATCGAGTCTGAAAGAAGAAAGGATGAGTTTAAAAGATACATTATCGCATGTAGTATACATAGAAACGGAGAAGAGTCTCGCGAAAGCTCCGCAGCAATTTGTGTGCGATAAATCGAATGAAAAAGGGCCTGGGGATCGTCGTGCTGCTTATCCAGGAGATCAAAATTGAATTTCCCCCGACGGGGCCGGGGAAAGAGGAGGGAGAAAAAGAAAGATTACTTCTTGTCCTAACGTGTCACGTGTCACGCTTTATCCCTCTACTCCATAGCAGGTTCTGAAAACGTATTTAGGTACTTGGGCACTCCATGCGGGCGAGTTGCGGTGCGGATTTTCTCAGACCAGCCAACTACCATCACCAACCAACACCATCACCAACCACATCCACATCCACAACCACAACCACCGTGCAACCAATTCAAAAATTACAAAAAAAACAAAACTATATACATACACATACGCATAAAAACTGACCTATCCCTGATCGCTTCACCAGCACGGTGAGTCTTACTTCTCTATCGTTCTATAATGTTCCTATTTGTATCCTATGGCTTTTGAACGCTAATAGCTGTAATCAAAGTACGTTGAATCGTAGGCAATGTCGCATTTCTGTTTTGTGACAACGTAATGATTGAATTAGATGGTCGAAGGTTCGACTAATTTTATTGATTTTTTTTTGCCGTAGACTGACATTGAATTACTGCGTTCGATAATACCTAATATTTTTGTTTCATTATAGGTACTTATAAGTAGCATAATCATATTTGCCTGGATTCAATTTACTTTGATTCGTCGACCTTTTTTTTCTTCTCTATTATAAGCTTATTATCTCTTGTCATAATTAATGATTTTGCTTACTCCATCGTTTCACTTTTTTTTTTGTCTCGTTCATTGCTTGATTCTACCTCGGAGTTACGTACGACTTTTATTTTCTTTCGCGACTGGGGACAGAGGTTGATACATTGATACTTTAATTGTGCTTTATTGCTTCTACGTAACGACGTCGATAATTAAAGAATCGCGAAAATAGAAATACATCTAGATACAATTTTTATGTTTAAATATTTTCAACGACGGTCGAGTTACTCATTGTTTATTTCTTTTTCTTTAAGCACAGAAATAACAGGTACTTCAACAGGAAAATTATATTTGATCCTTTTTTTTCTTTTTCCGATGTTTCAGCATGCAGTATAAATCCTTGCATTACTCTGTGGTTGTAGCTAGTAATAGCAGTAAAAATTAGTGGTTCATAATTCCATCTTCCTGGCTTAATTTTTTTTTTTTTTTTTTTTTTCTTCCAAGATAACGCCAATAGATGTATCGTGTACTTAGCATAAATCAAATCAGATTTACATTAGGGATGGGCGAATATAAAATCCGGATATCGTTTAAGTATCCGTTGAAATGTTAAAAGTTGATTCTACGAGGCCTAATGTCCATTTAATGTATACTGATTTTTTATTATTACAATATAGAACATCGCTTACTGCATATTATGTGTACCTAGTTTTAAGAAAAATGTGTATCAAATTAGAGGAAACAAATCTTTTTTTTTCATCTTCAGCGTAGACCATGTTATTTGAAATGTAATTCGACGACACAACAAACGCGAAACGTATGGATGACAATTTTTTAAAGAACTTCTCGCTCCCGCAGAATATTAATTAAACGTTGTCGCGGTGATGTTCCAGAAACTGTAGCACAAGGAATCAAATGCTTCCGGTTTCCGTGGCTATTAATTGTAACAGTAATTCAGGTTTCTCGGTTGTTTCCCGTCGAGCATAGGTTTACCAGCATTGGCATTAACTTCATCAAGGTGCTTCTATCCGAGAAACTGTTCCGAACTTGCTCTCGACGGGCGTATTACTCGAACATTCAAATTACATCGCAAGATAATCTGAAAACTTTGCACCCCCCACCCGCAAACCTACAATTATAAATCCTTCGTGTTCGCTTTGATAATCTGACCAATTAGTACACAATTTATAATTTAATGTAAAACTGCATTGCAAATTTGGTATAAAACCGCGCTCGAACTTCGATAGAAAATAATGATCTAAATTCAATGCAGACCGCTCAGAATATGTCATAAAGTGTGTTTGGAACGTAATTCTGGAATGTTAAAGGATCGGTGCTCAAATTTAATTACTTCAAAATTTTTTAATCACCGCGACAGTGTCTGTTCTTTCAGAAATTTTTTGAACCTGTGTCAAAATTCAGGTTTAACCCTTTGACTGGTATAAGCACTTATATGCGTCTCTAGTGAAAGTTACTGACGTGAATTATGAGCGTGTATATGCGTTTATCAATTTTTCCTCGCTCCCATTTAGAGCAACATAATTTCTAATAGAGTGCCGTTCACGCGAAGCACTTTGAGCGGAAGTATTTAGCAGTCAAAGGGTTAATAAAGTTCGTCGCTGTCATCCGTAAGTCTCGTAGCACCACACGATACCAACACGTCACAAAATCGTCCCTCTAGAACACTTACGCGAGCCCGAAGAAGCGAGAGGACCAGCCAAAAGATGTGTCTGTAATTTTTCAGAATGCAAGCTGAACTGGTACTTCCTTGACGGGGTCTGCGTGTTCGAGTGCCCAGTCGGAACTTACGGCGTCTCCGACGAGGCAAAGGCGGTCTGTTCCGGCTGCCATTACTCCTAACCTGCTCGGGACCCTCGAACGGCGAGTGCACCAGCTGCCACGATGACGCCGAGTTTCTCGTGAATTTGAACGAGTCGCTGTGCGTCCTCCGGGAGCTGTCCTGGACCATGCAGACCGGCCTCTGGTTCTACAGAATGATCGTTCTGTTCACCGTGAACGTGGCCATTTTCCTCCTGGTGGTCGTCTACGTCGCTGTGAAATGGTACTCGAAGAAGAGGAGCTCGCTGATGTACAAGTACAGCAAGGTCTCGTACTCCAGCAACGGGAACGCGTGCAAGGACATCGACAGGCTGCATGAGAACGTGTGCGTGTCCGACAGCGAGTAGAGCCGAGCCGTTCTACTCGAATCGAAGATCGTACGCCGGTTTTATGGTCGGGGAAGTGTCATCGAACCGTGGAAGAACTGAACGGAGACAGACGTTTGAGAGGTTTCGATGGGACCTCGGGGTAAATTGTTAATGGGAATGATCGAAAGGAAAGGGAAGTGATCGAGCGTCGACAACTGGACGATCTCTGTCTTCTATGTTGGTTAACAGTATTTCGAAACGATTCCATTTTTAACGCATTCCAGTTTGCGAACCAAGTAAGTCGATGCATTCCCGGTGAACGTGAAAGTTACGTTCGCTTTGTTGAACTTCGAGTCGTACGCGGTTTGATCTCGTCTACGTTGGGCAGGTGACGTCTACGGTTTCGTAGATACAGACTGTTATTATTGTTACAACGTTTTCTTCTCGCATTGTTCTAAACACACGTTTTGTATTCGGATTTGATGTCGAAATTTTAAGGTTGAACGGTGTTTGCTGTTCAGTTGTTGCGATAGTACGCGTGTGTCGCGACGCAAATACGCTTACCAAATTTCGACTATAAGCTGAGTAACAATTAATAGTAACTAAGTGCGCGTAGCCAATTTTCGATCATCAATACGGAGAGAAACTGAATTATGCCACGAACGCGCGCGCGAGCACACGTGTACCTGTTGGTGTCTTGCGTTCGCGTGTACGCGCGCGTGTATGCTCTTCGGTAATCAAAATTAGATTAATTAGATTGTATTCTGTAACTAACTGTAACACGATTCTGCGCTGCTGTCCGAGTTCCTAACTGCATCGAGCACATTGTAATTTATATACATAGATCAGTGGAATTACTATGTGATACTATTTATGTAAATTGCATTATTAAACACGATGTTAGACGCAATAAAGTTTTGCAACAGCATTTCTTAACAACCAAAGAAAACTTTCAACATTGCACTTCTTCGTTGGAATGACTTACAGCTGTAACTAAAAAGAAAAAGGAATCAAATAAACACGAAGAATTATAAAGTTAATTAAATTCTTTTACAGCTTAATAATATTAACTGTCTCGAATCCCAATAAATTAAGAAATTATTGGAAATCATTGCTCTGCGATGACAATCCATAAAAATACTATAAATATTAAAATATCATATAAGTTATAATATTATAATTATAATATTAAAATACTATATACATTATTAAAATGGTTTAAAAGTTAATAATTATTTTCATTCTCTTTTACAGCCATTTTTACAGATACAATGTACTACCATGCAACAAATTACACGCAAAAATCTCTTCACAATAATTAGCGAACAGAGGTACAATTTTTAGATTTACTTTTAAAAGCACATTTGTCGTTACTACAAGTATATATAAAATTGCGAAGTTTAGGGGAACGTTATTTAAACGTGAAATTAATTCTACAAAACGGACACAGCGTTAATTGGAGGGTATCTAGTATTAACGGTTAAAATCTATCCTAGCCATATCGGGAATGCCAAATGATCAATAATGAATGCGATCAGCAGGAAACATGTCGTTATAACATCGTATCCGCGTATCGCGCTAGGCTGACAGATGAATAAGCACCGTACAGTGAAATTAATTGGCGATAATTAGCAAACTGTTGGGAGCGACCTTCTCAGTGTGACCGTGCTCTTGCCTGCGCGTATCGCAAGCCGCAATATTGCCAACGATACGTCGTGTATAAATTATTCGCGTGCGGTCTCCCGCTCGAATCGTATTCCCTTCACCGCAATATTATTAAAATGCAGAACGCGTTAAAAGTTTCTTAAAAATAAAAATTTCATTTTATACCCAAAATTTAATCTTCTTCATCTTTTTTCTTTCAGCTTTTCAATTCGACAAATAAATGATAGAAGTAAAGCTCCGTTGTTTCATTACGATTAATTAACAGAAACGTGCATTTGTTTGTCAACATGGCATGATTATTCGTTCAATATTAACCAAAACTGTTTGCGTTAACATCATCAGAACGTTCATCGTTAATTAGCTGACGATAACTTACACGAAACACCGTTCACGACACGATGACTGATGGCTGACTACATACGGGGCTTTTCCACTTAACGCGATTCACCTCAACGGAGAATATTAATCCTTTCCCTGGTACAAATTAAGCGATTTATCAAGGAGCTGAAATTTCCCTCGGTTTAATTTCTACTAATTGCGGACCACACACTCGTAATTAATTTGACTGATTATTGATTTAATAAAATTTCTCGATAAACAGCGAGCCTGGTAATGATTCAACGCTGAACCATCTAATATCTTTTCCTGCTAATATCTCTACCAACCACGTCGCATAAATACCCTGCTGCTTCAAAGATAGCTGTCCAATAAAAATTAAAAAGGTATTCGATCATAATGTTGAAATTAATATATACGATAATAAAATTATATTATAGTGCAATTTATAATAATAGAATGAAAGT
The DNA here is from genome assembly GCA_033822845.1 of Tetrapedia diversipes. Lineage (NCBI taxonomy): Eukaryota > Metazoa > Arthropoda > Insecta > Hymenoptera > Apidae > Tetrapedia > Tetrapedia diversipes. The sequence continues at coordinate 324,796 of JAOPTO010002393.1, read as the reverse complement.
ATGTAATGCAACTTGCAATCACAAATTTTTATTACAAAATTTTGGATTATAAACTAGACCATTAACCCTTTGCACTCCTTTGTCGAGTATGACTCGACATCAGTTTTTATCATGGTAACTTCTATATCGAGTCACACTCGCCACTTTTAAATATAGGAGGTGTCGATGTGGCAAGCTAATACACATCTTATTGTTCTTTACGTCGAACACTCAAGTGGTGGATATTAATATGATTAATAAAAAAAAAAAATCGTTTAAAATGAGTACCAGTCAAGGAAGTACCAATCCTTTCAAGTAAATTCCAAATAAAACACCTAAGATACTAGTGAGTTATTGGAAGTAAAATTGAAAAATAATTCGGAGGGTAAAGGGTTAACATGGCCAAGAAGGAAGATAATTGGCAGTGTAGAATGTCTAGCAGTTCCGTAGTGTCCCACTTTTCACCGGGTCAACCGCTTTCAGAGCTTCGAATCTCGTTATCGTCATCGCCTCGAAATAAGCTACGGGAATGATTTCAAAGCGGGACACTGTGTATATACTTGCTCGCTTCCTAGCCGTCACGCCGATATATCTGGCCCCCGCTGTTGGATTTTGGTTCCGTGCCAAACGGGCATGTACTCGAGGACGACTCCGAGTATTTACTCTCTTCTTATTTCATCTCGAGATTCGGATCGTGGGAGAACAGACGAATAGGTGAGAGGACGAACGGAAAGCCGTGGAACGAGGGGATGGCGACAGGGAGGAAAGAGGCGGAAACTCCCTGTTGGATCGCGAAGCTTTAAAGCTACCAAGAAGCAGGCTCATCCTCATTTGTTTCACCGGCTACCAGAAGTCTACGCGCGAAAATCAGTCAGCTACGAAATATTATGCGCATACAAGAGCGTGCCGGGGAAAGACTGTGCAGCGGAAGCTGTCACAACCAGCTTTGAGAATCTCTGCCAGCTTCCCTGCCAACGTTTTCCATCGCGTTTCGTCACGAGTCAAAGCCGACATGCTTCTGTCCTAAGGTTCTTCTTCCTTTCGAATGAAATAGATGGTTAATTTTATTTTACTTTATTTTATTAATCTTACGGGTATGAACCCACTAGTGTGTACGTAATAGAATAAGAAGTAATTATGAGACGATTGAGTACAATAAACAAATCGATTAAATTTGATTCGACATAAGACGCTTAAATGTAGACTAACTACGCCAGAATAGCTAAATAGATTTTATAATTAATAACATTTATATCTCATATAACATTTAAAAATACTGATCGCTAATAGTTAAAGCTTAATAACACATTAAAAAATTTTACAACATTCAGCTTAAAGAAAGCTGTCGTGAGGGCAAAAAAGTCCAAAATAATACAATAAGAATTAATAATACAATAATACAAGAATTCACATTTATAATAATCGTTCTAAAAGTAGAATAATTTCAAAGACTTACAATTAGTACATGATAATTTAGCATTGCTGGTGTTTAGTAGAAGCTTTTAAATTTACGCTTATTAATTTAGTTTAATATAATAATGCCACCGTCGTTGCCGTTACTATTATTGTGACTAATACCGTTGCTGCTGCTACCAGACAATCCCTGTAATGTGTTCTTTGATAAATCCTCTTTCTTAAAGCTCTCAGAATACGAAGTTATTGCAGCTCGTTAAGAATGGGGAAAAATAGAATGTTTTGCAAGAACGTTGCGACACCGAAAGCGTAACTTCACTTGCGCCGAGTAAAATATTCTTTTCCAGGGAATAACAATGGAGGTGCTCAGGGCATAGAGTCTGAAAATTAGTGGAAATGGGAGTGCTCGGGAAGGTGGAAAGGTTGTAGAACATTAACTTAGCCGGAAAGAGAAATAAAGAGACCATTTGTACCCTCTCCTAAATGTAACTATACAAGGTACGCTAACGAGGAACGAATATTCGCGCAAGCATACACCGACTGCGTTCAGCTTCGAGTGATTCTACCAAGCTAATTTTCAATCGGTAATACCGCTGCAATTTTCAAAGCTTGATTACAACCATCATCGGGTGATAATAAATTTAAAGTACAGGGTTAGCCAATAAAAATTATATATCTTAACAATTACGGGTTCATTCCTAAAAAAATGTCATCTCATTCATAGATCATAACTTGCCAATTTAATTTAATTTTACTTAACCCTAATTTAATTGAATTTACTTGAATTACCTTAATTTTTAATAATATTTGTTTCACGTAAAATTTCTACCTTACTGCGTCGCTATTATTCACGCATTATACTAACGGGTCACTTCCCATGTAAATAAATAAATAAATCAATTAATCAATAAAAAGGTTAAATTATCTCGAAAATAATATCGTACTTTTATCGAATATTTTATCTAAAACTTCAAGCGTTTAAAATACATTCCAATTCACGGTAGTAGAAACTTAGTCGTATGAATTAAACTATTAAAATAATTCTTACGAGGTAGAAATTAAATCTATGTGACACTCTATCCTATGCAGTGAGGGAATAAATTTACCCAGCAACGATTTCAAATTCGTAGAAACCAGATATCCCCACGACGGTCGTCCGAAGGGACGAAGAAATGGCTGCGATAGCGAAGAGGAAGAAAGGATTGGCGGTAATAGAACAAAAGGTGTGGCTGGAGTAGAACGAGCCATCCAAGTGTTTCCATTGGCGATGTGCATCGAAATACACTCGAACAACTGTGCACGCGTTCCTGCGAAGCGCATGCACGCGCGTGTAGTTTGCTCGCCTCGTAGGACAGCGTCGGACGACGACGTTACAAACGGAAATGGAAACGAACTTCCAGCGGATTCGCGACTTGCGAGAGCACCGTGAAACTGCAAGGCTGCTTGGAGAATCCTTACGCGACGTAACGATAATTTAGTGCATCGAACGTTTGTTTCGCGCGACACATGCTCTCCTTTCCGGAAACTTTGCAGTCAGTGACAGGATGAATTACGCAGGTTACATCGAAATCTATAATTGCTTCTGTAGTATCCTATTTTCGTGTGCAGCTTCCGGGAACAAAGGTTACATTCGAGATCTATAATTGCTTCTGTAGTGTCTATTTTCGTGTGCAGTTTCCGGGAACGAAGAATAAGATAGAGAATGGTTAAATGAGACAGTAGAGAGGAGAGAGGGGCTGAGCGATTCGTAACGAGGAAAAATGTAGGATAGTAAGGTTGAAATCTGTTTAGAAGCTGATCGATTATTTTCACGTGAAAAGAAGCAACGCCACGCACTTTCAATCTTAACACAAACAAGGAGATCTTCCATTATTTCCTCTGCCATTGATTCTGTTTACTTTTGTTATTAGTTAGTCTTGAACTGGAGTTGAATTTATTAAAAATTGTACTTTGGAAGAGCAGGAAATGTATTTGATGAACTGTGGACAACACTAGGTCTAACTAATAACAAAAGTAAATAAAATGAATGGCAAAGGAAAAAAGGAGAAATCTCTCCATTTGATTGGCTAAGTGTTAAATTCCCAGGATCAAAAGGTTAATGTTGCTACTTAATTTGAATAGGAGTTGCAAAAATGCTGCAAGAAGTATCGTTTGCATGCTCGTAGCACCATTGGAGCGGATGCACTATGGAGTCTCCTGCATCTAATTGCAGCGTTATCTAGGTACCAGCCACTGCCAAAAGATAATCCATCGATTAATCTCGGAAGCAGGGATAAAGCATAAGATCGAATACGTTCGGGTATCTCGCCCGGTGTCTGGCTTGCTCAGTCTTAATCTATAGCCAGGAGCCGGCTGAAGTCTAATGAGTCGGACCGAGATCCATTCCAATCTCAGATTCATCCTTTATGTATCCGAACTCTGATTGGAATTCTAATCCCGTAGACTTTAACATCCGCATTGTGTGTAGGACCGTTGTTGCAGCGAGTTCGAAACTTTCAGGAATTTCAAGCGAAAGGGAATTTATATGGTTAAAACGGAAACACCGAATTTTAATTTCCCACGTGGAACAAGAGCTCAGAATTGACGTGTTCAAACTGTTGCGTCGGTTTTGTCGTAAACTTTCGAAAAAATTGAAACACACGTATAACCGTGCGCTATATAACCCTTCGTTCCGTTATTTATTAAAAAAACGGGAACATACTTATTAACCCTTTGCACGCTGAATTATTTTTCAATTCTGTTGCCAATAATTCCCTAGAGTATTTTAGGTGTTTTATTTCAAATTTACTTCAAAGTACTATTCCTTGAGTGGTACTCATTTTTTTTTTATTAATTATATTAAACACAGTTCTCAAGCTTCGTTGTAATTTATATCTCTTTAATTTGACTTTTTGGTCTTGAACTTTTGTATTTAAACTGGCAGTTTCCGTGAAAAATTACAAATTGATCATTTTGATAATAGTTATAGCGTTAACATAACGCGAAATCGCGCAAACATTTTTTTTCGCCTCAAAATAAACGCATCGGAGTATCGCGTGTACGAGCGAGCGTTGCATTTACACCGGGCCGGGAACGAGTGTTTTTCCATCGATCCCCCCCCTTTTCCTGGTCTGATATTCCCCAAATGGCGGAGGGTGAAAAGCAACGAAGGGAACGACGCAAGGGACGCGGTTTGATGTTAACGCTGAGTTATTCAATAGGACGCGGTGTATACGCGCTACGAGACGGTTCCCGCGGGACTCGTATCGTTTCATCCACAGCCCCCTCCCCCACTTCCCCCCTCACGTCTCCGCAAGTTTTCCAGCTACGTATGCAGCATTGTGACCGTGGAACGTAGTTTGCGAATTTCCCGCCCCGATATCTATACTTATCGAACGGTTCAAGTCGTCGGGCGCTATAGTGACGCGCATCTGGCCTTCGGTTACGCGAAAAGCTTGGGCGGTACGTGTAGACGTTATATCGTCGGCGAATGTTAGAGAATATGGGAAATTTTTCAAGCTTCTGTTAGGGAGAATTGAGAAAACAGGCTTAAATATTTGTAGTTCGTTTGGTCTTCTCGATATCGTAAGGCGTGCTCTGCTTTGGGTACACGATATACAAACAGCAGACAAAAGTTTGAGACCGAAGGGTCAAAGAAAATGAATTAATTAATTAATATTACAGGAAATTTTTCAGCTTTACGTTTTAATTTCTTAAATTTTCGATTCTTCTGCAAATGGATCTATCGTTTTGTTACGCATTATAGTATTCTACAATTAATGACGATAAAAATGAATAGACAAACAATATTTGCGAACCATAAAATTATGTTTTACATTGCCTTTTCGTCTTGAACTTTTATCCACTAACGTAGGTTTTCTGTGACTTTTTACGTGAAGATAAAAGGGAACGCTTGATGAGTATTTTATGGAATAAAAAATCAACAATATAGTCCGCACCTTCGTAAGAGTAGATGCGAACGCAAAGATGAAAAGTTCGTATCTTTTTGAATAATTATCACCGTGTCCCCAGTATCGTATTCTATTTCAAGTGAAAGATTAGTTCCAAGCTACAGGATTAGTTGTGTGGTTTAATAGATTCTTCTGAAAAATTAGATTCTACTTTTAATGACACCTCTCGGTCAACAGAGATTCGCTCTGCCCTGCCGTCTCCTTCCAGATTCGTCGTGAAACGGATCTGGCGGGGGAAACGTCAGATTGCTGGCGGCGAAAATCCGATGTCGACGTTTCCCGAGAAATACGAATGCGGCCTTTAGCGAGCCACAATGAACGGAGGGGAGTCTGGGACGAGGTAAGGTCAAAAGAGTCCTTTCGAGCTAACCGAGCACACATAAATAAGTAAGGGATTCCACACTAGAACCGACGGGGCGCCGGCGTTAACGTCGACGTCTAACATACAGCTGGGAATCTTCAGAGAACACCCACGTACAACATTCAACTCTTAAACGTTTCATTTTTGCCTAATTTCGTCAGAGAAATGTGGAATGATCTTTAATTAGCGCAGTGGTCGATCTATTCTACAGTTTGCTTCTCTACTGATTGATCTGTACTACTTATTTATTCTATATCGGTTGATTTGATCTACTGAGTGCTCACTTAGTTTATTTACACATCTATCTACTTTGTTGCAGCTATTTTCATTTTTTATAACATTTTGTCACGTTTTCACGTTTAACAAACGTAATATACAAAAGTTAGATATTTATAAATTATTTGTATAAGAGTATAAATTTATATATAAACACAATCATTATTTGCAAATGATGCGCTTGAGATACTGCGTTGCATTTGGTGATTGTTTCTTCTCGGTTACCAATTAACAATCAGTTAGCCTAAGGCACGCAAATATACATACTTTTTCGCGAATGATTAACCGTCGTCGGACGCAGAGGAATCCAACGGAGTTGGTTGATAATTGTCACGCTTAGAATCCGCGAACGGAACATTCATTTCGCGCGACAGGAATTTTAATAAACCCAAAAGTTTCGCGAGTACGGATACCGAGCAATTCCGGTAATGGCACTGCAGTCTGAACAAAAAATTGAACTCCCAGGCTGCGAGCCAACGGTCCTTAACCGATGGTGTTTCATTTGTAACGAAGGCCCTCCCTGCCCCCCTCCGCTGCTACCACCCGCGACTTTATCAAATCTTCTCGTCGAACGAAACTTTCCTTTGTCCATTCTTCGATTCTCTGTCTCGTTTACGGCGCCTAGAAATTCTTCACTTCCGTGTCATTTAAAGTAACCGGTTGATTGCGAGTTCCGTTATTTCTTTTAAAATATGAGGGTCGATTCTTTCATACGATTCTGAATCGAAATGTTTCATTAGGGCGTCAGCCGAAATAAATTACACGCAATATGACGCAAATATTTTAAAAAGGTTGAAAATCACTTTGTACGTGGTGTATTCCTTAAAGCAGTGTTTCCCAACCTTTTCTGTGCCATGCCCCACCTTAACCTTTCTAAAGTTTTTATGCCCCCCCCCCCCTTATGTAACATACATAATTTTTAACATTAAAAAATTGATTTGTTCACTTAAAAAACATAAATGATAGGTTCTAGGAAGAAATCACTATGAAATTGTTAACAAAACACCGTAAGTAAAATTTCAAAACATATATAGAGTCCATTTTCGAATTGCCCCCCTGTGGGGCGTGGGCCCTACGTTGGGAAACACCGCCTTAAAGGGACGTGTATTCCATGAGAGAGGTAAATACTAGACATTACTGAAAACTTTGTTGCCCCATTATTAAAAACTTCAATTTTTCATCGACAGTACAGTTATAATATTTTAACTTTCTAATAATAACATTGTAATAAATTATTTCTAATAATATTTATCTTTAATATTTTAACTTTCACTGTACACTCGCTTAAGATAGCCGAAATTATACGAATATTATAATCGTTTAATGATAAAGAAAAGTGAAAACAACACTTGCGTTCAACCGTATCCACTTCAATTACCTATTATCCTCAGCTATGATGGGCGGACGAGTTCAACGAAGAACAATCTAAAATTGAATCGAACGTGCCACGGTAGACCCGTTGCGGCCGGGCTGGCGTCGAATATGTTAATCAGGGGACGAGATGCAAATGAGGAATAAGATGATATCGGTGGCAGTTGCTTAAGGAACGGCTTGTAATTGACCTCGAAAGCCTCGCAAGCCCCGCTGATACTCATCGCGGCATCGATTACACGATATATATGTAATGTCACTTTGCATTATGAAGTGCAGGCCGTGACCGTATTCTCGGGCGCGCCTCTTCGAAGCAGGAAGCCGAAGAAAGGGGGAACACGATCGAGCAATCGCGAGCAACTGTAAAACCAGTCGATCCGCCGTGGAAATGCAGTTCGAGTTTGAGCGACCACTTTGTGGAGAAAATTGGGAAGCTATCGTGCACCTCGGAATCTCTCGTTCATTCCTAATCTCGATACCCTGTTGCGTTACCGCCGTCGTTCGCGTGCAGCACAATTCGAATTTCGTTAACCCTTTCTCAGTTTAATACGATACGGATTCGGGTAAGCCATAAATTACAGCAGGGTAAATTTCATACCTTAAATCGTACCGTGATAACGTTAATCGTTATTTTACTTTTTCTCGCTTCACTTATTCTACTTTAATAATTAAGTTTATTGTACGGAAACAATCGAGATTATGCACTTTGTCAGTTTTATGCAAAAATATATTAGAGGGTCTTGAGAATAACAAAATAGTAGTCTTTTTATGCTTTTTATTACATTTTATTACACTGTGAAAGGATTAACCCTTTGAGTACTAAATACTCCCAGTTGAAGTGGTCTATTAGCAATTGTGTTGCTCTAAATGGGAGCGAGGAAAAATTGACGAACTCATATACGAATGCATAATCCACGCGAGTAACTTTCGCCAGAAACGCATACACGCGCCTATAGTTCACGCGAGTAACTTTCGTCAGACGCACATAATAGTCAAAGGGTTAAGCTTCATTACACGTTCGTTCGTGTTAAACATCGCCCTACAATATATTGAAAAATATTTAGAGAAACATAGTTTCATAACAGATCATGTGTTTGTGCCACACGAAATGATTGGAGGGATATTGGTCGACCTATACCACTCAACGTTTCTATATCGCTCGGTGTTTTCTACTGATTTTCTCGATATTGGTTGATCTGTTCTACTGGACGTTCCTGTCATGGTCGATATACTCCATCGATTGCCTCCGTATTGGTAGATCTGGTCTACCGAGTTATTCTGTGTAAACTGAATCGTTCCATGGCTCGTTTCTATATTAATTTACCTGCTCTACTGGGTTATTCTTTATCGGTCGACTTGTTCCACTTGTTACTTCTATATTAGCCGATTCATTCTACTTCTTTGACCCGAATCAGTAGATTCACTCCACTGATTGATTGTTATAGCCTACGGTGGCGTGGCAAAAGTTTGAGAAACTTCATCGTTCTCATATTTTACGTCCTCTATTAATAATAGTCCATTTTTTAAACTTCCAAAACTGAAGTTCCATCAAACACATTCGAAATCCCTCACGAAGGCGTGCATTCCGGAAAGGGGGAACAACTATCGCGACCATTTATCAGTGTTACTTAGCATTAACTTTGACGTACACATTACAATTTTTATGATCGATTGCGCCGTGGCCGGATAAAAAATGCACAGCGAATGACAGCTTGAGGCATGAAATTTCTACCGGAAAGAAAATGGAACGGCGTTTGTTCGGAAGTTGCTTCTTGTCCCTCGTTCGATCAATTACCTATGCAAATAGATGAACAACCATACGTATTGTTAACATCACGCCTAATTAGTTTCGTTTGCTGTTAATCCTTTCTGTATAATTGTACATCCTCCCACGCGGCGAATGTAAATGTAACCGATGATTTTGATTGAAATACATTTAACGTTCTCTTGTTCGCGGACTGACAATTGTTAATTGTTAATTGACACCCGAAACGTTTCAAACAGCAGCTACTCCACAGACCATTGAAATATTTGTAATACATTTATGCATTATTTTTTTTACACCTTGAAAAGAATATATTATGTTGACATGTACATATTGATGCAGGGAAAAATAAAGAAAAAATTTGTTTATAATTTTTTTGTGGCAATTTATTAAAAAACCTTCTGCTGCGTATCTGCGACTTCATGATTGTAAGTATAAACAATTTTCTACGATTAAAACAATAGCCCGATGAACATCTTAATTGTATACGACAAGTAATCGTGATACAGCGGACGGTTATGAAATTTAGCATCCAACGGGGCAAAGGATCGCGTTCTAAATTAGAAAGTAAACCGAAAAGCGTGAAGAAAAGAGATAATTTCTTTTTCGCCCTTCCTCTATCTTTTGTCTGAATAACCCGCATTCGGAGCTGCACCGCCCCTTTAGAATCGCATTATGATTTAGCGGTGCACCCGCCGATGCTTGCGTTCGATAGAATCCAGCCCCTCTTTCCATTAACTCCCTTTTCACCGACGTAGTAAGAAAGAAAGCACCGTATACCTCGCTGTATCGAAAGAAAAATCCTTATAAATATGAAGCTCAATTTTTATAACCTTCCCTGTTCCTTCTGCAATTTCCTGCTCCCTTAACTACTTCGATGTACAATTTTTCTTAACCTCTCTTTCCCTTCAACTTCCTCGATTTCCAATTTTCTCGACCTTCCTCACTTCGATTTTCAATTCTCTCCTCCGCTGCTCCTGCTTAATTCTTCGACTCGTTCGAGTTTCAAAGCGAAGCTAAGGGGAGACGAGCGCGAGAGGTCGTGGAGAAGTGGAAAAGAGGGAGGGAAAAGAAAATTTTTTCGATGAAACTCAACGTACGCGTGCGGAGCGACGTTTAAATTCGAAAGAAACTTTCCCCGGTAATGAATCAGAAAGTTTGAACGTTCAAGAATCCCCAGGGATATCTCTATGGGCAATCAGTGTCGTATAAACATTATTCAAGTGCTCTGTTGGTTCAAAGCGGTGATGCAAGAAGACGAGATATTCCAGATGAACGAGCGAGATCTTCAACCGGAACTTGCAGAAATTATTCCGTCGCCTGTTAGCCGGATTTATGCGTGTTCGAGTAGAAGAATGCGAACGAAAGGGTAGTAAAAATACAATAATAAAATTGCAATATTACGTTATCGAAGTAATACATCTCGATGATCATAGCTGAAAGTATTCTCCTTAAACTACACACATTAACAAAAAAAAAAATGATTAGAATAAATATACGAATATTAACGTCGATCTGGAAAATCTCAGTAGAACAGTTTCCAAATTTTGTAACCGTGAAAATTCTTCGATCGTTCTTCCATACAATGTTGCACGAGTTTTTAACACTTAGCCAAACAAATGGGAAGATCTCCCATTCTTTCCTCTGCCATCGATTCTATTTACTTTTGTCATTAGTCTTCGGGGTTCGTTACGAAGGATCCCGTGGCATCTGATCGCAGCAGAGTAAATCGAAACCGGTAAATTTATTGTAAATTTATTGTCTCCTCTCGAATGCGTTCTCAGTCCAGGAAACAATGCCACGCAATCTTACAAGCCGCGTAAAACGTTTACGTCGCGGTTGCACTTGTATTCCGATCGATCAAACTCGACCCTCGCCACCTTGCGATCGCCGAAGCGACCCTTCGCCCTGCGTTTTCTACGAGGAGAAACGACGTTTCTTGGAATCCGCTGAACACACGCGGCCATAATGGTCGCGCACCATCCCTTTCCACGTTTTATGCCCGCGCTTTCATCGCAGTATCTCGCCAGGACTGCGCGCTTCCGGTTTCTTCTATCGGTGGCTCTAACCGTGCATCCTCCCGTTTCCGGCTGCTTGTAGATCAACGAGCACCGGCCACCAGCTCCGCGTTACCACCTCGCGTGCATCGGTCTGATCTAACTCGTTTCAAAGCCACCCTTCGCGTACCTTACGAATATAGAGGGTGTCTCGTTCAAAAAGGACTTGAAAGGCTACGATGAACGTGGAGAAGGTAATTTGTTTTGGCTGTATACGTTGAATATTAACCCTTTGCACTCGAGAGGTGACTGTTAGTCGTTTAACAATACTAAGTTTAAAAATTCGAAATATTTACTATGATTCACGTATATTGAACTTCATTTAGTTTAGTTAAGTCGTGTATTAAAATTTACATATATGACTATTTAACGTCCGGGTCTGAACTAAAGTCTGAAAATTTGCGAAACTATCATATGCTAGGATTACGATGTCCCATGAGAGGGGACAGCCGAGTGCAACGGGTTAACCCTAGGTAAGTAAATTTAAATTAGTGTTACCCTGTAATTAATCATTCGACTCATAGATATCTTTTTTTTCGAGCTTTTACACAGGCTTTGTTTTACGTTAGATAATCAGAGCATAATCCATCGACCTAATTTACCGGTGATTCAATAATAATTGATTTGTTCCGTCGACGTTTCTTTATATCAAACGGTCTATTTGTTCTACTGATCGCAGTAATATTGGTCGACCCGTTCCACTGATTCTTTGTTGGCCGACGCATCCCATTATTTCGCCATTGCTTGATCTGTTCTACCGATTGGTTTAGTATTAATTGACTCGTTCCACTGACCCTTCCGCGTTGATTGACCTATTCTACTGATCGCAACAACATTATTTGACCTGTTGCACTGCTGGGTCAATGTTGATCCAACGCTAATGCTTGATCCATTCCACTGGCTGCTTCGATATCGATCGACCCGTTCTACTGATTCCCTCTGTATTGAAAAAAATGATCTTCGAAAAGATGTTCAGGACCGAGCAGCTGAGAACAATTAAACTGAATTTGTTTCGAGTGAAACACCGTGTGTACTCCAATCTATGTGCACCTTGGCCTGGAACACACCATCTCATCCCTAGCTAGGTTGATTTATACCGAAGAACGGACATGGAGGAGAGTATCAAGAGCTGTGTACAACGGATGTGTATTTCAAAGAGTGAAAAGGTGACAGAGTGCCCGGAAGGGTGAAGCACTCGAAAATATGGCGTTGCTTTTATTAATGGTTTTTGCGAGCTCGTAAATTGCACGGTAATCTCCTCTGGAAAACTTTTATGATCTTTAGTTTCACCCATTGCGACCTTGGCTCTGTCCACCGTCGGATACAGAAGTTTTACAAAGCATCAAAATTTCATAACAATTTTTTTTAAGTAGTACGAGTCAGAATGTGGTCAGGCATGAAGTATATATTTCTGTTTACCTGAAAATTACGTGTGCCGATTCAAAGTAAATTGTTTAGGTGCCTTTATTAACCCTAGAACTATCCAAACAGTCAAAATGACCAATTGGAGATTATTCATAGCTACTTTACAAATCCACTATAGTTAGCTTCTAAAATTTACTACGATTTTTTGCAAAATGTATGAATAAAGATTTGTTTTCTATGTATTCGATGTTTTTTCATGTAATTTTCAAGTTAATCTCTTCCATGCAAGTAAGTACACTTTAATTGTCGGCCGTTCTAGTGTTAAGCCAACTGTTATCTAATTTACGACCCGCGATGCTTCAAACCAATCTTAAAGGATAAAAGATATTATAATAATATGTAATAGTATAGTCTATTTTTGAAATTATTCATAAGACAAAGTTGTGCATTTCAAGCAACGAATCCTGAATACCAATATGATTGTGAAGCGAACGATATACGATGGGTGCACTCGAATCTAATACGAGCTATGACGAAAGTAATGCGTCGGCCGCGGCCGTATGTTTATTTCACACGCATGAACATTACGAACTTGTCAGAAACACTGGCCGTCAGCCGTTTGCCAAAACCGAGAGTAACGTTAGCATGTTCAACCAGCCCAACGTTCAACGCACAAACATTTCGGCTTTTTTTTAAACTATTTACGAAACAAAGCGGCGCTAATGTTTGCAACAACCAAGCACTCGTTACGACGGAACAATTTTGTTTAACATCCCCAACAACATATCGGTTCAATTCAAACGAGTGTTTTAAACCGCATACCGTGAAAGAGAAACAACGTCCATTCTCTGGCTTTCTCCTTTTTTTTTTTATCCCTGTTTCAGTTCATCGCGCCGTGTACACCGCTCAGAACGCAAAAATCCGTGCGCGCGTTCGCTCGCCGCGTTTCCGTGCGTTTAAAACAGAGACCAGGCAGTCGCTCTGGCATTATTCAGGTTCCATGGATTACTGTGGATTGCGTGTAAGCGCGGGTAAAAGCCGGGCGGAGCGACGCATATGGCATACGGGGGCTGTCTTCTGTTAACAGCCACCTGCCAAAGAGGTTTTTCCGTTCTTCAAAAGTCAGCTCGCGGCGAGCACAAAACGGCCGGCTGTATACGTGTGTACACGGCCGCCCTATTCTACTGCCGGCTTTGTGTTATTCATTTTATTCGAAAGTTCGCAGGCGCGCTCCCAAAGAAGCGCGCCCGTTCGCGCTCTCCAACTTAAGGAACCATAATAAAATCTCCCCCCCCCCCGCCCCTTTCTTATTTCCTATTCGAATAATTTTCCGGGCCTGTTTATCACGGAATATTTTACCCTCTGAATCCTTTCGCTCGGGGTAAAAATACTTTCGTGTTTACGTGAGAACGCTCTCGGGAAAAGTAGAATTTAGTTTTATGGCCTGCAAATATTCTCTGTACACTCATTTTTATTGCTATTGATTAGCATGAAATGCAAATTTTATTTATCGTTCTATTCTTTATAAATTGGTTAATTTAACCCTTTGCACTCAGAATTATTTTTCAATTTTTACGCCAATAACTCCCTGGTATTTTAGGTGTTTTATTTGAAATTTACTTTAAAGGACAATTCCTTAAGTGCTACTTGTTTCAAACAATTCCTTTTAACTAATTATATCAAACGTAGCTTTAAAACTTTGTCGTAACTTATATTTGTGGATCTTCTAAATTCTTTAACCAAAAAATAAGACAATTTCCATATTTAAACTGAAGCTTTAAAAATAGAAGTTGCTGTATTAAAAACTGATGTCGAGTCACACTCGACAAAGGAGAGCAAAGGGTTGGCGTCGTTAACTCTTTGATCTCTAATTTTTGTCCGCTACTCTACATCGATTGCTTTCATTCTATATTCCTACCCACGCCAATCTCTTCAGCCATCAGCCTTGCATCGCGATGTCTTCCGTGAAACAACATCAGCTCGCCGACATGACGATGGAATCGCGTCGAGTTGCATCCAGCTAGATGCATTTCGAAAACAAAATCGCGGCCAACGCCTGGCGACGCACGAAAGTGCAACGCGTCGATGCGTTAATGAAGTTGTTACTTCTGCCCGGTGTAACTGGTTTACCCTGCATTGTGATTCCGCTGACACAGCCAATTATCGAGCATCGCAATTATACCGAATCGATAATTTCGACCGCGCACGGTTCAGCGGCGCTTCCTGAAACGCGAAGTTCCCACGAACCCGACCGGAAGTTCCGTCGGCTCTTTCGGGCCAAAAGTTGACCCCCTTTCAACCACGTCCCTGCTTCCTGCCGGTAAAACGGAGGCCAACTTGCGTGGCCACGTCGCGATTAAACCATTAGAGGGTTCTATGAGTTTCGTTAACCCTCATACAAATGAAATGGAATTTGATGCGCCTGAAAAATGTTGTGGCTGTTGTGGAAGAGAAGGAAAAGGAATGGGAAGGGTCCCAAACCAAGGGTTTGAGTCCCAAGCAGCGCGATCGGGCTGTTGAGATTTTATGTCGAAAAAATCCAGCACATTTCGAACGTTGTGGATAGCTGACGGTGCGTTACCGATTGTCGAAGCGTACTCAAATGTACTGAAGCAAGTACATCACACAGCTCCTTTTAATGTAAATAGTACATTTTACAATAGGTAGAATAATACTATAATAATGCAATAATACATTACAAAATAAAAATTTAAATACAAGCGCTATAACGCTGCTTGGGTCTTTTCGTGCTCATTTAGAGAAAGCGCGGTTGCGCTGTTTGCGATTCTTCGACAATGGTTATTCAATATCCCCTGGGACTCAAACGGTTAAGGCTACCTAGCTGGCCCATGCCTTAGTCACAGGGATAGGAAGGGACAAATCAGAACTTGTATATATGGGAACTGAGACGGACTCGAGCACTTACGAGAAACGTGATCGCTAAATCCCTCTTATTGGACTAGGGCAAGAAAATCGTCACAATGCTATTTAACATATTAAGTAACCAGTCCGTTTTCAGGCCCAGACTGCATGAAGTGATACAGAAAATTTTGTAACCTTTGTTTACCGTGTTTTAATAAATTACATTGACTATTTTATATTTTATATTCATTATCGTTCATTGTTCAAAATAAATCGTCACGTCATGGAGATCTATACGGGAGGAGGGGACAATCGAAGCGCGAAAAGATGTTTCGGGCAAACAAAATTCTCGCACGCATAGGTCGTGTGTGTACACGCCAAACATCGTTCGTACCATTTCCCATTTTCGCGTCCAACGACGTGTGCGCTGCATCCCTTCTCAAACAGAGCTACTGCAGCACGAAAGATCGTTTCCGCAATTTGAATACAAATTAAAGATTCCTCGACGAACCTAGCCTCCCATTAATTCCTTTCTAACAAATCTCCTATCCGTAGAATAAATGGGATTTAATAGAAGCTTGGTCTTTAACCCTTTTGTTCCTGTTAAGATATATTTATCCCAAGTAATGTTCGAAAAAATGTACCAACAGGGAAAAATGTGTGATGTGCCATTATATTCTGATTGTTTCACACCTTATCATATATAAATATTAGATATTTGTGTACTGTAGGGATTATATATCCCGTGAAATAATACTAATGGGATGTATAATCCCATACAATTTTTTCAACAGGTTTCAAAAATAAAATTTTTTATAATATATATTAGTTTTATTACACCTACTATTTCCGTATTTTTTTTTGTACAATAAAAATTTAAAAAATCAGGAGTGATAAATTGCATGTTTTAAATTATCTGGATGCTTCCCGTTTAGAAGAACAAATTTCTACAGCCGGATGGATTTAGGTATCGATTAAATAGGCTACAGCCTAGAACGATAGCTTTTAACGAGCAGCGGTTCTGAAGAAAATTTCTTTCTTACACTGTAAAAAAATCGTGCTATCTTAATTACATAATTTTACAATTTATCGTATTACATAATTAACTATTTATTCATTGTTTGCAATTAAATTCATATTAAAATGTATATAAAAAATTAGTTCATGATGTTAACTTTATGTTACGATGCCTAACATGCATAAATTTAATCGTAAAAGGCGAAGTAATCTTGTCCGATTCTCGAAAAAATATTTAAATTCTTGCAATGTGGCGGTCTTTATGCGGCGAAGATCAGCGCCATCTCTTGTTTTGACACTGGAAGCTCCGACTTGCTACTCGCAAAGCAGGATGAGCAAGGAGGTCGCCGAATCGCGTAATGCAACAGACAAGGACAGGACTACTGTGCGAGAGAGAGGAGAATATTTTTGGTGGGAGGCAGAGAAAAATAATTAATTACTCATTTATTAGGCATAATTTATGCACTTTTGAAATCGAAGAATGTAGCTGACATCCCACGCTACTTTCCTATATGCATTTTAATAATAATTTTTTCTCAAACAATTAATTATTACTAATTATCTGACGCAATGTTTGAAAAATGTCATCGCGCCTACACTTTTATCATTAATGGCAAGCTTCCACGTAACTGATTTAAGATCTAGATATTTAAAACGTAAATTCTACTCCCTTAGCTACTTTCCTATGTCAATTTTATTATGATTTTGTGCGGATTTTCAGAATTATTAAATATTCTTTATGTACATCTATTTGATATTCGTATCAACCGCGACATATTGTCTCAATATTTCTACCAATTCACGTTTTTGATTTATATATTTCTTGTTGCTGAAGCTTCTACTGTTCTTCTAGTATTTAATGCGTATGCAAAAGTACATAAATTGTCATTCGTTAAGACGTAATTAATTAATTCCCTTTGATTTGTGGTTAGAATACTTTTTTATCATTGTATATAGTATATCGGTGTGCGGCGACGGTCAGCGCCATCTCTTGTTTTGTCACTGGAAGCTCCGACTTGCTACTCGCAAAGCAGGATGAGCAAGGAGGTCGCCGAATCGCGTAATGCAACAGACAAGGACAGGACTACTGTGCGAGAGAGAGGAGAATATTTTTGGTGGGAGGCAGAGAAAAATAATTAATTACTCATTTATTAGGCATAATTTATGCACTTTTGAAATCGAAGAATGAAGCTGACATCCCACGCTACTTTCCTATATGCATTATAATAATAATTTTTTCTCAAACAATTAATTATTAATAATTATCTGACGCAATGTTTGAAAAATGTCGTCGCGCCTACACTTTTATCATTAATGGCAAGCTTCCACGTAACTGATTTAAGATCTAGATATTTAAAACGTAAATTCTACTCCCTTAGCTACTTTCCTATGTCAATTTTATTATGATTTCGTGCGGATTTTCAGAATTATTAAATATTCTTTATGTACATCTATTTGATATTCGTATCAACCGCGACATATTGTCTCAATATTTCTACCAATTCACGTTTTTGATTTATATATTTCTTGTTGCTGAAGCTTCTACTGTTCTTCTAGTATTTAATGCGTACGCAAAAGTACATAAATTGTTATTCGTTAAGACGTAATTAATTAATTTCCTCTGATTTGTGGTTAGAATATTTTTTTACCATTGTGTAGTGTCGGTGTGCGGCGATAATCAGCGCCATCTGTTGTTTGGCGACTGGAAGCTCGGACTCGGAATACATAAAGATAAAGAGGTTGTCGGAAAACGTAATGCAACAGACAAGGACAGATATACTGTGCGAAAGAGAGGGGAATACTTTTAGTAACGAATCAGAGAGAAATAATTAATTACGCATTTATTAGGCATAATTTATGCACTTTTGAAATTGAAGAATGAAGCTAACATCCCACGCTACTTTCTCATATACATTTTAATAGAAATTTTTTCTCAAACAATTAATAATTAATAATTATCTGTCGCAATCTTTGAAGAATGCGGTAAACATATACACTTTCATCATTAATTATAGGCTGTTACGGAATTAATTAAAATTCCACAGCCTCCTTACCGAAATGCTGCTCCTTTAGCCAATGGATCCAAAGCTTCGACCGACGATTGAGTTACAGTGTACAGCTTTATTTGTATAGAGCACACATAGGTGGGAAACATATTATAGTGTTATAAAAATAAAATTTATTTATTATTGGTTAAGAAGGGAATATGATTACAATATTCTGTATAATTCTCATTCTTCGTACGACTCTGCTACGTGCTCCAACACTCGTTCAACTCTGCCCCTTCACTTTCTTTTAACCCTTTGAACACTATGAACGCGTATATGGGTTCTCACACAACCATTCAATCTGGGCTATAAACGTTGTATAGTTTTATACAATAGTGTCATAAAAAATGGGCGATCCACAGCACACGCTTAACTCAGCGCTCAAAGGGTTAAACTCTAGAATTAACTACGATACTACAATAATTTTATCGAAATCTGTCGCATCCACCGGTAAATCCGCGAAACCATGGCACGGGAAAGCTCCAACCTCTGTTTCGACAAAGTTAAAAAAAAAAAAAAAGAAAATGAAGAGATAAACCCTGTTTGACTAAAACGCGCGGGTATTGGTGGTTGCAAAGCTTGCCAAGAGCGGGATGCAAAACGGCCAACAAAATTACTTTAATCTCGGCCCCTTTTTCTCCTTCAGCGAGGCGTGCACTCGCTCGCCATGCAAAACTCCCGGTCTTCTCTACGCGTACGAGCTACCTGGCGCATTTGTTCGCCCACGACAATAGAGTTTTAAGTCGTATCATTGAAAGATAAAGCGGGACTGCCGCGCCGAAAAAGGAAACCACGCATGAGACGAGAAAGAATGCCACTTTGCTGAGAGAAATGGCACGGCCACGATGCCATACATTTTCCCGGGACGTTATTTTTAAAGCGGAGGATACATACGTCTTTGGAATGTTGCAGCGCGTCGAAAAATATTTCCTCAACTAATCCTTCATCGAAGCATCGACTTAAAATTATTTTATTCCTCTTTCACAGCGGAGTTTGACGCGTCGCTGAAACAAATGGGAATAACGCACTTGGCGTATGCTTATTAATAATTAAATGCATAAATTTGTAAGCGAAGAGTCCAAGAAATGTCTAAGCTTTATTTTGGGTAGGCCACGAAAACCAAATTTTTTCGGCCGAGTACGATCACGAGATCATGGGGTAATCCGACGAATTTTGACTACAGTTGGGCTGTATAAACGGCTTGAAGTTCATGGTTCGGAGCCGAAGTCTTAGCCAAGTAAATTGGGACAGTAGTATCCATCGTGGAACTTGGAAAGTTACCATTGCAAACTTCCCCGGCACTCGGTATCATCTGAAATTCACCGTATCTATAATAACAAGAAAGGGTAATCCGATCGTTTAATGAATATGTATGCGGCTAAGCATACTGTTTTAATAATAGCTTATTTATGTCTTAGAATATCGTTTCAATGAAATACCGTGATTTCTAACTTCCACAAGACACTCGTTTCAATTTTCGTTCCCTGACAAGCTCGAACCCTCCCCCCTCCCCTCCCCCGCCTGAAAACGAAAAGGGAAAAAGGCTATATAGAACGAAAAGAAATTTAGCGTACGCTAATTGAGAGTCCTGGATAATTTCTCGGTGAACTTTAACAGCTCTACGAACTGCCAGCGAGGTTAATTGAGCGGAAGACTGCATCCTACAATTGGTTGGCGAGGAATCGGTGCTCTGCCGAAACGTTCGGCAGATTTATCGTCAGGAAAATTAATTTTCTCCCTTTGTGAGACTTCGAGCTAACAAAATCCGACGTCCAATGGCTCCGTACCTCAGAAAAAATATAATGCGACGCGACAGCTCTGTATATTTGCTATATTAAACGATATTAAGCACAGGGCACAGGATTGAGCGTGGGATCATGGTTGCATAATAAATTGAGACCCGTGTATACGTAACTGTGCCTTCACGTTCACGCGTGTAAATAGCAGCCGAGCTGTTCTTCAAGAGTTCATTATAAACGTCAACCGACCAACCAACCCCTCTCGACTCGGAAACTCACTCGAGCCACCGCCGGGTAGGGCACTGCTCCGCGATTTTCTCCTGGATTGCTAAATAAGAAAAATTATTTAATTTCGCGCGCAACGGAGCTCGTTGCGAGCGTGAAATTTACACAGACGCGCCCACTGAAACACTTCCCCTGCCTCGGTAACTAGCCCTCTAATTTGATCAACCGTTTGCTCGATTTCGCTTTCCTTTCCACTTTATAACACCCCTTCGAATTTTATTCCTATTAGCTGATTAATTATCGAGAAATTCGCTCGACGTGGTTGCAAGTTGAAGCGAAAGTAGATTTTAGATTTTCGAAAGATCCAAATATAAATTAAGTAACACGATAAAAATGATGTTCGGTTATCAGGGAAGGGAAAACGATTTTGCAAATATTTGATATCTAAGATTTATTTATGCAAACTTGCGTATCGTCTGCTATGCTTCGTCGAAGAGAAGAAAATTTAGAAAATATATTTCTGCTGAAACGGCCGAAACCGTGTCGCGTAGTTATTACCCGGCAGACGTTAAACAACACATAGAAACTCTGTTAACGAGTCTCGTCGCTGAAATTTATTATAATTACATAGGAGAGTTGAAGAGCCCTGTTTGCGTGATGTATAGAACTTCATTTCGTGTCCATTAAAGGGTTTGCATGGAAACTGAAAGCGAAGTGTCGTTTTTGTTGCCATATTGTCCGGGAAACTTTTTCCATTAATATCTGCTGGGAACCCTTATATTGTTACACCAGGCCAATAAATCGACCCCTCCCGTGCGAATCCAGGGGAACGTCCGGGCAATGAATGGAGAGGGCGCAAAACGAAGGGGGTGGTGGTGGCGAGCAGGCAAGTACAATTGATCTTTGCGAGAGCGTAGCACTACACACGATATCGGTGACCGCTCTCTGTATCGCTAAGCCATCGTAAGGGTTGCAATAACAATGAATTATTAGGGTAATTTAAGTCGCGCCACCGACTGCATAACGATACCTTGGCCGCGTGTAGAAAAAAAAAAGAAAGAACGAGAGAATTCGTTTCGATACGCGCATCGTTGATTTACCATGGCCAATGAAGAATCGGGGAACACGGTTCCCCTCTCTCGCACCGAATCGGTAAATCGTATTTTATCAAAAATCATTATTCTCCGTCCGCGGAGATTTATACGCGTTTCGTTATCCGTGGTTTGGAATCTTCTAAATAGAGGTAAAATATTAGAGTACCTCGAAGCGTGTTGCGCAACTTGACATTATCGAAGCGTTCGATATCGATTTTTGCACTTTGGTTCTGACGGTTCTCGATCTAACATCAATTCTGGCGTAGTTTCCCTTAGTCTTCGGTTTGGATGAAACGAAAGGAGTGCGAGAGAGTGGAACGTATCTTTCCGTATGAAGAGTAGCTGCAACTAAATTAACCGTTTACCACAAATAATTACTGCAACCGAAACGTAAAAATTGACCTTTAGGGATGAAGCAAAAGGGAAAGACAGGGAGAGAGGGAGAACTGAATGCTTGAAGCATCCAGCACATTTCAGGACAAGCGATTATACGTGTACAACTGCAATTAGTGGCCCACGGAAAGTGGTCTCTCTCGTAATACCGCATCGTTATAAGATTCGTGTTTCGCCGGGACGGGAATTCAATCTCGTTTAAAATTATAGAATTCTCCGCCGCACGAAGTTACGACACATTGCATTAAACCTCCCCGTCGTGAAGTTCGCGGGAGGTGTTAAGGGGAATGGTTGGACACAGAATTCGATATTCGAGCAGATACCGTGAACAGCTTTCCGAGTTCTGGACCGTTGGGAAATGCTTACGTTGCACGTTTGTTTGCCAGTTTTATCGGTATTTACACCTCGTTTTAATCGATTCAAAGACCAGAACGGAAAGAAGCAACGAAGGATATCAACCGGGGTTGCAAATTGAAGATCGAACGTTTGCTACTTCGTGGCGACCGGATACAAAAGAGAAAAATTCCTGAGTAAACCTAGAATCTTAGCATAATTGTTAGACAATATTTGGATGACCTTCTCAGCTATCCTGGAGAGGATTGGGAGAAGGCTTATTGGACGGAAACTGAATGTGAATGAGTGAACCGGAATTGAGTAGTTGGGATAATGTTGCGTTCATTCATTTAGGAGCAAACCTATAAGTTCCATTACTAACGAGATACATACGATCCCAACCGCGAGACTCCACGAAACACGGAGATATCGAACGGTTCGGAAACGAAGCACAGAAATATGCGTATAAACATGGTTACACGCGAGCAGAGGGGTCGAACGAAAACGAGGGTGGCAAATAGAGAAGGGGATCCATGACGATAATTAATTCCATGTCGCTGACATATGGTGCTCACGGGGGATGCTATTTCGAATTACCATACGTAAGCTATATTGTTCGGAACAGCGGACGGCTGCGAGCTGTCGCTAACAGACAAGGCGTTTAATTGACTGAGTTAATTCGAACTAAACAATGATTAAAACTGAGACTGGCCCAGGCAGTTTGTCACGCTGGATCTCCCGTTCACGGTTCATGGGACTCATAATTAGCTATTTCAAACGAAGTCGTTCGCAGGCCAAAGCGATTAACTTCGCGTTTAGAATTGGATTTGCGCTCGATCCATGCACTGAACCTTTTTACATTTATCGATATAGAGAATACAGTAGTAGACTAGTTTCTGTCTCGCGTGATTAAATGGACTGGATAAATCAAGAATCACCGACACACGCAAGCACGCAAATGAATAATGATCGGGATGAATATTAGTAGAATGTAAATACGTGGAACTTAGACGAGGAACTGGGGATGGAGATTCAACTGCATCGGGTTGAGGAACCGTTTTCTGGCGGCTGACTGCAGTTTCTCGTGGGTCGAGGATTTGTTGCACGAATTTAGTTGGTCTTCCTCTAGGAGGTTCTACAACAGCGTGTTCCTCTGCCTTAGATTCAAGTTTAGGCTTGCGTCGTGTCTCTCTGCTTTTTCTCGCGACGTTGAATTAGCGTAAAACTTTTACCTAGAACTTCAGCAACTGTACATTATTATAAATTAATACGAAAGTTATATTGTTGAAGTTATAAAATACATATAAAAATAATAACGCTTTAATTGAATGTTGCGTTTGGTTTTATTAATTGCTATTGAATTACCTTTATTTCAACATTAAGTGCGGTACAAAAGATTGATATAGAAATAGTTTCGTATATAAAAGTGTTAAGATAGTTTACTGATGTTTTAATAAGGATGTATTACAATATTTAAAAAATATTTATCTTTGAAGACTCTCGTACAGCATACACTCGTTATCACAGTAATAAACTACGTTTGTTACATTTTCTTATTGAAATAAGAAAACATTAGCGTTATAACATAGTTTATAATTATAATATGTACGGTTGAGTGAAATAAAATATTATTTTTAATATTTTCGTGCATTTTTGAATGCCAATAATCGTTCTTACAAGAACGTAACAAGTATAAAAATAATAATTTAAGGTCACATAAGCTTCTCATTAAATAATACTTTGTTGTGTAAAAATTGTACAATAAGAATTTCTATTCCTATATTTACATTACTTTATAGCGTTGTTGATGTAACAGCACTGACACCGTGTACCAATACTACAGGTGGTAAATCTGCTGTTAATTCGGTTAACAGTTGAAGATATTGACGATACACGATATTTTCATCCCACGTATTCGATACTGGCGGTGCAGGTAAGTAAATAAATGTTGTAGCAGTTTGAGAAGAGTGCTGTCTAATTAATTGATTCACGCTAAACAATAAAATTAATAGATCAATAATAAAAATCGATAATTAAATATTATATAAGTAAAATATTTACCTTAGAATATAAGTACGTGAAACACTGCTCAGTACGTTGTCACTGCTTTCGGTATTCGATTCGTATTGACTATCTAATCTCGATTCAATCAGAGAATGACCTTCTAATTCACGTACCTGTGTTCCCCAATTACAAATTTTCTTAATGGAAGCAGATATTCGTAACATGTTTAACAGCTTTCTTATACGATGCTCGTTAGAAACTCTTGGAAATTCACTAATCGAGCTCTGTGGTTCTGAAATACCTAAACTGTCTGAAATTTCACAATGAAACACTCTCAGATGCAAATTTTTCCACACGGATACCATATTAATAATACATGCAAGTTGGAGCATGAATAACGACGTTGTGTCGAACGGATCCTGGTCTGTTGGTTGAAAAAAGTTTACAGGCCATACATCTATGAACTTCAAAGAAGAATTTCTGGGAAAAAAGTTACTACTTATAATAGAAATAACAGAATGATACGAATTAATATGAAATTAATTATATACTTACTTCGTCATTTGTAATTTATTTAATAGTTGAAAATTTCGACATAAACACAAATTTTTCTTCATTTTTAATACATCTGAGCACATTCCTACATACTGTATTGGATCTAGAATTTTATCTGTATCTGTTTGCCTTAAAGGAAACGCAGTACTATTTGGTAATGTCGAAACATTTTCAAACATGTCTGTTGCATATTGGGAATTCTTAAAGAAGTCAATGGGTGGTTCTTCATCGTAAAAACCAAGAACAATCGTGTTTGGTTTCATTGCTCCCATACCAGATATTCTAATCAAGTGATGTAGCCCTTCGCGTATGGTTTTCGTAACTGTTAACTCGACAAACGCCTTTACCTTCATATGATCAACCAAACTCAACCATTGTGGATACTCATCTATAGTGGGATCAATACTTTGCCCTGAAAATTCTCCAACTTTTACGTGCCCTATTACATAAAGCCCTCCCTTTTTCAAATCATTTACAAAATCTATAAGTGGGCACGCTGATCGAGGAGATGCTACCATTAAGAGCATCTGCGGTCGCCAAAATTTTACATGATCTTTACGTGAATCCAACATCAATAAGTATTTCCTTACTTGATGGAATATAAGTGCTTGAGATATACTTCCCCATGGAGCATTTTTGCTCGGAGAAAATAAATGTAACACAATAATTAGAATTAAGCATAGTATTATACTACTAGAAGCATAGATACTATTTATGACGAACATCATTATTAATGTACCGAGTAGACCAATCGTCGCGGTGTGCCATGTAAAATAATTAAATGTTGGTCTGTAAAAATAAATACAAGTATTTTATCCATAAAGTTGAGCAATTCCAAATTACATAAATCCAAAATGAAGGATACCTGAAATTCGGAGCACTTGCGAGCTCAAGTCCAAGACAGGCTAAATTTGTAGCTAAATAGCTCAACAAAAACAATACCGAATTGATTTGAGCAATAGTATTTAAAGAACCAATCAATAAAATTATTTGAACTAATGTCCATGAAGTAAAAACTGCAGCAATTGGATTTCCCTTCCATGTCCCTTGTATTATAAAATTTAGACCAGATCCTGCAAGTATTAAACAGCTCTAAAAGGAATTACATAAATTGTAAACTTTGATCACTTACCAAATACATTATCTTTTGCTAGAGCTTCTAAAACTCTACTAGATCCTATCAAATTACTTAAACCAGCACTAAATGTTGCTGTTAATATACCAACTGCTACAAATGGTGGCCAAATATTAATTGGCATCATATACATAAAATTATTTTGTAATAAAAATCGACTTGTAGTTGCTGCTGTAAGAATAGATAACAAAATATAACAAATAAATGTAAATAATACTGCTGATAATGTTCCATGTGGAATGTTTCTTCCTGGATTTTTTAATTCACCTACAAATAATCATTGCATATTTAAATTTTAAATAAAAATAAAATACAAATTATTTTGTTTAATAACTTTTTATAGGTACCACTCATATTTGCACCAGCCATTATACCAG
Source organism: Tetrapedia diversipes (assembly GCA_033822845.1). Lineage (NCBI taxonomy): Eukaryota > Metazoa > Arthropoda > Insecta > Hymenoptera > Apidae > Tetrapedia > Tetrapedia diversipes. The sequence continues at coordinate 298,477 of JAOPTO010002393.1, read as the reverse complement.
TAACACCACTAAATAACACACCAAAAACGCTTGCAAAATCGGTAATTACTCCTTCACTTGAATAGTCACGACTATAGTTTGAATAAAGATTACTTATAAGAGTAGATGACAGTAACCCTGTATAAGTGCCATTAACATGTTCAGTTGCATTTTGAACCAAAATATTTGCATCTGGAATTGGTATCTGTAATAAATTATAAATTACTCAGACATTTGTTGCATTAATTGAGAAATTCTATTTTCTATGCAATTACCTCCATATATCCTTGTGCCAAAAAGCTTATGAAAACACTTGTTAAACAAACACACACAACTGCCAAAATTGCAACACTGGTCTTTGCAAACATTGCTGCTCCTATCAAACATACCACTAAGTTTGCAGTATTTAATACAGAACAGTATAAAAATCTCCACCATCTACCATCTGGTATCAAAGCACTTTTACCAGCTAAATAACCAGATGGTCCAAAATTTTCTATTAAACCTTCTGCACACCCAGAAATGCAAAGGGCACTTGACACGATATTAGCCATAAAAAATAATGTACCAATAGAACCACCAAATTCAGGTCCTAGTGTACGACTGATCATGACTATATAATCAAAAAATAATTAATAAGGAAAGCAACCATTTTTAATTTAGAACACTTAAATGTTTATAAAATCTTGTCATAATTTCTGATTACAACTTCTATTGATATACAATACTTTAAATTATTATTTTTGAAATAAATATTCAATAATTTGATACTACAGATAAAATTCAAACATATCTATCTAATATTCAACATACGCTGAAGATACTGCAATAATTGATATCTTATCTTTAAATAAGATACAAATTACTGATTAGTTAAAAGAACAAGAATATTAATAGTAAAATATTTCTTTTACTTAAGGATACAGTAAGCACCTCCTCCCTCAACTGCTCCATTTGTTGAAATTGCACATACCGATGCTACAGTAAATACTAAAATTCCATATGCAATTATGAATTGTGTCAGAGTGACAAGTAAGCCAGCATTGCCCACAATGTATCCTATATTATAAAATTTCTAGAATTATATCATAATTATAGGTTTATACATATGACACAAATGTTAACTTTCATAATAAGAGAAAGTACAAAAAAAATTTTGTATTTTATTACCCATTCGTATAAAAACTAAGGCACTAAACATGGATAATGTAACAGGGCTAAATACACCAGCAAATGTTCCCAAAGTACGGCCACTATCTGCACCCAAACTACCAAATTCAACATATCCATCTCCTTCTATGTGTTGTACTCTCCCAAATTTAAAAAAGTTACTTAATCTATAAAATACATTTCTTCCATGAATTAAAGGAGCTTTCTCACTGCTAATCTTGACATGTACAGGTTCATTGTTCGTTGAACCTACTTCTGATGCCATCATCTTTCTAATTTTCTAAAAAATAAATCACAGGAATGTAAATATTGTAATAATCTTTACTAAACATCAAAATAATTCTCAAGTATAGTGTGAATGATACAAGGAAAAAAAAATGGAAACTAATCTATTTATTTTATTGAAACTTAAACAGTAAAGGATCTGTAAAAAATTACAATGACAGTTTTCAATTTATTTAGAAGCTTACCTTAATATTACATTAATACCTATACTGCTTTTTATTTACATAAATAATGTATAAAACTATTATTATACGTAATTAAATTAGAAACTTATGATGTCATCTATCAAAGTATCAAATTGCAACTGACTGTTCAGTTTGTTATAATTCGAGGTTGTTAAACTCATGACAGGAAATACTAATTACAATTCTCCTCTTTATTCACTAATAGGTACTTCATTTCTCAAGATTAGAGAATAATCACATTTCTTTTATTTATTTTTTGTTTTTTATTCTTTTAAAGTTTAAAAAATTCCCTATCTACCCATAGAAATTCTACACATTTGGTATTACTGATAACCACGAATAACATGAATCAACGATTATGTGTATGGTCCAGTTACTGAAAAAAAAGATACATAGATGGTGGTAGAGGTAAAAGGTTAATAAAGGTATTCCTACTCAGAGGAATCTTTCCTTCGTCACATTAGATGTCGCAATATGCAATTTCATGTTACTTTACCGATTTTACCAAAGCGTTTATTATCATTAATAGATACTTTCAACTTTTCCATCACATTTTTTATTAATCTATTATTTGTTATATTACAGACAAGATAAAAGTAGACAAATTTTTTTATGAATTTCATTGTAAAATTCGTTACAAAGTGACAAGCTAATAGAATTATAAAACTAAATATCGCAGGATTATTTATGAACACACTCTTTTAGATAGGAAAAATATAGATAATTTATAGGAAATAAATATAATATTCCATACGCGTTATCGTTCAATTAATTTTTATTAATCATTATTTTACACTAGCGACGATACCGTAACTTTACTTATTTCAAATTCGCGCTGAGCTGTTCTGCGCAGCCGCGGCCGACTGCTGGTACGTGACGCCGGCTGAGGTGACCCTTTCCGGCGTGGGACGCCATCGTGTACGGACGTTTGATGGGTCGAACGAAACGCGTCTCGCATAATCGCCAACCATAAACGCATTTTTACGAGTTATAGCTTCGTGATTTCGCGTAATTTAACCCGTTCGCTACTATTAACGGTCGGGAGTGTTAGATTTTTATTTTTATTTGTTTTTATATCACCGATTCGATACAAATTCAATTCACCTACAGTATTTCGCGATCGGAAGTGTTAGACTTTTATCTTATATTTTTTTATTAACGAGTGGTGGTTCCTGGATATAGGACTGCATCCTGGATACTACTGATGCTACTGATGATCTACCTGGTGCAGGCTATGGGGACCGTAGAAGACGCGTGATGCTAATCGCCATACGGTGAGTCACATATTTCATTGTTCCTCCGGTTCCCAATCATGTCGTAGGACGAATGGTCCGAAACGACACGGGAATTGGTTGTATTTTTTATTATTATTGCGAGCATAGTGACCACGAGTATTTTATTACTCGTGTACATTGATATATTATTTGTCAGGGCTTTCTTGTGTCTCGCGTTTGCATAAATTTATTACATCCATTTCTGTTTCATATGATTTAATAATTTTACGCAACATCATTGTATTCGATATTATTACTTGCATTAAAATTCCATATTATCTCATACTAAAGCTTCGATCTGTTACGCGCAAAAACTGTCGAAGGACGTTAGACCTTGCTTACGTAATGTAAACAAGAAAGCATTTCGCGACGAGCTGGTAGGTGGCATCGAAGCAACAGGTGTTGAACACTTGTTCATTGTTTTCGATTCTTAGAATTGTCGCTTCGATAACGCTACCACTCCAGGGTTTTTTTAACATGTTCATTCAGAGCTTGGAAAAATACTTCATGTAGTGAATAGAATGCAGTCTACTCTATATTAAAATGTTATAATAAAATATAAGCGTCAAGAATTAGTTGATATGCATATATTAATATTTTAATTATATTAATATATAAGTACATTATAATATAATAGTTATTCTTATTCGATGAAATTTTGAAGTAACATATAATAATAGCGTCTTACTAATATTGAAAATATTAAAGTCCGATTTCAAAATATTCTCTTTTCCAAATTTTACCTAGCTCTGAATATTTGCCCTTTCCATTTCTCCATCCTAATAATAAAATAAATAAAATATGTGAAATAAATAAAGTGAATAAAACAAACAAAACCCTTCCTTGTGTTTTATTATCTTCTTCTCTGAAAAAAGTCTTAGATCGTTAGCTATGTTACTAATTACATTTTTAGCTGGGATTCATAGCACACATGAAGACGCAAGGTTAGTCATATTTTTGTGTTCAATTATTATGTGTAGTACTGGCCGTTTTAGCATCCATTCTTATACATATCAATTTTTTAAACTCGGTATTTCAATTTCGTCGTTCGGCGTCGAATTGCAATATTTTCTTCGTGCATATTCGTTATTCCTCGGTGTCAAACTTCGGATGCTTGAGCGGCGGCTGCTACATGTAATAGAGTAGCAAATTATTCATGATACAAACTCCACTTTAAATTCAAAATATTGTTTTTTGTCAGCTCAAAATTAAGTAAATGTTTGAATCTTCAATTTAAATACATATCTTTTATACAAATTTACAAGTAAGCAATTCAGGAGATTTAATTTAGTTCGAAAATTTTCATTCAGATATTATAGTCTTGAATTTAGGAATAATATCTATAAATTTAAAATTCATTAATTAGTGCTTCTTTGGATTCTTTATTTGATCTGTTGTTCTTTCGAAGTTGTTTAGTCCGGAAGCTTTTTTTTTTAACGCACGTAGGGAATAGTCGAATATTCATAAAGAAATTGTGGATGTTTATGCAAATTAATATTTTTATTAGTACAATTAAAGGAATCGAGCTGAAATAAAAATTTATATCTTGCACATTGAGTGTATTTCGTGCTTCTACATTTATTTGAATTTCCCATTAATGCATAAACATCTATGGTTTAATATCGAGTTGCTGCAAATGTTTTGTCGAATTCATTCTCATCTGCTTGCCGAAGAAGAAGGAAATCTACAGCTGTATCTTCGAAGAGGCCCGACATATTGTCACGAAGAGGGCTGCAACGTAATGGTTGTCCATATTAGAATAGGCATTCTGTTCTACGATGGACTACCATTCTTTACGTTACTTTATCACTATGCTCGCTATGTGTTATTTGTCTGTTGTACACTATGATCAAAGATCGAGAAGTACTAACATAAATGTCGTTCCCAAATAAAATATAATATTATTTTGCACAAATAGTTTCGAATTCCGAATTTCTAATTAATTAAAATATTACTTTGTACTTCTTGATCATTTGGGTCATTTATTGTTTAATACGAACGGTAAGTCTTTTTTTATCGTTTTCACTTTCACTTTCGAGAACACATTAGGTGTTTCATGTAATATTTAAATCATAATTACGAATATTCAATTTTTAACTAAAACTGCAAGCTTATTAAATTGGTGTTGCAAATTAATACAACCTCTCAAGTTTTCTGATATGAATATTTTACTTTATCTAATATTTCAAACTTATTAAATTAATGTCTTGCATCATTAGAGGCTCTCGGGTATGTTCCCGATTTTCTTTTTTGAAAATTGTCACTTTATTTTGGAAAAAGCAACGGTTTTGACAAATGCTTAAACTATCTCTGTTAACATCCAAAGTATTATAATATTATTGGAACAAAATACATTAATTTCAGTTCCAACATTAAAATTCTTAATTTATAAGTAATAATTAATTTTTTTATTTCAACGTTTTAATTAAACAATTTTTTAAATCATTAATTACTATAAGTACTCCTTTGGGTACTTCGCAAAATCTGTTAATCTTCTCAGAGTTGTTTAGTTTTTCGGAAGCTCTTTTTTAACGAACGTAGGGAATATTCAAACATTTTTAAGTGCACGTGTAGTTTAAGAAAATTTATAATTTGACGAACTATGTTGAAAAAATAGAATTCGAATAAAGTAAAAAATATTTAACTGCTACGACCTATAAATTAGTTTTAATATTTCATATATTTTACATATTGCATTTTCTATTTCGTATTCGTTTCGGTTTTCCATAGATGTTTCGCTCGATGAAGAGGTCAGGAAGGGGCCTGCCAGGACTTGGAAATTAGTACCGCGAATGAGCATAGTTTATAGGTTTTGCCCACGGTTTTTTCGCTTTTCAGAGAGTTTCGAAAATAGTCAGTATATAGGTTCTACCAATTTAGGAGTTATGGAAAGTAGGATCTCCGAGGGAAGGGTTTAGGGGTTTACAGATTAGAGAGTTTAGGATAGGGGGTTAAGGGGTAGGGAGTATCTAGATTCAAACCCTCCGTTTAGGCGGAGATTGGTTTAGTAAAGTAGTAGTTTGTTAGTACCTTTAAACTTGGTACCTTTTGTCCAGTAGTCAGCGTGGCCGTGACGCGTATATACTCTCAGGGCCCTCCGTTCACGCGGAGCTTGTTTGTTGAAAGGTCACAGCCACGTTGCAATTCGAGCCCTTTTTTATTTGTTAGGGGTACCGGGGGTGGGTTTCGCGGTCGTGACGTTGGGGTACGCGGTCGTAACGTTGGGATACGCGGTCGTAACGTTCGCGGTACGTGGTTTAAGGGGTGGATTCAAACCCTCCGTTCACACGGAGTTAGGTTTAGTAAAGTAGTAGTCTGTAAGTACCTCTAAATTTGGTACCTTTTGTCCGGCAGTCAGCGTGGCCGTGGCGCGTATATACTCTCAGGGCCCTCCGTTCACGCGGAGCTTGTTTGTTGAAAGGTCACAGCCACGTTGCATTCGGATGCTTTTTTATTTGCTAGCGTATTCCGGGGGTGGGTTTCGCGGTCGTAGGGTTGGGGGTATACGGTATATGGGGGAGGGGGGTGGGAGCAAACCCTCCGTTTATGCGGAGTTTGGTTCAGTTGTTCAATTCTGTACATTTTGGTACATTCAGTCCGGGGGCCAGTCTGTTTCTAGCGCGTATATACACTCAGGGCCCTCCGTTACCGCGGAGCTTGTTTCGTTGAAAGGTTATAACCAGGCTGGACTCGGACTTTTTTGGTTAGGTTAACGCGCGCGAGGGTTGTGGGAGTGGTGGGTTTAGGGAATTCGGTGAGCAGGCGCGCGTGGGGTTCTATGGGTGTAGAGTCAAGGGGTATTAGTAGGGCAAAGGTATAGAGATAATCGGTGTAGGAATACGGGACACCAACCAATCGGCGTGGGTTGTGGGAGTAGGACTCGGGGCGTTTTTCGCTAGGGGTGTGAGACGCGGGTGCATCGGGTTTAAGGGGTTTATGGGTTTAGAGTCGAAATGTGTAGAGGTTCGGATCACGTTTAAGGGTAATCGGTTTTGTGCGCGTTAGGTTCCGAGGATCAGGGGGTAATAGTATAAGGGAGGGGGCTTTATGGTATTCGGGTCTTCGGTGGCGCGGAAAGCGGGGTGTGGGTTCAAACCCTCCGTTCACCCGGAGTGGGTTCAAACCATCCGTTCACACGGAGTTTGGTTTAGTAGAGTAGTCTTATAGTACTTTATAGTACTTTGTATTAGATCATCAATGTGGCCGTGATGCGACCCCACCGCCGGGGGCCGTCGTGCAGAGGCGTGATCCTTCCAGCATTTCAGGGTCCTCCGTTCACGCGGAGCTTGAGTGCGTTTTAGCGTTATAGCCACTTTGAATTGGGGTGCTTTTTTATTAGCTTTTTTATTTGCTATCGGAGTCCGGGGGTGGGTTAAGGGGCCGTAGGGTGGTGGGGGGATACGGTAGGGTGGGGGGTGGGCGCAAACCATCCGTTTATGCGGAGTTTGGTTCAGCAGTTCAATTCAGTACATTTTGGTACATTCAGTCCGGGGGCCAGTCTGTTTCTAGCGCGTATATACACTCAGGGCCCTCCGTTACCGCGGAGCTTGTTTCGTTGAAAGGTTATAACCAGGCTGGACTCGGGCTTTTTTGGTTAGGGTAACGGGTGTGGGTCGTGGGAGTGTGGTGGGCTTAGGAAATTCGGTGAGTAGACGCGCGTGGGGTTCTATGGGTGTAGAGGTTAGGATCACGATTGAGGGTAACGTTTTGTCGGTGTCGGGTTCCGGGGATCAGGGGTAATATTATAAGGGTGAGGGGTTTTGCGGGTGTTCGTTCCGACGATCACGGTAATAGTATGAGGGTGAGGGGCTTTTAGGAATTCGGGTCTTGGGCGCTGGGATAAAAGTACAGGGGTAGGGGGTGCTGGGATGGGGGGCAGGGTGGGTGGGTCTCGAAGCGCAGTCACCTCCTCGTGGTGAGACCTGGTAATTGGTGTTGGTTTTCCATTGAATAATCAGTGGAATACCATGTCAAGCTAAGAACTGCGTAAGAAATTTATGGTTCAATTAATTTTGAATAAAACTTCTCATGTACGATTTTTTGGACATTTAATAATTTTAAAATAAATATAAGGTAAGTATAGCACAGTTGTATAGTCCTATTATTCATCATAGAGAGAACATTAAGTTGTTACTATTGTGTTATTCAATAAACTGTTTGATTGAAATATGCAAACGCGGTTAATGATTAAAAATTTTGTTGAACTTCAAATAAGTAAAGTCACGGTTCCGTTGCCAGTATAAACTGATGATTAATAAAAATTGAATAAACGTTAATCCGTATAAATTATTACATTCATTTCTTATGAATTAATTATATTTTTCCAATTTAAAAACTAAATACTTAGCTCTGCAATTCTATTTGTTTGTTATTTCGTAATGAATTTTACATGTAATTTTTTATATTTTAAATAATATACATAAATAATCGTGGATGATTTTTAATGTAAATGGTTTATTCTTGGTTTATGTTTAATATAAAAGGCCACGCCGTATTTGTAGAAAATATAATATTCGCCAAAACAGCAATTCAGGACTAAAATGAAAGTTTCTGCAAAAGAAATTAGTACCTACATAATTTTTTAATTAAATTTCTTAAGTTGCATCATAAAATTTCAATGAATTTATTGTTGAAAGTGAGACTTTGGAGAAATAAAAATTAAGTAGAAAGATAAACGAAGAAAGTGATTTTAAATTTTCGCGCATAAATTTAGTAACTTTGGTTTGTGGCTCCATCTATTAAATAATGATTGAAACTGTTAACGGAATAGTTCGATGGCTTACCGCGCAGGTGGCGCAGCTATGTCTTTCTTTCTCTGTCTCTTTTTATTGTTGGTAAAAATGTGCGAGTTGTTTGCGGGTTTCTTTGATAGATGGCAGGCCTCATCAAAGTCAGTTATCACTTTTGCTTACTTGTCGATAAATGTTTGTTACCAGTTTGGGCACTTTTTGGAGAGATGGCACCATTAACGTTATTAAAATGTTTTATATATGCGGGAAATTTAAAAATCATTTTATATATTGCAAAAAGATGAACTGTATAATTATTGTATGCCACTACAAGTTGCGAATGCTTAACCGTATGTGTATGTACGCATACATTTATTGAACTGCAACGTGTAAAAAGAATAAAGCATTAATTAAAAACAAAAAAAATAAAATGGTATGATATGACATTCGTAAATTAATTTGAAAACTTGTATAGCTGTTATTTCTATAATTCGAAGTTGTATCTATCTTTTGATAGACGATTCCCCGAACTTGTCCAAAACACAGCTCACGTACACGCATCTCCTGCTGTAGTGTGCGTAGTGGAAGGGGGTGTTCTCGAGAACTCCCGTCCTCAGGGTGGTATCACAGTACAGTACTTCTAAAGCGAATACAGTGCTTAAACCGGAAATCCCATTTATTTTAAATAGCGGGTCTTTTAAGATACATATTATCTTATGAATTCATGTAATTATACAAAATTATTAATGTATTTTGTTTTTTTTATATTATAGTTTAATGTAAATTAAAGAAAAAAATATGTAACACTAATTAGAAAATATTTAAATAAGAAACACCTTTTGTTTAATTAAAAAGATCATCCCATATTTGAATAAAATAGTTAAAATTGATATTAGATAATTAATCAATGTCTTTTATTGTTATTTTTCACGGTATTTCTGTATAATAAAAATATTACAATAATTTATATAAATGATTTATTTTAATGGTTAATATAATACATATATACATATTTCATAACCTATTTTGTATTTCACTATAATTTCATTGAATGATTTTTATAAATCTAAAAGAGACATACAACAAAATGTTTACTAATGAATTGCACTCGCTATTTTTCAATTGTGAAATAGAAATTTAGAGCAAACAATACGTCATTGATTACACACAATTGTGCATATATCATCGATGATGAAGACAAATGTATTTTCAAATAACAAATACTTAGATAAGATTGAATTTTATCAGTTTCGTGATATTATAGAGAATTTTACATTTCTTATTGTTGTCCATGGCTTATCTGTTGTTGAAGTGCACTTATTTTGTACAAAATACATGTAACAATATATTTATTGATGTAGTAATTATAAGTATTTAATATATTATTACAAAGAATAAAATCCTGTGTATTTAGTGCAACAAAATAATAATCTTTTATCTCAATATTTTTTGATTCTAACCTAATTAGTTGTTTCCCAATAATTAAATTCTAGACTTTAATATTCATAAATTCGTTAAATAGTTTTAAACAGTACGTTCATTTAATACGCCCGGAATTATATATCATTATATCTAAGTATCTAATAATCATTTTATAAATATAGGTATTTTAATTATTATAAAAGATTTATTACAAGAATATAGTTTTTGAAATGTATAAAAAGTTTTATTTTACGAACAATTATTCAATTTTGTAATAATAATAATTATATATAAAATTATTATTTTTACATATCATAATACTAAAATATAATTGATGTGTCTTTAAATTACACACTTCATGATATAAGTCACGTTTAACAATAAGTCACGTTTAATTCACGTTTCAGTTTATTCTTGGATTTTTTGCTGGATCATGTGTTGATATGCAGGGTTATTCTATTGACCCCGAGCATAGTGAACCGAAGATAAAAGAAGATGTAAGTAGCAGTCACGTTTTCAACATACTCAGTATCTTGGTAACACTAAAGGAAGCATTAAGAACAACATTTTTCTTCAATTTTGTGTTATACTGAGAAATAGTTTAACTTACTGTGATTTCAAATCTATTCATTTTTTTAAGCAGTCAATAAATTTTATGTCATGGAGGCTTTGGGAATAGTAAGTACCCCAGCCTAATTATTCTGTAGAACAAATATTTTGTATAATTTTTAAATTCTTTGTATAATAAAATACTATAAACTGCTGGAGGGAAAATATGTTTATACTTTAAATTGTTACTGTATTTAAAAAATTTTTATTGAATATTGTTTTTTCTATCGACAGTTATTTTTTAATAAAATTATATTTTATGCTCCTTAAAATTATTTAGAAAATATAAAAATATTGAAATAACTAATTTAATGTTTAAATATATGAAATAATTTGTTTTAAAAAATCTTTAATAAAAAAAGAAAATAATACTAATATATTTGAATAAAAAATACCTCTAATTAGAAAAAGAGGTGTACTGGATGGGAGATGATTTATGTGGAGCACTATCCACCATTTAGTATCTCATGTGTTCATTTGCATTATGAGTTTGCGAGTTTGATGTCCCAAATTTACAAGTATAAGCTGAAAAAGAAAATAAAAAATTATCTATTCTAAGACTATTACAAGAATTGAACTATCATATAATTAAATGCATTTAATTATATTTAATATTATTAAATATTACAAGTGCAATTTTAATATTTGATACTTTTTAAATGAAGTACCTTAGTATTTTAATATGAAATGTTTTTCAAAATAAATTCCTAGTACTATTACTTCAATAAAACATAAAATTATAATATTGATAATAATTATTTAGAAATGTAATTTTTTTTAATATTACGTAAATTCAATGTGATTTATTTTTTTTGTAAAATATTATAACTCATTGACGACGTTCATATTTTTCGGTACAGTCTACAGTTAAAATGTAAATACAAAAAGTATAATTACAAAAAATCATGTAATGTATAATAACTCAAGGAACTGTATTTGTAGATAACAGTTGACCTTTTAAAGAAAATTTATAACTCACGTGAGCAAACTCGTGTAAGATAATATGACGTATTTATTACAATAACTGATATATTGATATCTACATATTCCGTTATATAGCACTTCTCCCGCACATCTTCTGTTGAAGTGAAATGGATACAAATACGTTTTTCTAATATTTTGAATATTTAATTGGTAATTTTTAATATATTTGCATACATTTTCAAAATCAAGATGCTTGTATGTTTTTTCAGCATCCTGTTTTGAAGTCTTTTCTCGCGGGATCACTGTCTGGCACGTTTTCGACTATTTTGTTTCAACCATTAGATCTTATTAAAACTAGACTTCAAAGTAAAGTAAATCTTCATCTTGAGTAAGTGGAACATAACATTATATTTTATAATTATTTTATTACGCAAAGTTGTGTTTTCATTTACTCTTTTACAATTTATTTTTGTATTAGCAATAAAAAAAATGGTACTTTGGGAATGGTAATTCACATAATTAAAAAAGAAAATGTGTTTGGGCTTTGGAAGGGCATGAGTCCGGTAAGAATCTTGTAATTACTAAATTTAAGTATTTTAATAAAAAATACTAATTATTTAAATTTTTCAGTCCATTACTAGAGTTGTTCCTGGTGTTGGATTATATTTTTCATCACTACACTGGTTAAGGCACACACTGCATTTGAAAGATCCACTTACACCCACAGAAGCTGTGATATTAGGCATTACAGCAAGATCTATGTCTGCAGCTTTATTGATACCAATAACAGTAGTGAAAACGCGTTTTGAGGTATGTGAAATTATCATAAATACTTTTATGTTCTTTATATAACATGTTATACAAAGAAAAATGTATACAAAATAAAATTAGATAACTAAATGTAAAGACATCGACACTAAATAATCTACAATGTTCCATTTAATATAAATTGCAAAAAATTACGAAATTCAACATTGATTTTGTTTTCACAGAGTGAAGTTTATAAATATAATAGTATAGGAGAAGCATTGACATTAATATACAAACAGGAAGGAGTAAGAGGTCTTTCAAGCGGATTAATACCAACATTATTAAGAGATGCTCCTTATAGTGGACTTTATCTCATGTTTTATAGTCAATTAAAAAACATCGTTACGGAAGCAGGTGAATTTCTACTAGAATGCAAAATAAATCAATTTATCTGTGGTATAAGTATATGTTCCTAATATGTACTTCTGTTTAGATTTGCTCAATGTAAAATCATCTGCTCCAGCACATTTTAGTTGTGGAATATTAGCAGGAATATTTGCTTCTATTATAACGCAACCTGCTGATGTAATAAAGACAAAAATGCAATTATATCCTAATGAATTCAAAGGTGTTTGTAATGCAGCTTTCATGGTTTATAAAAAATATGGTGTGTTAGGTTATTTTAAAGGCATTATTCCACGAATGTTGAGGAGGACATTAGTGACTGCAATGGCTTGGACTATATACGAAGAGGTAGCAAAATTTTAATCTTTCAATATTTTATTATTAAAACAGTTCTAAAAGAAATCACACGAATTCAATAATATATTATTTTTAGGTTACAAAAAGTATAGGGCTTAAATAAAATTGTTTCTATTTAATGATATCACTTTTTTGAGTTTGTTGACATAAAATTTAAAAAGTTAAATAATTTACGCATAATGGAACCAAAATTATTCAATCAATACAGATATTTACACTTGATGTACAGTATTTTAATTTGTACAAAGATAGTTTCATGGTAGCAGACAATTGTATTATTGCAAATATTATTACTATGTACAGTATTTAGATAGAATATCCTATCGCTCAATAATGTATTATTAATGTATATACTTATTTAATAAATTTTATAATTTGTTAAAAATTGTACAGTATTTGTTATTTTGTTTATAATTGTAACTATTGTAATGTTTGAATGCTTTTCAAAATAACCTGATACTTTCATTGCAGTACTGTTTTATTAATTTTAATTAACAATCTTATGAGTATTACAATGCAAATTATAGGCAATTTAACTTTGTCTTTTTATATGTAGATAGTCTAAAGTAACATTTGCATCAAATACGAAAAGGTTATCAATAAATTTGTTTTTAATTTTGTTCTGACATTATAACATAATGTTGACAACAATAATTATATATTAAATTTTTTAGATTTTGATCTTTGTAATCAACTCTTTTAATTAAGGAAACGCGATACGACAAAAATGAACTCAAACGCAAGTGTATAAAATTCATGATTGGAATTTTTAGATTATGCAAAATCTTTACCTTAATATTATATTAAGCAGTGTGCAAGTGAGCCTGTTGCATTGGTTACATCCTCATGGCATGTCTTCTGTCTGAAAATAGACAATACAGTTTTTAAAAATTATGTTCCCATTACTTTTTCTTTTTCATATTAATTTCGGTCGTTATCAAACAGGAGGATAACGTTTTTGTATATAGTTTGTTAAATTTGTCCTAATATATGACACATTTAAAAAAATATCATACTTCTGTCGGCTACTTGTGTGAAAAAGCAGATTAATTAAAACTGATCATCTTTGTTTGTGACATTGGATATAACAATAAAGACAATATAATTACATAAAGTTAAAAAGAAATAGTTAATCTATTAATCAATGTTTAGATTAATGAAAATAAGTAATATAATGAATGCTAGCTATTGATCTGTTAAAAAAATGTATTGTCAAAAATTAATAACATTTAATAAAATTACTTTTATTTGTACATATGTATCTATGCTAAAATCGTGTTTTAATAAATTTGTTTCTAGAAGACCTGTTCTATTCTATTCGAACTAGTATAGTAATATAAAAATGAAAACATAATAACAAAGATGAGAAATTCAAATTACAAATAGATGACATCTTTTTAACATTTAAACTTTTCTCATTCCAATGTAACAATATAAGACGATCCTTCGTTCAAGGCTATTATTTTTGTACTTCGATTTTTGAAGACTAGATGATTTCAAAAAGTAGTTTATTAAGTGTGTGAATGATTATCATGAGTGAATATGAATCACACAAATGTAGTACGCGCATAAAGTATGAGTTTTCTATAAGCCGAAATGAAGGGCGCGACAAAATAGTAAGACAAGATATGATTAGAGGGATGTCTTCGGAGCACCGTAAGACATATTCCATGTGACCTGTTATCAACCTTCATATCGCTGCACGATGACGCTATTAGAATCACGATTTTCCAATAAGAAAATTTGACTGAGCTTTGCCATGTCCTGTCTTTCAGAACTAAAAATAACGGAGAGAAATGCATGCAAAGGAAAGAATATGCATCGTACGTGATACATATTTCTCGAACTTTCACAAATAAAGTTCAAAAGACGACGACACGACTACTATTTATTTATCAAATACAGCCATATGGCTGTTAAATAAGTATATTTTACATTTCTGAACTATACACATAAATTCATTATCTTTAAATTTATAACTTTACTCGAACTGCATTATTATAACTGTTTCTTTGGATCCATAGCAGGAATTTTCCCTGGCTAACTGATAAAACATTGTTTAGTTTTAAACTGAATATGCTCCAATAAGTCGCAATCAGGGAATGAGGAAAGTAAGAGCAGGAATTTGTTATCATAACTTTAAGCACTCAAATATCGCTCCAAAATAAAGATCACCATTTTGAAATGTCTAACATTCCTAATAAAAGGACATGTTTGGTATTATCATTCCGATATAAATACCTCAGAAATGCGTAGTAGAAGCTAGGATTGTATAGTCACAGTCACACAGGGCACTGCTGTGGCAGGTCTACGGAAGTAGGCACTGTTTCCTCCACTAAACCACTAATTTCTTTTCGACAAAAAAGCTATGCAATCGTTGAAATTATATAATTGATTTACCCTATGAAGACATTATACCGATCAAAGCAAGCATAGGTATACCTTCTCCTATCTTGCTCTGTAGAGAATATCTATAATACTACATGATAAAAATACCTTTCATATGGGAACAACTTTACTATTCCTTGCTCGACATTACCTCGATGCACCATTTTTCAGTAATATGTTACATAGAGCAAGCTCGTCACTTTGAAAATTAAATGCTGTACAAACAGGTCCATATCAAATTTAGTAAGAGTTTCTCCGATTAATAGGCAGGACCAGAGACTGGCTCGCTGTGACTATGCCATTCTTCAAAATTACAGATAATTATCATGTATATATTATGTGCATCTAATGAAACTCACCTGGTAAAGAACCTGTACAGTAATTGAGACGAATATGGTATATTGTTTAGTGCATACCTGGCTTACTTCTCACTCACTAACCAATCAAGAGTAGTTACTTGTGACTTCGACTTCTAGATCGATGGCGGCGCCGGCTGTGATGACTCGAGCTTCGATGATCACGACTTCCTAAAAATTTCGTTTATTTTTTAATAATTCAGATTTTACAATACATTTTTACTTCATATTTACCTTTATCTCGAGCATGACGTCGGTGATCATCATCTCGATGCCTGTCATGTTTATCTCTGGATCTGCTTCTACTTCTATGTCCCGAATTTCTGAACATAACATTATAAAATTATCATACCTTAAATTAATTTAAACATTTGAATAATTTACCTATGACTGCCTGAATCATGTCTGCCTTTGTCATCATCGCGTCTACGACGTTTATCTCTTTCTCTATCCCTATCTCTATCTCTATCATCTCTCCTTCGTCTATCAAGTTCTTCATTTGCACGCGCTCTTTGTTTCCTATCTTCCTCTCTTCTTTGTTCTTTTTCATCTCTTGCTTTTTCACGTTTACTCTATAAAATTATATTTTAATAATTATTAATTTAAGATATTAAAACAATGTTGAAAAAACTTTAATATGAAAAATATTATGTTACCATAATTTCTTGAAGAGCACTTTTTAATCTAGCATAGCCAACATGTTGTTTACCCATTAAATGATCATCAATTCGTTGTTGAGCATCTCCAACAATGAGAAATGCACCACACACATCACATACTTCCATTTGTTTTTCTTGGGCAGCAGCTAATTCAGCAGTCTAAAATAAATTAAAACTTAAGCTCTTGTATTCTTTAATTATGTTATTTTATATTATATATAATATTTACTTGATTATAGTGACTATTATCATTAGATTTTCGTAATGTTTCTCGTTCTTCCTTTAATTGATCACACAGTCTCATAAGACCTTGAGCCTGTTCTACATTCCCTTGTATACCGCTCTGTTCTGCTTCTTCAACCAGTTTATTAATTTTTTCAGTTAAAAGTGCAATTTGTTCTTCATTCCTTTGAGTTTGTGCTGGTGTCAAAGTAGGCTAAATAAACATAGTACTTCATAAATTGTCATTATTTTTTCCATATTCATATATATGATAATTAATAACAAAGTAAACCTATAAAGCACAATGTACACTAAATTTAGTAATTAGTCTTAAAGCCGATCTTACTGCTTCTGTTCTTCCAATAAGAGCTAACCGCTGTTTTCCTTTTATTATCTTTCTTTCGACTTCATTTAACATGCTTTGACAAAATCTAATGAATTCATCCTCATACTGCTGTTTACGATATGAGTATGGAGCTTTTTCGAACAATTCTCTGGCTTCGTCATCGTGTACTCGCGAACATGCACCCAAATCAGCTCTTGTATTAACAAATAAATCATGAGGGCAAAATTTAACCAAATATAATTTACAAAACTGGAATAAAAAACAATATAATTATGACAAAATTTTCATATTTGATTAATTGAATTCCTTCATAACTATGTCATTTGAAACATTAGCATTTTCGAAAACTTACTTCAGGATCTTCCCAATTAAGTTCTTTGGGTTTTTCATTGGGAAGAACATTTCTGTTTCTTCCCATAAGCTCATCGAGTAGAGCAGCAGCAGCAGCAGCAGCCATATTCTGAAATTCTTGATTGAATGTCGTTTATGAAGGGTATACGCGAAAAGAACAACGAGTTTTTAGATAGACACTACGAAAATTAAATAGCTTTTATTCACGTCTTTCGTAAGAAGTATAATAAATGATGAAACTATATAAATTTATTCCAAAATTAGACACACACGGGGACTTTAAGGGACTCAAACGAAGTGATAATATCTTGATTCTAACCCTGAACTTTTTTTACTTCAGAAGGCGGTAGTGTAGCAAACAATATGGCGAAACTGATAGAAAGTGTGTGGAAAGGAACAAGAGAAAATCCAAATTTGTACTCGTTCACTTCGATAAACAATGCATATTAAACGAATCTTGACTTGTTTTACATTTCTGTCATATGTTTGTTTTTTCATTTATTGTGCTGCGATATCTTTTGAAAATTAAAAACGTTCTATAGTAGAACGCAACATGAATTGTGTTTTAACGTTCTTGTAACTTCCATTACTACGTGAAATAAAGTGAAGCTTCAACGTCTCATTTTTATAATAAATACACGTAAACCTCAGGTCGGATTACTATTTTGTCAGCAATAATAAAAATATAATTATCTTATATAATTATATGTAACATATATGTACAAGAATTAAGTGTTTTATATATTCTATATTATATAAAATCTGTTTAAACATTAAGTTGACTATTTCTCCGCGTATATAAATTCAAAAGTGTAAAATTTTGTATTATTTAAAATGATTAACTTATGTTTTCTTATTAAGTTAATATTAGTTATTAATAATGTTAACATTAAGTTAATAATTAATAATTTTAGTGATTCTTTTTAGGATATTAAGTATATTTTTAAAATATATTTCTAGCAACGTTTCTAAAATAACAAGCGTCATTAAAGATAACGTAATAACAATTTATTGGTTATCATCGTTAAGTTAATGTTGATTATACATACATTAGCATATTTGCAATATGCATAAATACAGCTTTATATTCAAATTGATGTATCAATGATGAATTCGAATAACGTTAATTATTGTCGACTAAAAAACTGATAAGTTTCTACAAATTAAGAGTATAAAATGCACGAAACAATAATTTATATTCTACAATTAATTTATAGAACTATAACTATACTTTATTCGAATAAATATAGCAATTGTCTGAAAATATCTTGTTCTTTTCTTTGTAATTCCAACGCAAAATGTATGATGAATACCGTTGTGATATAATTAACGACAGAAATGCGACGATGAGTGTGACAATGAATGATAATTATCAGACGACCAAATTTATTCGTATTCTTCGTCATCAGGTCGTACTTGAGGGAATCTTCTCACAGGCTGGTGTTGAGGCTGTGGGCGTCTGTGCTGAAGAGGGATGTTCACTTCTTCGGGGCTGCGGAACACTTGGTTCACCGGTAAACGAAACTGTGGAGGACCCGTTGGTTGCGGACGAGCCGACGGAGGAATGCTGTTCAGCGCGGTTGACTGAGGGTTCGCATATATCTGCATGCACACATTTTACATTATATAATATTAATTCCTCTTCTCTTCTCGTATCTAGGAGTGATTATTTCGATAAAGTCTCACCGGTGGCGTAGGACGGCGAATAGGCGCAGATGGGGTTATCTGATAGTCACCAACCTCACGCTCGTCCGGGTGAATGTCCGCGGGGAAGTACCTTTCGCTGTATCTCAAGGTTACGTTAGGTTTGTTCTCAGCTTCAGCCAAGTTCAATGGTTTGTACAGGTACTCGTTCACAAAGTGATACTGCGAACTCTTCTTACAGTTGATGTCCCCGCTTGGCGGCATGCAGATCAAATGCACCTGTAATTCAGACGCAAGGCTGTACGACCGGACGACCTCGAAGTTTGAGGAGAGAAAGGAGAGAGACCACGCGCGACAGTTAGCAACCGGACACCTTCGTTTGCATTTCTGTTGCTGCGAAAAGGAGCGTAACAGGTACCAGGGAATGACTACCCCGGAAATGCTTGACGACGTACCGGTATCTGGCGACCAATCGTGCGATTTACGATCGGCCTTACTTACCTGGTTCGTTGGGCGCACCAAACCGGAAGCGAAGTATGCGAGAAGTGAAATTTACTTATCAGCAGTATGACCGGATTGCTTGCACGACTGGACGATTTTTATAATTTTCGAACGTTTTCACTAAACAACTTTGATTACGTATAAAAGGTCGCGATTCGTGTAATTACGGAATAGGAGCTGGTATGGAAAGTGTTTCGCATTCCTGCGCTTTTTACAGGTGCAGAGCAATCCGGTTAGAATTCATGTCTAACGGCGAACGTTACCTGATGGAATGTAAATCCTTCGGGGCAGATCCAAGAGTGTTTCGCGTTGTCTTGGCAATAGTGGAAAACCTCGCAGTTCAATTCTTCGTCGGCATAATAGCCCGTTTGCTTGTTCACGCAATCGAATTTACTTTGGGGTAGAAGAAGAGTCAGACGATCGGGTTCCTCTTTCTCTTCCAATTCTTCCTCCTTTAATTTTATGATACAGTTAGTAACATTATACGCTTCAGAAAGGTTTACGCAACATATTTCAATCGTTAATTGTATCTCTCGAAACGTATCAAGATTTCTGGTGAAATTAATTCAATGCTTCAACGATTACTTAATTTCGGCAACGAAATACGTTCCTAATTATTGGAAATCACACGCAAAAAATAAAACGGTTTTGCTTCTTCGTGAAAATGTTTCTTTCTTCTTATCGCAACGATCTGCCGTTACGTAAGTTTATTGTGTGGCACTGCAAACAATAGATGCAAGAATTTCTTACACTACTTTCACTTATTGTGAGATACCAAAGCGCAACAATTTCACCTGTATCGACCGCGCGACTCTCAAAAATTTCAGAAAACGCAACGCTAATCCGTTCTGAATATAGGTATCCAAAGAACAGGCGACTTAACACATACGCCCCACGCTGAATTTTCCGTTCAAGCCATTGGGTGAGTGTTCTCATTGTAAAATGGAGAATTTGTAAAAAATTTCAATTATGGTTTTGTACTATTGAAAAATTGTAAGATGTACCCAGGTCAAAAACGTTACTTAATCGTAAAAGTGTGGATTGTATACGCCCCATGTGGCCTGAACGGAAATTGTTTAAAAAACGATCCGGCACGGAACTTGTTAAGGACTATTATTTACCCGAGGATTCTGTTGTTGTCTGTCGCGAAGGATACCACGTGGCGGCCCGTTCACCCTGATGGACCCTTGATCGAGAGACGGGGCAGACGGTTTACGGTACAGCTGTAAAAAGAAAACACTCATAGCGTACTCATGTATACATATACATGTGTATGTTCGTCGCATTCCTCTTGCACGTTTCAGATCATTCACCGGGGCTTTTGCGGGATCACGCGACGGCAATCAAAAATTGTATAAGGCAGCCGATACCTTCGAGCAGCTGCTGAAAGTAACTTATTTTTACGTAAGTTCTTGCGCAATACGTAACGACACACGCAATACCGTGTGACGCAACTGCTTTCGTTGCAGCTAATAATTTCAACGAAATATCTTTTCCAGATACGGCGGGGCCGATAATTAGACGAGGGATCGAGGAACAATGAGGCGGTCTGAATAGATGGTGCATCACGAATAAATTACTGTCTCTTACGGATTGCTGGTTGTTGGAAGTCCTGTAGGCGGGCGACGGCGACGGCGTGGGCGTCACCACGTTATCCTCGTAGCTGTTATCGCGGAAACCTTGACCAGCGCTAAGGCCAGGCGAGTAGAGCGGCCCTAGGCTGGACGATTTCCCCGGATACGGAACCCTCGGCTCCAAATCGTACGAGCTCTGCGCTGCTGCGGTCGCAGCTAATGCCGCCAGGCACAGCCAATACATTCTGCAACGAAATGGGAAACGAGAGGGTTCTGGTAAATCGATCCAAGCATCTCGATCATTGTAACTCTCCAGAATGACGCACATGGGTCGTGCACGGAGAAAATTTATGTTTCGTTCACGGTAGAGGCGAACAAGGGAAAGTGACCTTGACTGTCGATGCTGCCTCGTAAAGTACGTTTAGCGGTTTGGTCGAAGTGAAAAGTTTCATCGGGTTCATTAAGCGGGACGCTTAAAGGTAATCGATCTTATTTACGATCTCGCGAATATATCACGTATGATCGGCTTATTAAGAGTTGTATACAATTTTTTATATTTGAACTAATTAATTGTGACGTTAATCGCAGCGATTTCTCAGCGTGGAACAGCCAGACGTATCATTATAGTTTCACCGGCTTGCCGCTTTTAGAGATGAGAAACAAGGAGAGAGGAAGAGAGATACGATCGTAAATCATCGCTGAGAAAAGGGATATCTGGTAATCTCCGGTGAATTGATTTATTAGACGATCGTTGCACACCGTTCTGAAAGCATACGCGTCAATGACCTAGAATACTTAGAAGGGAAAAGATCGCGAGGAAACGCGAAGTAGTTCAATCGATGTACTTGTTCATACGAATCGAAATTGAACGTTCACGAGAACGATTTATCGAACTGGTCGAATTTTCGGCGACAGCCTATCGTCTGTCCCGAAAGAAGGACGTGCGTTTACACTTCTATCGATAATGACTGTGGAAAGCACCTCGCTTTCTAAGTGCGTAAAACACGAACAGCGGTTTCACGATTCGTTGGAAACATCTCATTCGTGACGGCGACGATGATGTACCGTGAGAGATCCGGTGCTTTCGATAAATCTGAAAGGCTTGACTTACGAAAGCGAACCCTCAGACGTCTCAGTGGTACAAATTTCTTGCGAGAGAAATTTCTCTTGTATCCGTGACAGATGCGAGAGACATTGGAAAGGATAATATCAATGAGACGGGATTATAAGACGAACTCGATGTCGGTATTCAAAGAGTGATGGAAACTAGTCTCACTAGAGCTTTTGCCGAATGAGCAACGGCGTATGCTCAGACTCCTCTAAATTATCTAAATTCTTCGATTAAACATACATATATATTATGTATACAATTTGTTCTTTTATTTCAACCCTTTGCGCTCGAGAGGTGATTGTTAGTTGTCTGATAATATTAAGTTTACATATACGAGTACGTAACCTTCGAGTCTGACTAATAAACTACGAAGATTCTCAAGTGCAAAATATTTACTAGGATTCACTTATATTAAACTCATTTAGTCTAGTTGAGTCATATACTAAAGTTCACATATACGAGCTAAAGTCTGACTGAAGTCTGAAAATTTACTATCATTTGGCGGTACTGTTAGTCGCCTCTCGAGCCCAAACGATTAATAAATTCTTTATCTGATAATCTGTGAGTTATCAATTAGAACACGGATAAATCATAAACTCCAAAGATGAAATCGTAATCGTTGATACTCGATTGTTCGCCGCTTTCTCTCAAGTAAAAACCAGCCCCGTATACATCGGCGAGCCGCCACCAGGAGAAACGTATACAGGTCACTGTTGCGTTTCTTTTTACCACCGAAGAAAAGCGACATAACCGAACGGAACGAGCGCTACCGCAAAAGGTTTTCCCGAACGCGTTACAAAGGTCGAACGCAACCCGCTTTTTCCTGGCTTTAACACAACTTTTACGCAATCCGTTCGCGCGGGTAATCGCGTAATCCCTGTCTGATTAACCGGTCCATTTAAAGAGACAAAGTAGCGATTAAGCGACGGGAGAGACGGGGGGAAAAATGTAGTCGTTGCTCTTAACGAGAATCCTGTCTTTACTAGGCGCAAGCCCGCAAACCGGACCCCGATCGTTAAGAAGTAGCCGCAAACTTGGCTCGATCGGCGGCCCCGGTGAAAGTGAGAGGGGTCTGCGTGTAAAAATGGTGCTGCCCCCCGAGAAAAATGGGAACGTATATCTGTCTCGGGTGTTGCGAATTATGTTATGTATGGTGCAACAGTGTATATATGCAGAAAGTATACATGTATCGTCCAAGGTTCGCACCTAGAAAGGACAGGTCGACGGAGGGCTCGACAGAGCGCGAGAGGAACCGCCAGGAATTCGATCGCCTCTATTTCGTGCTCTGTTTCTCTTTTCGGTTTCTCCGATTATCGTCGATCAAGGAAAGTCGTAGAAACTTTCTCTAAGCGGCCGCGTACGCGGTCCAACGCAGCCTTGATAAGTGGAGCGATTTTGAGGGAACGCAGTCGAGGAAATCGCCACGTTTTCGTCGAACCGCGTTTATGACAATGGCACGCCAGCGATCGATGAGGTTTCCCGTGTTAGATCGTTTTACAGACTTTCTCGCGGTTAACTGCTTCGAGCCGGGTACTTTGTACGACTCTGAATAGACAGATGTTCTTTCTGAGAAATTGATTTCTTTGAGGCTGGAGATTGATTCTCTCCAATAAATACCGAGATTGATACGCGAAATGCGTTGATCGAGCGAAGAACCGTGGATCTTGATTTCAAGGGACTTTCAACAAGTAGAAACTAGTGTTTGTTCCAGAAAAGTTACGAGTGCTCGAGACTGGAAGCTGATCCAGGGATTTCTCGAAGCGTATCAAAGAAAGCAATTGCATAATGAAAAAAGAGATAGTTGTCGGGCAACTACAAACGGGAGGAACGCGACGGTATAATATAATCAGTGGAGGGTACACGTAACTGGTCGGCCTGTTCTCGGATCTGGACATGCTCTTATGGAAATCTGGAGCAGGTTTTATGCTTGCGGTGGCGTCCGTTTTTTGAAACGAGCGAATCTAAACCTGCGGTCTTCAGAGTGTTAACCTTTTACTCCCCCGTATGGAATTACACGCTTCGCAATTTAAAGTATCTAAAATATGCCTCTCGATTACAAGGAAGTCCTCGAAGCAGGCAATAATATTTGTAAAATTTACGCGAATGATTAAAAGTTAGTTAAAAGTTAATTAAAAGATAGCGTACAGAATCTTCTCAGACGTAGAGACAACGCTTTGCCTTAGAAACGAGTTCGCGACAGACGAATAATTTATAGAACAATTTCATGCAGTCACTTCAATTTACAGAAAAATCTCTCATGAATTCCTAGCTGCAGTTCCTGATCGGCCCTCGCACAACCGGTTTGCTTTCCCGTTTCTAAGGCACGTGCCATAATCCCTGCTCCACCATGCATAACGGCGATCATTTCGCAAATTTTTCATCATATTTCCTTAAGCCTGTCTACCGTGGCGTTGCTATTCAAATTTGTTCGCTTGTTACCCGATCGAATTTCACCCGAATCTTTTCAACCGACCTCGAACGATCGTTCACGTGTTCGAGGAGAGTGGACCTCGATGATGCACACAGGCAGGAAGTCGGACGGAACAAGAGGAAACACTGGCACTGCTCGATTTTCGTCACTGGTCGATTCCACGATTGTTTAATTTTTATTCTTTTCTTCTTTTCAAACCGTTTGTTTATTTTTTTTATTTTTCGAAAACGTACTTTTTACCCCACTTACCTGTCAACGACGGAGGTAGAGGAGTAACAGCACGATGAATGGATTGACAACACACGAGCTTTATCTTGGCCGGCCGGTTCTTCATTCTCTTATATAGCGTGTCTCGCTGAAAGTTGCCTCCACCAAGTAATATCTGGCTTCTCTTTGGGGTAGTGGGAGGGCGTCGAGCGATGCATATCGTAAAACAACGTGTTCTCCGAAATCTATTATCCGCAAACAGTGGTCTTGAACAACTGAAAAAGAATCGGCCAGGTTATTTGGCGGAAAAAGATACTATTCGAGACGATGCCACGAAAGTGTAAATCGCTGTTTCATTAAATGCAAAACAGTCTCAACGGTGTGATCAACTGTGAGGTACAGCAAGTTGAATTAAATGAAATTTACGTAAACTCTAGAAACGAGGTGATATATTAGGGGGACCGGAAAGTAATGTTGTTTTCTTACATTAAATTCAAACACGTAAACTTTTAACGAGTTTTTATTTTTAATCAATGATGTAATCACCCTCATTATCAACAACCTTTTGCCATCTAGCGTGCAAATTTTCAATGCCGGATCGATCAAAGTCAATTGATTTTTGAGCAAAATATCTAGAGATGGAATGAAAGAAACATTACTTTCCGGTCCTCCTAATAGAACGATTGTGACGATTCTAATAAGAATTCGTTGAAAAATCGAAGAGACTGGTGCAAGTGATGGAGTAATTCGTATTTTCACTTGTGCATCAATAAATTAATTTATCTGCGCGCTAATAAGCTTCTTCTACGGAGTGTTTCGCAAATTCAGCGAAATGAATGGAATTTATAGAAATCGTAGTTAGAGAGATACGCGATACAAAGTGAAATTTCGATTGCTATTTCTATCGTTGAAAAACTTTTTGAATACGCGTATCTGTTTGTGAATCGTGGTATCAGTGCGATTCTTAATTTTTCGCACAGATGGTACAGTTTGAACAGGAAGTGATCGAAAGGTAATTGCGTTAAACGTGTGTAACAGAGCGGCTATGTATTGCACTGTGAAAATGTAATCGATTGCAGGATACCTACTTGTGATTCAAGAAAGTGAAATAGAGCTGCGTTAAATCTGAAATCATTCAGTGAAATTCCTCACACTTTTTCGCATACGATTCGCAAACGTATCGACTGAATTGGAAGAGTGAGTAATGTATAACGATGAAATTGAAAATTTTCGTGCGAATTCAAATTTTTGCGAACGCAGTCAAAGTAACGGGCCTTGCGCAGAAATTTGTTTCACATATTCTTATAATATTTTGTACATTGTGTGCACCTTTTCAATTTCTCAAAAACAGACTGCAGAATTTTTTAGGCAAACACAAATTTTCAAAAGAATCGATAAAAAAATTGGAATATAGACAAAAGTCTGTTTCATCCCACAAATTGTACAACTTGCAATTCACCTTAGATACTTAATCAGATGTTTTTGGACATTACGCGCACTCTTTGTTTTTTCGCGTGTTTCAATTTCTCGTAGATGCATGAAAATCCGCGGAACAATCGTAATGATCGACAATACTCGCGTGGAAGAATGTCTCTTCGTGGTTAACACTAGGTTTACGGAACCATGAGTAAAATTTGTTCAGACTTCATGAGTATTAATTTGCAAAAATAATTACTATTATTCCTAGCAATTTTTGTCGAGTTTTATCGATGAAGCGATGCAAATATACCAAAATCTATTTCTCTCTCAGTTCTGCAATTTCAAATTCTTGTTGAAGTATACCTATTCCTTGATATATGAATATTAGAAGTAGATATAGAAAAAATGTCCGTAAATGTAGTGTTAACGAGACGTTAACGAAACGTCAGAAGAAAACGCATCGAATTCGGTGCACGGTTGAACGCGATTGCTTACATCACCGATAGCTAAGGCGTTTCGATGCTTTTTATTTCCATACACACGGGACTTCACACCCGACCGTTTCCGCAAAGTACTTTCGATGGGATCCCAACGAAATCGGGCGAAGTGGCTTTCTACCAGCCGTCGCATGAAAATTTCCTTTCAATAGTAGGTCGTTGTGTTTCGACGACAAATTTTACGTCGCTGCTAAGACATTATTTGCATTCAACGAACGTGACGTTAATTCTGATGCGCAACAGTGAACTTTTATTTCGATTCCAGAACGCAGAGACGCTTCTCTGATTCACGTTTATTCGCTGGACACTTCGTTTCAGATTTATGAAAATTCTCATCAATCGATGCTTTTTTTTTCACACAAATTCGTAGAAAGAAAAATTAGAATTTTGAGCGTTAATGAACATGAACACCAGCATCTACTTATTCTATTTTCTTGCGCATCTTTGAATTCGCTTGCATACAAACGTAAACATTAACTGCTTTCCACCTAAATCGTAAATTGCATTCTGTGCCATTGAGATGTCGAAAGTAGGTTGGTTTATCTGCGCTTAATTTAATCGCCTTTCACGTATAATACATATGTATCTTGACTGCATCCACAGAAAAAACAACCTTACACTCGACTGCTTCTTTTTATACATCTTTCTTTTCAATTAACTTCTCGAGAAACGCCGCTTTACGCGTTACACGCTAAACGTTAACCCAGCACGAAGATTCTAAAGATCTATTAAATTGATTCCTCTTAGATGAAACGAATCATCTCAACACGATCATCGAGCTATACGATTACTCTCTTAAGTTAAAATATCCTATAAAAGCTTGAGAAACAGTTAAGACAAATCAATTAAAATGTTTCTACAGTGATTCCAGAAAGTATTCGTACAGTGCGTAACAAAAAGATAGATCCATTTGCATTTTTATTCTTAACTTCGACGCTGTATATTTTATTTGACTGAAACTTACCTCGATATTTAATAAAAACGCTGGGAAACATTGGTGTCAAATTTATACAATTTATACAAATTTAACAAAACGGTAGATCCAGTATATGTATCTTAACTTGTGAGGGCAGTGTACGGTAAATGTGAATGGCGAACGAATCGAGAAGAGGAACAGAGAATAAAGTCGAAGTTCACGTTCAAAGAGGAACTTTCGATCTCTTTTCCTCGACTTCTTGACTTTTTGGGAGCGTGAACGTCGAATTCAACGCACTGTTTAGCGTGTAATTCATTGAAATTTTATGGAAACGGATCGCGTGGACTTTCTTACAGCGACGAAGGTCATTGTTTTCACTTGACGGAACTCGAGGCGTGATTCCTTTCAATTGATGCGATCGACAAGATCCCTCCAAGATCCAGCCCCCTCGTTCACTTTCTTCACCTTCCTTCTTCCTCTTCGTTTCATCGAACGGTAACTTTTCCTCTTCCTGTCAACGAACTTACGTATCGGACCTAGAGGAATCGACACAGAACCATTTACATAAGTGTACGTTGTCCACGAAAGTTTCGCCTTTTTCCCTGGCTAAATTCTAGTTCAAGTGTCGCAAGAATTCGTTCGTCGGAGCGATTAATTGCGGCGATCTTTTCGAAGCCGTTTGTTCCGGTGAAACGGGTTCCACCCACGCAATTCGGTTCCTTGTTCGAGGGATTGTAAGTACCTTCACGGACAATGCATCGAACGGCCAAGTGTCCGTTCCTTGCTAAACAAGCACACTTGCGTTCGTTCCTTAGAAAATTGACCTCGTACGAAGTTAACCGACTTTTTTTCTCAAATCGATCGAACCGGTTTCTGCTAACTGCAGTTGAATTTAGATCGCCAGGTTGAAGAATAAAACGCGTTCTCCGTACGAAGAAGACGAATTTATGTTCGTGCACACGTTTCTGCATTATTAATACGTTCATTGTTCTCAACGAATTATTGCTTTAGCCTGTTCGTTGCAGAAAGCAAAATTGTTAAACACTTGATCTCGAATCTTCAACTTTCATAGAAAGTCGCAGGGATGCAACGAAATTGAAAGTATCGATATAAGTGTACAGTAGCGGGCAAAAGTTTAAGACCAAAGGGTCGAGGAAAACAAATTGATTAATTAATAAGAAGTAGCACGATAAATAAAATTCGTATTCTATACTGATTGATAAATAGTGTTCTACCAGAATCATGATAAAAATAAGTATATGAACAATATTTGCATACCATAGAACTATGCTTTGCATTGTCCTGTCGTCTTAAACTTTTGATGCGTATAGTAAAAATCTGCGACTAAGCTTCGACTGCAATTTTCTGCTAATCAATATAAACGTGATTGTCTGTTGAACAATTATACGGAACACAATGCTAGTTTACAATGCTTCAGTGAGATTACAAAGACAAAACAATCAGTCTTTTTTCGTAGAGGCGTGGTCTCGATAGACCAACAAATATTTGGACATTTCGAATGTACGAAGGCGTAAGAAATACTTTCACCGGCTGTCAGACCTACAGGAGAAAGTGTGTTCGCCCTCCGTTCCGCCCCTGTAGTACGCAAATGCACCATTAAAGTGGTAAACGAGGAAAATGAGACATAAATCATAATTAAGCGGAAGGTGAACTTTAGCTTGACCGTAAATGCTAGTTTTATCTCATTTCATTATCTCAATTCCTTTTTCGCTACAAATTTAGGTGAATGACCGTCACCTTTACGCGGTTACTGCATTTCTTTCATTCACAATTTACGTTAACGCTACATGGTATGCAAACGCAAAGAATTGAACGCAACAATGCGATGTGTTTCTGTGTTAATTGTATAAAAAAATACGTTCTTCTATCGTTGGTTTCGCAATCGAGTAAAGAAATTTTTATAAGGAAGTTAGTTTTATTCTTTTTGTTCTTTCGCGTGGCCAACAACATTCTCTTTTAGGATTACCATGCAAATAAATTGCAATAATGTGCTTCGAGAAAGATACTTCTTGCAAAGCTCTCAAGGATGAACGTATCGTTATTTTCTCATTAACATATGAAATTAAAATTATATGTGCGAATAAATCTGATTTTTGAACTACAATTTCCTTCTAAAAAATAAGTAAATACGTCTTATGGCAAATATGCTGTACATATGTAGAAAGAAAAGTAAACAGTTGAATAATTTCTGTGTGCTATGAACGCTGAGTAAACTAGTATTGACTGAGAGTGGTTAATGCACATGCACGCGTATGTGTATGTTACCTAGTGTTAAAACATGTTTACATAGCTGTATTAATTTTTATTAGCGTTTCCTACTTTTACAGAAATACTACTTTCTATGTTACCGAGAAGCAACTTCTAAAGCGTAATAATAACATAAAATACTTGATTAATACTTTTATCTAATATCTATTATCTATTTGCAAAATATAGACTTTAAGATTCAAACAAACTAACAAAAAAAATGCTCATTAATATTTCATATAATACTGTTTAAACATTAAAGTGGAATAAATGGGGGATGTAGGAAATTCATGCAATTACGTTTCAAAGTACAAACATGTACACGCTCGTTGTAATAATAATAAAATGCATATTTCATCCAATATTTTGTTAATTTTTACATATATTTCTATTTAATATTACTCTTTATTCATTGATCATGATCTCACATTATATTCCTTTTATTTGTAAAAATATTTTTAATAAAATAAAAATCAGTCATTTCTCAGTCAATGCTATCAATGCATTATCGATCAACGATGTGCAAGAAATAATTACTGAAAATCAGAAATTAATGCATTTGACGATTTTGTTATGATATATGCTATTCATTCACTGTAAACGGCGTGAAATTTGCCAACAAACTTTTATAATCATTATACACAATTCGATAAATACTTCTTATTTCTTTACAATATTTGAATCGAAGTACATTTTTAATAACCAAATTTTGCGCTATACATGACGTACAGAAACCAAAAAATAAATAACTAAGGTAACAAAGTGTAAAATTTCTTCACATGCACACACGTTGTTTGGAATCTGTACTGTCGTTCGCTATAACTCTCCACTTGAGACTAGAAAATATTTTACTTAAATAATTAAAAAATTCCAAGTATATTGTAAAATGTCAGCAGTATATCTAAATAGACACGCCATAATAACATGATTTGAATCAATTTTTTGCATTTGCAAATACATTAACAATATGTATTAATATCATCCGTTTTAATCACGCATCAACTTTGGTCATGTGGTCTCAGATATTTTACGGGATCGAATAGTTTTTTTATGTTTCACTGGTTCTGTAGCACTGTCATTATCCGACACTGAAGAATCTCTTAGTGTTTTCCTTCCACGTCCTACATTTCTTTCTTCATTTTCAGATCCAACAGATTCCCTGTTTGATTTTCGCCTTTGACGTTGAGGAATTTGATTTTGTACTTCCATAGCTTCACGAAGATGTTTTCGTTTCGATTCCCAAAACATTTCTTGTCTCTGAGATATTTCAGGATACCTATTAAATAAATCGTATTAATACTTTGGCAATAAAATCTGACACTTTCTGTATTTACAGTAAAAAAAAAGATTATACTACCTTTCGATAAAGTCCTTACTAGGTGGAATAATTAAATGCCATCCTTTTTTAGGTTCATGTACTGCTAAATTTGTAAATATTTCTTTAATTTCATCAGGAGGCAGTTTAATAACAGGTGAAATTGTTTTTCGATCTAGGAACTCATGTTCGGTGAATGATAACAACTGAAATTATATAGTATGAGCATAATAGCAATTTCCTCTTGTAAATTATTTAATAAATATACTCACAACATAATCCCTAGCTCTACACATAAGCTCTGCAGGAATACCATTAAATGATGATACAGTATCTTTTGGATATAGAAGTTCACTATTTACAACCCAATTTCCCTGCACTAAAACTGCTACTTGCTGTAAATATTTTAAAATAGCTTGTGTTTCTTGATCTGGTGACAATATTGATCTTAACTGTGTGAAAGATATTACTTTGGCTGAAAAAATTATTATGATTAGTATAAAATCCAAAATTGGTATACATAGAGTTCGAAACTACTGACCATTTTTCATGAGTATTCTAATTTGATCAAGAAGCGGTAAAGTCCTAATATAATTGAGAGATGTAGCATGGTTGGAAAAGTTTGCTTTTAAATATGGTTCTTCTTTCACTTTTGGCACTAATAAATCTAAATATTGCTGAGTTGATAAATTTAATGTATTTATACTTTCATCAGTAACAGAACAAAACATTTCTAAACGTGTAAGCTGAAAAATGTTTGTATAATAAGTACCTAAAACAATATTATATATTTCAATAATGAAATCAATTAAAAATATTAACCTCTGCTTGAGTACCATTCACTGGGACATAATTTGTATGAATCCATCTTTCTTCTAAACTTTTTATAGTTTGCTGTTGAAAAGATTGTTCTTGCATTTTTTTCATAAATTCAGGCTTTTGCCTAGCAAAGGTTACATTAACTTGTTTTGGACCTTCTTCTTCCTCATCAAATTCTATACATTATTATTGTGATTATATTATTATGAGATATCATAAACAAATTAAATGAAACTGATACAATTGTATTTAAAATTACCTTCACTCATATTTTTAGTTTCTTCTCTTACACGCTTATCACTTTTGTCAAGATAATTGAACTGTGGTCGCATCTGTATAATTCCTCTTAATGGTGTTATATGTAGTTCCCCATCTTGAAAAATACCAACTGCATAATTAGAGCAGTTTGGCAGTGCTCGAGAAGACTGTAAGACTGTTTTATCCATAACAGTACTATAACAAAATTTATGTTAATAATATAAAGTAAATAAATAATTTATTATGTCACTATAACATTTAAAATACCTGTTAAATGCCCTTTCTTCATCTTCTTGATCAATTTTTGAATCCCCATCTGCATTTATTGCAATTTGCTCACCTTTACTTTGGTCATAATTAACACTATGTGTATCTATTGCTACTTCTATTAGAACCTCTTGATTCTCTGGTTTTATTGAGGTTTTTAGGAAAGTTGCATTGTCATAACCTTCCCAAGCAGGACGAACAGGATATTGAAAAATAAATAACTTATCTGCAAGTGTTTTTGAAAGAAACACTGGAACCTACAAGAAATTGAGACTTTTCTTCTTTTTTCTATCATTGAATACATACATGACTTTCACACATCTCTTCTTTTTAATTTATGTGATTATTTAGTAAAAGAAATATATAATTGTTATAGTATATTGAAAATTTATTTAAAATAAAAGTTTTACAAAATACTCATGTGTGTATAAGAAAAACTGATTTGAATGCAATGGAAATAATTCAGTAAACATTCATTATAATTATAAAACATCATATTACATATGACAGAATATACATTACATTTCAAATACGTAACCTAAATTTAATCCATAATAAAAGATTTTGAAAGAAAGAAAAAAGTAATTTACAAACCTCTTTAACCACTGGATCGTTTTCATTTTCCATTGTACTAGTACTAGACATTTAAACAGAATCAAATTCTTATTTTTCACTTAATACTACCTAAATGTACTTTGATGGAAACACCAATTTCCATTCCACGTTTTTAAAGTAGATAATTGAGATAAAATACAGGTAGATGAAATCTATACTTGTTGGATCTTCATTTAAAAATACTTGTATTGGAATTCAACGTCCATATGAACCTTTTATTATTATTGTTTTATAAAATTATGTAACAAAAATTATAAATAATAAATAATGTATAATACTAGATTATCCGTTCTTTGTGTACAAATACTTTCATTTAGCTTCTCAATCTGATAACTTTGTGATGTTTGGACATCATCATTGTTACCAATGCAAATAAATTTCACAAGTTATTATTGTCAAGATATGGTTTATGTTCAAACATATTGTAAATTTGATATTTACAAGTTTAAGTAAAGTGATTTGAATTCTTAATCATAGATTTAAGTGAAAAATGATATACAATTGTTCTCATCATAATTGTGTAAAAGTTTAGGTTAATCTATACAAACTTTAATGAAATTTGTGAGATTATTCTTCATAGAAGTACATTAATAACTATTTTTATTTGATGTAGAAATTCTACATCAATTAGAGTAATTATATTTCAACAGCTTATTTAATATGTAAGTAATACAATAATATTTTATCTTTTAAATAAAAATATATCTAAAATTTATTTAATTGTAATTATAGAAAAGAAAACTATTTAAAAGAAATTGGTAAAATGACATCAATGTTTGATCAATATGAACAAGCATCTCAAAGATCAAAACAAGCATATGTTCCACCAATTCGTCCAGATATTGTAAGTTTATATGTTTTTCTTAATTTGATGTTATTTAAACTCTCATATTAAAAGTAAATATCGAATTAAACTTTTTAGAGTACAGCTGGATTTATTCAAATGAAATTTCAAGATGATGGGCCAATTTTTATAAAACAAAAAGTTAATTTTTTACCACATGACAAAATTTTACATCTTGTTGTTAATAATAATATCATTGTTATTGCCATGGCCAATAATGTTCTTTTACGTATTGATATGAAACATCCTGATACATTAGAAGGTACTGTTCTTAATTAACAATAATAATTAACATAAACTAATATAAAAGATTCATTTCAGAAATTGATATATCTAAGTATGCAATAAATATGAAAGTATCAGGAATGTTTCTTGATCCCTTGGGTAATCACTTATTAATAGCTTTAGTTCCAAAACTTGCTTATGTGGATAATCTTCCACCTGAATTATTTTATTTGCACAGAAAAACAACAAAATTAAAACAGGTATAACAAACATGGCATATTAAATACATCATTGCAAAAGAAGCATAATCTTTAAGATTTATTTATTTAGGCAAGTAAATTCAAAGGGCATGAAATTACTGCTGTTGGGTGGAATTTTTCAAATTCTTCAGAAACTAATACAGGTCCAATACTCTTAGGAACTATAAAAGGTCTCATTTTTGAAACAGAAATTGGTTTAGATGGTGATAAAATATTTAATACAAGTTTGGAGCAATACTGGCGTCAGGTATAAATAAAACACAGAGATTAGTTTTTAATGCCATTATCAGTAAACATTATCATTTCATAATAATAGAAATACTTCCCTTATATCATTATTCATTATGTCCAAAGCTTCCTAACTATTTACCTCTTTATGGTGCTAAAGAGGTAGAAGGATTGGTGAGTTAGAAATTATACTTTTTGTATGTGCAAATCATTTATATGCTAGAACTACATACATATTTTTTAACTTCTAACAATAATGTATATGCAACATAATAAGATTTTTGTTAAAAAGTATGATCTCTTAATCATTTCAATGTGTGCTTATCGATACGCTGTATTCATATCATAATCATACTTTATTATGATATGACGCGATATAACATTATTATATAACTACATTTAATTATTGTTTATTTTAGGTATTTGATATAGGAAAAAACAGTAAACCACCAATTACTGGTTTAGAGTTCCATAAAGTACCAAACAATGATAAATATGTTATTGTTGTTACTACTCTTATGCGAATTTATCAATTTATTGGAGCAATACAAAATCCAGAGGAGAAGCCTTTATTGCAACAAGTTTTTAATAAATATTTAAATGTACAAGGTAAATTTTTGTTATATATATTTTATTAAATTATATTTATAATAATAATAAAATTTATATCTTTTCAGAAACTTTTATTGAAGTAATAAGTAATTTGCCTTATTCTAAAATGCAATTTTATTACCCTGCAGTTGGTACTTTACCAAAATCTTTTGGTTGGTTAACTGAAACTGGTATTTTATATGCTCAGGTAATACTTATTTTATTATTTATTTAAAATATATTTCTTATAAAATTTCCAATATATACAATTTATTCTTAAATAATTTGAATCCTTTAGATTGATCCAAATGTAGACCCAAAAAATGTATTATTAAATCAACAAATGTTGACTTGTCCTGAAGCAAGTCTGATGGGAAACAATATTCCACAAACAACTACTGCACCGCTATCTTTTGTTTTAACAGAATTTCATGCATTATTACTTTATACAGATAGAGTAAAAGGCATATCACTTTTAAATCAGGATTTGATATTTGAAGACATCTATAATGATGTGTGTATAATAAATTAAAATTGTAACAGTGTAAATTTTACATTTAAATAATACCATTGAAAAGAAGTATTCATTTTTATAGGCTGTTGGAAAATTAATTAACATTACTAAAGATTATGTAACACGTTCAATATGGGCGTATAGTGAAACAGCAGTATTTAAATACAAAGTTAATAAAGAAGACAGAAATGTTTGGCAGGTGAAGTTCATACATTTTATGTATTGCTTCTATGCATACTAATAAATACATATGTTGTGTTTAAATAGGTTTATGTTGATAAAGGTGAATTTGAACTTGCAAAACAATATTGTAAAAATAATCCAGCACATATAGATCAAGTACTTGTAAAACAAGCAGAAATGCTTTTCAAAAATAAGGAGTAAGTTAAATAGTTAGAAGTATATAATTTGTTATTTTAGACATTGCTATAACATTGTTTTGATTATATTATAGATATGAAAAGAGTGCCATCATTTATGCAGATACCCATTCATCATTTGAAGAAATTTCTTTAAAATTTCTTCAAGAATGGCAAATAGAGGCTTTGAAAACGTTTCTTAAAAAAGTACGTTTGTTATTTCAAATTATATAAACTTAAATATATAAAATAATTTGGTTCCTTATGTTTAGAAACTTGAAGGATTAAAAGTACAAGACAAAACACAAATAACCATGATTGTTGTTTGGGTAATTGAATTATTTATGAACCAGATGGGTATATTGCGGAGTAATAATACATCGTATTTACACGATTCGCAATATTTAGAGCTTCAGAAACAATTTGATAGTTTTCTTGCAATACCAAAAGTAGAGGTATTAATTTTAAAATGTAGCATTTTTTTTTTAAATCATTGTTGGTATAGGAAGATTATTTCAATTTCAGGAATGTATAAAAAGAAATCGTAGCACCATTTATGATTTAATGACAAGTCATGGTGATAAGGATAATCTTATTCGTTTGACCATAATGCACTGCAATTATGAAGAAGTGATACGTCAACATTTATATAAAAATAATTATTTAGAAGCTCTTGAAGTTTTAAAAAGTCAAAATAATAAAGAGCTATTCTATCAGTTTGCTAGTATTCTTTTACAAGAATTACCGCGTCCCGCAGTTACTGCTCTGATATCACAAGGTTCTTTATTAAAACCATTTAGGCTTCTTCCAGCTTTAGTATCTTGTAATAGCGATGAAAAACATGTAAGATATTATTTCTTACAGAAGTCTCTTATATTATAAAGATCATAATAATCAATTAATATTTGATATTATAGGCGAAAGAAGTAATCAGATATTTAGAATTTTGTGTTTATAAACAGAGCTGTCAGGAACAAGCAATTCATAATTTTTTATTGTCATTATACGCTCGTTATAAACAAGATGAAGTAATGCGTTATATTAGTTCTCAAGGTGATTTTTAAATTATGTATTTTCATTTAAAACAATAAAATAATATTTTTTATGAAAATATTTAAATTTTTGTTAGGGCAAGATATACATATGGTACATTATGATGTGCATTATGCACTGAGATTGTGCCAAGAAGTTGGCTTAACAGAAGCTTGTGTACAGTTGTCTGCTTTACTTGGATTGTGGACTACAGCAGTTGATTTAGCTTTAACAATTAGTGTTGATCTTGCTAAGCAAATAGCTGCTATGCCTTCTGATCATGATGATCAATTAAGAAAAAAATTATGGTTAAAAATTGGTAAGGATTCACATTTTATGTTTTATGCAAATTTACATTTTATGTTAATTTTTATTTATTTTAATTTCAGCTGAACATGTAGTTCGAGAAAAAGATGACATACAGCAAGCAATGAAATTTTTACAGCATTGCGATATAATTAGAATAGAAGATATACTACCATTCTTTTCCGATTTTGTTACTATAGACCATTTTAAGGATGCTATTTGTAATTCATTACAGGTGAAATAATTTTACAGATAACATGCACTTATAAATAAATTTATACATACTATTTATTTTTATTACAATTGGCAGGAATATAATCAACATATTCAAGATTTAAAAGAAGAAATGCAAGAAGCAACAAAAGCAGCTGAACTTATTAGGAAAGATATACAAGAGTTTAGAACAAGGTAAATAGATAAATAATGTTAGATTATCTAATAACATAATACTACCGAAATTTCTTTTAGGTGTACATTTATACATGCAAAAGATACATGCAATACTTGTGATGTGCAATTACTACTGCGACCTTTTTATGTATTTCCCTGTGGACACAGATTTCATAGTGATTGCCTTGTAGCTGCATTGACACCTATGTTATCAATGGATCAAAGAACAAAACTAGCTGATCTTCAACATCAACTTACTGCTCTTTCAAATAGACCTGAAGATACTACATCAGTTGGATCTGTATCTTTATCTACAAAGGATCAAATCAAGGCTGATATTGATGAATTAGTAGCTTCTGAATGTTTATATTGTGGAGAACTTATGATAGAGTGAGTTAATAAAACAATTCATATTTAAAATAACTCAGTAAAAAACATATTTTCATTATAAAAGTTAACTATTTCAAATTAAAATATACACAAACAATAACAATTATGTTACAGGTCTATAGATAAACCATTTATTGAAGAAGAAGATTATGAAAGAGTAATGAAAGAATGGGCATGAGTAGTATTAAATAATGTTTCTAGAATATTTTAAAACATGTACATTTACTTTGTATATTATATTTATTTATCAAAATCATCATTTGTAATTAAGTAAGAGCATATATTATATTTTATCAATTATGAAAACTATTTATTTTATACATGCATTATAATTACTTATAATTTGAAAATCAAAAATATCGGATGTCCTTAAAATATTGGGGAACCACGATTTTGTACACGTATATAAGTGTATGTATATAAATACAAATTTTTGTAACATGTTAAATTACATTAATTAAGTAATTTGAAAATGTGCTGAACTAATAATAATTATTTAATTTGTCCCAAACTGTAATTCCGCTTCCTTATTTCGTTTACTCACGGCCTTATTTCCGAGAATATAGTAGCGCAATGGTTTATTTGTCCATTCTTTTCCATAATTATCTATTCCTATTCTACGACATTTTACAATTTGAATTTCTTCAGTTTCATCATTTTCAATCCATAAACCTTTCCAAGAACACAAGGAATATTTGCTATGATTTTTATGAAGTTGGAAAGCAATACATAGCTTTGATGGACCATTACATAATTCATGTGTTTTTAAATTTTTCAAACGTTTTTTAGGTACACTTGGTGATCCTTTTGAAGACCTCTGATTAGACATGTGTTCTATACCTTCTAAGGGTTCAACAGCCCTTATTAATACAGCACACCCATCACCTAAAATCTTACCAGGAGAGTGATTTCTTTATGGAAAAACATTATATACAATATATGAAAATTATTTAATATTATAAGCACTTTCTTCAGATTTAATATCTCTGTCACTAACACTAAAACTTCCTAATACATAATATCTCCCCACTTTCTTTTTATTATTGTTTGAGTCATTAGAATTTGCTGCTACAATAGTTGTTGATTTTATGTAAGGATCATATTCTATCCACAAATCACTACATTCATAGATTTTTTTTTGATTAAAACTATCTTCATCAATAACAAAAGCTGTACAAATTTTGGTTGGATTATTACAGAGTTCATATCTTTTGAATTTTTGAACATTTTTTACAATTCTTTTTTCTTTCTTATCTTGTTCTGTTTGCATATTTCTTAATAACTCCATATAATCAAGACCAAGTACAGGTTCCACTGCTTTAATTAATACATGTGCTTCTGACTCTAAATATTTTTTATAAAATACTCAATGCTTTTTACAATCTATCTTAATGATTTAAAATTTAATACTATGTGTACTTGCTTCTTTTATAATTTTTACTTATCTTTCACTCACCTTGGCTAGATATATTGAAACAATGATACATTCCATATGTCATATATACATATATTGTTCCTGGTGGCATATACATTGGTATGTTACGAGAAGTAATTTTGTTTTGATATGTATGTGATGCTTTATCAATAACTCCTAAGTATCCTTCTGTTTCAACAATTCTACCCTTCAGTATAGTTCCATTTTCTAGATAACGAACTAATATTTTTCCTGTATGTAGAAGCATATATTAATGCTGCTCTCATATAATACATACACTAAGCAATCAAAAGAATGAAGTAATTAATAATATTACCTAATAACTTTTGTGCCAGTTCTTCACAGGGGCAATCAAAAAATGAATATGGTAGCCTATTTGAACACACTTCTTTTTCCCATTTTGTCAGTGGTGGATCTTCTAATTGTTTTAATTCTTCTGTCATCATTTTAAGATCCACTACTGCTCTAAGTTTATTTTTTGGAGGAAGTGTATTTGGTTTAAGTTCCTCATTATTATGTTTATTTCCTATACATTTAAGTTATATAAACAGGATGTATCTAACAAATGTGACTTTATTAGGAGAAGACTTACTATCTCTTAAACTTTTTAAATTAAGTTTACTTTTTTGTTTCTGTTCAGAATTTTGAATCTTTTCAGATGAAGGTATTAATGTATCTACTGTGTTATTTAGCTTTTGATTTTTTAAATCTTTTTTTTGGACCACTGGCTGTTCAATATCCTAATAAAAATTTTTTATTTTACTTATAAAAAATCTAGGTAGATAAGTATTTAATTATATCAAAGTATAACAATTGTAAGATACTAAAACTTATTTAAAAAAGGCACCGTTTTTGTTACTTAGATTTTTAATTATTAAAAATTAAGTACATGTAAAAAACAGAAAGTAGAAAAAATGTAGTGACGTATCTCTTTTCAATATGGTATAAAATAGCACATGAATAACAAACCTCGAATTTTGTTTCTAATTCATCAGGCTTAGAGTCACTGCTGTTTCTTTTTAAGGCAGAATGTGCCTTTAAAGCAGATCGTGTTCTCTTCATCAGTGAAATGCAAGCTACAAAACGGAACGCTATAAAACTATTAAACGTTTGTCGACCAATGTTTTTTACGAGAAATAACATAAATTGTGACGTAGAATGCAGTTAGATTAGGTTAGCCTGAATCATGAAAAGATTTCAGATAAAATGAACTTTTCCCGCTAAAATAGGAGCGCCACATGCAGTGTTACCACTACTATAAGGGAGTATAATTGAAAT
Source organism: Tetrapedia diversipes (assembly GCA_033822845.1). NCBI lineage: Eukaryota > Metazoa > Arthropoda > Insecta > Hymenoptera > Apidae > Tetrapedia > Tetrapedia diversipes. The sequence continues at coordinate 257,372 of JAOPTO010002393.1, read as the reverse complement.
TATGTGACAAATAGAAAGAAAAACGATGCTTTTGAATTTGGACCATAATAAGGTAAATTTTTACGTCTCTGTTTGCAAATGCACGGCATGATAAATTAATTGATACATACGCTTATTTAATATCCCACGATTGATGAGGGGTTTTAAGCTTGATATTACGGGCAACATTAACATTCGATTAAAGAACAATGTTGGGTAGAACAAAAAATGAAATTTTACTTTTTGAACCAGCTACAGACTATTTTTTTTAGCTATTTTATAACGTTGTTACGCAATTATAGATGTATGTTCATCTATTTTCTACGGAAGTTGTTTCTATTATGAGCAAAATCATAGATTGCGTTCATCATCAATTTGAAGTTTACTTTTGTTGCATTTGTCGTAACAAAGTAAAATACGAGGCGGCTGTATTGAATACCTGTAATTAAATTTGTATTTTAATTTCTGCATGTTCAATTCAGTTTCGCAAATTATTTGGTTTATTGTCGTCAAGATCATTGAAAAACACTACTCACTGTAGTTAACGTATGAATAGACAGCGTTTGAAAAGTTAACGCCGTGATACTGCTATATTGTTGCGCCCTAGCGATCATAAAGCAAAGCTGCCTTTGATGAATTGGCGGTAAATGGTACCACGGCACATTAAGATAGACTACGTGCCCTATTGCTTGACTTTCCCGAACGAGAATCTCACCTGGCCAACACCATAATAAAAGTTGCACCCCCATCGAAGTGAAATAAGATACACATTTCAGTAAATCGGCGTTTGCCGAACCATTATCGGTCATTGCGTATCCGCTTAAACAAATTTCTATTCCGCTCGTTAGGAGTTGCATAAAAATGATGGGCGTTAATAAATTATTCACATCGTTCACCAGTCTGTATAAAATTCGTACGATTAAATATGCGATTGAAACGAAAGAAAGAGCGGAAGACTAATTATACAGGGTGAATTCGAGTAATGTAATCAGTATAGATTATTTTCTGGTTAATAAATCGATCGAAGGGATTTTTAAAACGATCATAGAGTATTTTCTATAATATTCCTGAAAGGATAATTTTTATTCAATTTGTTGAATTTGCCTTAATACCTGGTAATAGATAAGTAAAAAAGGTTCACCCTGTATATTGTGTAAGAGATTAATTAGTATCACGAATGAAAGAGCGTAGACGGTAGAAAAATTACTTTATTATTCGTTGGTGATGACGAATACATCTGTTTAGGTCGGATTCTAATTTCGACGGATAATTGGGCTCGCAATTTATTTTAATCCCGATGTTATTGATCCAGGTGTTGATTAATTTAAACTGGCCGGACACGTGTAAAATTGTGGTCATGAACGAGGCGTCCAAGCCGGAGATCACGCTAGCGCATATCATGGACGATATCACCTGACAAACGAACGCAATCTCGAAACTAGGAGACGCCGAGATATCTGTCCCGTACCTGCTGACGACATTAGGTATTAAAATTAAAAGCTTCCTCTTTACGTTCACACGAACGAATCATTAACACTAGATTTACGGACATTTCTTGTATATCTATTTCTAATATTCATACATTAAAGAATAAGTATTCACCAAAAAAAATTTGAAATTGCAGAACTGAGAGGAGATACAGTGGCTGATAACAGTTTAAGATCGAAGGGGCAAAGAAAACAAATGAATTAATTAATAAGAGATAGCACGATAAATAAAAATTTTATTCTATGCTAATCAATAAATTTTTTCTATGCTAATAAATAATGACGATAAAAATAAATATATGGACAATATTTGCATAACATAAAACTATGTTTTGCATCGTTCTGATTTCTTAAACTTTTGTCCGCTACTGTAGATCAGGGTATATTTGTATCGTTTCATTAATAAAACTCAGCAAAAATTGCTAGGAATAATAGTAATTATTTTTGCAAATTTTACTCATGAAGTCCAAAACCCGTGAAATTGACGGGTTCCGTAAATCTAGTGTCAATTAGCATCTCTATCGTTATCTTGCTCCTACTAAAAATATTCGATGATCCGTAGGGAAACAGATTTAAGCGGAAGAGACCGGGTATTACCAGACTTCGAAAGGTAAATGCCGACTCTTATCAGCGTTGCTGACGTTGTATTCGACTCTGAAATAGTCGACGGCCGCAGCAGTCGAGAAGGTGATCACGTTGCACATGCAGGACGAATAAAAAGTTATTGTACATATTCGTGCCCAATAAGCAAGCTCTTCGTGCGACTGTCTCTCTTCAGGATTATCGGAAGAATCCCACAGGCTTCGTATTTCAACGTAGAGCCTGTGCGCTCTTTTCCTTCTCGCTATTAAATAGATCATTTTGAACAATAATTGGCCGACCGTGGTCGAAACGCATCCCACTCCTGATCGTAGAAGGAACTTCATTTGTTATCATGGACTACAGCCGGGGAAATTGTGGAATTTAAATCAATTCTGTACGAGGGCCTACCTGTTAGGATCCTTATGTCACCCCAGCTGGATGCTATTAGCATAACTTCAGGCACAAAAATGCTAATAATCGCCGTCAGCCCGAATATTAAGCGGAAGTACGCGAACAGTTTGCTGCACGTCGAACTTTTCTCGTCGATAGGCCACATTCCACCCATACTGCAGAAGATTTTGTTCGGTAGTATGTAGTAATCGATCGACGTCTTGGACGTTTCTTTCATGTTCTCCCTTCATGCGAAACTGGACGTGTGTGAGTGAAATTTTTCCTCGCATATGTCGCAACAAAATCATCCGTTAGGGAATACTTTGTAGCGATATTATAGACCAGGCACTAAAACGCAAGGTTTCACTTTGTTCTCTCCCTTCGCTTCAAGCGCTTGCAATATTAATGGTATCATTATGCACACGTCCCTCTCTATTCCATCAGTTTTTGATTTACGGTTCGACGAATAGTTGATACTGTAAACGGAGGGTCCAGCATGTGAAATTGCCATTACTCCGTTGCGGCAAGGTTAAATCACACACGAATCTAGTACGTACATCGAATCGCGATAAATTGTTTAAGAGAAGCAGTATAAAAGAATGTTCTTTATTCCTAACTCTTTTTGGTATTATCCTCCAAGAAAGTAAAGCTTCGTCGGGTCGACGTATAAAAGAATAATTTACAATTATAATACAATTTAGCTTAAACTAGTTTGGTTCATTCTCAAACATTATTTATCTGTGTTCTGTGAAAGTGTATATCGTGTTACAATGAAATGGGAAATAACGAAGGATGAATGGCGTTTTCAAACGGTTGCTTAAAACTTACATTTTCTAAATAATACAAGCTATGTTTTGTTCGTTTTTATCGATCATTTGTTTTCTAACAATGCAAAATTGCGAGACGCTGAAAGTTTAACGAACCGTGTCACTTTTTTATCGATCGTTGGATCTCTAAGAGACTTTTGCCTGCCGTTTCCGGGATCAAAAAGTAAACGTACGGTACCGAGAATAGCACGCAAACACTGTAAGTCCAATACACAAATTTGTCACCGACCAGGTCTAAGAAAGGCTGGTAAGTTTTGGCGCTCGCGAAAGATAATAAGGCGTTGCTGGAGCTCACGCATAACGAGGCCATGTTTTTCATGTTTGCAGTGAACATTTCACCCAACAGCGTGCTCGGGATCGGCTGCAGTCCGGAAGACATGGACAGATTGAAGGTTAACAGAGCGGTTATCGGTAACCACGTCAAACTTTTTGGATCGTATTCCAACGAGAGCAAATGAAAATGGAGCCCCAGTAGCGCCAACGACACCGATGTTCCTATGCCTGATATAATTAAGAAACATTTTCTGCCCAGTTTATCAACCAGCAACGTAGCCGTCGAACCAGCGACGATCGTAGAGAACCCGAGGATCGTCACCACCAAGCTGGGTTTCACGGTAATCTCGCCTTTCGTCAGGATTATTTCCGCATAAGAGCTCAAGGCACTGTATCCGCTCACGTACGAGAACACGTAGACACCAATTACGATGAGTGGTTTCTTTAAATTACCTGAAACGAGGCAGAGAAAATTTTAAGAAGCGATCGCATCGTTCGTATTACTTTCTTAAGTACGGTACTTAAAATTTTCGTTATGACGAGAACCAAGTTTCCTGCAGTTACTCGAGGATAGTTCGGAACGAGAAACTGAATTACCAAAAATACCATATTTAATAGGCAGACACGACGAGCGTGGCTTAACAAGATTAATTTTCACGGGAATAATTTGGAATATTTAATAATCGTATCGAGGCGAAGCGCTTTAGGAACAGAGTATAAAGTTGTTCTCGGCGAACGAAGAATTCTTTCGTAACTTTTATGCAAAAAACGTTTATGTATAAAAGAGAATCGTGGGTACTTGGCATAAGGAACTCCTTCAACTTTAGGAAAATATTAGTTTCAGCCCCGTCGACGAATTCTTGAAGATCTCGCATCTCCGCTTTGACGTCAGCTTTCCGCCTAAACCACTTCAAGGATTCCTCGGCCTTGTCGATATCTCCGAGCAGGAGGTAATGGTAGGGCGATTCGGGTATCAAACTGAAGAGGATCATGAAGAGGATATTCGGAACGAGGCTCACGTACCCGAACATCTCCATGGACAGATAAGGACCCATTGCGTTGCCCAAGAACATACCAACGGAAGATGCATTCGAGTTCATGGATATCTGAAGACGTGACCACAGGTAAAACTTTATCAGATAGAAAATTTGATTAAAAACATTCGTTTCGATAAAAAGAATATTATTCCATGCTCGCGTTACAGTTAATAACCGATGCGTTAACAAAAACGTTGAATTAGCTGTTTTTAATGAATATTTCACTCTGTACATAGTATTTTTTATTCACTTTGGTTATGGAGAGATTTTCTATTACTTTGTGCAATACAAGAGGGAATTAATGAGAATTTACCAGCGATCCACGAATTTTCGGATCGGCGATCTCGCTTAGGTATAGAGATAGCGCAGACCATATAATTCCCGATCCGATCCCCGAGCAGAATCTAGAAGTATAGAGCCACATAACCGAGGTAGCGCAAATACTGAACACCCAGCTCGCCGCAAGCGGTAGTCCACCGAGCAGAAGCACTTTCTTTCGTCCAATATACTCTGAAGATGACGTTGCGACATGTTAAAGTTACATTTACCTGAGAACAAGATCACACCACAACTCAGGACTGATGGATCATTGAAACTTTTAATTTACATTCTCTTTTATGTGTTCCTGAATTTCTGTTTTTCTTTTTCAAGGATCAGAAACAGAAGTTTCAATGAGTTTTCTACATCATACTTTACACGTATTCGCTTGCGTTCACATTTTCTACGTACCACAATTCTGTATCATGTTTTTCTACGAGTGCTGAGTCGTGGCTGCCTTGTTCTTATTGAATTCTCGATTAATAGCGTTGATCGTCATTGTTTGCCTTTTTTGGTCACTTGATCGTGTGCTGTAAGAGAGGATCGAACGAATCAACCATCGAATTGCATGTACCCGTGAAAAGATCGTTGGAAAAATAGTTAAGAACCAGTTTCAACGCTACGTCTCGGCTAACATGTTGGGGGACGTTTTTCAAATTCAAGTATGTTTCCTGCCACGTGACTGGAGAGGGGAAATTAATGGACCCGACCGGATGAATTTTCCTTGTGACAATGAAGAAACGGTCTTACCTTGACACACTGCACTGAGCAAAGCTCCGGCGAGCCGGCCAAGATTTAAAAGGGAAGCCACCCAGGACGCTTCGGTATCTGTCAGTCTCAAAGGCACGTTCGCTTCTGTTGATGTCAGCTGAGCCAAGTACGGCGATGCCCAACCATTCGCGAGACCACTTCCGATAACAGCTAAGCTGACTGTCGCAAACGGCCATGAAACAGTTGTGTCAATGGATGCGAAAGTAATTTCATTAGCTCATTCATAGGCATAGCTCTACGGAACGCCTTGATGTACGGGAGAGAGCGCATTTTGATGTATCAGGGGTTGCGTTAGAGTGGCTAAATCAAGTTTAACGCGATCAAGTTTAAGTTTAATGTTAAATCAAGCGTCGCGATGCACTTGAACTTACAGAAGAGCACGATGCAGCAGCTTGTGTTTTTCATCAAGCGTTATCTATTCTGGTACCAGTATTTAATTCAAGATCGAAGAGACCGTCTTAATCGTCTATGCACTTTTATTTTAGCTATACTCACGTGTACAAGTGGCCAACCATTGCGGCCAGATCGTGATCTTTTTATCTGCCTCATTTTTTGGACTCTCCATGGACATCTCTCCGTGTTGGATGTTGGATGAGAGGTGCAAGGGTGCAGTGTCTGTTTCACCTGGTTGGATGGAGTTTTCCGGACTGATTCATGATGTACTACATGAAACTTATAGCAGGAAGACACCAGTCGAGATCGGAAGATTTGCATTCCGATAAGATCCTTGATGTATTTATGCCCCATGTGTAGTAGTCTGATCATTATGTATGCCTTCATCATTTGTCTTTCGAGTGTGCAGCGAAAAAGATCGTTATCTTGGAAATTTCTACGCACACATTTTTCTTATCTTCGGCCATCCTTTTCTGCTCATAACCGGAGCACGGATGATGTTTCTGAAAAACATCGAGCCAGATAAACATTCCCTAGACGTGATTGACAGTTTTACACTGTTATCACGAAATCACGTCAGAAATAGCTAAATTGCGATATTAAGAGTCAGTGTTTCGAAATTTATGGCTGTTGCATGAAAGATTGACGCGTGAAGGCAGGAAAATCGAAGTGGATACGTTATGGATGATCACGGGAACATCGCGACGTAGTTGCAATTATTTTGCACGCAAAAATAAATGTACAAATATTACAGGTCAAAAGATTATGTGCGTTACGCCAGGTGTTATGTTCAACAATGTTGTTCAATATTTAGATGAAATAACAGTCAAAAACGCGCAAAGTTTCTCACTACTTTTTTAGCTTTTTTACTAAAAAAGTATGAATTCCTTTATAAAAATTATTCTATATCATAGTATGTTTTGAGGAAATTCTGTGTAACATTCTTATGGTTTACCTTATTTGTATTTATTACACCTGATTGATGTTAAATTAGTCGAATGATATTTGCGATTCAATATTGTTTTATTGCAAATTCAATATGTAAATGGTGTGAATAGGTTTCAACAAAATTCTGATAATTAATGATATTTAGTTTCTCTTTGCTTGATTGTTCTAAGTACATATCGTGTTCATTCCAGAATAAAGATTGTTCAAAATGAGGAAAGAGCAATTATTGCCGAGCGATACTAGCATCCCAGATCCACTGAAAATTTTTGCGAAAAAAATAGGGCAGAAGATTCACGATCAAGTGGACAAAAAGTAAGATGAATTAAACTTGGGTAATTTTATATAATATATAATTCGGTATTATAGTGCTGTTAGTAAAGTAACTGCAAGAGAGCTGTTGACAACATTGACACCAATCCATAGTCAATTAGGTTGCTTACCATTAATTCGTAGCTCAGACAAGTGTAATGAATTGAATGATAACATTAAGACAATTTTTGTGAATGTCGATGATAGCGAAGAAAAATTGGATAAAACTCTTAAAAAAGTATTTAGTAAGTTAATCTTAGTAAGTTACTTTAAAACGTACCCTTAAGGTAATTACTTCGGAAGTTAGTCTATTTTATAACATTAATTAGAACTGTACAGTAATAGTTAACGTCGTCTTAATGTCTTATAAAAAGATAATTTTGCTTTAAAAGATGATACCGAAAAAAGAATTGAAAAAGAAGAAGAAGAAGAAGAAGAAAGTGAAACACAATGTTCTACTAGCTTGACTAATGAGTTAGAAATGTCTTATGATGGTAAATGGTTAAGAAATATTTTTAAATTGCCATTGAAGATGGCAATCAAGGAAATTGTATCAACGAAACCTTATGACCCTGTCAGTTATCTAGGATTTTGGTTACTAAATTATAGAAGATGTCAGGAACGTAGACAGTGGCAATTAGAGAAAGATAACGAGTTAAATTATCTCCGGTCTTTGGTTGAAGAACCAGTACGTGTTACTAGTATAGTTTCATATTTTGTCATTCGCATATATAGGAACAATATTAAAAAGATTGAAATACATAAAAGCTTGTAGAAACATTATACAAAAGCTTTTCCATTTTTGAGTTAAAGAAAGGTGGCCTAAAATAATGTTTCAGGTGTCTAAAGAGGAAAAAATTTCGGTAGACACGGGAGAAGAAGAAGAGGAAAATCACGACAGAAATTTTAAGTATTATGAATCTGTCCATATAGATTTTTGATAAAGAGGAATTTTTATTTTTGTCGTTTAGATATAATAATTTTTACAATTTGTTTGATAACTGAAAATGAATAAGTAAAATAATATTTGAATAAAGAAATGAAAAGTACATTTATTATGGGTAACGTAATTGTAATAACAATATTCTTGCTAAATAACTAATGAAATATTAATCGTAGAAAGGATAAGAAATGACAGTATATTTTCAAAGTGATAACGCTTGAAAAAATACTTTTACAATATAACAAATATTAATTACTGATCAGGAATCAAATGTTTATGTATTCTAATGTATTTATTTGATACATCACGATTTATTATGTGTACATATTTATACGTTTCTGTTCTTGTACTAACAGGTCACTGTCTGACCATATGATATAGTGTTCTCCTTAAATCGGCGGGGCGGTTTGTTCAAACTTCGATATATCGTTCCCAGGTGTCTCGACGCTCGACGAGACAGGAAGCCGTGTTCGTACGGTCTCGTGTATTTCCGTCGTCGGGCCGCGGTTCCTATGCGAAGCTGCGCTCAGTCCGAATCGCGCAGCCGCCCCTGTAGTTTGGTGCGCGGTTAATCGAAAAACGCACGAAATCGCGGATTCGAACGCAAACAAACGGTCTCGATCTAGTGCGATCACTATTGTTCCAGGTATGATGAGAATCGACTAGAGGGAGGATGACGTTACCCTGCCACGATGTAAAAGGTGCAACGGGACGCGCGACGCGTGCAATTCGATTGTTATTGACGCGAGGGTTGGTTGCGCGGCCATGTCAGTCGTCGGGTGAACAGTTTGTTCGCCAGATGGCGCTGCGTTCGTTTCGGTCCACCCTGCCTGCGCTGGAATGCCCTCAAACGAGGAGCCTGTCGACGCTGCCGTCTTCCGCGGAGCTTTTTTCCACGCCACGATCAGGTGACCGGGACGAGGGCCTTTTCAGACCCTACGAAACGTTCCCCGATCGTTAAGGAACGTCCTCGAAGGGACGTGTGATCGAGGAAACGAACGCGTGAACGCGCCAGCCGGGTGGTCCACTTTACGCGTACGGACGTGCTGTGTTGTGTTGTGCACCAGAAGGCGGTTCCAGTGCACTGTACTTGATTGTATCTCACCGTTCCACCGTACGACAGTGTGATTCTGTTCAACATCCTGTGCTACTGACGGTGTATTTGGGAGCCGTGCCGCGGTCGACTATTATCGGCCGAGAGAAAGAGAGGACAAGGACGCGGCGGGCGACCGAGTTAAAGCGGAACACGGGAGTGTCGTCCACCATTTTGGCTGCGCGAGGTTATTCGATGTGTGCACTGTTCTCGTCCCACGTTCGCTGTTTTCGTGCCCCGCAACACGAAAGGTCATTCACGATGCGCACCGAATTAGTGTTCGTGTTAAGAGACAATCGGAAACCGTGTCTAAAGAGGTAATGGAGCCGAGATGAGCCCTGAAAAACGGCGTTAAATGGAGCAAGGCGAGGGCTGTTTTCCTCGTCGCAATCTCAATGCTGTCAGCTGGTCGTGTTCGAGTGGCAGTGCTGGGAATTGACTGTGATCGTGGTGTTGCTCGACTGGGCCATCGGTTAGAGCTACGGGAACTGTGATACCCAAAATCGTCGTGTGGATATTGTACGTAAACTGTGCAGGAAAAGAACGATGTCACTCGAAAGTGGGTTACCATAAGTGCCGTTCCTGCTGTTCGTGAGAAGCAAAAGGTGTGCACGGGGATCCTGTGCTTGCTGGTAATTGTCGTGTTAACCATCTGTACTATTTATTGTTGTGGCTACCGATGACTTTACGAGATTAATTATATAGTGCAGGTGATCAGGAACGACGGTACCCTAAGAAGAAGGTTGTGTGTGCGGAGCACATCTCGAGTGCCATTAACCTCGTTTCGTGGCCACCTCGCGGCGAGCGATTTCTGTGTCCACGATTTTCCGCGGACCACGACGAGGTTTGCGACCGTTTGATAAGCGATATGGGAGATGGGCGGTGCGATTGAAGACCAGCGGCCAGTCAAGGGGCGAGCCCCGGACCCATGGGGCCTGCGTAAGGCCCACAAAGTAAGTTGCTGTTCGCGTTGAGACGCGGGAAACGATGAGGGCACTTATGTTCCTCATGGACGATCGAACTGCGCGCGTGTTGCTACGGTAAATGAAAAAAGTCGAATAAAAACAGAAAGAAAGAAAGCAACGCGTGCTATTCGTCGTTAATTTTTTATCGTACTGTAACAACTATATATATATATGCATATGGCTGTTGGCGTTGAGGTTATGTACAGTGTGAACTGTTTTGCAGGCAGAGATAAACAGTGGCGAAGAGAATGGTGAGAGGGGGAAGGAGGAGAAGATGAACAAGTTCCGTTTTTTTTTCATGGACGAAATGAAATGAAACGACACAGAGATGGAGACCAAGTGACACTGTAATTTTTGTTGCCACCACCCAGTGGATGGGTTCCTCCGGCGTAGTTGTAGATGTTTCGTGCGATTATTCGACTGTGGTGAACTGGTTTGGTGTTCTCGATCAGTAGTGCTCCGTGTGTGTGCCGTTTTTTTTTTTGACGAGGATTACGTGTGCTGCGCACGCTACTCCAGCCCATCAAAGACATGTGAGTAACATTATCAGAAGCTCTTTTGCCGTTGCCCCTGATAAGGTGGCTGACAGACACCGCTAAATATAATCAAGGGGATCTCGCGTAGTCAAACAGCTTGATCGCTTGGCAAAGATGTAACGCGTGTTGTTGACTACTCATAAACATTGAGTAAAAATGAATAGGTAAACAGTTGTTAAGACACGGCGTTTCTTTCTTCTCAGATGTTTGATAAGTACGCTTGACTCGTTTGGATACGAGATTCCCTGATTGTTTGAAGCGGCATGTGTTCACACGTGACGTAAGCTCAATTCCTTTGTATTAGCTGTTTTATTATGTCTGTCGCGAGGGACTAGCTTATGTTAATTAAAATATGTTACTGATCTTTTTTCTTTTATAATAAAAATATAAAATGAACCTGTGTAGATTGGAAATTAAAATAAGTATACGGCGGTAAGTGGAAATGGTCTGTGCGTGGTCAGACACATCACGAACATAACTCTGTAAGAACTTTGGAATAAGAATTACTTAAATTCATAGAAATGTTGAAAGTGTAATGTGTCCCTAGCAAAACAGACATAATAAAATATCTGTAGAGCATTGAAAAATTTAAAATGTATTATAAATCCCATAAACTGTTCAGATAATAAGCACACGCGTATTTATGCATTTCAAACAGTGATATATTATGATATTCGATGATCCTTTTACTGCCACTTGTATCTTACAAGGGAAGCTTCCTCGAAACTTGTTCCCCATTATCTTCAACCCTCAATTACCAAACACAATTGAAATATGTATAGCGAGAGAAGTTCATAGCATGCTGCCCATGGTGGGGGCAAAGTGTTTCTCTGTTGTGTGAGAGTTCAAGCAGTTGTTACCCCTTTTACGAACACGAGCATGGCTTTTATAGAACAACTTCCGTGCGGTGTCTTCTTCTTCTTCTTCATAATGCAACGATGGAGGATTGTTCTCGCGGAAAGGTTCTTTAATAAAATGCCCGTTTATCCCCTCCCCCGTTTTTGCTAAGCCTTCGTTTGTAATTCCCCGCGACATCCGGCCGTGCATTGAAAGTTTAATGCGAAATCATCGAACATGGAAAGCTGGCGGCATTCCAGTTCCTCTTGCCGTCCCTCAAATCCGTTCTCCTACAACCCTTTATACAGTACCAGTTCACATAACACGTGTTCAACTGTGTACGTGACATACGTTGCGGGTATAGGTCGGTGCTGCACAACTGCACACCGAATTGAATTATTGGAAATGTAAATTCGAATTCAACATTATTTAGGGGCTTGAAAAATATAGCTTGTATCGTCGGTTGGAGAACGATTACCATCGATTTCTTTATTTCTTTACTGGAATTCAATTTTTTATTTGGACACAGGGAAAGTTAGTACTTTTTATTTTCCCCTTGGTAGGAATAAATTGCATTAACTTAAGGAGAGCCTTATCTTGTTACCTAAGTTTGCTACCATTGACAGTGGAGAAGTCAAGCTCATTAATCTCAAAGAGTAATTACAGAAAGACGGACAGGTATATCAAAGTTCAAATCTATATTAAAGGGAAGAATGTTCTGACAAAGAAAATTACTTTGTGAAACTCGTTTAAGAATTAATATACTGAAATTTGTTTAATTTTAAATTGGATGCATCTTTATTATAACTTTTTCTTTTTTTTAAATAGTAATTTGTACGCTGTTAATAATTTTTATCAGTGTCTCATATCGCGTTCTCTATCTGGGTAGTTTTTCTAGGTTAATCATCTCTCTCGTTAACAATGCAGGCAATTGCGAGCAATAATTAGGTTTTAATTACAAAGTCTTCAGATTCCGGTAATTTCATTGTGGTGTATATCTGTAGTTATACATTAGCACCCTTCTGTTGGCTTCGTTCCGATATAATACTATTTTTTTGCGAGCTAATTTCGTTGCGAGGAGGTAATAAGTGTTTAATTGCAGTTTCAATTGTATTTCATAATATCGTTGGATCTTCTTTTTGGAATATCCATTACCAGGAGAAAGTTGTTTAGCTCGATCGGCTGGCCTATTTTACTTTCAACTACTTAGTTCGTAAAGCGAATGGATTATCATTTAAAACGAACAAAATATAATATTACATTACACTTTTAGATACAGACCACCGGCCAAAAGTTTAGAATTGTCATGGAATTTCAAAAAATGCATAGACTCCAGAAGAAAGAATCTATAATTGTGATATTTTTAAAATCTTGGTTGATCCCCTCCTAGTGGCTGGCGTAGGAATGTTGCCACACGTTTATCATTGTATATTTATTGTTATTGTTATCGATCGCAACGACGTATCTTAATTTCAAAAGACGCTTGCGTTGATGTCCCTTCCTTGACCGCTACTTTGACTTTTAACACTCGGGTGTCAGTCATTCCTTGTTTTGCTAGTATGCTTCTTCGTTTATCTTCTGCCAGTCGGTGGCTTCTGCCGAGCAGCTTTTAACTCTCTTCTTGTTCAAGTTAAATAAGATTTTCAGTTGCCTTTGAAAAAGAAATTTAATGGAACACAAGCACTGAAGTATAAATATAGAATATACAGCACAAAAATATCAAAAATATACATATTACACTCTACTTTTTATTAATTTATATTCAGCATAAAGTCCAGCATAAAGTCCAAGCGCATCTGTGGCGATTTTGGACGATTCGAACAATACATTGTCGTTCTTTAAACATTTTTCCTCGTTTGTTGGCGTTAGACAATTTGGGCCCCGTGAGAAATTCAACCAAATTACGCTGGGCCTTGAGCGTGTTAAGGGTTCGAAAAAATGGTAGGTGGGAGAGGGAAATGGACAATTGGAAGGAGGAGGGAAAAGTTCAGAAAAAGGAAAATTTACTGGCAGAAGGGTGGTGGTCACCCTTCGATACTCGATGGTCAGGCCCAGACTCGGTGGTTATAAACCAGAGCCAGTTTCCATAATAAATATAAATAATTATCAATCCCTACCAATTATCGTGATTCAGTTTACATTCCCCGTATTAGTTATCGTTTCTCTGAAGAACAGTCAGCCTCTCAGACTTGGTGGATCGTGCTTATCAATATCGGTGCAAGTGCATGGACGCAGTTAGCGGTGGCATTCGAGCGGATAGGCGTCGGATGGAAACGTTGCTTGGGAGGGTGTGTCGCGGGCCGTTTTCATTTTGCCAACTGAATATGATTTGCCATGCGGATGGCTATGTAGGTTGCCGCTTTCGTGCTTCCAGCTACGCGCTGTAAAGCATTATGCTCGCTCGGAGGGGAGCTCGCGATCTTACCAACGACGCGCGACACTGCGTGATTCCTCAGGAATAAAGCGGTACTTCCTGTTAGAGGAGACTGCAGAGGTGGATAGGGAACGCTTCGTGAAGCGGTTCAAATGCGTTTCGAAGGATCCCCGTAGCAGCGAGTGGATCGAGGGCCGTCGAGAACTTTCGTCTTTGACGTTATGCTGGAGAATTTTAGGGTCTTCGGTCCTATCCCGTGGGTTTTTCTATATGTTCCCTGTGGAACGTTGGGTTTCATAGTTTCGTGCTTTTTCGTAATTGAACCTTGCTCTTTTTAGTAGCTGTTCCATTATTAACGATAGAACTATCGATAGTTAAGATGTGTTCATTTGTGTTATAGGAAAAAGTACTTAAAACGTAGAGGAAGCAAATCTTTATTTGCACGTTCTGCAAAAATTTAAAGAGCCTCTGTGAAAAATTACGAGTTGGTCATTTTGATCACCTTAGAAATTCTTGTGTTAATAGACTGTGGTTAATTATGTAGATTCAAGTTTTTATACGGATAAGTAAAGGGAATGCTAAGCAGAGATTCGTTTCACTTTCTAAATTTTAATAACCAAAGGGTCAAAGAAATTAAATAAATTAATTAATAAGAAATAACAGTGTAAATAAAATTTGTATTCTATGCTAATCAATAAATAGTGTTCTACCATAATGACGATAAAAATGAATAGATAAACAATATTTGCGAACCATAAAATTATGTTTTACATTGTCCTGCCGTCTTAAATTTTTGCCTTCTACTGTACATCTTGTGTACTTTTACATATTACGCATATTCTGTGCTTTTCCCTGCATTTAAAGCCTTCCTTCTTCTTCGTCGATTGTCTTTGTTGCAAAAGCAAAAGATAATTCCGAGCGTTGTATCAATTGAACGGGGTGTTCGACCCCGGCGATGAACTTTGCCCGGAGTTATAGATCGGTTGATTCAGTCAGTCGTTGTGTAAGAGGCGCTTGAAACGAGAACTTCAGAAGAAATTCATAGCCGAATCGGTTGTTGGCTCCGCTGTTGTTTCACTTCAGATATTGTGTTTCATAGTTTTATCGATTGTCCGGAACGTTTCGAGCACGCGTGAAACGCGGAAACGTGGCGTTTTCGGTGGACGAGCGAGTAAATTGAATCGAAAATAATGCGCCCGGTTTTCCTTTCGAGTAATTTGAAATACTGTTTAATTATGGAGAAAACGGGCTGGCTTCAATTTCGCGCATTCCCTAGGGAATTTAATTAACGAATAGTCAGGTGGTATATTTTTTTCTCCCGCGTTCCTCTGGATAGCCTTCGCTTTCGCGCACTCTCGCTGAGGTACGAATACGATTGCAGCAAATTGAATGCCTCCCTCCTCTATCTCTCTTTCTCTCCCCTTCGCCCTTCTTCGTTTCCCTTCCTTTCTTCTTGGCCTTTCCCAACGCAAGCACTTCTCGTCTCTTCGTTCTTTCATTCCCCCCGTAGCCCAACCCTTTCTTTTAATCGAGCTTGCAGCCCTGAACAGCTCGGCCAGAGTTTACGAGTTCAGTCGGTAATTTTGTTTCTCTTTAAACGCAATCTTCACATCTTTGTTTATAACTTTCGAAGCACACTTACCGTGAGTATAACACTTATAGTGAGATTAACACTAGACTGCCGAATGTTAGGTATATACCTAATTTGCCTGAAACGAGTCAATTTGACTCAAACATGAAAATTGAAGTTAAAAAAAAAAATAAAACTTTATTTTAAATAAAGTTTGTTCAAAACAATTTTTACATATGTATGCTGTTTTTAAAATACATTTGCTGCAGATTTTTTTATTACACTTAGCACAAACACTTCTATTCCTTTCACATGATACTTGAACTTGACAAAATCATGAGTGAAATTGACTCACTCCGACAATCTAGTGTTAATAATATCGATAGTATTCGTCGATTGGACAAGCGTAATTTAGATGTTGATAAATTGGTTAAAGAATCTCGGAATTTATGGATAACTGCTATAAAAATTGAAGGGACGATTTGGTTCTCGTGGAAGTGAAATACAAAAGATACGTAAAACTGTTACGTTTGCAAGAGTAATTAGTAGAATTTCATAGAATAACGCGTGTTATCCCCACGAAATTGATTATTTGCCGGCCTAATCCTAACTTTGCCCGATCCTTACATTTATGTACATAACCTGGCTCTCGTCCTTCGTTAGCAGCGTTTGTCTAGAGATTAATAATCCCCGTGTCCTGGCGGAGTCTTTGTTGAAGTTGCATTTCAATGTTTACCGATTACAAATACACCGGTATCCAGCGGATGTAACGGATTACTCTTGGGACTTCCTGTTACGCGAATAAATTCGTGTAATTCATGCTGTTGTAATTCAGAAAACAGAGAACAATTCTTACAAACGTGTTTTGTATAAACGTTTCGTATAAAGTTTCCCTTTCGCTAAAAAATCCGTCCTTCAATTTTGCATTAACATTTTACATTCAGCCATGGCGTAAGAGACCAATCCTGGGTCTTTTCGAGCCCTCGATAATGTATAATTTGAAAACAGTTTGCTTGTCAAAATTATGTGTTATTACATACAGTAGCGGGCAAAAGTTTAAGACGACAAGACAACGGAAAACATAGTTTTATGGTATGCAAATATTGTTCATATACTTATTTTTCTCGTCATTATAGTAGAACACTATTTATTGATCGGCATAGAATACGTATTTAATTTACACTGTTATTTCTTCTTTTCTTTCACCCTTCGACCTTAAACTTTTGTCCGCTACTGTATCTGAAGGATAGTTAGGCGATAACACAAATGCAAAGTACGGAAAAATTATTCTTTATTCAACATTTCCACTGCGTTTGGCATGAATTTTACAAACATTTCTATTACATGTTTTACATTCGCTTGAAAACGTATTACCTTTAAACTGTGTTGAGCGCTTATATGCGCTGTCCGTGCCACAGTAGCAACATTTCTGAACGCGTGTATGCGTCCACAGTAGTCAAGGGGTTAATATACTCTCTGGCGGACTAAACAATTCGGTCTATTTGGCGGCGATAAAAGAGCTCGTTCTATCAGTTCCGTAGGATCGTATCCGGTAACGTTCGAGCGCGAAGAGAAGAGACTTGGCCGTTTCTACTCCATATTAGTCCACAATTCCGCCGTAAGCCGGAATGATAGTAAATTGAGCGGGCGCGGGCGCGTTATCCAATTTCGAAAATAATCTCCCGCCGTAAAGAGGAGTAATGAAACAAGTTCGTCGGGTAGCCGGCCAACTTCCTCGGCCGGTGTCGTAAAACACGCGGAATTTTAATGAAGAAGTTGGGAAATTTCAGTGAGAAATAAAGTGCCGCCCGAAAGAAAGTCTCTTTTTCTTTCTCTCTCTCTTTGTTCCTCTGGCGGAGCAGCTCGTGGATGCTCTCAAATTATAGTGGAAGTCCCTGGCCGAGTAGAGAACTCAAGAAAGCGATGCCAGATGGGAGAGGCCGTATTTTACTTTATTACGAATATGTACAGAGGACGTGCTTCCTCCCTTGTCTCCAGTGTCCTAAACAACGGTTTGTTCTCCCGGGCTTCTCCTTTTTCCCTTCATATTTCCTCCCCTCGCCAGCCATGGCCCGATAAATCTTCTCGTTCTCCCCGCTATTCTCCGTCCCGACTGTAGTCGTGAAAAATGCTGGTCGCGAACTTCCCGACTTCTTGTACTCCACCGAGGATACCTTGGCTCGATGCTTCTCCTTTCGGGGGTTTAACTAATTTTTAATGGCGACGCAGTCACACAGAAAAGGTTAACTGAATTTGTATCTAATCTTGGTTCGATACACTTTCCCTATTTCGCTCGATTATTACACAGATCGCTTAGACCAACGATTTTCGATCCTTTTTTAAGTAGATTAATCACCAACTTCCTGTGGCACACCAAAAAATGTACAGTAGTGGGTAAAAGTTTAAGACCAAAGGGTAAAAGAAGATAAATAAATTAATTAATGAGAGATAGCATGATAAATAAAATTCGTATTCTATGCTAATAAATAATGACGATAAAAATAAGTATATGGACAATAATTTGCATACCATAAAACTCTGTTTAGCAATGTTCTGACGTTTTAAACTTTTGTCCGCTACTGTATGTTCTATCAATGTGTAACGAGAAAGGTTGAGAAACAAAAAAGGTGGCAACTTTGTGCCTGTTTTTGTTCAGAATTGGAAATAGAATTTCTGCTTCTTTCGTTATGCATTTAATGAGATAGTCGAAAAGAGATTTGTCCGTTTTTCGGGACATTTCACAGATGCGTATCTAAACGATTCCGCAACGGATAAAAGTTGAAATCTCGCATTCGCGAATAGTTGACAAAGTCATTAAGGGGCTCTGGCCCGAGTGCCTCGAACAGAGCACAGAGTTATTTTTCCGTCCACCGTTATTAGATTCTTGAAGCGTTTCCTTGACCCGTTTGCGCTTGCCAGTTTAACAGTAGCATGCTCGTGGCGATGCAGCTACTAGCTACAAGGAACTATTTTGCACAGTTATCGCGAGCCGGAGTGGTTTCTTGAGCATCGCGAAACAAGTACACCGTGTCCCATATCATTTTATACCCTTAAGTTCCTTTCCAGCTGAAGCGGAAGTTCCTTACTGCAACTTCCTTTCTCGATACGCGTGTGCCGGAAGTGTTGCTGGAATTTTTCATGGTGAAATGCGTGAAAATATATTTATTTATTGATAATTCTATTCTGCGATCCACTCGTACGATTTTCTCCCCTTCCATCACCAACACGTGGTACACGCGTTCATATTTATTTCATCCGCTGAAAACATATATTTTATTACAAATATATATCTGTAAACTATATTTCTATCTAAAAAATGATGCATTATACAAGTTAAAAAGCAAATTTTAATAAGTTAATAATTAAGAATTGTAATAATTATTAATAATTACATAATAAGTTGTAAAAATTAATAAGCAATTATTATGCAGTATAGAGCAAAACGCGTAAGTTTGTTTAATTGTTATACATACAATAATTAATAATTACATTCAATGGTGCATTTAGTCAAAATATCAAATGACCTGAACGACAAGTCAGGCAAAAATGACATGGCACGGAACGTGTTAACCGTTCGTTCTAGAATCTCTTTCATATGCAAACACACAAACAAACACACACACGTCGATAAACATGCAATCACTCTCACATTATTTTCCACGAGAGAGGTTAATGACCCCGACGACCAGCGTCTACTTGGATGATTTCCAATTCAAACGTTTGCCTGCGCCTGATCCACGAGTTGATTGACGCACGTCGGCCATGGAATATTGCGCGCTTCAAACAGTATTATCGGCCGAATCTAACGCATCGTCGGATCGAACGATGCCCTGCAACGAGTGTCGTTTCTCCCCCGAGCGTGTCTCGGTCTCGTTAGCTTTATGTAATCATGCTCGTCCGGATTGTGCAGCCCCGACTGCGAGCCGCGGTCGCGCTGGCATTAGCGCACGCCTCATTATCGCGGGATAATTGATAATTTGACAACAAAGCTGGATTATCGGTGCGCAGACAGAAGAACTTTCGCGTAAATAATTGTTTCTGCTGTGGGTTAATTAATGAGAATTTTATTCGTTGTTATTTCTACGTTAAACGGTATATTTAAGTAATATTGGTATGGTTTTGCTGTTCTATTGGATTTTTTGTAGAGTGGATGACAGGGTTCAGGTGTGAATAAAATAAACTGACGTGATTAGGATATAAATATATATATTTAAAATAATTACAAAAATAGTAACAACTTCAACCACTTTTCAACTTAGCAGCTACGACGTTCTTATTTCCTTCAGAATCACACTTTTTCTGCCCTCACAATCAAACTCTTTTTGCCTTCACGGTCAAACTATTTTCTTCTTCACGGTCAAACTCTTTCTGCCTTCACAGTCAATTTGTTTCCTTTCTTTCTAATTGTCAACCTTTCTCACTCGATGCATTCGGTCACGTTCACCCAAAAATTCTCGGTCTACGTTTACACCAACTGAAGTCCTAAACTTGCATCTACTCGATCGCATTCCTACATAAATAAAATTTGATCATAACTCGTTGAAAGCCTCGCCTGCGAACTAAGCCGATTCCGTGAGTGGCTGTAAGATTTAACCATAATTAGAAAAGTTCCCCGTAAAGGAGTGTTCCTCCTGTTCATTACGGATCGCCATCCATGGTCTTTCGCCTTCTTCTGCAAACTTTTAACGTCCGCGAATTATGAAACTAACCGGTTCCTCGAACACGGAGCGACCGAAGCTTCCCGATCTCGAGCTTGTGCAACAGCTCTTTCCTCGAGTCAACATTCGCTCTTGGCAAACTTTTATGTTTCAACGAGTAGTTGGATAATAGAACCATGAAAAGACAAACTTCGTGCCTCGCTTTCGCGCGGCAGATCAGCGCGCTTCTTCCTTTATCGTTCGTGGAAGCCTTCATTTGCTTTTCAAATTCTTTTATGCTACATTATACCGTACAAGACTGTATTACATTAGGTTAGCTTGCATTTGATTGTATTATACCGCACACCAGCGGTTCTCAACCTATGATACACGTCTCAGTGATGGTACAATAAATATTCTCAGACGGTATGCGAGCTGAACCCAATTGTATCCGATTTTTAAATTACGAACAGCGTATCTACCTGTTTGCTATAACGAACTAATTCGTTCTAGAACCTTGATTTTGGATGGAGAAAAAAAGGGAAAATATAGATAATTTTTTGCATTTCTGTGTGCGTCTGTTTGTGGTTGTGTCATCTTGAGCAGAACGGAGTGTCGAGTGAAACTTTAAGGAAGACATTTTAATTGTTTAAGCTATAATTTTAATAGTTTTTAATAAAAATTGATAATTAATATGTTCTCTACACTATATATTTTTTTTAATTAATCTTTTATAATAATTCCTAACTCAAATGGTCATTTGTAGCCATTCTAAACTTGCAGCACACACTACGAGATATTTCGTACTTTTCAGTCAATAAGTTAAGAGATTTTAGAAAAACGTAGCACAGAGTACGGTGTATAACGTCTTTCGTTTCACCTATTTTCAAAACATACACGACATATCCTTCAAACAACATTCCGACCTCTTGTTTATTCCTACGCGTGTTACACTTTCCAACCAAAAGTGTATCCTTGTGTATAAATAGACACCACCTAAACCAGTGTCTCGATCACATTATGTAGAGGAGAAAGGATTTTGAGAGCCACTGCCCGTACGTATGTTCTACGTTACAATCAACAGCGAGTTTAAGAACACGAAGCCAATTAATACCATCGGGGGAAAGGATCGTGAATTAATTAGCGAAACACAAAGTTAGAAAACGTTCTCCGCAACCTTTTTCTGCTCTCGTTACCATGCAAATTACCCAGGAATACCGCTATCACGCCTTGAAATGGCGTCATTCATGGGCATTCACGGAGGCAGCGGCCGGATGTAGGACGCATAGTTCCGCGAGAACGGAGTTAGCATTCACGCGATCCATGGATCCCCTCGTTGGCCAGGTTTTATCGGGGCAAGCAGCCCCGATAGGACATTAGGATATTGCGAAACGAACCTAGCCAGCTATATACCGTTATTCGAATCGAACACTGCCCGTTGCCGTCTATGCGACCTTCCTCATAGCGTTCGTTCCAATAATTCATCCCTGGCCCGTGTGTAATAGGTTATACGACTGCAGAGATACCGAGAGCAAACCGACTGGGACACACACACACACACGTGCATACATACGTATTCTCTCTCTCTGTCTCTCACTCTCATTCTGTCCCTCTTTCTCTTTTTCTTACACACATACCCTCTTTCTCTTTCTCTCACTCTCATTCTGTCCCTCTTTCTCTTTTTCTTACACACATACCCTCTTTCTCTTTCTTCCTGTTCAATGAGAACGAGCGTGTTCGATGATTCTCGGATACAGACGCTAAAACTTCGTGGGCCGTCGGTAATTTGCGAACGGAAATCAAAGGTGAAGCCTCGAGTTTCTCGAGATTCGTTTATTTTACACGGCAAGGGAACGTTCGTTTGGTTCTGAGTACAGGTAATGGGAATAAATTGAAAATATTTATTAACGAAATTGTGAGAGCTCCCGCGTTTCGCAATGTCGCTGCCGATTTTTGCGGTTTCAATAAAACCCTCGACGAATTAACTTAACGCGAGCTTCTTTTGCACCCTTGTATTTCCTTATATTGCATTCATTTTTTTTTTTACTGTAATTCTTAAGTTCTTGAGCGAGAGAAATTGTTAATTTCTCTTGTCTGATTCACGATTTCTTTCAGTCTCGTATCGTCTCAGGTCAGCTCGTTGTAGCTTTATTTTTCCTATATTGTACATCGATTTAACGGATTTTCTTAAGATTATATCATTCTCAGTGAAAACGTTGAACGACAGTGAAAATATTGAATACTGCGAGCTTCAAGCTAGGGATATTGCGTGAGAGTTGGTGATTTGGACGAAACGTGGTGGTCACTGTGGCGATTGATAGCTGATATTGATTTTCCGATAGCCTTGGAGAGATACCTTCGTTTTCGTGATTAACTACACGCTCTTGCACCGGTATTATAAATTTAAAAGAACTTGTGCCTGGAAAGAGAGCGTATTTTTATAAATAGGTCGTAGGTTTTTATACGAATTCAAATTTTTATAAGGATAAGGTTTGAAGTTTACATAGACATTCGTTTCATCCCCTAAATTTTGTACTTAACAATTTAATTGAGATATTTTGCATATATTCTGAGCTGTTTCCCGCGTTTAAATTTCCGATAAGTGGATAAAAATCCGCAGTCTATTTATAAATATGAAAATGTTGCTTTCTTATCTGAGATGTGGGGTCGAGCTTTCAAGGGAAAAGCTCGTCGACAACATAATGTTTGTCGATCGATAAGATAGGCCAATTTTAACGGTTACCAGGCAACTTTCTCGCAGATGCTGAGTGCTCGACAAACAGACGGTCTTTATTTCGGCTGATTTAACGACGACCACGAATTTATGCTATTTCCTTATGAGAATACTTTTCCGCTCTGCGGCTCGCGCGAATAAATCGCAAATGAGAAATAGCACGGCAAAGCGAAACGAAACTTTCTCGATGCTCCATTTTTCAAGGCACGGAAAGGTTTCACTTTGCTTTCTGGGCCAACGCAGCGAAATATTGTGCAGCTGTTCTTCGCTGTTACCTTCGCGTTTCGGTCAACGATCGATAATCGAGGGAACGGGATATAAATCCTCCATAAAAATGCGTTTACAGGGTTGAAAGTTCGCCTATAAGAACTTGTTGAGTTTTACAAGCAAACACTATATGTACACAGTTTCATTTAATTTATTCAAATGAACTTTAACATAATCATATAAATCTAAACTCTAATTTAGAACGTAACATGATTACTATCCGTGTTAACCCTCTATGGGCCTGTGTGACTTCCGGGTCACATGCTAATTTATTGACATTTTAACAAATAATTTGTTTCGTTCATGATATGGCGTATACATATTAATTCTATAATTTTCTATAATGTAAAATTGTTTAAACTGGAAAATTTGTTTTTATCTGCATATATTATAATTATTGATTTTCCGTTCCATCAACGTTTTTATATTTAAAACAGAAATGTGACCCACAGAGGGTTAACTAAACTAAATGACGTTTAATATAGGCGAATCTTAGTAAATATCTCGAATTTGAACATTTTTGAAGTTAGTATCGTTAGACGACTAACAGTCACCTCTCGAGCACAAAGGGTTAAGATATCGGAGTAGTTGAGGCTCGAAAACGGGTAGTCTCTAGCGTATCCTTGTACTCGAGTTTGCCTGTTTCCAAGGACTCCGTTTTCCTTGAATCGGTTAATTAAGTCGAGAGAAAAGATCTCTGTACAGCGGTCTAGCAATTTGCGGCGGGTTAGCAATGCAGTCGCGCGGTTTCCGCGACACGAGCATCCGCCATTGTTTGTCACGTTCGCGCTACCCCCGCGGGGACTTAATTGAATATTCCGCCGGAAATTACCGGTTTTTGTATAAAACACGCCCGCTAATGAATTTCCTTGCGGCCGTGCGTAAACAATTTTTACGAGCAATTACAGGACACATTCGGTGGGCAATAATAGGAACGCGAACTCGGCGATAAATTTTCTTAACGCGAATCGCATCTGGAAGTGTTGTGCAGCGTGAAATTTTACCGGTTGTCGGATAACAGAGGCAGCTTTAATTAAATTTGAACAGAACTCACGTGCCCACCTTGGCACGCTAGTCGTTCAACGGAGAAGGCTTTCGTAATCCTATTATAGGAAATTTTTATTTTTATTTATTTAGTAAAGAGAGAGAGAGAGATGCTAGGGTTCAGGTGTGAACAAAATAAAGTTAAGTGTTTAGAATATTAATATATATAGGAAATTCCTATTTTTATTTATTTAGTAGAGAGAAGGATGATAAGGTTCAGGTGTGAATAAAATAAAGCGAAGTGCTTAGAATATTAATATATATAGGAAATTCCTATTTTTATTTATTTAGTAGAGAGAAGGATGATAGGGTTCAGGTGTGAATAAAATAAAACGAGGTCCTTAGAATATTAATATATATAGGAAATTCCTATGTTTATTTATTTAGTAAAGAGAAAGATGATAGGGCTCAGGTGTGAATAAAATAAAGTCAAGTGTTTAGAATATTAATATATATAGGAAATTCCTATTTTTATTTATTTAGTAGAGAGAAGGATGATAGGGTTCAGGTGTGAATAAAATAAAGTTAAGTGCTTAGACTATTAATATATTTATTTAAAATAGTTTAATAGTAATTACTTAAATGACTTTCAAACTTAGCAACTACGACGTTCTTGCAGAAAATCCTAGTAAATTTTGGAAGCTTTACCATAGTGAATTTATAAGTTAAATTTCTCAGCTTGTTCTACGTTATCGAGTTCTCTATATTAATTTCGGTGTAGCCTTTCGCCTGAGTGCCTCGCACGCGCGTTTCATCAATGTTATGTAAGTAGGGGAGGATGCTGGCGAGGGAGAATGGATTCGATGCGAGCTGCAAAGTGGTATCACTGCCCTCTTTTTCGCGAAATCGATACACGTATCGGTGCACACGTGTACTTTACAGAGGTGCTCTATGGGGATGTGTGCCCGCCCAGCTGGATGGAAGGATGCTTTACCTTTTCAACAATACCCAGCCATTTCGCTTCACCTTCCATCGTTTTTCTTCCAAGATCTGGCTTTTCCTCCCACTCGTATCGCCGTCCTCGCTCGCTATCTACGTACCTGTACGTTACAGCTCATAAATGTTTGCCCATCCAGTTCCTTTTATTTGATTAAAAAAAACCTGGAACATATATTCGTAAAAGAAACCGTTATTCTTCTCCGGGGTGATCGTGTAAATATATGCACAGCGAAAGGTCTGCAATGTTTTTGAATAAAAAAGCGTTTGTTCAATGTTATTCCCCTGAATTTCTCGAAGCAACAAAACAAAATTACTCTTTTCCGTGTAACTGTAATTTCATTTCTGGAAGATCATCCGGAAACATTGTAGTAAACATTCAAGCAGGACGTTCTATTTTCTTGGAAGACCTCTTGGTAAACTTTAATCTTCAAACGGTTAATAACGTATTATTTTCCGCTCGGTTAAATTGCGTTTAAACGCTGCTCAAGTATTTTAACTTTAATATTGCAACAGTTTCAAATTATGTTATATTTTGCTCGTCCCCGATAACACGGTAATTAATTGCCCCGCGAAGTTTCATCGAGTCCTCTCTCCCGTCTCCGTTTCCCAACCCTTCCAGACGCGGGAGGCCTCGATGTAGGTGGCAATTAGCAAAATGCGAATGAATGGACGAATACCTGTCGCATTGTAACCGTAATCCGAATAAAAGCCACGGGAAAAGGGATGATAAATTATTGTCGGCTGAAACGCGGACGCTTTGAAACGGCTACGCGAATCCTGCTTTATAGTCGTGCCTGGTATCCCCGCTCATCTAACATTCCGGCATCGTGTTGGTATCTCTTGGTCCGTCTTCCCTTGGAATGACAAACTCGTTCTCTCTCTCTCTCTCTCTTTCGTGGACACGCTCCTTCTGTCGAATCCACGAATCAAACTTTTTAATGGAAAAGACGTCCACGGCTGCGAGGCGCACGATTGGGAATTATTTTTCGAAAAATAACGTCCGGAGTTTTCCATCCACTTTATACTTGACCTCGGTCAGAGGGGGGCGGAAGGGATGATTTACATCGTGGAAGGTGTCACGGGAAAACCAGGAATATTACCAGCTCTGCAGGATGTGGTCATGAATTATCCTGGGCCGCGTGAAATATCTCCAGACAGGTCTAGGACGTGCCTGTAAGACCTTAATGCCATTAGGAATTTCCCTGCTCGTACACAGACACACACACACAGTCGGTTGAATTAAGCTAAAGAAATATTTTTGTCACCTAACCACGCTCCCAGGGCCGTAGCCTTACGTGTAACAATGTAATTGCACGGCTGCACCGTTAATAAATTGTGTTCATTTTGTAATATGTTGCAAAAATGTTATTCTTTCGATAATTCATAGTAAGGGTGAAAAGTGAGCATACACCTAGCAAAAGTGAAATTTGTAAAAAGTATTTGTAGCAGTTACTTATTTCCTTTATTATTAACTTGTAAACATTCACAGTGTATTCTGTTGAAATTGAACAAATTTATTGCAAATGCTTAATTTAATCGAAGCACTAATATGTAATCAGGCGTAAAATAGTGTTATTTCTTAGATAATGTCAATATTTACAACGTGAAATACATCAAAGTGTTGTGTTAGGAATTAGTAGGGATTAATAAAGGATCGAATAGATCTTTATCGATATTTATCAGGTGATACATTTTATTCTCTTTGTTATTTCCACGGCACTTTGGTCAGTGGGGAGGCGAACCTACTGTAACGGCGAAACCACTTCCCAAAATTTCTCCTTACACCACTTCTGGATCCGGAGATACGGTTCCCCGCGTTCTCGTGGGATTACCGCAACGTCCTGTCCCTTATCCTTTCTTCTCGGGGTAACCCTGCCATTTCCTTAGTGTCACACGCGTTTGTGAAACACTCAGTAAAATTACCATCGCCCCGTTTCCATTCCCTTCTATTCAATTCAATCCCGTGGACCTCAACCAGGTCGCACACACCGTTGCATCTTTATTAACTCGTTGCAAGTTGTGCTTGACAATCGATTGGTATGATTCGCAAAATTTTTTAACAATCCCTCGATCATGTATTACGTGATTGCTCTAGATTGTATATTACAACGCGTCCAGTCATGTTTCACACATCCAACACCAAAGAGGCTAAATCCTTAGGGTAAGGTTGCTCAAGTCGTACCCCTTAAGGAAAAATCTGTATAAAACTTAGGATATATCAAATAAATAGAAATTAAACGCGTTATTCAAAACTTCTGTTAATATTGTTATTTATTATAACGAAATTGGTAGAAGATTTGATTGATTCAAATGTATATTTGCTTGTGGTTGTGTGCACTGTTGTCGCTGTAGTTTAAGATTTAAGTGGCACGACTTGAGCAACCTTACCGTATATCCACGTGTAAGTGCAATCCATAAGTGAAGAATATTTCTGTGAAATGAGTAATTGTTATCAAGTAAATTTGATCGAGTAGATAATTTTTGTCAAGCAAATAACACGAGATTTAGGCATTTTAACTAAAGACGCACGACCTGCTTTGGATGCAATGAATCTAATCATTTTATGCTGGAAATCTTAATAAACAAATGAATAGAATAAGACTGTATCCATTCCGTTTTTAAGAATCATTCCCTCAGGAATGTATAGTTTGATCGTGAATGCTTCCCGGTTCGATAATTGCTTCGATCGGATACATCGGGCCAGAGGCCATAAAAATAGCCCTGGCGATCGTTGTTGCCGTTAATAACGTCGGGTTCTCATTGAATATTTGATAATCCTCGAGTAATGGAATTTCAGCGGGATTGTGTTTGGTCCGTTCTCCTCGAAACTTGTCGAAACTAACGGTATGAGTTTTTAAGGGGCAGCTAGCCATACGTTCGCGCACTCCCGTCCATGCTTTTCCCCCTCTAAAATCCAATCGGCCGGATATTGAAATATCCAACGAAATTTGATTGAATCACAGCACGAGCCTCGGCCATGCAGATTCGTTGATTAAACCCGAGGCACGAGATACATCGGGATCGGGTTATATCGGGTTAGTATTTTTGTGTGTACCAGAAGAAGGACGATTGGCAGCGACAAATTGCATATTAATGACAATGCACGCCGGGAGGCTTATGCCAGAGCCTGTCCCCGATTCCCTACGAATTACGGATGTGCTCGATCACCGGAAATACGTATGTACACACCTTTTCGATCCGTTTCCCTCTCATCGCTCTTCATCGCCGTTGATATTTATACTAATGGAAAACAACTCGAGTATGTGGATTCGTCGAGATGTTTCGACAATGTCAGTCGTATCATTTGCAGCGTTCTGATCGAGTACAAGCGCGGTGGTTGATCAAATTATCGCGAGCAGATGGATTATTATTGTTATTAATCTTTTAACACTAGAACTGCCAATATTAAAATACACTTATTTGCATGCAAAATATCAAAGTGAATATTACATGAAAAAATATGGAATACATAGAAAACAAATCCTCATTTATACCTTCTGCAGAAAATCATAGTCTAGAATCATAGTCTAGAGATGTACAAAATATTTCGGTTGCATTAAGTAATTTAGATTAATTTTAGATATCAGTTTTGGTAAGATTAAGTTTAGTAATTTGCATTGCTTCGATTCTCAATTATTTTGTCACGTAAAAGTTTGCAGTAAACAAGATAAGATTTACACGAAATAGGGCCACGATATTGAAGTAAAATTTTTGCAATCGCTAGGCACTAGGTTCTGCTAGGTTATAGTCAAGGATCGCGGCATAATTTTTTTCAGAACATCTATTCTTTTCCCACCTACTCCCGTATCAATGGCGGGCGCGAACTTCTCGCTGAAGGGACTCGACGTATTCGAACCCTCTGCCGTCGCTTTATTTTTCCTGGCGACGCCGCTTAGGGCAATTCGGCGTAAGTGGTGTGCCGGGCGTCAAACCCTCGTGGAAGTTTAAACGACTTCGAACCTCTTGCAACCTCGCGCGGCGCCCATCAGGCGACGTCGGGTGTCCTCCTTCTAACAACTCAGTCAGTTTGCATTAGTCGGGACGCTCGCCGATAAAAGTTATGTCGTTTAGCGAGCACGTTCTTGGAGGAGAAGTCTTGGTCTCAAGGATGAAGCGGTTTGGTGTACAGAATCTTGATCAGCGTAGGGAAACGAGGCTGTAAATCGAGGTTAATGGCTCAGACCAGGGCTACACATTTTTATCGTGTTGTGAACCTACTGTTTAATTATTTTTTCTGATAAATCAGCGGAAGGTAGAGCATCGATTGTTGATATTTTAACCTTGCTGGTTTCCCCAGATTTTTTTCGCGATGAAAAGTCCTTTGATTTCATTGGAAAGGATCATTGATTCGGAGGAAAACTATTATTTGGTGTAAAATTGAAAGAATGTTGCAGGCAATTAGTAAGTTATTAAGTTAGTAAGGAAGCTACCAGTTTCTTCATCTATTGGTCGAACTTAAGCAGCGTTTTCAATGAAATGGAATTGTTACGTTCTAAATTAGGGTTTATATTTATATCATATATTTGCGACCCTAGCTAAGGGTATACCTGCCTAAATTGAGGGTAGAAGGGAAGCACTGACCAGCCCCCCTTTCTACAATATTTTTGAACCACTGTAATTAGTTAGGGCTAGCCATAACTTTTTGTTCAAATACCGGGCAATTTCTGGTAAACGAACTGGTAAAAGAATACGTCAAGAAAAATGTTGTTGTTGGTCGTTGTTGCATCGGCGAGAAGGAATTGAGATAGATAGGTCTCTCTTTCTTGCCTTTTTTCTTTCCCCCTTTTACACCTCGGCCACCGGCGACGAGATAAATTTTTATACTTTGCCCTCCGGTTTCGTGTCCCCACGGAGGGTACGCGGCGAGAAGTAATGGGAAGTTATGTCTGTACGTCGCTCGATAAGCCCATCAGACAGGGTTGCCAACCGCTGCGTTAACTTCTCTGATAGAGGCGAACGGTTCCGATGTTCTCGATTCCTTTAAAAGCTTTCCCCGTCCACGTTAGTGCAACCAGCGAACGTAAGGCCTCTGTGTTTGTGCGACGCTTAATCCCTCCTCGACTCGTAACGAAGTTCGTCAATTAAGGAAATTAAATCGTCAGGACGGTATTCAGATCTCGAAGACAGAGCCGATTCGTCTTCTGTGAAATATAAAGAGATTCTCTATTGGGCGAAAGAAGCAAGATCAAATGTGCGGCGAACTTCAATGAGTTGGTGATTTCCAGGCTGTGTGCTCAAACTTCCATATTTCTTGGAGAAATGATAGGTGTTGTAATTGAACTCGATGAAATAAATGTTCACTGATAATGATATAGTTATTTGCTCCCTCTCTTTTTCTCCCTTTCACACACACACACTCTCTCTTTCTATCTCTCACTCTCTCCCCTCTTTCTCCCTCTCTCTCTCATCCTCTCTCCCTCCTGCTTTTATTCTTTCTTTCTCCTCCCTCTCTCTTTCTCTCTCTGCCTCCCTCTCTACCTCTCATAGGCTCTGTCTCTCCCTCTCTCTACCTCCTTCTCTATCTCTCATAGACTCTCTCTCTCCCTCTCTCTGTCTCCTTCTCTATCTTTCATACACACTCTTTCTCTTTCTGTGTATGGAACCTGATTACACAGTTTCGCGAGGGGAGAAAAAGTATTGTCGCGCGTGGGATTCATGTACAGTACAGGGAGTTAATAAGAAGCCCTGATATCGCGTGATACACTCGAAACATGCGAGGCCAGAATTTCGCGTGAATTTATGTTAATCCCGATCCTCCGGCTTCCTGATACTTAAAGCCGATGGTGAACTACGATTTTACCGAAATATTAATCTATCCGGTGTACCCAACCCCGTTTCTGGGACGTGCCTTTAATGGCGGCACGGTTAGACAGCATGGCTGCGGTAGACTAATGAAACTGCTTGTACGACGATAAAATCGATTAAACATTCAGCCTCTTCCGCGAGCGGTGTTACAGCGAAAGGTATAAGCGTGCATAAATATTTCAGCGTCTGGCGGTACTCTTTATGCAAAGCGTATACTGGAACCGTATAATTTTTCAAAAGTAAACAGTTTCAAAGCAAGCAACATCCGTTGCGGTATGTTTCTCGAGAGCTTGATATCCGAAGAGGTAGTAAATATTTCTGGAAAATTCAAGAATTGCTTCAAACTACGCACGCGATGTTACTCTACTTCATTTTGAAGAAAATAAAAACATTTTGTGTTGTTTTAAGCATTAAAAGCGTCTGAATCGTAGAATTAATTATTGTTTATACATTGTCAATAATGCCTAGATCGAGAAGCTTTCTATAATCTATAATATAATCCTATTAAACCCGTGCACTCGAAAGGCTAAATGATAATTTTTCAAATTTTCAAACTCAAAGGGTTAAATAGTCGTATAAGTAAATTTTAGTATACGGCTTATACTAAACCAAATAAAATTCAATATGAGTGAATCTTATTAAATATGTTACACTTGAAAATCTGTGAAATTAGTATTATTGGAGTTCACACGTTAATTACTTTAACGTGAAGAAACAGAAGTTTAAATGAATCGAGAAAATAAATTTTTGCAAAAACAAAAATGTGGGGTCTTCGTCCATGACAATTTATTACTTCTCTGCTAGATATCAAGTAAACACCCCTATGAAATGCAGTGTACTTCTAGCTATAATCTTCAAACAACGTTCATTTCGCCTCCCGGCTATAAAGAAAGTAGCGTAATAATTAAGGGTGTCTTCCACGCTTCGATATTTGCAATTCTGAACGCGCCGCGCCAGTTTCAAGATCCCGAATGGCGCCCTCCCTCTGCACGCACGCAATCCCGGTCGTTTCCGGTGTCACGATCCCCGGACGGGTAACAAAACAAATCTTCCTCTCGAAACTGGCGACCGGTGTTGCTTTCGCAGCCTGCTGGTAATTACATCCCAACACCTGACAGTTATTACAGCCCCGCGCCGATGCTTTGCACGGTGTAAACCCCCCGGTGGAATCTATGGATATTAACGGGGAGGACATTAACGGGATGATGAAATAGGGCACAAAGGAGGAGGGTTAATAATTGTTATTGTGCGACGACTTCCTTTGTCCGTGGACGTGTCGAAGATGAAAGGGACAATGAGAGCGTTGTCGAAGAAATATGAGTTTAATTCGTGCATTCATTTGAATTCACAATCATTTCCATGTAATCCACAAAACAATGCAGAATGTGCTTAACGTACGAATGATCGAAGCAAAGTAATCTTCAAAGGGTGAAACGTATCGCTGGCTAAAAGTGTGAAACCGTTTTCCGGATGGCAGTCATGTCAGATTGATTTGTTTGTCGGTTTCAAAATTAGTGTTACAAATATTAATAATCGTTTCTTTCTCTATCGTAAAATATTTCTGAGCATGCAAAATAGTAAATTCACTTTTCTTTAAATGTTTGCATTCCTTGAAATGTATACTGTATTCGAACTTTCTACTGGTAGTGTACATATTTAATTTAACTCCTATACGAATAATAAATATTCTTAAAGAGTTTTTCGACTCGAATCGAAAACTTGAATAAAGAATTAGAATTTTAATCTCATAAATTTGTTCCACGTCCTCCACTTACTTTGACCAATGAAATATCGTTTCCGGCATTCGAGATACCCTTTTAAATAAATTTGTCGCGTTTCGAGGGAGAGATCCTTTGCCCTCACGTTCTCACGTGTGCCCGGTGTGTCTGTGGTGCTTTCAGAATTCCTGGCATGCGTAGGCCGAAGGAGGAAGCAGGGGGAGAATTGAACAGGAACGAGGAGCATGGAGTAGTGCTCGTTTTGGGGGTCCCAGACAGATCAAAGGACGCGAAAGAGGGTCTGGTCGCTCTCGGCCGATTCGAGAGCCGGTGAGCATCGCGACGGGGCGAGCAACCCCGTTGCCTCGGCCAACGTCTAACAACCCTCCCGTCTGTCACTGTCGACGAACAACAGAACAGGTAGGGATATGCAGTATTTTTATTCCGTCAAAAGAGTTCTTCCGCGTTCGCCTAAATGGCTAAATGAATGAAACCGTCGACGGCTGCGTGGAGGTTTCAGCAATAATTATTGTAGCGCAATTTTTCATCCCTTTTGCGATCTTTGTTTATTTATTTATTTATTTGTTTGTTTAAACGGGACAAGCTTCATTAGCATATAAGTGAAAATTACAAAATAGTGCGAATATAGACGAATATCCACGTTCATAAAGTGGAAAATAGTTTATTCCACAAAAGAGTTTGCGAATTGTTAAGAAACAAGTATTTGTTCCTAATTCCGTGGATTACGAGAGGGGTATGCTGCTTTCCTAAGTTAAACTATTTTCTATAGTGTTTCGAAACGTTTAAGAAAAGTGAAATTTAATTAGTTGAAATTAATGATGTCGCCTGGAAAGCAGTTAGCACAGACGAATTGGACTGCTTCTGGATCTCTCACAAACCCCTTTGGGGTTTCTAGCTTTACGTTAAAAGATAGAAAACCCGTGGAAGCTTTACTGTTTCAATGTGTTTTAAAGAAGGCGGATGTTGAGAATTGAAGGATGAGATATATTTGCGCGACATTTGCAGTTTCCGTTTGTAATTTAATACTCCATTTCGACGATGCCCGAGGGGTGGACAAAAAATGTGAACAGTTTTGGGACACAGTCGTCGCGTTGCACCCTCAAGTGCAGGGATCGTGGTTTAGAGAGTGAATTTCGTGGTTTAGCATGCCGACCTGACACACCGCCATGGAACGTTCGGCGACGCGGAGACCGCAATTGCGGCCGTGTCGTCCTAACACCTCTGCTAAAAGCCATGTTGTCTATGCGGTAATAAGGAGCCAACCGTCGAGGAGGAAAAACATTTAGCCGTCTAACGAGCTCTCGTGAAACGAGGGGTGAAACGAAGGGAAACGCAGACGGTTCGGTGAAACGGTGAACATCAACGACGCGAAATAAGATTCTGTTGTGGGTTAATTAGAAAAACGCGATATATCGTGGATCAAGAAGAAAATAAAATATATATGTTCTCCGAATAAAAACAACACAGTACACTGCTCGCTAAATTTCGAATACAACCATGGTAAATGAATAACTCAAAAAACGACCTTCTTCCTTTGAGATTCTGGGGTGAGTGCTGTTTGATCTTCCATGGTCCTCCCACCAAAAAAAGATAACATTGCCTTCCTCCCTTTTGGACCAGATCCTCTTGGACAAAGGTCCTAGCACCTAATTGGGCGAGCAATGTCATGCTACTCGCCATTTCTCTCTCTCTAAACAATTGACACGCGTAGCTCACCAAGAATAGTGTACCTTGATTCTTTGAATATTTGAGAACACACATATCCCCGTATTCAGAGTTCGAATTACGATTAAATAACGAAACATAATCACTAATACATATATGCGGCGCTCGAAGCGAAAGGGTTGACCCATTCACTGCCAGGCAGATTTAGTGTCTTGCCGTGGGTGCCAAGATTTTATTTTAAAGAAAACACGGAATTTAGAGAGATCTAACGATATTGAGTTACAGATGTAGCATTGAAATGGCATTTACTGTAATTTGAAAATGAACAAAAATACTACGAGATTGTCTGAGTGCCATTTGTAATCAATATAAATTGTAGTTGGCAGTTTTGATACATACGAGTGAATGAGTTAAATAGATTGGTTGATCGTAGGCATGCTCTATCTTTTTCTGAGTGAAATTATTGTCGTCCATTTCCAACAGCTACTTTCTCTAAAATTGCTACAGATATCCACAACAAACCGTCTTGATCGCATATCCTCCGCGTGCTTCAACTGTGAAATAAAGTTTTCTTGGAAACCACGATCGAAGCAGGTGGTGTCCGCGCAAGGTTAATCGCGGTTCAAGGCCGATTCGTTGGTTCGTTCGTTTCTCTGACACTCGTCGCCACTCGTTTCCTGTTGTTTATTTGGATCGTGATTACGAAATCGTCGGAGAAAGTTTTGTGTTCAAAGAATGCTAAATCATTAGCGGGCACGCGAATGGTCACGTCGATCGATACCTCGCGACCGTGATGGCGTGTCGTTTGCGAAACACAAGGGAAACGAGGGGAGATATGTGCAATTGACAAATTAATGTTTGCGTTTGTCAAACGGTTGATGAGAGCTTTTTTTTGTTAATACCTGATCACATTTTAGTGAAGTAAACAGTATACAATACCATACATAATTACAGTCTACAATGTCTTTCACATGCCCTCGCCACACTCATCCATCCATATAACCATTCCTCACTCTCAAACTACATATTCTATGAACCATCAAATCATCACACTCTTCGATTTTCTAGGCGAAGGATTTCTTGAAACGAGGATGCAGATTGCTTTAAAATGAGAGGGGAACAAAATTGAGTTCACGTTCGTCTAAAATAGGATCCATCTTTGAACTGTGACTTTGTAAAAGGAGGTCGTACAAAAATTTTTCTAAGGTCACTTTAAAGAGCGAAAAAGCTCTTCTTTCCTGTTCCTAAGTTGAATTCTTTTGGAAATCTTCATGCAC
This sequence comes from Tetrapedia diversipes, assembly GCA_033822845.1. Classification (NCBI taxonomy): domain Eukaryota; kingdom Metazoa; phylum Arthropoda; class Insecta; order Hymenoptera; family Apidae; genus Tetrapedia; species Tetrapedia diversipes. The sequence goes on along the minus strand of JAOPTO010002393.1, from coordinate 221,633 downwards.
TAAGAACCATTTTCTTAGAAAATACTGTCCTTACTTTTTCATCAGTCGTTCCTTGATTTAAGAGAATTTTCAAGAGAATTTTACTTAAGAAAGTGAAATAGAAGAATTCACCATTTATAATAATCATAGAAGGTATACTGTATGCCTTCTCTTTTTACAAAATTGCAGAAGTTCAACGATGGACACTGTTTTAGTCGAATGCGGACTCAGTTTTGCTCGTGACTGTGCGCAAGAAAAATTGCGTGTGTTACGTTTGGAAAATTACTCATAGGTGGATAGCCTAAGGTGGCGAATGACTAATAGTTGCTTCGTTGGTTGGAGGTTAAAACGCGTGTATCCCCGCGACTGGTGTTTCAAGAATCAGAAACAGATTAGAGCTGCACGGGCAGGAATGATTGATCGTGGAATTTCGTGTCGCGCGGTGGCATTGGGCACCATAGCGGGTTGTTTGTCGGAGATTAAAGTTTGTGCAGCTTGAAAAATCATCTCCCGTATTTATACGTATTGTTGTAATAAAATTTGATTTAATTACGGGCGCGAGATATCCCGTACACGTATATTGGGCGAACAATGGCGGGCGATTCATTTGCATTTATAATGCTCACGCTCCGGATTGCGCTCCGGAGAGCGATAAACATTACATAATAAATAGAGCAACATAATAGGTTGTCGTAATTGGTCGTTATGTATGAGTAATTCGCCTGCTGGCTATAAGATCGCCGCTCATTAATTAGATCTTTTAATTCGCCATGAAACGAAACTGTTTTCGCGATCGTGACTCTTGCAATCTTCCCGGTTTCTTTTTTCTTCAACGTTTAAATAGCCGCGCGAGGCTGCCGTGACTTGGCTCTTCGAGGATAAACTTTTCTTTTTTTAGACAGACACATCTTTATTGGTAGACGCGTTAAAAATAAGACACGATAAGCCCAGCAACTGGCGTACATTGATTTATTTATTAATCGTTAATTGTTGGGATTTATTGGAAACGGAGTTTTAATGTTACTAAATAAAATACACTCTTATTTGAAATAGTATAATTCTTTATTATGTAGCACGAGGAAAGCTGGTTTTCGGTTAATTTTTGCTTCGTAATGTTTCTGTATTCAATTTCCAACAGGATTGAAAATTGATCCTTCTCCGACCCTTTGGTAGAACAATAATGTGATTAGAAGCGTAATTTGTTTGGAAAACTAATTCAGAATATCGCAGCTAAGGTTCGGAGCAGATTTTTATGGAACTAATAGCTCTTTAAATCGGAGTTTATAGCTTGAACCAGTTATAAATCTGGCTTATCGCGCGAACGAATTAATAAGTGATGATAAGGAGTGTGTTGCCTTAGGATTGAAGCTTTCTTCGAAGACGTAGGATAAGATACTTGAATCCTAGAGGATTAAACGTGCATCGTACTAATGTCCGTCGATTTCCTGAATTTAATTAATGAACGAAGGAATATTTGGATAATACTGTAACAAGTTTGCAACAACGACAAAGCTTGCATAAAAACTACTTTCTCCAATTTTTAAACTTTTCCATTCTTTATTTTTTTCACATCAAAGATTTCAACAAAATCGTTAAACAAAATTGATTATAAAAAGAAACAACGACGAAACGCCATCGATACGTGTTTGCACGGTGTACTCGTGTGTTCGGCGTATGCTCGGCTCGTCGATAGTATAAATGGACCTTTAAGCGCGTCCGGCCGCCGATGGAACCCACCCATAATCGATTCTTTAATGAAGTACGAAAATAAACGAACTGTCAACCTTCGGCCTTACCGGCGCTCCATCGATAATCCGTTCGGCCGTAACCATTCGGTGCACGCTTCTCGGATCATATCGTCGCCGATCACCTGGAAACTTTCGAGTCGAATTAAAAGGTTCGCCAGGGGGAGAAAAAAAGAGAAGAGTATTCAGGTTCACCACCCCCTTCCAACCTCTTCCACCCCATTCCACCCCCTTTAACCCCGTTCTACCCCTTCCACATTATTCCACCCTTTCCACCCCCTTTAACCCCCTTCCATCCCCTTCCACCCCATTCCACCCCCTTCCAACCCCTTTCTCTTTCACGGTGGCCGACAATAGGTTCCCGCGGGTTCTTGTTTCAGCTACGATTCTATTAAAACCATTTACCCCATGATCCTTTGTCGCGTCGCAGCGAATAGGAGAACGCTGGGGGGGGGTTGGAGGGGGTGGAGAGAGTACGGAGACGATGAAATTAATCTCGGGTGACTGCGCAGCCCCGTATTAATGCTCGTCGACTTTCTGCACCCACTTGAACAGCGTAAAGCGTGTAGGGGTGGAGGAGCAGCGGGAGGAGGGCGTTAGGCGAACGGGTGACAATAAGCATAGCCGTGGAAATTGCACCCAAGGGTTGCGCGCGAGGGTTGAAAACGGGATGACTAATGCGGGAGCATCTGTTGGTCGGTTTTTGTTGGCGGAAAACGCGTTGCTTAAGGGACGAGGCGCGCTGTTTCATAAATCTGAAATGAAATTACAGCGAAAAGTACACGCTTGAAATTTGCATTCTTCAACCCTTTCGCGGTGAAAGGGTTGGGCCACCTTTTTATCGTCTGCTTTGGCAGTATTTGTTGCGAAAGATTTTGTTGAGTCTTTGCTTGATTTTCGATGGATGTTCTCAGAGATGAAAATTCATGAAACATAAAGTCAGAAATGATCGAAGACTTGTACAGCAGTTCGATCATTTGCAAGCATTTTTTGGTTTATACTCTTGCAAATTTTTTTCTAAAGTAGGAATTATTATCGTGTGTACTGATAACAGTTTTCGTAGATTTTCGAGTTGGAAAATGTCTACAGTAACGGCATTCTAAATTCTTTCTCTTTTTAAATTCTAACTGTGCTTAGAATATACGTGGCGATTCCGAACTTTTGCACGGCAGTGTAAAAGAATTGCTGATAGCGGAAAGAACCGAGGGGAGTTTCTCTCGTTTCCGCTTCAAGTAACACCGAAAATGAAAGTGCTTCCGGTTTGCTCGTTCCTTCGATCGAAGGGTCGAAACTGTCAGGGGTCGCATGCAGGAGAAGGGGAGACCTGCTTGGAGTTCATTGGTCGCAAGTTCTTCCATTAATCAACACGGGAAATAAACTGCACCCAGTGAGCCGCGATGATTCGAATTCGAAGTCACGGAGAATTTATCGCCCCAGTCTAATCTTCCCAATGTCGTTTTCCGATTAAAAGTAAATATTGTTATTCGAAAGGATATACTCTTGAGAAACACTTACACCATGTGGTTCTTGAAATTGTGCTCCGTCTGATATCTGCACGAGTTCTTCGAATCGACGGGAAAAGGGTTGAAATAAATTTACTGCAAACATGAGCAAAGCTTAATCTTAACTTCTATTATATTATTAATTTCCGTGCAACGAAAGGATCTACGGTTCGCGGATTTGAAGTTCCGTCGTAGTTCCTTTAATTAAACTGGGCTCTTCGCTTAAAAAAGTTTTTCAGCTTTTAAGTGTTCGTTGTAGGTCATTCAGTTCCAAAAAAGTTAACTAAAATCCGGCGACGTCGGTTCGAATTTACATATATTGAGGCATTGATTATCACTGTATATGTATAAGTATTCATGTTTACCTATTGCATGCATGTGAATTTCATGTTATTGTATAAGCTTTTCATTATTATAACTCTTATTATTTACGATGCTATTATATTCCAAGTTGTGGTTCAACCTATCCAAATATTTACGGCCCGAGCAATGTTAGACCTATTATTTATTCACAAGTTCCTTGATAATATGATCGAATACATTGGAATTATTTAAATTTAACGCACCAACGAGATACTTGCGACACAATAAACTATTTTTTACAAGTGTAAACAGAAACGATTAAATATGTGTGAACAATCGTTTCGACTGCTTTCGTTCCCCATCCTCGAACGCTGTTTCACCGTTCGCGAGGAATAAAACAACCCTGCGACCCCCTTTCGCGCGAGGCACGATCCCGTTGAAAAGGATACAGATCTTTCGAGCCGAGCTGCAAAGAGATTCGACAGCCGAGTAATTTAGAGACGCGTGCTTTGTCAGACAAACGTGTCCAGGGGGCTGGAAGCCATTGGTTGCAGGCTCTCGCTCATCAATCAGTGCGCTTAAAATGAACTGCGCTTCACCGAGCGCATTTCACCCTCCCTTTCCCTCGTTTCATCCTTTATGCCTCGCCCTTCCGCGTGTTTTTTTTTTTCTACATCGCTGGCCGATATTGTGGTTCGCTCGCGTAGCAGCAGGCTGCACGATGTAGAGAGGAGAATGAGGGAAAAAAAGTAGATCTCGATTCCTGCTAGTTGCTGCTATCCACGAGCGAGCCGTAAAATTCGCATTCGACGGTTAATTGCGCGGGCTCGCCGGGGAAATTGATTCCCTCCCCCTCCCACGTTCCACCGTGGGTCTATGGTGTGAGTAAATGCGTAAGAATAATAAATACAATTTATTTGTACAACTATTATAGGACATTCTTCACTTTTTATTAGAGAGAGAGAGAGGGTAGGGCTCAGTTGTAGGTGAAACAAAGTGAGGTTCTTAGATATTATTAATATATATTGGAAGTGGGGTTTTATATTGCTTAAATAAAATACACTGTTATTTGAAATATTATAATACTTCATTATACGGCACGAGGAAGGGAAACTATGACAGAACCTTGCGAGTTTTGTTGTGAGACTAGCAAAACGTAGTGGTCGAAATTCCTACAACCCCATCCGGGTCCTTCAGTCCCTTTGTCCTATTTTTTAACGTTTTCCTACTTTCTAAAATGCCAGATGTGACTCTCTCTTTCTTAAACGCTCTTCACTTTTGGGGATTTTTCTCATAAAAACCATATATGGTTAAATGCTTAACCACGGAGTTTCATGCAAAACGGAATTGCTTAGGGTTTTTTTTCGTTTCAAGTCAGAGTGTATTGTTAACGAAGTTATGCACGTGTCTGATGGATGACAAGAGGGGGAGGAGGGGCTTTGTTCGCTTGAAATTGAAACGAGCTTGGATGTCAATGATCTCTCTCTCTCTCTTTCTCTTTCTCTCTTGCACGCTTGCGAGCGTGTTTAAACTCCCTCAGAGGCAGGAGATTTTACATAATTTGTAAAGGGATCAACCCTCGGCTAGAAGCATGAAAGGAGAGGCTCGAAGAGAGGATAAAGGTCGGGGGTGGTTGGAACGTAGGAGGATTTTATTGTCTGTTAAACGGGTGTTTACGACTCCGCTTTAATTTTTATCCCCCACCCCTACAAGCGTCTATATCCCATGAACAAAGAGATCGTTTCATGATCATTTTTATCCACGGGTTCTACTTATTTCTTAATCACCTCAAACGAGGAAGCTAAAAATTCCCCAGCCAGAAATTGGAATTCCTTCTCAGGAACAGTACCGTTGGAATATTGAAATTTCCACTTCGTCCCTTTGTTCGTGCGTAGGTATGAAAGTTAAACAATCGCCATTGAAATGTAAAGGAAGTCGTGGATGTGAATGGGGTAACAAAAATACAAAAGGAAGAGATTTTCGCGTCGGACACACCGGTTCCCGTCGGGGGAATTCGTTTCCGGGATCGAAGGCATCCGAAAAGTTAGCCTTGAAATTCTTTCAACCCCTCTGTTCCGGGGGAACAAAGCCATATCGCTGAGTACGCGCGAGAGGTTTACCTTGAAGCGAAAAAGGGCCTCGGACGGAAGGTCTCGCGGATAGGATGAATGCCCGGGAAAGTTCGAATACTTTCTAGGGGCGAAGTTTCGATGGTTAGCCCCCGTCGGGGGCTGGCTGAAAGGAAAGGGATGCTTTAGCGACGGGAAAGTTCATTTTAATTGTCGGCGTTTCTGCTCAATTATGCAGTCTCCTTTCTGACATCTGCCAACTTGTACGTGCCCCGCATATGATTGCTGAAATATTTAAACCAGCTTTTTGCCGTGGAATTAGAGACGTTTGTGTGCTGTATTTAATCTTTAGAAATTTTACGAAGCGCCCAGAAAGCGCATATTTTTCAAGGAAACTTTGTAAATTTATCGAGATACCTGCACCTTTGGAAATTTACTGTGATTTTTATCGCAATCATTACGGTTTGCTTTCCTTGAATTAGATATTTTTTAAATATAACTTTCAATTAGATTTTTTCGTCACAAACAAGTATACCATAACCCTAACCGATAGGCTTAACTTTAAGAATGTTCCTACGTGTTCGAGATTCATTGGATCGTACCGTGTTCCTCGAGCAGCAGGGAATGGGGAGGCCCATCGCACATCGATACCCGGAAGACTTATATTCCCGGTAAATTGCGTCCTAAAGGTGAGATCCCACGATTCACGATTGTAATTTACCGAGAAAGTAGGTCCCCGCGTTCCCGGCCGTGTCCCATAATGTTCTTTCATCCGCGGAAGACAATTTAAATTGTCCGAGATCCGTCGTAGAATTACACGGTGCGGTAAATTGCACGAACATTCTGCATGGCTCATTCAATCTTCCTGAACCTGCAATTCGTGACGTTTCCATGTTTCGGGAACTAGCAGGGGGATCCGAGTGGGAAATAAGACGACGTCTTACCGAATCGTCTCACGCGTTTTGTATAACCAATTCGAGCCACGGATGCATACTGATGGTAGTCTTCGTTTCAAAGGCAATTCCGCGATGATATTTCTGCGAGTTTGTCGTGAAAATCTAAGGGATGAAGAAGTAGAATCGTTCGAAGAAGGTGGTATCGTGTGTTTTTGGTTTCAGAAAGGTTACCCTAATTTCGCGCATAAAGAATCTTATTTTTGAATCGTTTCGTCCAAGAGGAAAAAAAGTCCTTTTGCATATTTCAATAGGCGTGTAAGTGGTTCACATCTACATCCCTCTTACTTCTTCGTAGAATTCAAATAAATACCAGCCTCCTTGCGCAACATTTTACCCATTAATTAAGAACCCATAAAAGCTCCTCAAAAAGACCAGTTACAACCCCTGCTTCAACATTCTTTCCATGCTGCTCGGTTTCCCTCGTTACACAACACAGGCCTGCTAACCCGTTTTTCAACACGGTTGTTGCCCGCCAACCTCTTCCAGTAAATGGAGAAAGCACCACTCTCACCTTTCCCGCTTTTAGATGCGTAAAACGTATCGAGGGTTGTAACCCGGCAAATATTGCTCTCTCTCTCTCTCTCGATTTCCCACCCCCTTTCTCTATCCTGTGTTGCGTGGTGGTTGAATGCGCGAGAAAAGTTTCGCCACGGCCAGCCTTGAGAGGCTTTCGCGATCGAGAATTCACGAGCGGATGTTTGCGTCTGGAATAAAGCGGAAACGGGACGTCGTTTTCGAGTATCGAAGACGCCGGGAGCGAGCAGTCAGCGAGCCTTATCTCCGGTTGAGAGGGGGAGGTATTTTCTTCGTTATACGTTTCTAACCCGTGGTCGTGCACAATCGCTGATGCTCGCAGTCTCGGTTGGGGCCATTGTAAACAGAGCCATTTGTCAGCTGGTGGCTAGCAGAGCTACACCATCGACCTCTGCCAATACTGCTAGTGTGTTCTCTCCCCTTCCTGGTCCGAGTCAACGAAGTTTCGCTCATTGGTCGGTCGGAATGAAGCTACTCGAACAATGGCCCCGGTCGAGATGTGTCCATTGTCGAGACGCCACGTGCGGAGGTGGCTTTACGCGTTATCCATTGTCGCTGTCTTAATAAATTTCTAGCTGGTCGATGCCACGCACCCTTTTTCAGGGGTAGAAATATCGAGTAGAGCGGGTTAGGTTCGGATTCAGGTTAGGTCCTCGTTGTGACTCCAACGCGTAGAAGTAAGTCACTATAGACGATTTTGGTGGGTACAAATCCTACATATCCTCGCTACCTACCCCTCTCTAGGGAGCTGGGGTATCTTGTGAAGGTTTCCTTCACATAAAAAAAAATAAAGAAGAAAGGTCCTCGTTGTGAAAGTGTCGAGTCGAAAGACTTTTTCAGGGCAAACGCTGGTCAGTTTTAAACGCGTTCGCTGCTACCTTGCGTATCAATGGCGGACACTAGCTGCCACCGGCCCTACTATTCTCTGGCAATATTTGTGTGTCAATTTAGTGCAGTTTACAAACATAATATATTTTTATGTTACAACTAGACCTACGAATTTTTATGGGTTTTTGAAAAATTCAGGTGTTCAAAGAAATGTTCAATACATTTTTCATTCTCATCCAACAGTAAGAATCTCGAGTGAAAGTGTTCATTATATTTAGAGACCGAAACAGGTTTCTACAATGCAATGTTAATATAAATATTTCATTCACCGTTCAGTTGTACGGTGCAAGAAATAAAGAAAAATAATAAATTCGAAAGGTCGCGTCAAATGCAGCGATATCATTCCTGTCGAAGGGCGAACAATTTTCACACCCTGTAAAAAACAGAAAATGGCGCGGAAATCACGAGGAGCGTTAAACGGGGAACAGAAATTCGTTCGAAACGGTGTAACATCGTGTTGCCCGACGATTTCAGGGACATTATCGACGATTGCAGATGCTTTTACCGGACCGTTTACCTTACGCCCGATATGATTCGTTCCCGGCCAGCGAGGCGCATGATAAATGAACCGTGGGGCCACGAGGATCCTCCTTGGGAAACTTTTCACGGCCTTTTGTATCTGTGCCGGGGCGCAGAGGCTATTTCGCGGAACGCTGCCTCCGAATTTAACCTTCGTTCTTGTTTATTATCCTCCGCCTGCAGCCCCTCCGCGAATCCTCTCGCAGGCTACGTGCTAAGCTCTCGGTTTATCTGGACCTGGTCGATTTAACAGCAGTTCTTATCTACCTACAACCCCGTCCTTCCTCCCCCTCCTCCTCTTTCAACTGAACAGAGCGAAACTTCGCCCCCGTTTCTCCTGCCCGTTGTTTCTTTCCGTCTTTCGCGCGCTTCTTCTCTCCCACGATCCGAAACCCACGAGCGTCCACTTGTCTTTCAGCCCTTAATTGCTATCGAAGTTTCGTATCGGATATCGATCCCGCGCGCACTTCTGTCCGATTAATGTTCGCGATCCAGCCGGCACGTTCGAATAATAATTTCTTAAATAACACCGATCGTTAGCTGTGGCAAGCAGTCCGGACCGGAGACGGAAATAAAAGATTCCGCTCGGAGAACGAACGAGAACAGGGTCTTTCGCTGAAACGATTTTCTAGGACGAAGGCATTTTTGCTTCCAACTTCTGGAAAGACGAATCTGTTGGAAAGGGAGGGGAGTAATTATTTTTTAGACTTTTCGATTTCACGCTTGCGATTAAATTGTGAAACAGTACTGTGAAACCAACTTTTTGATTTCTTAACTGTGATTCATTAGCTTAGTTCAGTCAGATTTATTCCATAGAGTTTAAAATTATGTAGGAACTTGTCTCTGAAGTAAGTGTAAACAATCACTCGTGAAAAAGTCATGAAGATTAACAAGGAATTAGAGGACTGAGCAAAGGAAACTGCTTTTCTCTCGGTACGGTTGCTCGATAAAGTTGTTTTGGAAGTTACGACATCAATTATTCTGCAGCGAGTGGCTTGCTCGAGCAGTGCAACGCGTTGGAACACAGTGGTCGGGTTATATCGAGACCGAGGAAATGGAAGGCGTTCGAGTAGAATCTATTAAAAAAATTCTCCAGCTCGAAGTTCCTAACTGTGATGATAACAGTAAGCGAAACTTCGCGGAAATCTTTCTCATCTCTCCGTGCTTCAAACCGATTAGACGTACCGAAACATTTTTCTTCCTCTTCCCTGGGTGCTCTTCTCCATCCGGGAATGAGAATCGGAAAGTTTCCGGTAACTGGATCAGCTGGTTGTTCACCAACGACTTGAAAAACTCGTTCAAGTGTCGAGGTCGACGAAGCCACCACCCATGAGCGTCGTTTTCGTCGGAGTCACAGGGCAAATTCTGATCGAATTTAATGACATTGTCCACATTGTCGCATGGCTACGAACCTTTCACAGGTTTTACAATCTCGTACGAGGATCCTATGAACCAACCTCTTCTTCGATTTTCTTATTTTTCTCCTTTGTTCCATGATACATGTCAATTAATCACAACGTTCTGCCATGTAACGATACGAGAAGAGAAATTTGTTTATCTCCTTCGTAGTCTTAATCTGTTACGTCGAAATACTCTAGGACCTTCTGACTGATGTTCTAAAGTAGACTGTATTTGGTAAATTTTGTTACTGTACTACGAGGTGTAATATTTGGGGTGATCGTTTGAGGACTACCGATTTTTGTTCGGATTCATTAGTTCCAGTTATCGTTTAAAATGCACAAGAAAGAATGCTGCCAATTATTTCCATTCTCGTCCGGTTATGTTGGGCCAGCTGCGAGCACTCTTAGCTAATTCGGTCAATTTTAACGACCCGTTCCCTCGCCGATCAGCCCTCGAGAACATTCGTGACACTGTTCCACCCTCGACACCTCAAAGCTCACCCCTTTTAACTGGTTCTCAGTTATGCTCGACAGTTTTCAACAAATTCTCGAAGCACCCTGGAAATTGCCTGCCTAAAAGCTGATCCCGTGCCACTGTCGCAAGGGGAGCGTGGTGGGCCAACAACAGGGGTCGAAGGGGGATGAACGAGGAGGGTTGTTTAGCTACCGGCGTCGTTAGACGCTTATATTCCTCCCTCCATTAGGGAAATGAATTTCACCCCCTCCACCGATCCTCCCCTCTTCCTTGACGGACTTAAGAAAAACTCACCCCCCCAACCACCCACCCTCGCCCCTTGCTTCTCGACAACCACGGTTCACCGTCCCACGGAGCAGGAACTTCTTCCACAATCCACACCCTCCCTACCCTCCCTCCTCCTATCTCGAGCTGTCTCGAATCCTTATCTCGAGGCCAGACAACCCCTGCTGTCTACCAGGGCCTGCCGGCCAATTATTTTCTGTAATTAACGAGCTTCCGCGGTGTAGGAGACGACGATTGTGTTGCGTGTTCCCCGGGCCGCCGGCGGATCTGATACAAGAACCATCGACCGGTCGATACATTTTCGCGAACAATGCGATAATTGTTTGCCTCCCTTGCCCGGGTGAATTCGAAGGGTTCGTCGATGACGCGAACACAGTCGTGTTGCAGGCTGAAAGAGGCGGGGTGGAGCGACGGGGGTTGGGGGTGTGGCGTTAGTAGGCCAGGGTAATCGCGCGAGGGGCAAAGGTAAAAATCGGACGAGTCGGTGGAGAGCGTACGTGACTCGACTGGAATTTTTGCTGGTGGAGGGGCAGGGGGAGGGGTGGAAGTCAATTCTGACCTTTCAGAGATGCATTAGCGGAGAGAATCTCTTTTTTTTTCTTTTGCTCTTTGATAGAGGGACGGAGGAACACGTGAAACATACATTAGTGGTGGGAGAGAAATGGTAATATTTGGTGAGGATGCAGTTTATTCTAAGTGTTGGTGTATTGTGAAGGTGATAGATATGTTCGAGTTGTTTCTGGTAACAATGATAGTTATTGTTGAAGCAAAAATATTGATATCTTTAAGGTGGTGCAATTTCTAAGGTCATCGATTTGGTGATTTATGGATGCTGCATAAATTAGTTCATTTATTTATTTATGTTGATTACCATGGTCTCGTTTAACGGTGCATATCGTCAGAAGAGGCGATCTTTTCTTGAGGATATTAAGCGACGATTTTTGCGATGGGAGCACAGAAAAAAGCAGAGTAATTTTTCTTGCCTTCGATTATAAATTCCAACTGAACGTGAAATGGAACCTGAAGTTTTAATTTGCTTGCAATCAGAATTTATATTCTTTTCTTATGATTGTTAGTTAACTGCTGTTATAAACACGACCTTTTAACGATTAATTGAATATATGTACGTATTAAAAAAATCTATTAAAACTTGGAAGCTGCAATTGCACTTGTCTACCGGTGAAATTACATTTTCCAAGTGAAAAGTCGCGAATCGATACGGAGGTTACAGCGATACTAATTGGACGTTGTAAAGTTCGAATCGATACGTTATAGGCAACGACGCGTATCCAACCCTCTTCCCCCGAGTTTCTTCCAAGTTGGTTGTTGTTCTATCAGCTTCGAAGAAAGTTTTTATGGGTCACAATTCCGGAACGCCTATTTTCTATTTTTCTTCTCCGCTGTAATCATGAGGGGCTCTTCCAGATTGTTTTGTACGTTTACACCAGCTTGGTAGCCACCAGCTTTTTTATTTTCATCGAAACTTGACGGGGTGCCATTTTTCGCGGTCGTGACTCGAAACGAATTGAGATTAAATTGAAGATACAAATTGCTTTCGGCATCAGTACACCCGAACAATTAGCATCCAACAGATTCTTTCATTTTCATCCATTCCTTTTACTCGCACATTTGTTACACCTTTACAATCGTGTACTGTTACACGATGCATCCCTATTATGCATCATCGTCTACCAATGCAGACGAGCCGTAGAATAAGATAACGTAAGACGTTCAAAACATTCCTTAACCCCTTAATGCACAATTTAAAAAAAAACGGCTAAAAAGAATAAATTTTTTTTAATGTAAAAAAACACAATTTAGAAAGTTGTCTTGGCAAGAAAATTAAAAGAATACAGAAATAATCAAAATTTATGTTGTATTGTAAATTTTATTGTGCACGTTAAGGGGTTAACCAAGCCTACGCGATTTTTCCCATGTGAACCCCCACCAGAAGACATAAAAGAGCCATAAAAACCCCGAGCCTCAATTCAATAATCGGTGTCTAAGAGTCACCTTGTCTGTGATATCGGTTTAATAATAAAAACCTTGGTAAAGTACCAAGGGAGCATTTATGCGTTTCCAACCTTCCCTTCTGCATAACAGTACGAAATCGAACGTCGAGAAAAATGCGTGTTCCTTGTTCACCTATAACGTTTGAAAATTATTTCGTGTAGTACCTGGACTCCGCGATTCTCTGTTATATTTTGAACACGGTGACAAACGTAATCAGCGTGCGAAATCCGATGGAGAGCGGCCGGGTTTCGGGCCGCGCGATGATCACGGCGTGTCGTGCGCTCGTTAAAAATTTCATCAACGAATTTTCTCTCTGGAAATCACGTTTTAATATTTATCGAAATCACCGCGTGGCGTCCGTTTCAGATCTCCGCGGATCTTCTTCCGTGCAATTTTTTTTTATTACCAATCACACTCGCCCCTCTCCAACGTTTTAATCTCTTTCTCGCTGGAGGATTTCCTTCCCCCACTCCACAACCCCTCCCTCCCCCTCGTGTTTCGAGCCCCTTCCGTTCCATTTTCCTGTTTCGAGTTCGTCCAGGTGGCCGAGTTTTGAGGTCAGTTCATATCGAAGTTTCAAGTCCCTCTGCTTCGGGGTTATCGCTTCCTCCGCGTTGGACCTTCGAGTTTACCATATTTTAGAATTCGCACAATAGCGTTAGCTCTCGCGAAACTGCTGGCTCGTAACAGCTCCTCGTCGTTCTTAGGACTCACTTCAACGTTCTGCAGAGGCCGTTTTTATTTTGGGAAAGAGTTAGTTCGAAATCTTGTAATTTACACATAGAGAGGGGGTGTATTTTGATTAATCTCGCGAAGGATTTACTTATTAACCCTTTGGGTACTGAATACTCTGGGTCGAAATGCTTTGGGTGGATAGCATCATTGTTATTCATACACTAGTAATTGTGTTGCTGTAAGTGAAAGATCGAAAAACAAACGCGTATGAATGTTGAATAGCGGCTGCCAATTAGAGAGTGGTAACAAATTGCTGCATAAAGAGACAAATATTGTAATAGATTCAAAGGGTTAAAGCCAGAAATGAAAATTTTTTTCGATATAATTTTAGTTTCTTTTATCGATGGTGATTTAGAGAGATTTTATTTTCTTGAGAAATTTCTTAGCAAATATTTGCTCGTAAAAATGTGACTTTCAAGATTATACTCGAATGAATGAATAAAGTGACATTATATCACAGCAGTTGCTATAGAAATCAAATTTATTGCAAATATGGTAATTTCATTCAATTGTTTCAACATGATTTTTTAACAGTTTCACATAATTCTGCCTGAATTAACCCAAACGTATAAATATGTGCAAACAGTTGCAATTTCTGTAGCCACTGCTGTACATTGTCCTTCAAACTTCTTCATCTCTTTCTTGGAATCAGAAATATAAAAATACAGTCTCGTTCACGCGATGAATTCCTTTCACGCTCGCACATGGGTGGTATCGAAAATTGATTATCCTGATCCTTTTATTATACTGCTCGTAGTCGTAATGCCGCGCATTAATGAGTGCAATTAATCCAGGAGAATTAATGCGAGCGACAGCCGTCACGTATTCGCGTTCAATGCACGAAGCGAGAACCATCGCAAACTCCGTCACCCCTCACCCGCCACTCCACCACCCCTTCAACCCCCTTTCCGCGATATTATTTATTACCATGACGGCCGCGCGTTATATTTCGCGGAAGTCACCCGTTATACCGTGCCAGCAGGAAGTGCCTTTTGCATTTCCCGGTTTGGACGTTGCATTTAATTGCATTCCCCCCGTCAGGTATGTCGCCCCTATGAGCACCCTTATTTTGCAACGGTATATCGCTCTGTGAAGATTTTCGTGCTCCATACGCGAGGCAACCAACAGAAAATTCTTGTACTGATAACTGGATAGCCCTGTGAGAATGTTCTCGTCACCTTTCGTTATCTTCTCCTTCTTTTTAACCTTCATTATTATTTTTAACCTTAATTAGCCTGTGGCATTTCTCAAATCTTGTCGCGATCGAAAGACCATTGATTTCATTAGAAAAGATTACCAATTAGGAGAAATATGATTGCTTGTAAAATTGAAAGGCTACAGCAGGTTATCGGTAACAATTTTTTTTATTTATTGCACCAACGTAATCAGAGGTTTTAATTAAATGGAATTACGCCTGAAACAAAAATGTCTCGAAGATCTTATCAGGGTGAAGGAACATCCGCATTCATTCATTCATCGTTGTCGAAACGTTTCCTCTCTTGGATATCACCCGTTTATAAATTTCCTAGATAAAGTTATAAACATTGTATATGAATTAACTAGATAAAGTTATAAACAACATTCGAATGTATTGTATTTATATTTTAATTTATTTATGATTTAACGTTCGGTTAGGTTTGAAAAGAGTTGGTTCTGAAAACGGGGGTGCCGTTTCGGTACCGTCAATCGACACACTCTTTCCACAGTTCTGGTGGTAGCGGTCCCCTGGTATTTTCCGTTTCTCTTCCTTTTTTTTCGTTCTCTATTCAACTTTCGACAGGCAAAATTTCACAGCGCTTTATTCCGAAAATTGTTCACTTTCTCCCCGTGTACGTGCATCCCGGCGCGTGTGCGTGCATGCAGCCAGGGGATTGCGACGAAAATATTGTTGATTCGCAGCACGAACCAGGCCACAGCTCGTTCATATCGGTTGAAAAATTCGAAAACGGAACGAGGGAACGGCCCCCGCCGTGTCCAGTTCAAATGTTCAATTATCGGGTTTTAATTCGGCCGGTGTGTACCTCGTTCCTGCCGCGAGACACGACAATTATCGTGGACCCGGTCCCCTCTCGTTTCCCCTTTTTTCGTTGCTTCGCTTTGCTTTTGTCGCCGCTCGTCACGGCGATTCTTTCTTTTCGTTCGAACAGAGCCAGGAAATTCGGTAAGACCTCTGTTGGAAATAAAATACGTCCTAACGAATAAACGAAAATCAATCAGCTCGAAAAAATATCTATGCGAGATCGAACTATGCGTTGAAGAGGTTCTAGGAACGGGCCAAGTTTTGCCATTACCAGGCTGTGTGTAAGAATTAGAGGACCCTAACGAACTGTGTCCTTTAGCCTCTTCTATTCCTCGTTGAGTAATTGAAAATTGACACGATAGTTTTATAGGAATTTGAAGAAAAAGGAGAAATTTCTAAATATTTTCTAGCATTGAAGATTGAAATGTTAAAAGATTGACACGATAGTTTTGCAAGAATCCGAAAAAAAAGGGGAAATTTCTAAATGTTTCCTAACATTGGAGATTGAAATGTTAGAAAATTGACGCGATAGATTTGTGGGATCCTGAAGAAATAGAGGAAATTTCTAAATATTTCCTAGCGTTGGAGATTGAAATGTTAGAAAATCGACACGATAGTTTTGTAGGATCCCGAAGAAATAGAGGAAATTTCTAAATATTTCCTAGCGTTGGAGATTGAAATGTTAAAAAATCGACACGATAGTTTTGCAAGAATCCGAAGAAAAAGGGGAAATTTCTAAATATTTCCTAGCATTGGACATTGAAATGTTAGAAAATTCACGAGATAGTGTAGAAATCCGAAGAAAAAGGGGAAAATTCTAAATGTCTCTTAAAGCAAGGAATTGATACGTTAGGAGATCGGTGTGATATTTTTGTCGGAATTCGAGGACGAAAAGGGAAATCGTAGATGCACGAGTAGGGAAGTCGAGTCGGAACGCGTAGGAGGCATTATTAACTGCTTTTGAAGGTGTCGTGTGCCCGGTTTTCCACTTACAGTCCTGTTAAAAGCAAAGCTTTTAAGGACAAGGTTCCCGCGCCAGATGTAAGACGTCATTACGTTACCCCGACTGAAACTTCGCCTTTTGTTTAAAGCAGAACAGTAGCCGAGTAGTAGCTGGTTAACTTTGTTACGTGCTTTTGTACATGCACGTGGGAACCGGTGTAAGATGAGATTTTACACGGAAACGTGTTGTTACACGGCCGGATGTGCGAGTCAGAGGGAGATATAATCTCTCAAAAAATTAGACTCAACGATGGGACCAGAAATACGAGGCGTATCATCCCTTCTTTTTTTGTTTTCATCCCTTTATTAATTTTTCGTCGAGGTTTCACTCGAAACTCGAAACTCCCTCGTCGATCGCACTTAGAATCGCTGTAAACTAATCTCGAGTAATTGTGACTGCGTTTCATTTGTAACTTAATCCTTTGCAATTGTAACTCATTTCCACTTCTAAATATTTGAGTCAAGATATGCTTAAAAAAAGTTAGGTATATTAACTCTTTTCCATCTTCATAAATTTCAGTTAAAATGAAGGATTAAGTGTACCAATATTTTTCCACTTTTAAAAATTTCAGTTGAAATGAAAAATTAAGTATACCAACTCTTTTCCACCTTCAGAAATTTCAGTTAAAGTGATAAATTAAGTATACCAACTCTTTTCCACCTTTAGACATATCAGTTAAAACGAACGATCAAACATACCAACTCTTTTCCACGTTTAGAAATTTCAGTTTGAAACGAAAACTTAGATATGTCAACCAGCATAAAAGATTTCCACGTTTATGCTCTCAGAAATGCGACCATAATTGTGCTCGGTTCGGTAATAGTCGTGGATGTTGAGCAGTGTCGCTGGTAATTGTACATTGCTACGCTTTGTCGTTCTTTCTAACGCGTTATCCGATCCTTTCACGACGAAAGCCAGGTTATACCTTCTTGCGACACAGCCCCGCGGTCGTACAGAAGGCGGTTGTGTAGCCTTTCGACGAGAAATAATGGCGGACATAATTCCGCGCGCGGAGTCCTCCGCGTTTCCACGATGGTCATTCGTAAATTACTTCGCGTTGTCGACGTATAAATTTCATTTTATTTCGAAAGAAGATGCCACCGTTTCCTGTTCCCACGTGTTTACGGGTCAGTCCGGATGGGTGTGTCCCAATGGCACGTTCCAACCGTGAAGACCCAAGAAAAACACTGGTTACAGCCCAATAAGAAGAAGTCAAGGGTGGTTTTCTGTACCAGAAACGGTCGACAAGTCGATCGCGAAGCGATTTCTGGTCGATCATGACTGAGACGATTTCAATGCAAGTTAGTCGTGACTCGTAAAAACAAACAGTTGTGGCTTTCTTCCTGTAAATAAATAAATAATGAAGCTCCACCCTTGTTCTACATCCCGCAATATTCAAATGATGTAGAAAAGTTTGACGAAGCCACTTTGGTACGACCATTTTGCTTCTTGGTAGGTTAATCGCTCCCAACATCTGTCTATACGAGCTAAGCGCTTTGAAAACAGCAATAGCTAGCCATAATGGCTCAAAAATCTTAGAATACACTATATATTCTCTCGTGTCTTCAGTTTTGAACAAAACTGAAAAGTACACTGAAATCTATGTCCCCATCCTGGTCCTTAATTTTTCCTAGAAGTAGTCATCTCGTAAATCAACGTCGTTACCCGGTTGTGCCATTTAAATCCGCGAAAACAGACGGAATCTCCATCCAACAAGGGGGGGCAGTGATTTATGGGGAGGGAGGGAAAGGTCGAAGCAGGCTCGAGATTTGTCGTGGAAATAGAAATCGAAATAAATAATGATAAACGAGGAGGTAGGGAACGGAACGTGGACGGACAAAGACGTTGGTCGTTTAACGGAGGGGTTGTGACGAGGGGGTGGAGGTCGTCTCGGACAAAGGGTGCCTGGCATCGAGGAGTGCTTCGATTCTCCGGACGACCCTCGTCGGTCCACGAAAACGCATTCCACCGATCAACGACGAAACTCGCCCTCGCTAACGTTCGTTCCTTCTTCTCTCTCGATAATGGTCGCTTCTTCTCCCTCGATAATGGTCACGGTGTCACCACCACCAGTTTTTGAAACTTTGCTTCGATGAAACGACTCTTAAATTCGTTTACATATTCTAGAGGTACAGTTGGACCCCCACATTTGGTTTCAACAGTAGAATTGTGCCAAGGGTTTGTAATTTTTTATAGAAACGTGATACATTTACTATGGTCAAATGTCTACACGTTTGAAAATTTACCGGGATTTTTATTATGATCGCTAACATTTGTTTCCGTTGTATTGGGTATTTTTACAGTTTTTAGTTTAATTTCTTTGTCTCCAATAAGTAGTATTAGCGTTAAAGTATTTGGAGAATAATTGAATCCGCGATTTACAGCAAACAACGATTCACGTTCTAAAAGGTTGCTAGTACTCTAGTGGTCAGAAACATGGCCGCCTTCTTGGGTAGCTTGTTTGTGGCCATTTATTTTACCTAAGTCGCCAAAGCTAATCGCTGAAATTCTGAATACTGATGACGATCGGTTTTATATTCCTCACCCTTCCAACCCCATTTCTTAACATTCAAATTTCCCTTTCCATCCCTAAAACACTATCCCAATTTTCTTCGAACTATAGAATCGCTCGATCCCGAAAATAATACAACGATACAACGTCCATCGATACAACTTATCCAACGCGACGTTTCAGCGAGAACACAAGCTTTCGTTTTTTCCATCCGTTTCCGTTATCTCGAACCATGAAATCGCTTAGGGTTCTCGATGACCTCGCCGTTAATGCTAGATATTTGTTTCTTGGAGTCGATAATTGGAAATCGAGCAGCCGGCTAATAGGATACGTAAATATCCAGAAAATCGTGGATAGCTGCTCGGGCCATTTTGGTACCCGGATATCCCGCCATTCGGATTACACTTGAAAGGAATTGTTATCTTGGATATTCGACAGCCGGGGTGGTATTACTATGGAAATAAAACGGGAAATTTCACTATATAATGGAGACATTCGTAGAATTGAATTCCTGCTTCATCGATCACGCGACTTTTAGAATTGCTTTCGGTAAACTCGAGGATTTATCGTGACACGGTTGCCAATAAGAAATGGATTATTCCGGGAATGCGTGATTTTCGATTCCACGCCGAATTACAGGGTTGGCATAATTTTTGAACTGACGCAAATTTTTCGATGCAATCCTTGTTCTACAGTCGATCGATTCACGGATAATCGAATTCTAAGCTGAACTTTATAGGATTACGAATTAATTTTTGAACGCGCCAAGGTTTCTTTAATACTAGAACTACCAAGGGGGTTGAAATGACCGAATTTGTAATTTTTCATAGAAACCTGATAAACTTACTGTGGTGCCTACAAATTTAAAATTTACAAATTTACTATAATTTTTACTATGATTGCTAAAATTTGTTTCC
The DNA here is from genome assembly GCA_033822845.1 of Tetrapedia diversipes. NCBI lineage: Eukaryota > Metazoa > Arthropoda > Insecta > Hymenoptera > Apidae > Tetrapedia > Tetrapedia diversipes. The sequence continues at coordinate 201,778 of JAOPTO010002393.1, read as the reverse complement.
CTTATATTAGGTATTTTTTTTCATTCAATTGTCAATTTGATTTCTTTATTTTTAATAAATGTACCCTGATAGTCGGTAGTTCTAACGTTACTGCAATCTTTTATTCGTCAGTCAAAGGGTTAATTTAGCGCCGCAGGATCCACTAGAAACCGTTACCATTAAAATTTCAACCCCGTGCTCTTCGTATTTCATCCTTTTTATTTCCTCGCGGTGAAATCATGGAGAAACGAATTCCGTTTACGGGGCGCCACTAAAAATTTTATCGCCCGATAAAAAATAGAATACACGCGGTATGGCGCGCGACAATGGCGGCGGTTTATGCCGTAAGAAGAGGGTGCTGATATCGTCGCGGCGAGGGAATTAAGATTCTGCAACTGGAATCCAGGGGGTGAATTGCGAAAGATCGAGGAACGTCGCGTCGGCTTTGGTATCCAATAGAAGTTTGCGACGTCAGAATTGAAAAGGGTGAACGGTTGGCGAGATAAAAGAAAGAACATACTGTAGAAAAAGGTCTTAACATTATTATTATTATTATTATAACACGTTTTTAGTCGGCTAGTCTTTGTTCAGTCACGTGACTTAGATAGGGATAAATGCGCGTTTATTATCATCATCATTATTATTATTATTATAGGAATTCCTTACTTTATTGGATGAGATATGGTATGGCTTAGGTGTGAGTAAAACAAAGTAAAGTTCTCAGATATAATTATATATTTAAAATAGTTCAATAATAACAACTTTAATAGTACATAGCTCAAGGGTATAAACAACTTTTCTATTTAACACTCCTTGCTCCTCTTACAGTAACACCCTTTCTGCCTCGCGCTCACATTCTCCCCGCCATATATTCTTCCAACCACTCGTTTCCTTTCTCTCGAATTCTAACCACCCTCGCCTTCGCTTCTTCGATCGTGGTTCTTAAAACTATGATACTGCAATACTAAAAGTACTCATTTATTTTTATAAACGTAACGGACCCCGTTAGCCGTACAGTTTGAAGTAAATATAGAATGAAACAGAATAATAATAGAGGGGAATTAAAAACAGGAGCACGTGGAAGAAGTGCACCGAGCAGAGAACGATTTTAGATAAACTTTCTAGTATTCGATGCTCGTCCTTCTTTTTTTTTCCTGGATCGATACAGAGCGGTTTGATATTGGAAAGTCATCTTCTCCCCGTCTCTTCGCTATCTCACAGTTTTCTTTTCTCCTCGTTCGTACATGCTCGAGGTAGATCGTGCACGGTCGTCGCTGGTTTGCGTGTGCCACTCGCATGTCATTTCTGCGATGTCACGGTGTTTACATTTTATTATGCTTGACGCGTCCGGTTCTTTCGTATTCTCAACACCGACACACTCCGAGAAACTTTCTATTAAGTTACTTTTCACGGACATGGAACAACCTTAACGCGTCTCTTTGTTCTCTGTGCTTCTTCATCTGTCACTTTGCTTTAAAGAAACGGAGGTTCGCTTCATCGTGACATACATATTTCTTTATTTTTCACTTGAATTACCTTTCCGTGAAAATATCGTTGCATCGATACGTGTGCTTTGCTTACGTTCAGAAGCGGATTTAATTTTTTATCTCTCTTATCTGTCTTTTTACCGTCTCGCGACGGAGAAACAAGGCAGATAGAGGAGGATAGTAAACTTTTAAAAACAGTAGACTCGATAGTAATTTTTATCCAAATTTTTCGAAATATTTCTTCTTTCATCGCGTACGGAAAAGAAGCTTTTAGGTTACTCAATTTTATGTTGCAGGTACGTGTCAACTTCTCGCGAAAGCATCGTCGAATGGTGAAATATCATCTTAATGTGAGTAAAAAAAGATCACAGCATTCTATAGCGAACAAATATTCTCACACCCTGTAAACAATTTCCGTTCCCCTTTGCATGCTCACCGCAATCTTCTTTCTTTCTACCCCCGAAGGGTGGAAAAAAGATTGATGTCATTCTCGTTTAAATTTCATTCGCGTAAATAAACGCGAATATTAAATTGGGCGGCTTTTCACCTTATAAATACCATAATTACGCGGCAGCAGCAAAGACCCCGTATTCATAAGCTTCCCTCGAACGTTGAAGTTTCAACAGCGTCTGGGTCCGGCGAGCGCCGCGTTCCCTCTTCACCTTTATTCCCGTCGTTATTATGTTTTACGCTTTCAATCGAAACAGCTCGCCAGCCGCTGCTTTATAATATCCTTTAATTAGCCAGAAATTTTCGTTCGCCCGTCTCGCCCACCCCCCTTACCCCCCTATTTTCACCGTGTTGTTGCCCCACGAGTTTTATTTTAAACCGCGAGCATTACGACGGCTCGATCGCCGGCCCGCTTCATTGATCGAAATTAAAACGATAATTAACGTCGCGGGGTGAACGCGCGCAATTAATTAGGACAGGTATCGCGCGACGCGTTTCAGGACAAATTGTTTCCCCGGATTGCGTTCTGGCCACCCGGGGTGGAACTTCGTTTCTTTCGATTCACCTGTTCACCCTTTCGCAATCGTCGATTTTAGATGCATTAGGCGTACGTCTGACTATACGTAGATTTACACTACTTGGTTGACGCATACTTATACTACTCGACAAATCTAATATATGTATGCGCCTGACCATACGCAGACTTATACTACTCGACATGTGTAGCGTCTTTACGTCTGACTATACACAGATCTATATTACTTTGTCAGCGCAATATCTCTGCGGCTGATTATACGCCGGCCTACGCTACTTCGTCGGTGCAATGTCTACGCGTTTGACCACATGCGGACCTATACTACTTACTCGACAGCATGTTACCGCGCGTCTGACTATTCACACGGTTATTCCACTGAAAATTCTATTCTATTCATACTATTGCATACAATTTTTACATCCGTTCATGCGCAGTGGTTTTTTTTTCACAATTCTTACTTTTAAATTTTGAATTCTTAAACTTGAACTTAATTCGCTCAAGTCGCGTCAATAATTATTCAACACGTTTTGTGTATCCGGCGGACAGTGAAATAAATAGCCTAAGTAGCCGGCTGTGAAAGTTAAGTTCCGGTTGTCCGTTCCACGAGCGCGACGAGAGGTGCTCACGGTCGAATTAGCACGCCTCGAAATGGCAGCTGCTTTCAGCGCACTTCACGTCAAAGACACGGTTTACATCGAACCGATGACGTGTTCGGTATTTCAACCCCCTCCCTGCTCAATTCGCTATCTACACCGCCACGATCTTCGTTGTATCATTTTTCACGGCGAGCTATTAACACTTAATCAACCGAATCGGGAGGTCTCCCATTGATTCTATATAATTTTGTTATTAGTAAGTCTTGAACTGGTGTTGTTCATAGGTCGTCAAATGCATTTTCTGCTCTTCCAAAGTACAATTTTTAATAAATTCAACGCTAGTTCAAGACTAACTAATAGCAAAAGTAAACAGAATCAATGGCAGAGGAAAGGAAGGTCTCTCTGTTGGGTTGGCTAAGCGTTAACAGTGTTCTTCCATCGAAAACGTCTTGTCGTTCGATCTTGCTTCTTTCCTGCTCCCTTCTCAATTTCATCGAACGTCCAACTGATTTGGCGCCTACATTTTACGCGGTTTACCAGCAAAGCAAGTATTTGCCAAGCCAATCGATTTAATTGGAAAATTTCACTGGTCCCGCTCGCGTAATCGTGTGGGCCGATATAACACGGGCCGCGTTTACCTTGTGGTGTAATCAAAGCTGGACCGCGGCTTTTGTTCCGTAATTACTCGTTACACCTCACCAAGGGATACTGTAATTCGACGTTTAACCTTCATTCGTAGAATCCTATTGCTTGGTATCGTTTGCACGTTCAATCAACCAATGCCCACGTGTTACTGGTCAAAAGCTTGGAATCACTTTTGAAGCTGCAGTCCTATCGAATCCCTTCCTAATTCATTTGAAATTAATGTTGTTCATGCTAATAACAAGTTTCTAATTTTCGGGGATTTTTCAACGGAACAATTTTCTCACGCATCAAGTTCTACCGTTTTTAAACTCATGCCATAGCAATTCCATACTTTTGAATGGTAGTGTACACACAGATTACTTTTACCGAAATCTTAGACCAAATCAGTTTTCGTCGTCTCGCCTCGACGCGTACCTGTCTCCGTTCTCAAAATTCGAAACAGAAGTCGCGATTCCGTTTATTTGTTGAGCAAAGAAAAAGTCTCTCCTCCAAAACAAACATTGAGAAACTAATTTCGTTCGAGCGAGCGAGCCGCAATTCCGTCCAGGGACCGCGAAAATCAGCAGTGATCGTGAATTCGCAGGCAACAGAGTCGCGAAACAGTCGTCGAATATTCATAAGCGGGCAAGAAGGTCGGCAAGTTTTACGGGGAATCCTGCGACACGAGGTCGCAGACAGCGTCGTCGTGAAAGCGATCCTCGTGGCTCGCAAAAATCTCTCTCGTCCACCTCGAGGAACCATAACAGTCGTTACGTTTCGAGGATGACACGGTGAAATTTCCACGGCGACGAACGGGCACGACGATGAAAACGATAGCAATGGTGGATGATGGCTGGTGGCGGTGGTGGCAGGGAGGATTTCATCAAACTTTTCCAAGTTGTGCTCTCTTGAACGTTTCCGCCAGCAACTTTTCTTGATTACACGAAATTAGAGGGAGCCCCTTATATCCACTTGGCGAAATCCATTCGTCTGGAGGAGGGGACCGCGATGTGTCGTTTTGACCGAGACGCTGGCGGGGGGAGGGAGTGGGTCGGGTGTAGGAGGTCTGTAGGTGGAGAACGCTTAGCTTGATATTGATCGACCTTCTCCCTCCAGACCCGCCTCACCCTTTTCCACGCTTCCTCGCTCTTTCTCTTTCCCGCTCGCTGGGCTGCTGCACCTACAGGCTGCTCCATTTCCGTCGATCAACGCGGCCGTTTCTTTTCACGCCTGTCCTTTCTCGCGTACAAGGCGTTGTGCCTTGTTCGTTGTTCGAAAACTTTTAGATCAATTTCAACGTGTTTATCGAACAACTCTCACATTTTTTTAAATACAGTCGATTCGTGATAACTAGAACTACTAGTGTACTTATTTACATGGAACAGATCAAATTGAAGATTACGTGAAAAAGTATCGAACACACAGAAAACGAATCTTTATTTATATCTTCTGCAGAAAATCATAGTAAATTTTGGAAGTCTGGAAAAGTGGATTCATAAGGTTGCTATGAATACTCAGCAATCCGTCATTTTGACGGCTCTGGTAGATTTAATGTTAAGACTTCGGTTGCTTTTATTATAAGCACGAGCAACCGCCAGACTGCCAAAATGCTACGATCAGAAATTCCTACGACCCAATCTGGGTCTTTAAGCTCTTTCGTTATGTTTTCTGAAACATGGTAATTAACATTAGTAACGAAACGAAGATAGTTCATGAATTTCGATTTTTTTATATCCACATCTATCTTGTCCCTTGAGCAAGGGCACTTGTTGCAGTCGCACTGAACAAGCAGTAAAATATTTTCAAAAAACCTGCTCAGCTGCTGTTTAATTCCTTAATCGTGAAGTTTCCAAACAAATGCGTTAAACAGAGCGCGTCTCGTTTGGTGTTTCCGTTCGAAGCTCCCATAGTCAGAGTTTGAAATTCCCTTATCTCCCGCGCGTACCGTTCCATGGGCACAGTTTTATGACACGCCATTGTCTGGACTTCTTCGTGCCGTTGTACGCGTTTTCTCCCTCCCCGCCACCCCCGAGTTCCTTTCTCTTTATTCATGAAGTCACGGGGCCCACCTTTATTCGACAGATAGCACGAATCGCTTCAATTCCCTTCCGCGTGGCATGACGTATACGTTTGCCTCTATCGGATTCCGGCAAAGAAGTCGACGTAATAATTTAATGTCACCGTGTTCCTGGGACGGATATTGTGTTCCCCTCTGGGTAGACACATTTGCATATTTTATAGTACATTGCACCGTCAAAGCCAAGCGAACTTCGGCGGACTCGCTTTTCACGCGAATTGAATATCAGCCGGGTATCTGGCTCGCGGTGGTTCGAAGAAATTGAAGCTAGGCTTGGCATGAAAACTGGGATCGCGACGAGCTTTAGTCGATCTCCGAGTGATTTAGCAGTACGTTTTTTTTTAGATACATTAGTGAGAAATCCGCTTCTGATTCTTTATTTTTATTTTATTTTATTTATAAACGGATCGAAGCTCTTTGTAGAATATGCATACAAAGAAGAAGAGAAGAAAGAAGATTTCACTGAAGGGTAGGTTGTAATCACAGGGATTCGTATAATTAATGAATAGCTTTTTTTATTATATTTCAAATATGGTCAAAATGTGGTGGTTAGATTAAAATTATTTCTTTCATTACTATTATTATTATTCTTTGTTTATATAAGCCAAACCTTTACATTACTATCACTATATACGCGAGTATGACCTTATATTAATAAATATTTTTGTTATCACGAAGAATAAAATTCAACAGCCCTTAATTCCATAGAATTGTCAGAAACGCTCTATAAACGATTCAATCGAGAGTACTTTAATGCGAGCACCATTCCACCGATTCCAAAATCATTTCTTCTGGATTCTCCCTAACAGGAATAAGAGTTACAGAGTCTTCTTATTCCCTACACGTCACAGTCCTGCTGATTATTAATTTACTTAGTATGAAGTATTTTTCGAGTCTTCGAAAACTGCGAAATCCCCAAACTTCGCATCGATCACGAAGCTGGTCGCCTCGAAACTGTGTTCCAAGGGGTCGTCGAATCGCAATAACTTTCACGGATCCCACTAATCACCGACGCACGAAGTTCGGCTCGGGAATTACGCGATTCGTCATGGTTCGTTTTATGTATGCGGGGAAACTTTCGCCCGGAAACGATTCCCTTGTTCCCGGTCGTTGGGTCGGGGAACGTCGCGATTTATTCCCCGGTCCCGTTTCCCTCGGTTTTTCGGACACGTCCTTAATGTCCTGCGAGAAATCGGCGACGACGGTCCCGAAACGCGGGATGAAAGGACCGTTTAACGGCCATTTTTTCGCGCTCCATTAAATACATTGTCCGCGCCGCGAGGGATCGTCTTTTAAAGCGTGTTTACAACGCCGAGCGAATTGCTAGGGATCGATAATTATTGTATGTATTATGAAAACCGGATCTGGTTTATTACCATGGGATCTGGGCCTGATCATCGCGTATCCCCTGGGTCTGAATCTAACCCAACCGAGTGACCACCACCCTTGTTAATAGCACGCATAGGTATTCTTTATAGAACGCCATTACTTTTATTTTAATTCACACTAAATTTTTATACATAGTAAACGTTAGGGATTGATAACTATTTATATTTATTGCAGATTGTTAGGGACTGATAATTATTTATATTTATTATGGAAATTGGCTTTGGTTTATAGCCACTTTGGGTCTAGGCCTGAGTATCGCGTATCACCACTCTTCTACCAGTAATTTCGCTTTTCCTTCATTTTCCCTCCACCTTACAATTGTCGACTTCCTTCTCCCACTTCCTATTTTCCAAATCCTTAAAATGCGCTCAGCCTTCGTCCACGGATAGAAGTGAAAGGCAGCAAAACGAAGAAAAACGAAAAAGCATACATTAATAATTCACAAATCGCATCACAAAATATTATTAATATTAAATAAATATTATCATTATAATTATTATCAAATAAAAATAATTAAATTTGGATTTTGCTAAAGGAAAGTCAGACTGTGATGGTTGCTTTTCTTAAAATCTTTGTTACTCGAAAGTCATCGGTATCCAATGGAAAATTATTCGAATTTTTATCAGCTGAGATTCTTGATTCTTCCGCGAATCAACGCTAAATTGGCAACCGTCGGAAGCCTTTGTTAAAAAGGGTATGAATTCCCAAAAGTTGAAAGCACGACAGAGTGTAAGTTGCTTCCGTTTCGCAGCGGGGTACAAATTTAGCGCGGGTGGAATTCAGGGCACATCAGCTGTAGGCCAGGCGACGCTCACGTTCTCCAAACTTTGGCATACGTTACATCTAGATTGCGTTGGACTACGCTAGATTCAGACTGCGATAGTTTAGCATATCCCGAGTTTAAACTGCGCTGAATACAGGCCATTGTGCGCCATTGGACCGCGCCAGTTTTGTTCTGTTCTACGTGTAACCTCGTTAATCTTCGTCCTTTGGTAAAACCGTGCCGCGTTCCCTGATCCAGTTACATCCGAAAATTGCTTAAAATTGTTTGAATCGTAACGAACGAAGGCAATTCCATAATTTGTAATACGATTTAATTGGCTGGATCGACTTTTCGTTTAACCGGTCCTCCTGTGTCTCCGGACAAACGTGGAAAACACACCGAGTACGTTGCGCGTTCGGTTGAATTTAACTTTCCCGGCACTCGAAACTTTGCAACCCTTTAGCGGCACGCGATGTTGTACGATGCGCACAATTATACACGCTCGCAACTTCCCCGAAACGATTCGCAAACATGAACGAAATTACGAAAGAGAGGAATCCAACGGGGGAATCAATTGAACGAAGTTGAGTTTCCTGTATTAGAAAATTGCGATGGGATTGTGATAACGAGTTGAAAGTTTGACCGAGGTAAGAGTGTAAGTCAACGACTGATGGATTATGGGAATTCTTGACGAGTGTATACATATATTGCGACGACGCAAAGGAGGAAGCGTCAGTCGAGTTTAGTCGGCTGACAAGGACACTGGGGTTACTCTAAGGAGCTTAGGTTTCCTTGGATCTTTTGTACAGGTTCTAGAATTTTTTGAACCTTCGATTCTCTGAGGTTCTAGGATTTCCTTGGACTCTTTTTGCTGCTTTGATATTCTTTGGTGCTGAAGCTCTTGGATCCTTGGACCCTTTAAATCTTTTGTCTCGTTGAATATTTAGACCCTTGCACTTCTGGATTCTTCAATCCTGGCCCCTTAGACCTTTTAACCTTGAATCCTTGAATTCTGTTCTGTTGAAGCTTTTAACCTTTGGATCCTTGGACTCTTAAACCCTCGATCCTTTAAACCTTTTGACAGTTGAACCCTTGGACCGTTGTTCCATTGAATATTTAGACTCTTGCATTTCTGAACTCTTGAACTCCTGCCCCTTAAACATTTTTCAGCTTTTTGACCCTTAAACTGTTGAATATTTTGGTCGTGAAATCTTGGATCCTTTTTTTCATTGTGATTTAAACCTTGAATCCTGTAGTTCTTAGACCCCCTTGGTTATTAGACCCCCGTGCCTCCTGAATACCTTGTATTCATAGATCCCTTGCACTTCCTACGATTATCGAGTTCCTCAAAGTCCTCGAATTGGACTTAGGTTTGTCCATCTCTTTGGATCTTCAGAATCATTGCAAGATCCTGATTTCTGAACGCCTAAGCTATTCTAAAGTCCTCGAATTATTTCACGGTCCTAATAAACGGTTGTCACAATAAATTTCGCGACATTGCCTCTCCTTTTAAGTATACCTCCAGGGTTTCATGCACGATTTCGTGACACAACGAGCGGACGCATTAACGGTTGGCACGCGAATTTCGATTATATTCTCCCTTCGGCGGTTTACTTACTTATTCGCTGTTTACGCAGACGCATACACAACACGTTCCGTAAATACGCAACGTTTGCCAACGATAGGGCTCACAATTATGTGCCGACAAATTATTGACTAATCAATTATACCGGCGAAATTGTTTGCAACATTAACCATTCTGTGTCGCGCGGTTTAGCGAACGCGTTACGAGCTCCACGGCACGTATTTATGAATTATGCCAGGCGTTTCGACGCTGTGCCCGCTTAGTGTGCACGCTCTGAATAATGTTTCCTTCATTTTTATCATAGCTGATACGTCGCGACAGGGTCCCGGGCTCCTTTTCCGTCTGAAACGGTGAAGGACTAAGAAACGTGGCAGTATTCGTTGGCGAGCAGTCGTTCTATGAATATTTACCATTCTTTACGGTATAATTCGGACTGGAAACCAGAAGTTCCTCATCTGAGAAACATGAACCTGGTAGCTACAGCCGTGCACGAAAAATCGTAGTCCCTAAAATTTTCAAGACGGCCGTACCACCGTTTCAATTTATGTAAAAGCCAAACATGGCTTCCCTTCCGAAACGCTATCACCCCCAACGCGATTCAAGAATATGCTTGTATGAAATTACTGTCTTGTTCGAATTTTTATCATCTGTTGCGGTAAATTACTGATCGAATTACAATGGGATTATTCTCGTCTTGCAATAATTTTCGTTTCGAAACACCGTCTTACGTTCTACGTAATAATAATAATAGTGATAATAATTATAATCTTTATTTAACGAGGTAGTAGCCCATTTTATACAAAAGTATACATAAAATGAATTTATCCACCGAAAAATACGGTAAATAAATTATGTCTTAAATTAGCCAGCTTTCTCTACCGGCGTCCTAAGACAGCGTCCTCAGATGCTTTCCATCGATATCGTCTCGCAGCGAATTTGCATAGCGATCCGAATCCTCGTCGCGATACAAGGCCGCATTCTCGTCGGTATACAAGGATATTATAGCTCGGAGGGAAACTAATGGCTGGCACGCCGATTAATTGACAACTGTCCCGTGCACGTCAGTAGGAGCTTTCAGGGCCGGTGATTCCGATACACACAGCGAGCTGTAGTAACCCGGTGCGCCGAGTATCGAAATCAATTCGATCGCCGGCAAATTAATTGGCAACGGAGCGTGTCGCGGCCGCCGTAGCGAGAGCCGAGAGAGATTGCCTTGCCGAGAATTGACGTATCGCTCTTGGTTTCGGCTGCAATTTCCGGATTACACGGGATCGATCCTGGATCCGCGACAATTTTCGTTCCCTAACGATCTAGCTTCGTTGATCGAAGAAATCATACCTGACTGTTATGCTACCACAACGAGCGATGAACGGTTGTAAAATCGGTTTTAACAGTAGAATTACCGACGATTAGGGTACATTTATTAAAGACAAGGAAATCAAATTGAATACTGAACGAGAAAAATAGCTAATATAAGGGAAAGAATTTTCGTGTGGGTTTTTGATAAAAAGGTGTGTCTCTTCTTGACAGAATTAAGCTTCTCGTTACAAATAATCCTTTGTGTTCGCATAAATTTGCAGAATGCTGTAACCGTAGTTTGCTATGTTCACTAAAACTCAATTTTCTGGAAAAAACGATAATTTTTTATATTTCGAAATAACTCATTCTCTAACCAGTTCCCTTTATCGAACTTTTTTCGAATTCTTATCGATCGTTGTTGCACAAACCACCAAAGAATGGCATTCGTTCTGCGGGACGTATAAAAGAGAAAAGTGAAATTTCCCTTTCTCTCGTTCGCGAATTTTACGACGACTGCCGTTTCATCCGTGAGGGACCGGAACAACAATTTCACCCCGGCCAACTTTCCCCTTCCTGTGGCCGGTGAAGCATCGCGGCGGCACGTGAATGCACTCACGGATGCATAGAATTTTTCAGCGTACACGAAAGAAAGTATCCCATTTTAGCCATCTCCGTTCGTCGTGGATGCGTTCTAGTTGTCCCTTTGGGATTGCACAGATTATGGCGGTATAAATTCCGCTGGCCCGCCGTAATTGCGGGAAATTCCAGGGGATCTTTATGGGATATTCTAATTTCCTTCTAACAATAGGAGAACGCCCTTGGAATTCCATTATCCGCCCCCTCTTGCCGAAATAATATAGCCCTCTGTAGCTTCTTGTTATTTCGCAATCAATTTGTATAATTATCAATCGGTCAATTTTGTTAAGCAGAGAGGAACGTAGAAGATGCAGAATGTTAAGAAACGATTGGTGGTAGCGGTAATGTTTTTAAGTGGTTCATATGGAAATTGACCAGTTCTTCTCGTAATCCCCTTTTTTGCAAATTTTCGAATAGCAAGTAGTCATGGTAAATTTCACTACAAGCAATCTCTGACACTTAGTATAGTTACTGCAATTCATTCTTACTCAATCTATTGAACATCCACAAATACAGTAGCGTTCAAATAATATCATTTATACTTCCATTTTATACCATTTCTTACAATACCCTTACAAATTTCATCTAATATCATACGTAGCACTTATACGTAGCTAATATCCCTGTCTCAGCTCGTCAGCACCCTGTACACGGATATTCGCATGGGCAACGAGAAAAGAAATTGCCCGCAAGGAGACGCTTCGTCAATTAACGGTCGCGTCCGTAGCGGCAATGCATCAAAAGCGCATTGCGAGTGCGCGTCAAAACTCACGAATCCATACTTTCGCAGTTTCCAAGGCGTGCTGCTCGGAGAACTGGGTCGCTCATCCGCGCCCCATGCCCGCGGCTTAAACCTCGGGATATTCGTCGTCGACGTGGTTGTCGTCGTCGTCGACGACGCGGCCCGTTTCCGCGACATTAATTATTATTAACACCGGTAATTATTGCACGCGGGCGTTAGCACGTTACGAAGGGGATGAAAGCAGAGAAGCCGCGTGTCGCTTCTGTGCGAGCTGCCGTCGACAGGATGCGACCAGAGGGGACATTGTTGCGCACGCGCGCCGCTCCCTTCCTCCTGTAATTTATATCCGGCTTTGTGTTTTTACCGGCAGAGAAAAACAGCGTGTCTCTGTCCCCTATCCGACGCAAACTCTCGACTTCTACCCTGTCGCGTCCTCCAGGATGATCTCCGGGTTCCTTTGGGAACGAGGATCGCTTCTGATGTGGTTTTTGTCGAGAGGGACAAAGAGAGCTGGGGAGAAGGTTTTTGTAAGAGAAATTCAAAGGGACGTCGTTGTTTCCCTTTTTTTCGCGGGAATTTTCGAGGAACTTTTTCGATATTCCTACAACTTCTTGGAATTCGCGATAATTTCAGAAAAGGGATTGATAGGGGTTGTTGGAGGAAATTATAGAGGGAAGCTTAGACGATTTTTCGGCTACGACAAAGTGAACGGTAACAAGGATGGAGCATCATGACGAGAATCTTCTTAGAATCTATTAACATGATTCTTTTCGACTGCACCAGCCTCCGATGCACGATAAAGGTTGGGGTGTATTGTTATCCCGGACTGTCGACCGGAACGGACTTATTTTCCCGGCTGAAACGAATGGTATTGTGTCCGGTGCTCCGAAATTCCCTCGCGACTGATCCTACCGTATTCTTCGCGGTCCCTTGTCCACGTGTTCGTGTGCACAGCTCTATTTGCGCGCTTAATTTTACGCCGCTTTGTTCGCTCGGACTCAGAAACGTCTTCCACTAGCTGTCGACAAAGAAAATTAATTTTCACTGTTGCAGGGACAATCTGCAGCTTCCCTCTCTTTCTCTCTCTCACACACACACTCACTCACTTACTCACTTTAACTCACTCACCCTAATTCACTCACTCTAACTTACTCACTCACTTACTCTCTCAAGTCTATCTATTTATCTACCTCTCTCTCTCTCACTTTCTCCCTCTCTCTCTCGCTCACTCACTCTGTCAAGTCTATCTATTCATCCCTCTCTCTCTCCTCTCTCTGCATCTATGCCTCTCAACGTCTGTCCTTCTTCCTTTCTCCTCACTCTCCATCGCCACAAACCCTCTCTTATCCAGGAAAATTTCAGTTGGTTGCCGACATCAACCCCTTCTCCGTCTTCGTTTCCTCTGGAATGGAAGTAATCGAAACTCGATCCCGTTTGGATCAGAGACGGGGGTCTTTGGTCGAGACGTAGGGCGATAGTAATTCGATTCTGTTGCTTCGAACATATTGGATGATTGGAGGGAAATTTATGTGATTCCAGCCCCGAGTTCCGATTCCTGTTCGACGGCAAGTTCAGAAACACGGCCGGGCCAAGGGATGGAGCGGGGTTTGGAGTACTCCCTCTGCGTTTCCGTACCCTGGCCGTGTTTTCCAGCCTGTTCGTTAAATCGAGGGGAACTCGATAGGCCTTTTCATTTTCTGCGACCGAGAGACGAATTTTCTAAGTTGTTGGCCTTTCTTTTATGGTCGACGTAAAACATAGCGTGGACGATACTCGAGGTACAACAAATTGTTACATCTTGCGTGAAATTCTAGTTAATCTTAATTCAACCAGCGTATAACAAACTTGTATCGCTCCAATTATAAAACATCATCTCTCATCAGCTGGTTTTAATTCGGAAAACCGTTTTATGATACCATAGATCGGCAATGTTTGTTAAAATAGTAACTGTAAACAACTATCGATAAGTTCAAGGAGCTTAATGTATTAGATATAAGTATGACATACCGATGACACTTAGGGGACAATTAGCATAACAACTTCTACTGTATTAGAAAGAAAAGAACCATTGTCCAATTGACATGTGCTCAGAGTATATATATTGTAATAATTAAATTATCTAAAGTAAGACGACTGCGTGTGATTCATTCAACATAAAGGACTCAACAATGTTCAAAGCGTTCTAGCAGAAAGTTGTAAATAAACAAATGTACTCCCGCGTATCCAGTAAATAATAATATTTTATTCTGAAAGACTACACGTGGTTCTTAGCGTGCTTTAGGCTCTTCAAGAGACTGCGTTCGACAGAGGGACGCGTAGTGTGACGCGACTATGACAAACAAAAGAAAGAATCACTATCGATTCCAATCCAATTCATCGATTAAGCTTAGAAAAGACGGTTAAGCTCGTGTTCACGGGTAGATACGTTAGGTATCGAAAAGGAAACCGAAAGTTTTCAAACGATTGCCTAATCTCTCTGCGGCGATCAAGTTGCGGGAATCAGCAAGGGAAACCGACACTGTGTGCCAATCGGAGGGTCGGAAGGAAGACGTTTGCGCTTCCAAACATCCCGGAAGTTGCGTGCACGAGCATAAACACGGTGCCGTTGCACGCGTATGGACACACGAACTCGAGAAAGATGTTCGTGACAAGCGAGACCGGACGTGAATCCAGGGGAAACTGTGCACTGTTGTCCCTTGAGAATTCTAAACAGCAGAGAGAGGGAGAGGGAAGGAGAGAGAGAGAAAGGGAGAGGGAGAGAGAGAGGGAGAATGGTAGAAGAGGGATAGAAAGCAACGGCGCAGCGTCGTGGCACTCGAGCACGTTTGTTAATTAACGTTAATTAATTAAGGAGCCTCGGTGTCCGACTGCAGGCACTTCCTCTCGCAATGTATAACCGCCGACGGGATTACAACGTCCTTGCATAACCACTAAATCGTTTCTGAAGTTTCCCCGGGCTGTGCCCAGCCATCGGGGATGTACACCTCCGTTCGCAACTTTCAAGAAGATTATGATATTCGGACGAAAAAGATACAATTTTTCCTCGTCTTCTTTCGAAAGAAATTAAGAACGGGTGTTTAATCCTGTGCAGTTTCGAAGTTTTAATTGAAGAGTTCGTTTCGTGCTTTCGAAAAGTTACGGTTTCTGCTACGTCGAAATTGTCTTGTCGTCTTTCGACTTTGAAAGTTGCAAAAATTATGCGAAATTAACAAAGCAGCCTGTATTTCGTTTTAAGTTTGTTATAATTAAGCTTGTATCTTAGATTATACTATATTAAGTTTATAATAATTAAATTTATTATGCCATTTTATTAGTTTATTATGACAGACACACGCCGAAAGTACCATTTTACTATACTAACCCTTAAATCTATGCATTAGCATATGTATACCATATTCTACTCGAGCACTTTTCACACTTTCCCAGAATCGTACCCACTCAATCGCATTCCTACAATTCCTACTTATTCAAGATGGTCGAATAATGATTGCATTCTGAAATTCATAAAAATGGTATCGTTTGACCACCAAAACCAGCTTCTTAAATTCGCACAGTGAAGTGTTCTACTTCGAATGTTGCCGTTTCTCGAGCAGCGGTTTTTCTGTTTAATTGTGCTTTTAACTTTAAAGAAATCTGATTTATCGAGGGTGGATTTTGTTGATTAAAATTGTATACACCTCGGTTCCATTTAATAGCACGATGGTGGTGAGTTGCGTTTAAAAAGAATTGATATGTACAGAAGTCGAAAACAGAGACGGTAGTTGTGTTCAGCGTGCTATTCGGAATGGCAACTCGCTATGCAAATGCAATCGGACATTTTTCGGGTCGCGTCGTTTCCAATTACCATTCCCGAGAAACTCTGCCATCGTGAATAGTCGAAACGTGCGGAAGGATTCCGTTTCGTTCTTCATCTTTTATTTAAGTCGACATTGTGTATCTCTCTGCCATCTCTCCCCCTTGGTAGACTTTCATTATTATTGTGTTCAACCCCCTAGAAATTTGCTTGTGCTTCGCTGCGGCGTACCGGGTTGAAAGCTATTAACCCTCCATAGCTCGAATTTATTTTCTCTGGCCATTAAAAAGATTTACGTAACCTGAAATCAACGAGCATCAATCTCTAAATACGAATTAATAGTAAATTCAATTTTCTGAACGTTCCGACGTCAGTTTTTATCACAGTAACTCTTATATCGAGTCACAGTGGACATATTTAAAGTGCCATTTTAAATACAGTAGTGGACAAAAGTTTAAGACCAAAGAGTCAACGAAACTAATAAAGTATAAGTTACAACAAAGTTTAAGAGTTACGTTTAATATGATTAATAAAAATAACAAGGAATTGTCCTTTGAAGTAAATTTCAAACTAAAGTACCTAAAATGCTAGACAGTTATTTGCAACAAAATTGAAAAATAATTCGGAGTGTAAAGGGTTGAGAATCTATGTTGCACTTTTCATTTGCAATTAAATGCACCATTCAGAAGTACGATTAATTCCAAAGGGATGATCGATTCCAGCCGAGCAACCCTTTTTAACATCCACAACACCCCTCCATCATCCGTTCCTTCGGACAGGAGGCTATTAGATGTAACAATATCGTCACGTGCCGCCTTCGACCGTGCATTATCTCGATAAAATCGCCGCATTAGTAACAACTTGATGCACTGTTATAGACGAAGGGGTGCCAAGGGGGTGGCGGAGAGGATGGACTCGTGCGAGAGTTGTTATCGCGACTCGTTCGCGATTTATAGCACGGCCGTGAGGCGTACGCAAAAAGCACGGTCTCGTAAATTTCGCGGCGCTGCAAACGAACCGGCTGAAAAAAAAGGAAATACCGAAATAGAGAAGAAAGGGTGCAAAATTACGAAGGTTTGCGTTATCATGACGCAGCCAGCGTATCTGTTGTGGATCGAATGAAGAACCCCTTAATTACTAATTCTTATTTAAATATAACTCTTTATTTATTACCTTACTCTATACGTATCCTTAATCCTAGCACCCATTTTTCATTTTTCGCTTTCTCTGTTTTCGCACATTTTTATTTTCGTGGGCAGCGCTTGTGTAACATCTCTCTACGTTTTTTATTGTTTTCCTCGCGCTTCCTATTCTCTCGCATATCGCACCTAAGGCGAATCTCCAGAATAGGGACCCGTGATTTTTTGAAATTTTATGCGTTTTGGACTTTACGTCCGTTAAAAGATAAATGGTTTTTATGGATCCCTTGTTTACGGGATCCGTGATTTTTTTAAATTTCACGGGTTCTGAACATCACGAGTAAAATTTACCAAAATAATTACCGTTATTCTTAGCAATTTTATTTACAAATATTCTCAAATCTATTTCCCTCTCAGTTCTGCAACTTCAAATTCTTTCTGATGTATCCCTATTCCTTGATATATGAATATTCGAAGTAGATATACAAGAAATATCTGTAAATCTAGTGTTAATAGCTAGTTCACATTGTGACCATTCCCACAGTGTTTAATGTCTCTTTAAATCACCCTCCCCCCCCATTGTTGCCCCGCCTAAGTGAACGCAATTAACGCGCGGTAATTAGAGGCAATCGGTGGCTGCAATTAGCTTCGACAGTTTTATATTTGCCGTCGCCGCTTTAATGAACCGGGGACGCGAAAAACTTGGCCCAGTCGAATGCACGAACCGCAGCCACGATTATTTTTCGTGGATCTCGATCGGGAACGCGCGGGCTTGGTTTCTCGATGATCTCGATCGTTGAATACCAACGAGGGATAAATTTGGTTGCGAGAACCCGCGTGCGTTGTGCTCTCGTAGGGTAATTCTCGGTAATCACGTCAATTAGCGCTGGGTTAGAGCTCCTGCTTGTTAATAAGAGGGAATAATTATGAATTATGCGTGACAGAGACAGAGGTGTGCGTAATCGAGGTCTGGTTGAAAAGAATCGTAAGACGTCCGTGCGATTTTTATTCTTTTACGAGGCTGTTCGTTATGGAAAATTCAGAATTGATTGCGTTCTGGCTCAACTTTGTAAGTTTATGGAAAAGTTAACAAATCGCGCGAGCTTTAGAGTACTTTAGTCTACCTTGAAATATGAAAGCATACGGGATACGATATTTTAATTTAGGAGAACAGTATAGGTGTTACTGCTTGTATTAAGTTACACTTTCCAAATTTTAGAGATCTGCTAAAATATGTAAATTCAAGTGTTCCTTATACTGGTTGGTCCGGAGCGATACACTATTGTTTTAAAAACTAGATATTTTAGAACGAAATAATTCTGCGAAATATCATTTTTGAAAGTAAGATGGTCTTGATACTGTTTAACTCTCAGGTTCAAGTGCATAGTGAATCTCACGACTTCATTAGCCTGTGAATGTTTTCTCATTAAAAAGGAATGTTTTAAGTCAACCTTGCATGATATATTGAAATGCTATAGCATCCTACAGTTCCCTTTGCAAGTTTCTCAACGACAAATAATTCTTAGTTCGTGGATCTACTATACAAATTGTTACCATAAAAATATACCAGGATCATCGATAAAAGTTTCATCGATCGAAAGACATTGTTTCGAACATTCTTTCCCCTTTCTGGTACCATAATTGGAACGTTGTTTGGAAATGCGGTGGGTAAACGGGTGTGTAAATTACCGAACCCCTATGAATCACCGAGATTAATGATTCCGTAGCTGGGAATGAAAGTTTCTCGTTTGCACGAAGCGTGTTCCGGGGCTGCGATTGATAACACAGCAGATACGGTGGAAACGGTGGCCGAGAAATTTGTTGTCCACGTGTTCAGGCGTGTTCTCTGATCGCGAGGCTTGATCCCAGCTACCAGGAAGTCCGCGTCACTCTTTATCATCGCTCTTAACGATCGGTTGATGCATGCGTTCGTTGACAGTCGCTGGGAAGCTTCGCGATTACCACACCGCCCTCATAAATCTTCCTTTTCTTTCCTTTTGTCGGCACCGGTGGTGGCCCATCGACACCGAAGGGAGGGGAAGGGTTGCGCGATCTTTTTCTGATAAATCAAACCTTTCAGCCAAACGTTCGTCACTTTTATCGAGGTAAACATAAATTACTGCCTTCGAGTAATCATTTTTTTTTCGTATAATCACGCGAATTGATGAATCGAGATTCATACAATAAATTTGTAAAGATGAAACGATTTCGCGTTCGAAAAAATTTTATTCACCGCAAAACCTCGCGCACGTTGGAGCGTTAAAAAAATGATGAATTTCATCGACCTCGTTTGTACGTCTCGTTTAAACGTTAAACGATTACCCCGTGCAGTGGTAGGTTGTGCGGTAAACAGAAAGGTTGGTGGCCGATTTGTCGACGAGTAGTCGTGGGATCGATTGATTTCTGGGGAGGGGGGAGGGGGGAGGAACCAACCTCCGGTTCAATTTTGGTAAAATGATATTGGCTCGCGTGCATTCGGCATATCAATTTGATCGTGATCACCCGCTGTCACGAACCGTGATGCGCGTCAGCATCCCTTTCACATATTTTTTCATACCCTGACGGGTTTTATCGATTCCCAGCAAAAGGTATATGGCGAAACGTTGCAACTTTCTGTGAATCGACGTTGCTCCTCCTACTACACCCAACCGCGACCATTTTTACTGTATCTTACGAATCAACCGTGAAAAACTCCGCGATGTTATCTGTTGTCGCGGAACAAGAGTTATTCGAGGAACAGGAACGAGCATTGTCGTTAAGGGGATTAAAAATTCTTAAGTTTTTGTTGCAAATCGTCATTTGCATTACTGTAGACCTGTAATGATCAAACTAAAGGTTGTAGACAGCATTTGAATTGCTTTTGTGCCAATGTGGTGCTTGAAAAAAAAAATACAGATAGAATATAAATGATCCACGCAAATTAGAAAATCTAAATCAACCCGCGTAAACAAATAAATGATTGTCTAACAGTTGTGGGTCAGACGCTGAGCCACGGGTCATTGGTTCGCCATCACTGCCTTAGGACGTATTTTATTTCCAACAGTGTCCTTCAAGCTTTTAGCCGTGATAAACATTTGCCCAGAGTTAGCTCGGTTTAATAAGATACTCTAAATTTCTGTGTGGGATTCATGTATTATTCCATGCTGCTGAACAATGAATAAAACCAATCTGGTTTATCTCTGTTGGATTTCCCTCTTTGTTCCCGTTCCTCTTTTTCCCTCGGTCAGAAACGAGGTTCCGACCTACAAATGGAAACGCAATCACTTCGGACATCCAGTTAATTACCGATCGGACAATATATCATTCCGAAATAATTCTAAACCACACCGACCGGCGGATGGGCGTTATTCATTGCCGTTCTGGTCCCCCGTTTGCATGCGACGCTAATTAGTCGGGTCGAGCCGTGCTAAGCTTTATTGTGGAAAGATGTTACCGTTTTATCCCGAATTACTCGCTGCTTCAAAAATATCTCCATCGTTTATGCTTCGTGTTTTTAATACTGTACTACCGTATCCAAGCTTCTGTTAACTGGAACATCTAAATAATCTTCCATGCTTTATTTGTATCAAACAACCTTTTTGATTTAGTAGCCAAAATGATGTGGAATCCTTAAACATTGAAACAACTTTGTTAATTTCTATTTGAATAGACGAATTTTATAATACTCACAAAAGAAAGTGATTGTTTTAATTTTGGTCCCTCTGTTATTTCTGATATGGAAGTCTTTGCTGGAATTACAGATAAATTGAATGCAAAAGCAGAGTTCCTTTGCATTTACTCTTAAACTTGAGAATGTTTGAGAAAATCCTGCAATCCTTCGTCCACTGTAACCCAAATTTCGTTTTCCTTGCACGAAAAAAAATGTTCGTTCCAATTTCTCGCTGCATATCGTACAGCACGACCGATTATTTTATCCAAGGAAAAGCGATCAAACGTTGAAAATGAGTAGAAATTACAATAAAGGTTGACAATAAAGCGGACCGGTTAACGAAGCGTTAATGAACTGTTTCATCGAGCGCGCGGCCTGCTTTTCCCAGGAATAAATTCCGAACGAGCCGCTAAAAATCCCCCTAGCCCCCCTCTCATTCTCATCGTAGAACGTGGCCGATGAATGATCCCACCCACACACCCCTGCTCGCGTTGCATTGATACGCGCTAGGGGTGCAGATGTTGGCAGGCGTGCGCCACGTCGGAACTTTCGTGATAACGTACCCGTAACGGGCAAGGTGTAACTTTCAACGTAGTTGCTTCTGAACCATATACCCCGCTGATTACCCTGCTACGTGTACAACGCGGGGTACATAGGGGGCTGGTACATAAAGGGTTGGCCCAGAGTGTGTCTCTACAAGGTGATCCGTTGAAAACGAGATACGTTAACGCAGCTTTTTAAAAATGTATTATGGTATTAATGTGTGGATGCTATGAGTGTTGATACTGTTTTTGAAAATTCATTTATAATTTGTAAAAGCGAAAGATTTTTTTTTGGCAATTCTTAGTCTTCTTTGTAAATTTATACATTGTGAAGTTAGAATTGTCATAATTATTCTTAATGGATAGTTAATTAGAATAAATGAACGTGTAATATTTGCACCCAAAAATTCGTCTTTTTTACCGAGACGAATGGGTTCATTAAATAGCCTAGGAGAAGAAAAATTGCTCGTCGGGTCTAGATAGCTAAGTGGTTAAAGTTGTTGCCTGGTAGACGAAAGATTCCGGGTTCGATTCCCCGGTTCTAGGATATCCAAACGGTTGATTCTTTTTCTCCAATAATGATGAAGATAATCGTAGTTCATCAATTTCGTATGATACATCGTAGAGGCTGATATCGATAGATTAATATACCATGAGGTGAAGAATAAATATAATAATGGAATAATAGGGATAAAAAGAGAGGCGAACGAAGTGAAAGTGAGAAAATATATAAATTTATTGATAATGTAACCTCAAAGTCACACGAGAATTAATTATCAACTGATGCACTTTCTTACGTTACCAACGAAACAACAAAACAGTACATTTCTCGCGAAACCACCCCCTATATGTACACATACGCGCGCGCCAGTCGATGCGCCTGCATGGGGAACAATATCACGTGGCAAACGGCTAACGAGGCTGCTGTGGCTACAGGAAGCACGATCTTACCGACAGGATACAGCTTCCGTTTTGTAATTAGAGGGTTGCACGACGTATTCCAAACGAGATACGTTCGCGTGCACCAGCCGAGAGCCACTGCTCGCCGATTAATTCTGAGGATAATTAAAACGGAAGCAGGTTATGCGTTATTTTTCTCCCCCTTCCCTCCTTTATTTGCGCCCCTTTGATTTACGAACAGAGACCGCGCGCGTCCCTCCCTCCCTCATCCCTCTCAACCCTTCTGTCCTCCACAGCTCGTGCTTATGGCGGCTATATAAATTTCACGTCCTTTTTACTTTCGCCAGGCGGCCGTTCGAAGCTGTTCCGGTTGGTCGTTCTGAAAATTTAGGATGGCCGTCGGGCTTCAACGTGCTCACCCTCCACCCCCTTTTTTTTTAGTTTGACGAGCTTTCTTGCCATTTTTTCCCCTGTTCCCCGGGGAGGCTTCGAGAATTTCATAGCTGTCGGGGGAAGT
This sequence comes from Tetrapedia diversipes, assembly GCA_033822845.1. Taxonomy (NCBI): domain Eukaryota; kingdom Metazoa; phylum Arthropoda; class Insecta; order Hymenoptera; family Apidae; genus Tetrapedia; species Tetrapedia diversipes. Next base: position 179,076 of record JAOPTO010002393.1, on the reverse strand, counting down.
CGTTTGTTCGGTTGGATGGTGTATTTAACCCTTGCGATATTAAGAAACGGGTTACTTTATGTTCACCGTATTACCATTATTTCGAGGATGCCTGCTCGAATAATCCATTGCATTAAATCTTACGAGGAAGTGTTCTACTTTGGATTTTTCTCGATGTTAACGACGTAGAAGTTGATTATAAAACTAGTCAGAGAACTGAGAAATTTGGAGGTAGTGGCGATTGTGCTTGGGAAACAACGAGATCCTCGCGTGCAATCTTCCGCCAGCTCGCATAATATTTCTTCGTCCTTCAGCTTCCTGGATATTAAAGAAACAAAAGAATAGGCGAGTACAGAGGCAGAAGAATGAGAATCGCGGACGTGAGCGAGTGTGTGTGTGCGCACGCGCACGAGTGTACAGTGTGTAACAAAAAGATAGATCCATTTGCATTTTCATTCTTAACTTCGATACTGCATATTTCATTTGACCAAAACTTATCTCAATATTTAATAGTTAATATTTAAAATACTATATTCAAAAAAGTAATCACGAATCGACTATATTAATTATCATCACAAATGTACTATTATATGTAATGGATCCATCATTTTGTTACGTTTAAAAATTGAGTGAAACCACAAAAATGTTTACCATGCAAGAATGAGAAGCCATACTAAAAATAAGTTTTACACCAATATTTTCCAGCGTTTTGAGATCAGTTTCAGTCAAATAAAATATACAGTATCTAAGTAAAGAACGAAAATGGAAATGGATCTATCTTTTTGTTACGCACTGTATAAATACTGGGTCATATACGTAGCCCCTGCGGAGTTGCACGTTTAGCCGTCTTTCTTCGGGCGATAAGGATCGCGGCCGATCTATCAATGCCAGATTTAGTCTCGGTGCAGAGCGCGGAGACGGTATTAATAGTCGTCCTAAATACCGGCGAGTGTTTATCGTGGAATTAGCAGGCATTCGAGAATTTTAACGCTGGAATAAAACCTTCTGCCGTGGATTATCGATTCGACAGGCTTTCACCCGATAATTCCGATCCCTGGAACACCTCGCAGTGGTATCGCGAGAGTTCGCCCCGCGATTCCAACTGAAATACAATAGAGACGAAGGAGGAATACGTGGAATGGTCATAATTCTTGCATCGACGTTCCATCGACGGGGGATGATGGTGGAATTTATTTACTTTTAATTCAATTTATCGTCATCGTTGAATAACAAAAAGCTTCACGTTACGATAACAGCGACACAGATACTTTTGCGCGTAGTTAAGAGTTGGTCGTAGAAGAATTCGTGCCTTACAATATAAAGAAATTCTGACTTTAATTTGTCCGCGCGTTTGTAGAGCATAAAGGATTATTTCTTCGAAGGGGTAAAATTGCTGTTTGAAACTTTGAACGTTGATTTCACCCCTTTTATGAATTGTTTTACTTTGAAGTTGGCTAACAATACCGTATACGTATATTTCAACCGTGTGTAAATTAACCCATTAGTGCTCATAGTTGTCAAATGACGGCTTTATTGTTTATATTTTGTATCTATTGCAATGTATATCTAATGATTACATTTCTCATTACATTTCCAATCTTTTTAGAGAATTTTTACTTCATTTTGATGATCAAATAAAGCTATTTCCGTAGAAAATTTTGAAAAAAAAGTTTGGTCCTTAATGGGTTAAATACAGCAAGAAAACGTGAACGTATAGAATTCTTGGAAAGAAGGGAAAAAATATTTTTCAACCCTCGAACAATTTATAGACGCGATTTCTCGAACACATCTTACACCGGCCACAGGAAGCCTCCCCTCTGTTCTCTGAAATCACTCTTCCGTGCGTATACAGTTATTAATGCTCGCGTTAACAGCGGCCAGGAAACGGTGGCCTGCAGGGGAGTGCAAAAAGCGTTCGCGGGCACCGGTGGATGGAAGAAAAATGATATATTTATGAGGCACAGGGGTCGTTTCCGCTTCATGCAAACGAGAAGCAACGCGGGAGGAGTGTTTTTGAGAACACGAGACCGGAGGAGCAATAACTGCCGCGCGCTGAAAAGTGGGTCGTTTAGGGACGCGAAAGGGTTATAACGTTTTATTTGCCGGCCGTGTAACGGCTACCATTCCTGGCAAAAAATTTTCGATCGCCAAGCGATACGAAATTATCTGGTAACAATACCGTTTTCAGATGCAAAATGATATATGGTATAAGTATAAACCTTGTGGGAAAATTAAATTAAAAAGAATATGTTAAATTTCTTTTCGTTGCCGAGAAGTAGGGGAGAAACACAGTATAAATATGAAGGATGTAGGAAAATTAAATTAAATAGAATAAGTTAAATTTCTTTTTATTGTCAAGCAGTAGACAGGGGAGAAACCCAGTATAAGTATGAAGCATGTAGGAAAATTAAATTAAAAAGAATATGTTAAATTTCTTTTTATTGTCAAGCAGTAGACAGGGGGAAACAGAGTATAAGTATAAAGCATGTACGGAAACATGTGAACAGAAGTTACAAAGCATCAAATGTAAAGGCACCGAATTAATTTGCACGCCTGATGCTTAATTGTTTACACCGTTCCGTTTCAAAAATATATCCAGCATTTGAGGCAGCTTTCTGTTTTGCGGGGGTTGTGTACCAAGATGGTCTCGTCCAGTATCGCGTACCGTTCGTGGCGCAGGACCTGCGTTTCTCCGGCTTCGAAAAACTGGGTCACCTTCTGTGCCGCCATTGTTCGATATTATTTATCGCGTTCATTAATTCCTCTCCGCCTCTCTTCGACCGACCTTCTAATTCTTTCCGACTGACCCTCTCTTTCCCCGTGGTGCCTCCACCCCACTCGTCCCCCCTCTACCTTTTCATCGGAATCTCGATCAATTAAGTTCGAGAAAGCTGGAGACCTCCATTCACGCGAACTTCCTACTAAAAACTGCTCCGCTTCGTTGTTCGAGTCGATTCGGAAGACAAACTTTCTCCGGGTTCTTCGGTGCTGTTTTTCGTTAGCGGAGTTCATCTTGTACTTCGAGCTAACTTCGGAGATGGGCGTACCGCTGCCAAGAAAAATGTAAAGCGACCAAGTGTAATTACATAGAACCTAACTCTCGTTTGTTTGATTTAGACGTTACGCTACCGCTTCAAAGTTTCCGAACCGGTGTTTGTGTTGTAACAATGTTGAATTGTTTGATAATTTTGTGGTCGAACGAAGATTCATATTTTAAACACGCGTCAGATAAGAGTTTTTTTTTTTAGATTTTCGCGAAGGTGAGAGCGTGAAAATTGGGTTTCGAATTCTTTCGTTCGATTCCGAGAATTCGTGATGCTTTTAAACTTTTTTTGACGATTAGATCGTTTTGATAATTTTTATGCGTTTATGGGGAATTCGAGTGTGCGATAGTGTACAGAATATTCTGTAATAGTAATATCCTAAGTATAGGAAAGGTTATGAATTAAAAGAAAAAAGGAACAGAAAGAAAAGTGAATAAACACATTCATGTTCAGACACACACCAAACGTACCATTTTACAATACTAACCCTTAAATCTACACATTACCACATAAGTATACTCTTTATACTGTTTAAAGAATGAGATCTCCACACAATCTCTGTTTAAGCTCCATTTTTGTTTTCTTTTGGTATAAAAATTCAAATTTACACGAAACCTTGTACTAATGACATGGCTCCGAGAAAGCTATAGAATCTTTTTTCCATGAGTGATATCCGACCGTAAAGATCCTACTTGCCGAACTCCGGCTCTATTCTCTCACTCATTACCCCCGAAAAGAACTCACTGTCCGCCGACTCAATTTACAACCCCCGGAAGCGAGAGCGAGGGAAGTCGGTTCGAACACGATGGAATTCCCGTCGATATTTTTATTCAGCCCGTGAAATAGGTTCTCCTGCATATCTCTTCGCCGTTGGCCGATCGGAAACGCGAGAGGGGTGGGTTGAAAAGTGGCGGCGAGGGGTGAATCTTCGAATGTCGTGCCGTCTGCTTGGAGAAGGGACGCAAATTTATCGCGGGTCGAGCAGAGGAGACGTGAATAGGAAAAGCAATCGGCTAGAGAAGAGAGAGGAGTGACGGGACAGAGGAGAGTGGAAAGAGGAAAGGGAAGAGAGAAGAGAGAAGAGTGGAGAGTGGGGAGAGGAAAGAGAAAAGAGGAAAGTGGCGAGAGGAAAAAGAAGAGCGGAGAGTGGAAAGAGAGAAGAGAAAGGAGAATGGAGAATGGAGAGAGGAGAGTGGAGAGAAGAGAGTGGAGAATGGAGAGAGAAGAGTGGAAATAAGAAAGAGAAGAGGGAAGAGAGAGAAGAGTGGAGTGTGATGGGAAAAGAGTGAAAAGAGGTGAGAGGAGAAAGGAGAGAGGAGAGCAAGGAGTGGATGAAGGAAAGAGAAGAGAGAAGAGAGAAGGAGGTGGTAAACGATGGCTGGAGAGGGCGGGGTCGCTTATTATACTTTCTTATTATTTATCGACTCCCATAAATATTGCCTCCGACGGAGGCTGCTAGCGGGCGAGATTTATGGGGGTCTTGAATTAGTGTCGCAGGGCTTGGTATTTTTCATCGGCATATTAATTCGGACGCGCTCGCTCCCAGGCGTCCTCGGGGACGGGGCCGGGAATCCATTAACACTGATCGTTTCCCGGCACTCGATTCTTTCCGAGCGAAGGGGACGAGATAACGCGAGCAGGAAGTCTGCTCGATGATTACCTGCGCTTTTATCGGGCTCTCTTGGCCGGCGTAAGAGCTCCGACTTGTAACGATGTTATTCGGGGGAGGCTTTAGAAAGGCGAAGGGTTGACATTGTTCCGGGGCACCCCTGTAACTTAGGCTTTCTTTAAGACGATTTCAAAAGCTCATGTTTCGCGATGCGTTGCTTCTCGTTGGAGTGACGGGTGATTTAAATTTTTGACGTTTTTCAAATTTACACAGATTAGTAATTATAAAATCAGGTTTGTTAATAATTTGTTAGATTCTTATCCGATTAAAGCTTCCACAACTTTTAGTATACTTTAACAATAGCTTTTTCTTTTAGAACGTTGGATCTTCAGACATAAATATTCAATTATTCCATAAGTTTCGATATTCATTAGATTTCTTCTGGTCGCTAGGTTATTAAAATTGCAAGCAATTAAAGTATCAGTTAGTCTTTGTAGAATATTAAGCTATTTTTCAAGTTTAAATCTTACTTGCTTAAAAACCTCTAAACTGCCTAACGTACTGTATTATCAATTTTATCCTTTTACTTCTGACATTCTTTACTTTTCGTTTCGTTTCTTATACCTTATGTTTTTGTACAACTCGTTTGTATACCATTTGTATACAGCTCTATTCCATTTCACATTATATCACTCTGTACATTCAGCGAATAAATTAAATCGAACGTTCGATCGTCCCATTCGAAATACAAAATGGCAGAGTATAGAGACCAGACCAGACGAAGGGCAGTAAACCGCGCTAGGTGATTTCCGGTTCTTCGCAATTTGTTTTTCCAACAATTCAATCGTTCCGCTCGGGTCGCCCGACCGATTCTTCTTTCGATCCCCCGTGCATCACTAATGATGGCCATTTAGTTGGCCACGGCCTGGCTTTCCCGCGGTTATTCTGAAACTTGGGTCATTCCGCGCGCGACCGGGATAAATGGCGGCCCCGGCATTGATTTAATACGCGGCCGGCTATTATGCGAGCGCAGCCCCGCACGAGGAAGCGAGGAGTAAATCTATCAGCGGGAATTATCCTTCCCCGGATTTGAATTCGCTGTTATTTTCCCTTGGATGATGCACGGCGTAGCGTGATACTTTTTCGTCGACGCGGGGCGCCTGGTTTAATCCATTCGAGAGAGCACATATTTTTGGAGACCATCCCCAGAATCCAACAGTTTTCTGTTTTTTGCTTTATATCGACCATTTTTGATAAAAAACAAAATATGTTTGCGATAGGGATTGTGGTTACTGGTAAGAGAGAGGAATGAGAAAGGAAAGGAATGAGAAAGCAGTGGTTTTGTCTGGGGCTTATTGTTAGTGGACTCATCGGTAAGGCTACCTAGCAAACCCTTAGACATAGGGATGGGAAATATTAGGTCAGAATTCGTATCCAGGCGTCCCTTGATTTTCCCACACAATTATGTTAGAAATAAGGAAGTTGACTATAACAGGGAACCTGCATATTCTCGTGATTTCAGAGTGAGTGTCGGGGTTGTTAGTGGACTCATCGGTAAGGCTACCTAGCAAACCCTTAGACATAGGGATGGGAAATATTAGGTCAGAATTCGTATCCAGGCGTCCCTTGATTTTCCCACACAATTATGTTAGAAATAAGGAAGTTGACTATAACAGGGAACCTGCATATTCTCGTGATTTCAGAGTGAGTGTCGGGGTTGCTAGTGGACTCATCGGTAAGGCTACCTAGCAAACCCTTAGACACAGGGATAGGAAGGGACAGGTCAGAATTTGTATACATAGAAACCGTGGCCCGGTTCTTGCGAGAAAGGTGGTCGCTAAATCCCTCCTAGTGGCGAGGGCAGGAAGGTCGCCACAGATCTTTTTCCAACGATTTTGTAGTTTACAGCGACTACGTCGAGTAAAGCCTTAAAAATGATGGGCTTGGTTACCTCCAAAATTTCCTCGTTTAAAAATCTGTGCGTAGATGAGACTGTTATCAACGAAAATTTCTAGTCTGTAAGAAAATTAGCGCGAGACAAGGGTGTAAACTGAAAGGTGCTTCGAAACTTTCGAACGGACTCGGAGAAAAGGTTGGCTCGTACCTTTTACGAGTACTTCACAGCGTAATTAGAATTAATTACCAGTGATCGAGTGAAACGTTTCGTTGCTCAATCTCGCTCGATGCTCTCCCGAAGATTAGGATCGAACAGAGGGGCAAGGGGACGGGGACAAAGGCTGGGAAAGAACAAGCAAGTTAAAACTAGGGGACAAAGATGGAACGCGGGGGAGACGATCAGTGGAAATCCATTTTCCCGATAATTTCCTTTCGATTCCCTGCTGCAATTTAATCTCCCGGTGAAAAGTTTCCTCGAATCAGGAAAGAGACTCTCTTTGTCCGGCGCTGTGTTAAAAAAAGGCGCCGTCGAAGGGAATACAATTAAGAGGACGGGGAGGGAGGGTGAGACAATACGAGGAAGTGCTTCATGAAGAAAGTAACAAAGAAGGGACCGTGGAAGACGAGACTATAAAAATGTCTTCCTTCTTGCTCGTCCCTTTTTCTATGGACAAACGAAGCACGTACACTCTCATCCGAAAGTTTCGCGCTATCCCCTGATTTACACCCTCTATCGAGCGCTATGCTAATTTCCTCATAAACTCCAGCTTGAAATCCCCGTTTTACGCGAGCCTACAACCTCCATTGTGCCGTTGATGCAATTTACCTCCGATGGGGAATTTTCGAATCTCGAGAAGCACGATGTTATTACCGAACGAATGATTACAAAAGATTGACCTTAACAAAATTCTTCCATAAAAAATTATCGAAAATATCGAGTTTCCATAATTTAATATACAGTACCAAATGAATTTTCCAATTTTGCAAACCACTAATAAATGTCTAAAAAACATCGTCTTTAACAAAATTCTTCCACAAAAAGTTATCGAAAACATCGAGTTTCCATAATTTAACATACTTATACATATTTGAATTTTCAAATTTTGCAAAGCACAAATAAATGCCTAGAAAACATCGTTCTTAACAAAATTCTTTCGTAAAAAATTGGCAAGGATCTCAAGTTTTCGTAAGTTTCTGCATCGAAAGAAATCTGTAGGCTTCCAAAATTCTATTCTTTCTTCTTGAAATGTTCGCGGTGTTTCGAGAGTTTCGAGGAGCATAACAGACGAAGCAGAATCGAGATAGAGGGGTGTTGGTTTCCGCGCAAACAGCGCGTCGTAAATGCGGGGCATTCTGCATATCGGTTCGCCGCGAAGAGCGACCGCAGTTAATGGGCGACGGGACCCAGCAAAGCGATATCTCGAAGACGAGCACAGTCGCGTTTTACGGGGCCGTCTCCTCGGCATACGTATACGTAATTGCGAACTAACTTAGAGCGATTCGCTGTTGCACACGGTTACCCCGAAACTTTCTTCCCTCTGTTTGGAAGTTCAACCGCTGGATGTAACCGGGGGAACTTAGACGGTGCCCGGGTTTTGTTTGAGGTCGAAAAATTAGGGAACGATCTTATAGACGTTACACGACTCCGGGGAAGTTCGCCGGTTTGATTCCTCAAGTATTTTCGCGTAAAATTACACGGAGGAAGTTCGGCGAGGCATCGAGTCGGTAAATCGAGAAATTAATAATTTGGCGGACTCGCGAGCGTGGAACCGGTAAACCAGTAAATTGGCACACTCGATAATTTTCTGCTGGATCCCCGTTTTTTTCGGGATGTTGTGTGATTTTACGATTACAGGGATTACATTAACACCATTTATTTACAGTTACAAGATTTTTGGAACGATCGAATAAAATGATTTGGTGGATGGTGCATTTTTATGTTTTAAATCGGTTTTTGTATAGTTTGCATTCTTTGAAACGAACTTTATACAGTTTCTCTGGTTAATGTGTTTTTTTTTACATAATTTTCCGTTACTCGATACGCTTTTATCGTGTAGTTTCCAATAAAGGCGAATATCCTATTTAAATGTAATTGTTAGACTGTGTACTTTTATGCAAATCGGGAAGTTTAAATATTCAAGAAATTACAGAGTGCACATAATGTACAATCTCATACAAAACATTCACGCTAGAATTCACCATTACATCATGCACCTTCCATTTCTTTATTCCTTCTCGCAAGGATACCAGTTCGCGCAAAAAATCCTCGATTAATCGCGTAGGCATTAGATTTGCATACAATTCATTGAGACCGTTCACTTAGCGGAAACAGAAGACTCGTACCGATTTCCGGGACAGGGTCGTCGATAAAACGGGGGAAGGGACGTCCGCGGCGGATCAGAGGGTGGGTTACACCGATGGCCGGAATTTACGGGGTGTCGACGTTTGTTCTTGTAAAAACGGTTTCCCGCACTCTTTTACCTATCGTTCCTGTCCCCGGGATTCCTCGTTACTTCTGCTTCGCCCCCGTTGCACGCCGGGGAACCCGCAATTTTACGAGGGAATTTACGCGATTTCCAATACAAACCTCGTTCCCGTTTTATCGCGCCGCCGCTCCACACTGGTCTGCGGCCTCTGTGTCCGCGTCCTGAAGGAAATCTGCTGGTTCCACCATCTCTTTCGCTGTTTCTCCCTCTCTCTCTCCCCCTCCCTTTCCCTCTGTATCTCTCTGTCTGTCTGACTCTCTCTCTTTGTCTCCCTAATTCCCTCTCTCTCTGTATCTCTCTGTCTCTCTCTCCCTCCATCTCTCTCTGTATCTCTCTGTCTCTCCTTCTCTCTCCCTCTCTGTCTATCTGTCTGTCTGTCTGTCTGTCTCTCTTTGTCCCCCTGACTCCCTCTCCCTCTGTATCTCTCTGTCTCTCCCTCTTTCCGCCACTCTGCCTCTCTCTGTGTCTTTCTCTCTTTCTCTCTTTTTCTCTTTCTGTTCCCCCCTCTCTGTGACTATGCTCTGGCGTGTAGATCAGCGGTCGCGATCCCGCGTCGATTTGAAATTACAGCCGGCGATTTTAGGATTCACCCCCCAACGAAGCTTCTCGCGAATCGAGACGAAATCTGCAATGCAAATGTCGGGGTTGGTACTTGTAACGTAGACCGTTGCTCTGTGTTCGTGAATTTCTGGATGCGTCACGAAAATTTGGTATAATAATTCATGTTTAATCATGGGGAGCGAGATGTGGGTCATGTGATTTGGGAAAAACGCTTGGACGTTTGGGAGGCTGTGAATTTAACTGTGAATCGCAGTTGTGTTCTTCCAGCTTTCATTTTTCGTGAAATTCATCACAGTTATTAACGAAGCGGAAGGAAAGAGTTGAATTGTACCAGTTTTTGAGTTTACAGCCACTCTATGCTAAAAATACTACAAGTATCGAAGAATCGGTGTCTAGTGACCGGTATGGGTTGTTAAATAGTCTAGGAGAAGAATCATCGGTAGGTCGGGATAGCTTGGGTTCGATTCCCGGTCAACGTAATCCGAACAGAACCCCACCTTTTTTTCTCCTACACAAGATTATTTCTCTCGCTTTCCTATTAACTAAAATTATTAATTGAGTAACAAAAATTATTAAGAAATAATAAGAATCGTCGAAAAGTAACGTCCCATTCGCTTTCTCCTAGCTACGTTACTATGTAGATTGGATTGTGACCTTACTGTAGCCGAGACGATTTGAAAAGACACGTTTTCCGTTCTACCGAATCGTCCAAATAATTAGATAACACGTAAATCCCAGCGGATTCCATCGGGACTCCATCGGGAGATTCCCTGCACAAAGGGACTTGGAAGGTATGCACGGTTCGTGAGATTTTTCAATTCCGATGGAACGTCTGGAGTGCAGTAGTAGTCGGTCGTAGAATAGCCGTTTCCGGTATGAGGGGCTTTCAACGCGCTCCCAATATATGCTGTCCCCGATACAAAGCTCATTCTGTCGGTTCGGGCGTCGTTCCCCGGGTCCCAGGGGATTTCCGTGCCGCTTCAAGGCCGCGACTCCGAGAAAATCCGTTTGACGTGACTTCCCCGGCAATAAATCCGGCGAACGTGTTCCCGATCGCGGGAGACACCGGGAAACACTTGGGCCTCGGCTGTTGGATCCCTGCTACGCCCTGGGAAACGATCCTCCATCAACGTTGGAGGATCGGATTTTTCGTTTTATCTCGGCGTCGACATCGTCGTGCCTCGAGTTTCCATGCTCCAGTCAGGCCGTCGCGATGTTCTTTGAATTATTCAACCTCTTCACGTTTTAATTTTCACCGAAATTGCGAAAACCAAAGTCTTCTCTACCTGGCTCGAGATTTAGCCGATGTTTGGAATAGCATTTTGCTCGTCGAGACAAACATTTCCGGTGACTTGGCAATGTCTGAGGCGATTTTTAAATCACGCGAAGATTCTTGCCATCACTAATTATCGTATTCCATAAATTTCACGTTACAAGCCTTAATTACAGGTGTCCATGAGGAATCTTGAATTTTCGATAATAACCCACTTGTAAGAATGGGGAAAATTGGAAGGGTTTACAATTTTTTTCCATAATTCCTCGAAACACGTACATGTAGGAGATATTATAGGAGAAAAAGAATCAGTTCCTCGGATTGCCTAGACCGGGAATCGAACCTGGAATCTTTCGTTTACCAGGCAACAGTTTTAACCACTTAGCTATCTAGACCCAATTCATCTACCAGTATCATTCGATAATTTTATATTTCAACCTAAGAGCATCTATTTGCTTGTCGGTGGACCAGAGTATCAAAAATTGATTATGTCCTCGCGCTCGCCTAATACCAAAACCGTAGAATCTACGACGAAGAGCGTAAAAAGCATTGCGAATGCAAAGCACGGCGTCTGACGTTACGGCATCGTCAGCTCGCCGATGTTGTTCCATCGACGAAATTTACGAGTATCCCGAGGAGGATACTGGCTTGGTCCGCAACGACAGGAAGTCGAAGCGTCCTCATGGTCCTGCTGGAAACATTATCCCTGGGCCGTACGACGTTCCTTTGTTATGCATGGAACGAGGGCGCTCAAAGTGGACGACGCTAAAACGGCCCCCTATTTCTCGACAATCGCCTCTCCTCTCTTCGCATCCCTTATCCCCTAACCCCATATCCCGTTCGCAGGGTCGCCTTCTTCTCGAGGAGGTCCCTTCGTCCTACATTCCACCGATAGTGGTGTTCCTTTGGTTCTCAAATTGTAGAACCAAAGATGAAGGAGACGCATATACTGTGCAGTGCTCAGGAGTTGGCCGGTGGATGAAGTAAGACATAAATACAGTTTAGATTGGCGACGAGAGCTTTAAGTTGTCTGTTGAATTTTGGGATACGTTTGGGAAGCTTCATTTGGCATCAAATTTCGGAAAATTAGGACAAAGCCAGGATTAAACGTTGCTTTCTTCAGGAAGGGCATTAAGGATGCAAGGGAAGTGGTCAATGTTGGGTGATAAAGTTAAATTGTGGTTCTATGTTGTGGATTATTGTAGAAACATTAGCTATTTAAAAGATTGAGAATTAAAGAAGTGGATATTTATTGGTAATGATTAAAAGATCGTACAGTTAACTTTAATTCTATACAGCTGTCACGAGACTTGCTCTTCACCCTTTCAGAAACCCACTCTCAACTGTCTCATGCCCTTTTTTCACCCCACTCTATATTCCCCCACGCAATTGATTCTCTTTCACTGTAATCCTTAACCCATTCACTGTCAGGCAAATTCAGAGCGTCTTGTCCTTGACGCTAAGTATTTATTTTAAAGAAAATGTGCGTTACCTTTTTGATAATAAAAAGTGATATTAAACAAAAATGTTATGATATAATATGGTCATTCATCCTTTCTAATAAGTCCTAACTCAAACGGCTATAAATTTATTCCAAGACCAATTGAAATCAATCTAAACTTGTAGCACAAACTATGAGATATCTCATAGTGAATGGGTTAACCTCCCTCACTCGCTACATCCAGTCACCTCTACCAAAAATTCTCAAATACTGGTTCCTAGCGCAGAAACGCTCTTCGTTCGCTCTACAATCGTTCGAACTAAACTTTGGGCGGTGCAGTCCCGGTCCATTTTCTGTTACAGGGCATGTAGACGATAAAAATCACAGAAAATGTACTGCGAGGTGGTCTGCGAGAATTGTCTATTAGGGATGGGGGGAAAAAGGAAGAAGTTCCTGGACGGTGCGCAGGTTGTGCATTAATAGCTTTTCACCAAGGGCTTTTAACGATCGAAGGACCTCGTAAAATCGGGAATTAAAAGGTGCCGGGGGGGCAAGAAGGCCAAGTATTTAAATGGATTCAATTTGGAACGAAGCCAGCAGCCGTCTGCCGGCGCTTCGCGTGCCAACCGACGAAGGATAGACGCTCGTAAAGGATGCGGCTCGATTCGTTGAACGAATTAATAGCGATCACGAAGGAATTGACGGGCTATTAGAATGTTCGAACGCGATCCCCTCGATCGATCCGTCGCGTCTCCGACGATCCTCGAGGAAGCTGAATGGACGTCCTCGAACAGAGATCTTCTCAGAATTTATTATTATCGCCATCAATACCAACCGCTGGCCATTCTATCCGGCGATATACTTAAAAGAAATTACCCTCGCGCTGTGCACGGCTTTTATTCTACATCGATTTCCGCGAGTCGAATTCCATCGAGAACGGGATAAAGAGAATGTAGTGCGGATGGAATCTTGAAAGCATGATTTAACCCTTTGATCGACTCGGGGCTGCACAAAAGACTGGCGCAAATGGATAAATAAGATTTGTACGGGGCATACAAAGCGTGGGAATTGTTAAGATTATTATCGCAGTGGTGGGCATGTTTGTTTTATACAAGAGTGGACGAAAGTTTAAGACTAAAGGGTCAAAGAAAACAAAAAAATTGATTAATAAGAAATAGCACGATAAGTAAAGATTCTATGCTAAAAATTCATTAATTTTTTAACTAAAATTAAATTAACTAGTTTTTATTTATTTAATAAAATTAATAAATATCAAATTTAAATCACTCATTTAAATATTTAAATATTTTACAACATAATTACTTAATTAATAACATTTATCGTTCAATAAAATATTTAACTATTAAAATTCAAATTCGAATTAAAAATTAACAAACAAAAATAAATTTATAAAATTCTTAATCTAATTACAAATTTTTACGAAATTGATGAAATTTTTGTCAGCTTTATATCGTTATGTTATTGGAATTCGTTCAATCAATCATAAGGGTACCTATTGTACGCAAAAACCATGTGTGACAGATCATTCAGATAGTTGGACATTTGAAATTAGGGCGTTTGGACGATGGAGGTCCCGATAAGAGAGTCTCTGAAGAATGTTGTAGAACAAAATTAATTGCGTTTGAAAAATTGATAGAACAAGGAAATGAAAGCGGGGATAAGGAAGTGCTGATACGTTGCTCTTGCATGGCAAGACCTCCATAGTTCATTTCCATGAAACAACACCGGCCCCCCTCCGCTTCTTCCGTTCAACTTCCTCCCGTCTATCCCATCAGATTCCGGTGGCCGGTTAAATTTCCTCCGGTGCCTCTCGCTTAAATTACTTTTCCGGGGGGCTAATTTCGATCGCGAGAAATTAACCGACTGTTCGCCAACTAATTTCGTCGGCAAACATCAGTTTCGAGTGTTTCTCTGCTGTTTGCGTAAGGAGATGGGCCGAGCGGAAAGCGACATTGTACAGGGAAGCGTCTTGAAATAGCTGCGGCGACCGAACGATACAGAGAACAAGTTGAAAATGTGTAACACAACGTTTTCTAAGATGCTTCGTTATCGAAGCAAACGATTATTAAAGACTTTTACAAGATTATTTCGAATTTTACCATATAACAGTATGTATACGTACAGTAGCAGACAAAAGTTTAAGACGGCAGAACAATGGACGGCAGCGTTTATTTATTTATTTATTTATTTAGTAGAAGAATCCTACTAAATAGACTGAATAGACTATAATACTAAAATAAAGAATTTTTTACATTTGTTGATAAAGAGAGAAGAAGTGTAAAGGCAGAAAAAAATAATATGTTTACGCATCGTATTATACAATAAATAATAGAAAATAATTAATGGAATACTGATAAAAGTAAATTGCATGATTACAGGTTGTATTATTAATTGTATAAAATATATAAAACATACACCTACAGTTTATCTTTATAATTACTCGGTACGGAAAAATTTAAGTAGTACACCGCGAAACTGGTCGGACGTAGAGTTCGGGTATTGTCAGCCTATTCATAGTGTCGTACTACTAGCCAGCTACGCGGTCTACCTGCAACTGTAAGAACATCGGTCCAGTTTTCTGTAAATCCTCGCCGACAATATATATCCGTTTTGCCGGCGAGGGACGGTTAATGAGGCCGGAAATAAGAGACGGTGAATTACGGGAGGGCGTCGTCGTCGGCGACGTCGCCGTCGCTGTGGTTATTGGCACGTATCGATTGTGCGGCCGACACGTCCGAGGTCGTTTCCTTTTCCCCGGTTTTGTTGCACGGATCACGGGTTCCCACGGGTTTTCCACGGGTTCTGCGGGTAACGAGCTTGATGGGAAAACGAGAAGCGGACCCCTTTTCACAACGGAAGCCTTTAATCCGAGTGCAAGGAGGCATTGAGAGCGGGGACGCATTTTGGAATCTCTCGCGGGACAAATTAGATTAAAATGGATTAAATAAATAGATTGTTTATATTGTGACGCGGACAGACGGTCTTTGAGGGTTTTACGAGCTTTTTATCCTTTCGTGTTCATTGTGAGCATGTGTATGAGATGATGGTTAATAAAAAAAATATTTTTTGGTGGTCGAGAATTTGAAAGGAAGTCAAAGAAGAGTTCTAGTTCTGTTCGGTTGTTTAAGGAGTGGTGTTGGTATTTGAAACGTTTTTGATTTACGGTATTTAATTTGTTTAATCTATTGTTTGTGTATGGAAGGAAACCTTTGTTGCGTGAAGAGAAAATTACAGTAACGATCGAACAGAGGAAGTAGAAAGCGGCAGTAATGCAGGAATAAATAATAACATGGCTAAATGAATACATAAATCTATCTAAATGAATTAAATCTACCTGAAAAGTATAAATATAACCGTTAGAATATACATTAAAAAAAAAAATAAAATGAAATAAGATAACATTAAAAGAATGTAACATTGTTCAAAGAAGATAGTCTTACCGTTGGCGAATCTTCGTTTAGCATAAAATTCGATTCCCAAATATTTTCCAGCGAAATTGAACGTTGTGCATCGTGCTCCATGTCACGAGCAAGATATCGAGTGTACGCTGTTGAAATTTCATTGACATAAATGTGACTCGTACAAACGGAGGCTCGACTCTATACCCTTCTTGATCTCCTTTCTTGCTTTCGTCGTTCCGAGTCCGGATAGCTGGGATTAACTCGTGTATCCGGTTCGAGTATTTATGCAAATAAGAGCTTCGGCATTTTACTTTGTTGAAAGGGGGCATTATTGTTAACGGGGCAAGTTCGCTGAAAGCTCGATCCCCTCTCTTCTTCCCCTATTTTTGGCAACGAGCCGCTGTCAGCCGAGCCCATTTACTTTCGTCACGTCAACGGGTAAGCTCTCCGCTTCGTTTCTGCATGACACCGGGCCCCTAGCCTCTTCTCGAGCTTTCTTCCCGTCTGAAACCCGATATATCCCGGGAAAATAAGGGTATTCTGCCTCAATTTTTTCCCGATGGTCGCCGAAGACTTTGTTTTCGACGGATTAGGCCTTCGTTCATTGTTACCCGGTCCCTTTATTCTGACGGAAGTAGGCTGTAGCTGTTGATAGGGCCTCGATCGCGATGGCGAATCGAAGGGAGTTTTGTGTAAAAATATCGTTGAAAGAATCGAACGAATTTATTCGAATAACAGAAAGCGATAATCTATTTGATTCTCGACGAGCCACCATAAGCACAGAAAGTACTTAAACGTCTGGTAGCAGGCAATTCGCCATACGCTTGTTCAGCAGCATTACCCGTTTCCCAATTGTAACACCTTCCCGCGGTCGATTAGGGGATTTAGGGTCGATTAAAATCAACCGCGATTCCAATGGGCCGAATCGCGTTCGCATCGACCATACCAGTAACACCGATTACACCTACTTTTCACCGTAAAGGATTTGTTGGACGCTAACCACGTCGGCAATAGCCAATGCCAACGCATCTCCAATATTAGCCAACGCCAGCGTCAAGTTGAGGGCGACGGTCATCGGCGACCCCCATAAAAATTGATAAATATTGATATTTGTCCAAATTATGTATTTTTACTAATCTGAATGCGACGATCATCGGTACCCCCCATAAAAATTGAAAAATATTGACATTTGTCCAAATTATGTATTTCTACTAATCTGAGTGCGACGGTCACTGGTGACCCCCACGGTGCCACCATCAAGTTGAGTGTCGGTCACTGATGACACCAATAAGAATTGATAAATATTGACATTTGTCCAATTTATGTATTTCTATTAATCTGAGTGTGACGGTCATCGGTGACTTCCACAAAAATTGAAAAATATTGATATTTGTCCAAATTATGTATTTCTATTAATCTGAGCGCGACGGTCACTGGTGACCCCCACGGTGCCACCTTCAAGTTGAGTGTCGGTCACTGATGACTCCAATAAGAATTGATAAATATTGATATTTGTTCAAATGATGTATTTCTACTAATCTGAGCGCGACGGCCACTGGTGACCCCCACGGCGCCACTGCCAAATTGAGTGCCGGCCACCGATGATCCTCGTGGGGCATTCAACGTGTTAATTCGCAATGGAGCGCGAGATTTCGTTGTCTCGTTTGCAGCATCGGGAGAGGATTTTGACCGACGGTGTCGTGAAAACGCGGATTCGTTGAAGCTCGCCGATTTTCCGCGATTGATTTTCCGAACGGACACGTTGCACGCTCCTTCGCTTTTCCGCGTCCGCTTGTTATCGCCCATTGTTTTTCCATTGACCCATTTCGGGGACGGGGCAATTATCAGTTTGTCATTAAGGGGCGACCCGAATTGGATTTTGCGCGATTATCGCTCGCTGTTGCGTGCCATTATTTGCACTGTAACCGGTGGATCTCTGAAATTTTTGGAAAACAACAAAATTGTTCGACGTTTCCGTCGATTCGTTTGGGAATCAATCTTTTATGAAGCGGCTCGGATTAATGTCTATCAACGGACATCTATTGGTTTCATGAGATAATTCGATCAGAGCGTATTTCTGAACTCACTCTTCCTCCAACAATTTTTGATTTCACGAGTAACCAAGATGTGTCCCAAAAATGGGACATTGGCGGATAATGGGTTAAGTGCCTAAACCAATGATATTCAAAATGTCTTATAATTTCGTCCCAGTGTACAGTTCCAAGTTTGAACCCTGATGTTCACGCTGTTGCGTTCGCGTATTCTCAAAGACGACAAAACACAACCATTCGACATCCGTCACTTCCGGTTCGTTTCGCTTCCAGCCCTTAAAACGCGACTTGCCGAACGCTTAATGGCTCCGCGAGGCTCGTATACAAGGCGCACCTAAACGTGGAATCGTAAAAGCGTGGCAACGACGAGGCTCACGATGAGCCACCCTGTTTCTCGCGGGGATGATCCTCGAAATGAAACCGATCTCTTGGTCGTTCGCCCGTTATCCTCGCGGACGCGGTTACCCGGAAAATTTGCATCTTTTTCTGCCCCGTCCTTCCTCCCCGGTCGCGTGGTTCTTTTCATTCGTCGCAGCAACGACACAGTTGCGGGGGTGCAGCGAGGGGTGCAGAGGAAAGGGGCGGACGGGGGGTGGTTAGATAGCGCAGCGTGGCAAATTTCCTGGCGACTCTTATCGCGAACGTTAAGGACGAACGAAGACGACGTCGTTTTCTTTCGTGGACTCGTACCCCTTAACTCACCCCTCATCCCCCCTTCCGCCCCCACCCTCTTGCCGGGGACAAATGGTTTTTGTTGCTCGCTCCAGTTTTTTCGACGCACTTCCACTTGGTTACTCGGAGTCCCCGATGCGAGCAATTCTTCCCGTCGAATCTCTCTCCCTTCCTCCGTCCCCCTTCTCCTTTTCACCCTCGTAATTACCGTTCCACCGATGCATCTGTTCCGTGGAAATTTCTGAATGTCCCGTCGGGAACTGTTTTTCGGAGCTGGATAATTGTAATAGAATGAGCGACGGTTGGTTCTGGGAAGCAGGGTGCGGAGGAGATGCTACGGTTGGAATTAGTGATGCACAGTGTCTTTAGGGAAGTATTAAGTAATTTGTTAGGTATATTTTACGAGAGTTTAATCGATAAAGAGATAAGGAAATGGTACGTTACTCTGTTACGATAATTAACCATAAGCTTGTCGTAAGAAAGAATTTTTATTAAAACAATCTGGGGTTAACATACGTATATTGTCTTGCGAGTAAAATTTACGAAAAAGCTCTCCGAAATGCAATTTTCAAATTATCTTAAGGTCGTACAGAAAGCAGACGAAAGCAAGTAATTTTCCCGAAACATACTCGACTTCTTGTTTACTTAACTATCGACAGGATTTCCCCGAGCGATCCAACGGAAGCCAATCACACTTTTACGCTCGATTAACCCCTAATTCGCAACACTGACCGAAACTTTCCTGCAACCCTTCGTAGCGCTCGAAGACACCACCCGAATACCTAATTATTGCTCAACTTTCCCCCCGGCCAAATGCTCCAGCCTCTCTATCATCCATCACCGGCGCGTTCTCCCATCAACGACAATCCCGTCTCACCCCAGAAAATCCGATCCCAACGTAAACTCCGCCCCCTTGCGATCACAGAGGCCACTCGTGCCACCGGTTTGCATTCTTATCGAACATACTCGAGGATCGTTCATCCATCGAGGGATGCTTCCCCGTTCCGAACGGATAATATCGAAGATTTCCCCGAAGAAGAAGGAGACGAAGAAGAAGAAGAAGAAGAAATTCGCGGAATCCCGGCAACCGTCGAATATCCAGCAACCGTTCCCCGTTGGAAGGAGATTTGACAAATGGTTTTATCCGGCAGTTGACGCCTCAGTTGACGCGCGTACGTGCGCGTGACATGTGTCGCGTGTGTCGCCTCGCGTGACCCCCGGCTCCCAATGGGAAACCTGAGAATATGTCATTCCTCGACGTTCGTGAAATGGATGGCGGTGCGGCTTGACGCACCCTCCGCGCTGAAATTTCGAGGGCGGCGCGGAGGAGGAGGACGAGCTGGAGGAGGGTGAAAACGGTCGTTGGAGAACGGAAGGCGCGGTGATCGCGTTGCCGGTTTGACAGTCTTCCAGCTAGACGAAATAATGCGTCGACAGCCCGATTACGGATTGAATGAACATCGATCTAGATCCAATCCGGAGGCAATTCCTTTTCGGGACGCGTCGCGGCCAATAACAGGCTCCAACGATAACTTTCTCGCCACCCTCGAAGTATAGCAACGCTTCGAATCGATCGCGAGGGTTCCTTTTGCTGTTTTGCACGATTTTGGCTTTCCTCTGTGGGGAATCGCTGAAATACTTAAGTTTGGATATTGGTTGTGGATCGTGGCATATCTTTGTTGATTGTGGATCGAATAACTCGCTTATTTACTTGCTAACGCGGCCAATAACAGGCTCCAATGATAACTTTCTCATCACCCTGGAAGTATAGCAAGGCTTCGAATCGAATTGTGGAATGTCTGTTCTGGAATTCTGAAATTCTTAGTTTCCAAAGGCAGTACGATAAAGACTGTAGTACATTGAAGCCTCCATTGTCGCGATTCTAATTTAATTCTCAGCTCTTTTTACGATTCTACAACTCGGGTTTCTATTCAACACTGGTCCTTTTTCTGTTTCGAGGAAACCCTTATAGACCTTTTCCTCTTTCTACTCCGCTAAGCATTACCGACCCATCGATGAATTGTCTGTCGTCAACACTTTTTTCCCGATGGGCCTAACTTTCGTCTAGTTAACTCACACTTCCATTTTTCTTTTTATAGTCATTTTTCTTTTAACACGAGCTATCTCTACACAGCCCCTCAACAGATTTCGTTCTGCTACTTGTAGCGTGAAATCCGCTCGGTGTATCCGCTCTTCTCCTCCCATCTTCGAGTCAGCCGGCAGAACAACTGCTGCAGCCAGACCTCGCTCGTTTCGCCGAGCATATCGCGAACACCCTCTTCGTATCGTTTCGACCGGTTAATTTGCGTGGCCCGGCCGTGTCAGCTGCAACGGACGGAAAAAATCGCTCGGCTACGCGAGACTCGGCGATGTTTTCGCGTGGCAGCCGCCTGGAAACGTGGCGCAACGACCATCTGCTAATAATGTTCGGTTCGGGAACACGCCCGCTACGAGTGTTTCCAGCTGCGCGAGTCGGGCTCGAAAGCGATCGGGGACGAGGACGGGGACACGTTGGCGAACCCGCTAATTGCAAAAACTAGCCCTGCAGCGTCTGCTGGACGCTGGTTTCTTCAAGCGGGGAAAGAAACGGCGAGAGGCACACGCGAAACAGGGTTGCGGTTACTTTCCACATTCTTCTGCGTTCGCGTGCTTGCCTCGGTCGCTTCCTGTTTAATTAATTTTCATTCATTTGTTCGTTTTGTAATTGTATTTATTAACCCTTAAAATTTTCTATTGGGTTCTTTGGAAAGTTCGTGCCGATTTTTGATAGCTGGCATAAGGACAGGTTTAAATATATTAAAAAGATTGAGAATAAATAATATGTGTACGTTTTGTAAAAGAGAATACTTCGGACATATTTGAAAAAAAATTTGGGTACGATACGGGTTAATTTTTGTCTGTTTTATACGCCTTTGAATATGGAAGAAAACATAGTGCATTCTAGGCATTTGATACTCTTCTTTCTAGCGGTCGCTGGTGCATACGTTGAATCGCGGTTTAATGTTGAAATTAAAATTCGTCAAGTGAGAAATTTCGACGGATTTTTGTGCATTTATAGAGAATTCGGATGCGTGGAAATCCACAGAATGTATAAAATGCACAGACGCATATACGATATTAAAAGTTAATTGTCGCGAGTTATGAAACTTAAAAAGTGAAACGATTGAAAACGTACCTAAATTTAACTGTTTTACGTATCACTGTAAAAATTTGACGAATCGCATAAAAATCCGCAATTTATTTTACCCATACTATATTCCCTCAGTATAGTTCTGAGTGTGTCGTAGACGTTGAAAAGAAAATTTTCCTGCAAAATTACTAAACTATCTAGATTTTCGTTCGATACAGTTTCTACATTTACATTCGTAGCACTTTTTACCGGTTTTCTTCTTTTTACAAGGAGAACACTAAAGAGATTCCGATTTTGTTCAGTTCCCCCGATATTATATGGTCGACGGGAAATGTAAAAAAGGATACACATATAGGAGGGCCGTGAATTGTTCGGTCTTTTGTGGAACGCCAGCTGCGTTTTATCTTTACGACACCGGCAACGCGTGCCATTTCCACGTTCCGAGAACTTTTTTTTTTCCCTCCACCCTCCGCCCCGATAGACGCATTGCAGAGCGTTGAAACGTCTCTGTTTCGTGTATTAGCGATATCGTTCCGCGATAAACGATGCACGTTTCTCATCCTTTTTTGTTTTTTTTTTGGCGACCCTGTTCGGGTAGCGAGAATTTTTAATAGCCCGCGGTTAGCGCGACTCGCGGATTCGCGAATAGATCGCATCGTTACGATCGATTCGAATGTATCTGACAGTAAAACTGTGCGATTGCGTCCGCAACGATTCTCTAAAATCCCTGTTTCGTTCTTTTTTTCTCCCATTACGTGCATTCGACACGAAGCTAATTTTTGCAATATCAAAAATTCTACATTCCATATTCTACAACCGCAGCATATTGTGTTAGAGAATGTTATTAACAAAATCTGTTATTTCATGCTGAAAATATTACAGATCCAAATAAAGTGAAAATTGTTAATTCTCTGATTCTAAAAAAGTTTTTCTATTCTTAGATGTTGTGATGTAAAATATTATTAAAAGTATCTGTTATTTCATACTAAAGATATTGCAGATCCAAATAAAGTGAGAATGGTTAATTCTCTGACTGTAAAGGTGTCTTTTCCATTCTTAGATAAATAATAATATTGAGATAGGTAATAGTATGAATTACCTCCTTTCAGATAATAGAATTTCGTGGGTAGCATAAATAATGATAGGGTATAGCGCTTGCAAACACATTGTTTCACGATTAAACCGACAGATTTGCAAATAATAGGGGCGAGGCGGTCGATGTTTCAGGCAGGCCACACCGTCTTTCCCCTAAGAAACGTCCGTTCAATTACAGGGCACATTCTACTTGAGACCGATTGTAGGTTCTAACTTCTCTTCTAATACACGCCCAATTACGCTCTCTCTCTCTCTCTCTCTCTCTCTACTTATATATCCCGTGGCGCTGAAATGCGATCGAATTACCAGCAGCGTAACGCTTCGAACTCGTGGATTTGAAGCGACGTAGCGACGCTTCAAGGGAAATTGTTTTCCAATCAGCTGATCAGACGCGTCGGGGACAACGATCAATTTATGACCACCGCGTCGTCTAATCGTGTTTTAATTAAGCTTCGTTCGGAACGGTGCTTTAGTTAAACGAAACAGGCTAATTAAGTGGCCGAAGCGGGGTTCGCTGTAAAGCGTCGGATGATCGCGAGGCTGAGAAGTTAAACGTTGCTCGTGAAGCGTGTTCTCTAATTCAGATGTTCCTAAAGTGTGTGTCGAGAGTTAATTTTGGATGGGGGTCGCGTTAAATATTGAGTTATGATAATGGTTTACTGTTTGTCCGAGAAGTTTTGTTCAGTGAAAATTGTTAGACGGACGCGATTCGGAATGAAAGTTAAAGATCACGCGAAAGTTATTATTTTTGTCAAAGCTCTAACATTTACTTACACTGTACTGTGTTTTGATCAATTAAAAAACTGTCATTTAATCGCGAATTAATTATTTAAACTTACGCTTGTTTCTGAAGTGGAACGTTACGCGTCTGACTATGCGCCGACTCATTCTACTTAATGTCGCGGTTTAAACTCTTCGCGGTCCTATGTCCAATGTATCTAGACAAAGCGTTTCGCTCCAGCAGACTTTATGTCGAAGGGGGTATGTATACAGTGTGGTATTTGCCCTGAAAAACTAGACAAAACTCTTTCCATGCACGCTCAATCTTTAAACCGACATAACTTCGTTGAAATTTATCTAAATTGGATAAGACAATGACGATTAAAAAGTTAAAGATTTTTAGTTTTTAATAGTATGAAGGATTTTCATAGAAATGGCTGTTCAATTTATTTTTTATTCTTCTGATTGTCTTTTTTTTTTATTTAAATTGCGAACAATATTTTTATGTTTTTCATTTTCAGCTTTTTGTAAATTAACTTTAACCCTTTGCATTCGAGGTATTTTTCGCGAAATATGTATAAATAATAATATTTAAACTTTTAATTTATACATTCACCAATTTCTAAGTACGTTGCTTTAGTAAGCTCATGAATGTTTTCCAATGAAAACGGTATCAAGCGGATGAGCGATTAGCGAAATCTGCGCGGACAGCAAGGGTTAAAATTTCTATCATTTTTTCTCCCAACGCAACAGTGGAATCTCATTTAACGATGAAAGGAACTTTATCGAATCCAGTTCCCCAAGATTTATCGCTGTCTAGCTAAACAAACGAGAAACTTGGCCGCCATCAAAGTTCGAAGTAACAACGAACAAAACGAAACCTGGGAACACGTACACGGTTATCGCGGCGGCCATTCAAATATTTCCATCGATCGCGGTTCAACGGGAAAGAGGAGACCGTAAAAACGCCCCAGGTTTTGTTTTATTCAACCGAATAGGAGGAACGATCGTTGCTCGGGTTCAAGGTAGTTGAAAAAAGGGCGGAACAGGCTCGTGAATTCGGCTTTCGCGTTCACGCACGGCGTAGTAAAAGTTTGATGGGCCGGACACAGGCCGCTATTCAATACTCTTTGGGGGATTTAAGCAGTGATCGATGAAATCGTTGCGTTTCGCGGCAATTCGCTGCAGGCTTGCCAGCGGTTACGAACGACCGCACGCGTCACTCGTTCGGACACGTTGGACCAGA
Source organism: Tetrapedia diversipes (assembly GCA_033822845.1). Lineage (NCBI taxonomy): Eukaryota > Metazoa > Arthropoda > Insecta > Hymenoptera > Apidae > Tetrapedia > Tetrapedia diversipes. The sequence continues at coordinate 154,451 of JAOPTO010002393.1, read as the reverse complement.
CCGAAACGCGGCCGAGCGTGGCCCCAATTAATTTGCAATCGATTATATGGGCCGTGTTTTAACGTGACGTAACAACCAATTCGTACCTGCCCCCGGGTCATATTCCTGCATTATAGTCGGCCGTGTGTTGTCACTCGTTAAAGAAGAGTACGAATTTAATTCGAGTTCAGGCTAATTTTGATGAATATCGTTTGTTTCGGGGAACCACTAACGGGGGCTACTCGTCGAAGATCGTTAAGGAATTACTCGTTCGCGGATATGCAGATTACCTACGTTGAATCTCAGGTGGATGTGTGGTTCGTAAGGGTGTAGATATCGTTTTAACGAGTAAAATAATTCTTAATGGAAGTTCTTTGGTATATAAATGATTTTCTGTTCTTTTAAACACTCAACAATTACAGCAGTGCGTAACTCGTCACTCATGAATTTTTTATTATTATTGTTTTTTGTTTTTTTTTTGTTTTACTCCGGGTTTCTTTTACAAAGGGTTTCAAGAGTTTACCCCGTTGAAAATAAATAAATAAATAAACTTAAGCCTACACTCAAACTCTCTCTAAATTATCGCTTGGCTGTTTAGATCTTTTAGAAATCATACTCTATTACTTGTCAATCTTGAAACATGTAGTTAGCAAACTCAGGCGTAAAACTTTTCTTTCTACTCTCTATACACTTTCATTTCTATCCCACACGATACTGCAGAGGTCGGCAACCTTTTCACCTTAATTAAGGACACCTTAGTGTCCTTGTCGATTTTGGCGTACAATTCCGAAAATTGATAAAAAATGCTGACGACCTCCGCGTTGCCAACCTCTGCAATACTGTCGTAAAACGATCGATCTTCTCCACGAAATCGTCGTATCGTCTCTTAACAGCGAGCCACGAAATGTTCCAGATGTCCTGACAGCGGGCCCCGGGCCACCAGGATGCCGACAGACGACGACTATGGCCGAAGAGAACGTCTCCTACTGCACCAGCATCCGATCTCTCAATACGGGTCCTCGTCATCTCCGGTTCCAGGATCGAGCGCCGGTACGTCCGGAAACGCGGGGTCCCAGATCGGTTCCACTAGCTCCTCAGACTGTTACAAACCGCAACAGCAGCAGCAGCAGCAGCCACCATCTCAAACGGATCTGCGTTCGAGCAGCGCTAACGCCGCCAGCCAAGATCGTTATCAGTCCTCCTCCGACCAGACAACCAGCCAAGGAAACGAGCACGTGGTCGATTATGGCGGCTGGGAGCGAATGTCCGGCATCGAGAGGCACGACAAGTCCACGGACAAGCCGGCGATCGACGATTTCCCCAAGTCCTGCGCGGAAACGCGCTCGATACAGTCGAGTTGCGAGCGTTTCGGCCACCATTACCAGAGCCAGCAGGACAGGTTCGGCCAGTCCTCCCTGCAAACGCACCACCAGTTCACCCCTGGGAGATCGAACGCGTCCGGGCAAACGTTGTCGCAGACAGTTCTGGCCGAGCGTTTCCCCCGGTTCAGCGAGCTCACCGGCCTACACGGCGAACAGAGGCTGTCGCTGGCCACCGGCGAACGCTTTCAGCCTGCCGCCAACGCCGAGCTCCGTTTCCATCATCCGGCCGGCGAGCTGGTGTCCACGGGGAATGAGTACGCGAACACCAACATCCTGGTGTCCGGCTGCGCGACCAGTCCGTTCTCGTCCGAGACGTTCCCCTCGCCGCCATCGCCGGCCCCGGCGAACGACCGGTTCGTGCCGCCGCCGCCCCTCTCGCCAAGCCCGAGCGAGAAGTACGCCTCGACCCAGAGTCTGGCTGGTTATCCTGCTGCTGATAGGATTCTGCCCCCAGGTTCTCCAAGCGCCCGATATGGCGGGGGCACAGCACCAGCCTCCCCGATGCCAGCTAAGGAGCGATTCTCCTCGGCGGAGCGACTACTGGTCAATCAGCAGCAGCAGCAGCAGCCGGCGAGCGGCGTGCACGAGTCCAAGGATCAGCAACGCTACGGCGGAGGTGGGGGCGATAGGCTGCTGTCAGGCTCGTCGCCGGTGCTGGGAAGCCTGCAAGCCAGCCTACAAGGCGACAGGAGCGGCGTATACACCGCGGCCAAGGAGGCCGCCGCGAGATACAGCGCCATCTCCGCGGACAGGCTGCTCTCCTCGTCACCTATACACGCCCCGGTGCCGGAGAGGTTCGCCAGCAAGTCGACCGACCGATACTTGGCCGGCGGCTCGCCCGTGCACGAACGTTACCATCGACAGGAAGCATCGTCGGCTGTTCACCACGACCGTTACACGACGGTGTCGTCGAGCGCCGAGAGGTTCCTCTCGAGCTCGCCCAACCCCGAGGCCTCTCATCAGCGATACGCCTCGCCGGCGGAGAGGTCCCTGCAGCAGGTGTCGTCCGCCGGCACCGATCAGCAGAGACGTCTGTACACCGACAGAGGCGTCGAGACCGTTTGCCAGAAGTACACCGACCGATCTAACGGATCCCCGGCACCAGCGGAGTTCAACAGATACTCCAGCTTCCAGGAGAACGGTCAGTCCAGATATGTCAGCACCGGCGATCGCTTCAACGATCTGGCGATACAGCGCTGCGGCGGCCAGTCGCGAGCTAACGATCGATTCTGCGTGGCCGCCGATCGGTACCTCGCCGGTTCGTCGCCGGGGCACGACGGAAGGCTGGGCAACGGCGACGCGTCCAGGTACGTCATCGCGGGATCGTCGACGGAACGGCTGCTCTCCGCGACGTCCTCCTCGTCCTGCTCCTCGACGGACACGGTCGCTCGGTACCATTCATCCTACACCAGCACTACGGCCGCGCAATCCGTGGCGTCCAGCGATCGGTTCACCTCTATCTCGCCCACTCCAGAGGCGGCCGCCGGGAATCTCCGATCGGTTACCAGCGGCGCGACCAATTCCGCAGGAGGCAGCGGTTCCGGGTACCAGAGCACGACAAAGAGCAGCGTCGACAAGTATCTTCAGGTATCGAAGTCCGTGCAAAGCTACTCTTCCTCCGATCGTTACAACGTCGCCAATCCCAGCGAGCAATTCGACCGGCTCAGCCAGGACCGCTACGACCGATTCGCCAACCCAGCCACCACCGGCGATCGGTTCGCAGCTTCTTCCACGGGCGCTTCTGATCGTTTTCATTCTGCTGCCGATCGATACTCTCCGGTGCGCGCCGCGGACAAGTACCTGTCGCTGCCTAAGCCGAAGGATCGATACACCGGCCGCATAACGCCGATCTCCTCCTCCTGCGGCTCGTCTTCGGCCACGTCCACGGATCGAAATTATGGCTCGACCAGCGCCACGGGTAGCTACGTCCCGCCGACAGCGCACACGCCGGTCGAACGATACGTGCCTCAACCACCTCCTGAGGTACTGTACCCGGACAGATACGTGGACAGATACGTGCCGCCGTCAGCGCACACCCCCACCGACCGTTACGTGCCCACCAACGACCCCGCGGACCCGTACATGAGACGGGACCTCGGGTTCCATCATCATTATCGGCTACCACCGCCGGCCGGCTATCCGTACCATCAGTCCCACTTCCGGCTGCGCGGTTTCGCGTACGCGTCGCCTGGCAGGCTGGGCGGCAGCCCCGGTTCGAGCAGCTCGAGCAGCTCCGCGTCTAACCAAAGGGACGGGTTCTCGATGTCGCCGTTGCTACGACCGAAGGTCCGCGCCTCCGCGGTCGAGTTCCCGAGCTCGTCCACCGGTGTCGTGCCTCGTCACGTGTGCACCAATCCGCCATCTTGTTGCAACGACGCGTCGGGAGGCGGGAGGGCCTGTTGCCAGGCCATCAGGAGGTCCCTGCCGCCGGGGGCGCTGCCTTCGATACCTACGCAGTCTTCTTGGTGAGTCTGATTTTGCAGTTACTTTTGGGTTTTTTTTTTGGTGGAAATCTGTTTTGGTCCTGTTATGACCAAGTTTGTGTTCGTGAAGAGGATAGTCATGCTAGTGTTCACAGGTGCAGACGCGTGAAGGAATAATATTTATTGTTTGGAGCCTTGGTAGAGTGTTAATAGGGTTAGCCTTAGAGTTCAGACAGTTCTATGCTACGAGTATTAATTAGTTGATATTTGTGAATTCTAGTATGGCTATCTTTGATTTCTTTGTCTTCCAGAAAATTACATATACGGGATTAATCTCTTGAGGGATACTTGCGCATGCTTTGCCTTCCTTTAACTTAAACACGATTGAAACAGACACTACGACGGTTTCCTGTTTAATAAAGAAAATTTATTTTTCTTCGCATTCATCAAATTGTCCCTCAAAAGGTGTCCCATTCATGAAAATAGATAAAGAAGAATGCAAGGATACTTGGAGGAGGATAAAGGTTTGTTTGTTTATCAATTTCCCTAAACGACAAAGTCAAAGTTACAAAAGGATTCCCGAATTACGCGTGTATCATGTTGATTTTGGCGATTACGTGGTCGTCGTGAAAAATTAATTGCAGCACGAATGGAAGTCAGCGTACAGATAAAAGGAATCGTACGCCGGGAGAGCTGAGCCGGGGATTAAGGGGTACAGGGATCCGGATAATATACGTGTCCCCTGTAATCGGACGCCTTTATAATAGAGCTCACGAATTAGAATAGTAAAGCCTTAATTGCCGGATGAATGTTATTTATAGTCGAGGAATGCGGGTCCTCCTTGTGAAACAGCTCTCACAGTATACGCACTCTGGTTCAGAAATACGAGCATGCTAGAGTGACGCTCGTGTAATTGATAGAACAATTTATTTATCATACTTTTTACTTAATTCAGATATAATCAACAGTACTATTCAGAAAGTCTGAAAAAGGACATTTATCAGAAAATTAATCGAATCTTATTCAAATTAAGGGAGATAAGGTAAATGTGTGAAACAGTTAGGAAATCATAGGAACTTATTTTTGAATATTGAAATTTCCTAAGTAGAAATGTCCAATTTGTAATTTTTCACAGAAGCATCCTAAATTAACCGCGATGCATTATCAAAAATTCAGCACAATTTTTATTAAACTACTTTTACCATTTTTACTAAACCGTATACACTGAAATATTAAAGTTACAGGAAATAAGGTAAATCTGTGGAACAGTTAGAAAACCATAGGAACCCATTTTTGAATATTGAAATTCCCTAAGTAGAAGTGTCCAATTCGTAATTTTTTACAGTAGTTTCGTAAATTAACCGCGGTGCATTATCAAAAATTCAGTACAATTTTTACTAAACCGTATATAGAAGATTCCTGTCTCTCGCATTAGGTATCCTTTCAAGTACCTTTCAGCTTGATATCTTTGCTGCAAACAGATCGCTTAATCGTACAGTAAATAGTTGCAACCGTCAATGTATTACAGTTTTAAGACGACCGCGAAAGTTATTTAATCTAGGATCAAGCGTTACAATTTCGCGCCGGACCAGTTGGCGTTCTCACACTTACGAACGACGATGTACGCCGCAAGTCGTGACTCAATTTCCAGTTCCCTTCGATATTAAAGCTGCTGGCGAGATTACATTCGGGGTAACACACGGTTTAACTTTCGGCTGGGTGTGTGTTGTGCGTGAATTTATGGCGCCCTTAATATCTCGATACTGACCACGCGCTCTATGTGTGTTTGATCGTTAACGTGGAAGTTTCCGGCGTATCGGAATTGATTAAATTCGGGACTTTAAATTGAAACGTATTAGTCCTCGAAACGGGAGCTTCGTTCTCGGCCAACGTTTTTCTCATCGATTGCCTGTTGCACTGGTGTGCCGGTTAACGAATTTCATAAATAAGAGGGGCTCTCGCACGATTTTTCACGCACTTTTTTGCAATTTTCAACGACCCTCCAATAGTCCGCCATATTGTTGACACGAGTGCTCAGGATGGTTCGAACAGTTTTTCGCAATTCGCATCGAGATGGAATCTCGATATACAAGAACGGTTCTTGATACTGTGCATGAGGCTGCAGTATAAATAAATGTTGTACGAAAGTTATTATGTTATTGTTGGTTATAACAGCAACAATGATAATGATTTAGCTTATAAAAAATATTGGAGATTTTTATTTTCTTGTAATGCTCAGGTATTTCACATAGTGTTTTAGAATATGTAGAAAGCGGACAAAAGTTTAAGACCAAAGAGTCAATGAAATTAAACTAATTCATGAGGGACAGCATGATAAATAAAATTTGCATTCTGTGTTAATCAATAAATAGCGTTCTACCATAATAATAATAAAAATGAATGTATAGACAATATTCGTAGACCATAAAATTATGTTCTACTTCAAATTATCCTCTCGTTTTAAACTTTTATTCGCTACTGTAGGCATAATGTCAGGAGTGAATTCAATACGGTGAAATTAAAGGAAAACGATTTTTATAAATATATGCCCCATACAATGGTGTTTCCAAATTACGTCGTTTCTTATTTTCCCATAATTCTTATGACACTATCGACTGCTTTGTACAATCTTCTTGTTTCCTATATTCTGTAATTTATTAAAAATAAAACATACACCCTCGCACACAAACTTCTTCTTTTCCTTCCCTTTACTTTATTCTGCTTCACCATGCTAAATCTACTAAACCTGTGCCCCTATATTTCGAAACACTTTGTACATTCGCCAGCAAAGATCACGTGGATTAGATTCGCGAAAAGGGAGAGACGGATTCGTTGGACGGCCCTATAATAATACTTTGTTTCGCAGTTGATGATCTCTGTTTAAAACGTTATCTAAAAATGAACTGGAATGTAGGCCGTGTCCACATTTAGCAGTCGCGCGGAAGCCGCGAGCACAGAAAGGGTCGTTACTTTCGTGGCAGTAATCAGGTTAATGGAGTATCGTGGCCCACTTTATTTTTTCATCTTCATCGGCTCCGCGCCTGTCTCTCTTAACTTCGCCGCCTCCGTTTTTTTCCTCCCCCTTTCAAAGTCAATGATGCATTATTATCCGAAGATCTCGCCCCTCAAATCCTGCAGCTTTCCCTTTTTCACTTTTTCTTTTCTTCCTTCTCTTTCTTCTCCGTCGCAGATGTACACGCGTATTGTCCTCGGGCATGCGTGCCCGCTTTCTAACGAACGTACACGTTTCCAACCTAGAAACGGAAGTTTTACGCTCGCGTGCACAGAAAGGTTTAACAGACGTTGTTCGTTATCATTTTCGGTTAGCCAGGTTAGTCGGATAATTCTTGTTCTGTCTGTGCGCGAAACGATCTTTTTTTCTTCTAAGGAACAAACAACTTTTTAACAGCGGAAGCACCAATGGTAAAAGTATACGGTATATTTGTTGGTCTGCAGCAAAGAAATTGTTAGGATATTCAAACATTATTTCTGTTTGCTGTGCACGCGCTTCGATTTTAAAACGTGCTCGTAAACTAAAGTCGAAGTTATGCAAAGAAATATTTAGTAATCTTTATTTAGATTCTTCATTTAGTTACTCACAGGATTAACTCCCACTAACATTTATATAGGACGACGTAAAGAATCTGTAACAAAATAAACATCATTTTTGAAATTGTTGACTTCATTTGTGGACGTGGAGAAGTCGAAATTCGTAAGACGTTTATACTTCTCATAAAAAAGTCATAGATCACCCTCAAAACAACATTATACTAAACTCACCAACCTTATACTGTATAAAAAATGATAAATTAACCTTTCAATCTGTTCTGGTAGCTCTACCGTGAAGAATTCCTAGGTTCAAAGAAATAATTAGCCAATATGAGAAAAAAATCTTCCAAAATTGTCTAAAAAAAAAAACGAACGCATGATTGGATCGAGCTCACCGTTACTCGAAGCACGCGATTTCGGCGCAACTTCAATGCCACCTCGTTAGGGATAATTTCCTGTTAACCCGGAGGTGTTTAATTAGAGTTCGGAAACGTCAGCGAATTTTCGCGCCGAGAAACAGATGGGGGAAGGGGGTGTAGAGGTGGAGGGATCTCTGGTAGCAGCGTGGCGAAAGTTGAGGGTAGAACGGTCGGACAGGCAGTTTCCTGAAAACTGAGCCGCGGGAGAGAAGGGCGATTCCTTTCGGCCCGAAAGGGTGGAAGAGATTACGTCGGCTGGCTCGTTCTGCTGAGCGTTCAGTTTGCTTTGGGATATCGGCTTCGCCTCCCCACGAATCCTCCGCGCGAGTTTGCCGAAAGCTTTGTGCTGGTCAAGCCGATTGTGACGTGTCCCTGTCCCCATGTAACGGGGCAGACAGTCGGTTCGATGAAAATACGGAAAAGTTCGTGGTTCCCTCCCCTGACAGAATTTCAGCGTTTCGCTATGCATTTGAACCTATCTAGAACCGAACCAGAACCTACCTAGAACCGAACCAGAACCAAACCAGAACCTGAACTCAATCCAAATCTAACCAGAACCCAACCAGAACTCTTTTTTTTCGTGGAGGAAATCTTCGAAAGGTACCCCCATCACTCAAGGGGGGTGACGGGATTATGTTGAGATTTTTAATCACTAAAACATCCACGGTGGCCTACCTCTGCGTTTTGGAGGAGCACCGGGAACTCTATAAGAACACTTTCGGTGCTCCCCCCATGCTACGTCCTTTTATTCGGGACTCATTCTAGGGGTATCTTCAGACTCCCGAAAAAACCAAATACTTACTATGGCGTCTCGATGAATCTATAAACTCAACTCGAACCTAACCCAAACTCAACCGGAATCGAACTTAACGCATTGTCATTCGATCCCACCCGTCTGCGAGAGGTTTCCAGGGCGAACGAGAGAGCGAGCAAATTAATTCGTAAAAATTCAATTCCAAGGGAACTACGTTCGGTGAACTTTCTGAGCCGTGTACACACACACACACGTCTCGCGTCTCAGATTTCCCATTATCGTCGTCGGAAGAGCGACGTGGAAGGCCGACGGGCGTTAAGCAGCCGATCGATCGATCGTGCAATAGGCTGGGGCGAACTACGAGGGACTTCATTATTATGTTTCATCTTTCATGCATGAGAATTTTCGTTCGCCTCAGCCTAGTTTCCCGGCAAAGTTTCGGCCTGTTAACAACACCGAAAGACCAACACGGTTTCGATCGACGGCCGCGATACAGCGGGGGATTAACGAGGAGGCGATTAGAGCGATGCGTGTGCAGGTATTACCGAAATTAACCGAGTTCGGGATTACGGCCGCGTAATTGTAGCCAACGTGGAACAATACACGGAGAGCCGTCGACGAGAAAAGCCGTGCTTACCGCGAAACCTCCATCGCCTTTGTTCTTTCGAGATGAATCTCTAATAAGTTGCCATTCTAGGTGCCAGGAAAATGGTGCGGCGAGTTCTCTCTTGTGGAGAGAAGAGAGAGAGAGAGACAGGGAGAGAGAGAGAAAGAGTGAAGGTTGCACGTGTGAAATTAAAAGTGGATCAAAAAGTCCGCGAATTAGAGCGAGCATTGTTTTCGCGCGAGAAAAAATGGGGAGAAGTCAAAGGGGTAATTTCCAGCGAGCAACTTCTCGTTCCGATGGAAACTTTTTCCATTCGAGCGTTATCGTGCTGTTCAAACACTCGAATCCCGAGCCAAATGTATGTACCGGTTCTTTTAGTTTGGAGTAACGCGACTTTTGTGTGCATATGTTGCGTGAGGATCGTTGGGTTGCGAATAGATCACGGAAATAACTTCGAAATGACAAAATATAGGTTTATTAACAGAATTGCCGTGCGTCTTTATTTTGTACTCATACTCTCTCATACTCATTCCCTTTTAATCTAATTCTTGACCTGTTCCACTCGTCAGATTTAGTCAGATCCACCAAAAATTCCTCAGTTTCGTGTCATTTAAGCGATCTTTCGCAAACACTCTTCGTTCGACCCAAATACTTTACACATTCCTTCAAAAATCGCATATCTCAAATATCACTCATTTAGCGTTCCACCATCCAACCTTTGTTCCTCTGTTAGCCTCTAAATGGATTAGAAGCGAAATATGCGCGAAATTCCAGCTGCAAAATAAACGCGAGCACGTTCCGCGTCCCAAACGCTCTGTTCTAAGCGAACCCACCGTACCGGGTCGAACAAATCAATTTTCCACAAGGGACCCGTGAAAGAAGACCAATCGATCGGTTCAAGATACAACGAGCACGGCAAACACGGCTCTGTTTAATTAAACACCTCGTTGGGTTGCCCCGCGTTCAAAGCAGCCGCACGACCGCGCCAGCGCAAACACTCGAAACACAGAGGAGCCGAAACGTTTTCGCATCGATTTGCGGAAACCGCACGCAAGAAGGCGCCGGCTCTCGTGAAATTATTTGACAAAATCGCCAAACTGTGTGTGTGCGCGCTCGCTCGCGATATCCTGCGCTCTATACTAGAACGCCGTTCGAAGAATTCGAGGTCGTTGATGAAATTCTGCTGCGGTTAAGCCGGGGAAAAGCAGAGGCTAGGGCAAAAGTCGGAGCACAGCTCGAGCACACAGAGAAAGGTCCTTCGTCTGGTTTGTGGGATTCGAAAGGGAATTGGAAGCGTGGTACAGTCGTTGGAAGAAATATAGGGAGCTCGTAAAATCAATCAGGCGCCAGGGTTCGTGTGCTTTAGCGGGGGAATCGTTGGAAATCTGAAAAGATAGGGGTCAGTAGTTTGGATGGACGTTTCTATCAACCGATGGACGTGCTCGCTAGATCTCTCACTGTTTTTAGATCAACCTGTTTCGATCGTCGCAACGTAACATACAACCGAATCGCAGCTCCTCGTTGCTTTTACGACCGTCTTTGAATTTTTCTATGGATCGCGAATAGGGGGGACATGCACACGAGCGACTATTTCAACGCACGATCGTAAATAAGATGGGTTAAACATGAGGTAACAGGTTTATTTCGGGATTTACGCGATTTTGGTAATTTCGTGTTACACGAAAATTGCAACCCGACACCCTACGCCGTTCCCTCAACCCCTGCCCCTTCGACCATGCTCGTTGCTTTCAATTAAGCCTTTTATTCCGCACCCTCGAGAATTGCTGCCCGTGAGCCGCCTACAAATGGTCGGTGTTTTCAAAACAGGACGATTATGGTTATTAAATGGCCGTCCTCCCTTCGTCGTTCCTCCGCCCCGTACACCCTGCGGACGTTATTAAAATCTTGCCCCCCCTACGCCCTCTTGGAAAAGGGGGCAGTTTTTCTGCGTGGAAATGGGACTCGATTAACGAAATTGTACGAGCACGTCGCAGGTGCTGTTAATGATGAGTTAGTTTGATTGGTCGCCGGGAATATTGCCGCTCGCCTATTAGAGTTTTAATGGGGGGACATTTGCCAGGCTGTTTTGCGCCAATTGAGGGAAAACAGAGATGGTCATTCTCGGATTGCGGGGTACGTTTCTCCGATGGTGGTTTTTAGCTTCAACCTTAATGGCGCTATGAAGCACGTTAATTAATTAAAAAATTCAGGAGGCGTCCGGAACGATACTTATCAGAGAAGCGATTAAATGGCACGCGATTAAAGTTGGAATTTCAAACATTTCGATCCTCATTCACCGTACGATCCACTTTGAAAATTAACGTATAAGTTTCTTTTCGGGTCGAGTAAAGACTGGTGCTCTAGAAATTGGTCGAATCTCATCAATTTTGAGAGCACGTAGATATTTCAGAGAAAATTAGGATATTTCACAATGGACTTAAATACATGAATATATTTAGCTATTGGAGCAAGCGTGATTCCAAAACTATTGGGAGATAAGAATTTCGATTTCTATTTCAAGCGTCGATGAGAATAACGACAGACTGATTTCTAATTTACCATCGTACTATGAAAATAATTAATTTGTGATTTAAATACTTGAAACACGAGACTAAAACTCGTGCAGGAAAGTTGGTAGGAGATGATCTCAGAATAAGAGCTTGACAGCTGTATCCGGTGTCAGAGTGAACGTTCCGTTTCACTTTTTCTCCTTTCTTCCCGACTACTCGCACAGATTTCGTCCTTCTAAAGGAGCATTCGAGTTAATCGTACCACGAGCTCCGACGTCCTAATTATGCGTTCTGGATGGCAATCCAAGACGGTGGGTTTAATTACTCCCGATAATCGAGTGGATCCTTCCTAACCTCCTCCTCAAAGGACCTCCGGAACAGATTGCAGCGACTCGAGGCGCTATCCCCGAAATTGAGCCGGAGATCAGGGAATATAAATGAGGGACATCTTCGACGTAAGGAGTTGCTTGTTGGCACCATGATTCCTGTTAGAACGGACAGCATGGCTCCTACTGGAGTGTAGAACACGATGTTCCTTCGAACGTTATCGATCGTCATCGATTATCATTATCAGTATACGAACTGGTAGAGAGATAAAACAGGGCGAGTAGTAGAATTTCTGAGAACGATCAACTTTTTCGCGAAATTAATGGTTCGTTTCAGTATTTAACGATCCTATATTCTTTCGACTGCCAGGTCGTATAAGTTTTTAATATAAGCAGCTGGTTGCTCTAACGGATTTTAAATTCTGATCATATTTCTCGAACGATTTCAATGGACGATTAAACCATTATAACCCCAACTTAACCGGAACCTAACTGGAACTCATTTAGAATATAACCAGAACGTAACTAAAACCCAACTACAATTTAACTGAAAACCTAATTATGAACCTAACCAGAATCCAAACAGAACCTAACCACCACATTTTTTTTCTGTTTCTTTTTCGCGTGGAGGAAATCTTCCAAAGATACCCAGCCACCCTGAGGGGTATAGCTAGGTTATGTGAGATTTTTACCCACTGAAACCTCCACGGTGGCCATCTACCGCGATTGGGGAAGCACCGGGAACTCTATAAGAACACATCCGGTACTTCCCCCGCACCTAACCATGACCTAACTGGAACCGAACTAAAATATAACCAGAACATAACTAAAACTCAGCCGGAACCTAACTCGACTATCGATCAAAACCTTTTACTGTCATGCGAAACTTCGGAAACCAAAAAGAAATTAATGGAGAAGCGATCTCTAAGATGCTCAAAAGTTCGATACTTCGCGAATAACGGCAGACTTCGTTCGCTTTTAAAAGCGTCTGAAACGTTTCCGCGGAACTTTCGAAACGGCAGACTTTACGGTTAATTCGTTTAATATCGGCCGGTAAATTCGGAACGCTGCAACAATTATTACGGCGTGGCCATTACGGGCCGACCGTAATGCGACGTCAGAAATCACGCGCGACATCAAGCCATTGTCATAGTAACAGCGTCGGCTTCTCTGCGGTCACTGCATAAACTAAAGCGGGCGGTTCCTACGAGGGGGTGGGTTTCAGGGCTGCGAACAGTGACCAGGGGGTGGCTTTACTACTCCATAAATCGCAAGACACCGAGGGCAGACGGTGTATGTGACGCTGCCGAATTCGGACCAGATATTTATTGCGCGTCGAATTATTTACGACTGTGCCTCGTAAATTTTTTATTAGACAACCCACGCGTCCCGGAGGCGGAGTGCCCGCAAGATGGCAGCCGGCGAAATTTTCTTTCGCCCCCGAAACGTGGTGGCTGTAAAATTTATTAAACAGGAAAAGGATGAAGTTCCATGGTTTATAAACGAAATACATTTTCACAAGGAAACAGCAGGCACAAGGTTCGTGTTTTTCGGTTTGAATTCTTTATTTGGTCGTCCAGGAAGTTCGTGACGATTTTTCAAATAAACGAGGAAGCTTTTGTGTGAAAGTTTCTCTCTGTTTTAAATGTTTGTCGTTTACTTGTCAATTACACCTCTGAAAGTTTCTTCGTTCGTTCGACCAATCACTCGCTTTTCGTATTTTCTCAAAATTGATCTCTTTTCAATTACACTATAACAATATATCGGTATATATAATTTTTATTATTGTATTTATATTAAATATAAATAAATATTTAAAAGCCGTGTTCGTAACATTCTTTAGTTATTTAATCCCTTAGTTTAATTAGCTCGTTAGTTTAATTTGTCGTAGTTTAAGTGAATTATAAAATCTATTTTATAAGTCCTAACTGTATTCACATATATCGTGCACTAATTTGCATTGAATAGAAATTAAATTAAAAGAATATTTCAAGCTTCCTCGCGGCAAATATGAAACATTTCGATATTTCTTAGTTATCCAGAGTAACTTCTTTCACCGACATTCCCTTTTATTCCTTTTCACATCCCTTTGAATTTCTACGGTTCACGTTATTTGTGTCCCATGTCCGTTGACTTCTACGAGTCACAGATAATCACGAGAAACGTTCTTCTTCGAAATCGTTTCATAGCTTTCATTCACGATTATGGCTTTATCTTTTTCGATCCCCTTCCATTTTGAATCCCCCCCCGATATTTGCATTCCTAGCTACTTTAAACTGTCTGCTCGGACGTAGTTCTGAAGCGTGTACGACCGAAGTTGCAAGGTAATTGCGACCGCTTCGAATCCGTGTTGGTTTCCTGTACCACGGATAATTTCGCGTTTTAGTTCTTCGATAGGATCTTTCGACGAGCGGAAGAGAAGGAAGCGCGTCGTTAGTAGTTATGCAGATCCTTCCACCGAGTTAATCCGCTTGGAGGATCAAGGCCTTTGATGGCTGCGCGTTTAGAAGTCCTCGAGCTGTACGGGAACGTCGAGACATTTTTCATGGAAAACCAAGCGTGTGCACGCCTTTTCGTAGGACATTTCTAGAATTTCTAGACGTCTAGTTTCAATCGTAAGCAACGAATACACGAATTTTCGGTTACCGCTTACAAACTAATTTCTTTTTAATTCTTGTTGGAATTCCTAAATTTTATCCAAAGTTAAAAATTATTTTACACGTAGTTTATAAACTAATTCTTTTCAATTTCGGTTATCGTTCGTTACTTTTATTCTTCTTATAGTTAAGAATTAATCGTTAACTATTCGTTTCAGCAGCGATTTCCTTATTCTACTCTCCTTGGCTATCGTTTATAAATTAATTCCCTTTAATTTCCATCACGATTCTTCAACTTCGTTTAAAAAATCAAAATCAATCGTTAACTATTCACTTAGGTATGAATTTTCTTTGCTCTAGCACTCTCAGTTATTTATCTCCTATAAACTAATTCTTTTAATTTCAATTCAAAAACTCAGAAATGAATCACTAACCGATTCATGAAATACGAATTTCCTGTTTAAAATTTTTCATCCCTCGGTGTTCTTTTTCAACAATGTTGCTTCGCACAGTGGCAATGTTAATACGATCTAATTAACAGAACAGGGGATCACACGTCGAAGATCGCACACGGAGGATCTCGTCGAAAAGTTATTAACCGCCGTCGTTATCGCCGGGCGACAACGCGGAAACACGGGCATTACGGTTCCTCTCGCGAACGGAAGTAACTACATCCTCGTTCCGCCGCGAGTTCCCGCCCGTAACGATCCTCCTGGACGCGTTCTCAGACAGGATAATGGCAGGATCGTCAAGTGGAAATGCCACGGGGCTAGGATCGCGTCGGTTGAACGCGAACACTCCGTTATAACTGCGGGGGAAACCCTCAGGATCCGGCTGCGGAGGAGAGATCCTTGTATTATCCCTCGATGCATCTCGGCACGTGTAAGGCCAGAGACAACCGGCTCCCAGGCTCCGTTGCGCGTGTAGTAATCGTGAAACTGCATATCAGACCGGGTATCCGATGATCTCGTGTTTCGTGGATTGCTTGTAAAGCTTTCTCGCCTCGACAACCTGCGGAACGCGATTTAACGCTAGAACTACCGACAATTATAGTGTACTTATTTGCATGGAACAGATCGAGCTGAAAATTACATGAAAAAATATCGAATGCACATAGAACAGACCTTTATTTATACTTTCTGCAGACAATTATAGTAAATTTTGAAAGCTTCACCACGGTGAATTTATAAGATTGCTATGAATAATCATCAATTCGTCATTTTGACTGCTCTGGTAGTCATTTAACAGTAGAACTACCGACAATTATAGTGTACTTACTTGCTGAAAATTACATGAAAAAATATCGAATGCACATAGAACAGACCTTTATTTATACTTTCTGCAGACAATTATAGTAAATTTTGAAAGCTTCACCACGGTGAATTTATAAGATTGCTATGAATAATCATCAATTCGTCATTTTGACTGCTCTGGTAGTCATTTAACGCTAGAACTACCGACAATTAAAGTGTAGTTATTTGTATTTTAGAAAAGCACAAAATGCATTTGATGAACTGTGTACAACCCTAATGCAAAACTAACTAATAACAAAAGTAAATAGAATCAATGTCAGCGCTTTGTTGAGGATAAAATGGGAGATCTCATTCGGTTGGCTAAGTCTAAAGACGATCTTTGGGAGACAAACTTTCCCCTCCACTTTTTCGCACTTTTTTGGTGTTCCTTTTTATAACCGTTCCTCTGATCGATTAGTTACCCAACTTTCCTTTTCAACTTCATGCTCTGTAGGCAGAGATACGTGTCAGGGCAACAGCGCAGGATTTGCTCGCGGGATCTCTGCGAACTATAAATCTTTACGTGTAAAACGTTCCAGTTCGCGGAACGAACAGATGTAACGCAAAAAAGTTGGAGAAGATTATTCAAATAGCGGAGATTTAATGTTTCGAGCCACCTGTGCATCTAGGAGCCTTCAAACGTTGTTCCCGATTCTGCGTGAAATCTCTCGATACCATAAATATTTGTTGAAAATCTGTATGAAACACGGTGCGATTCACCAACTGCGAAAGCGTTCCGGTTGCGTTATAAATCCTGCGAACAATTGTTGGAGGAAATATGTACACGGAAAAATATATTTAAAATGTATTTCGAAATATAAAGAAGGATGTTCCAGGGATTTCAACTTTTTCTTTCGGGAAATTGTTCTTATGGTTAGAAATTTAGAATCGTTGTGGATCGAATAAAGAACCCCTTAATTAATAATTCTTATTTAAATATAATACTTTATTTATTATCTTATTCTATACATATCCTTAATCCTAGCGTTTAATTTTAATATTTCGCTTTCTCTTTCTGAGACGAATCTCCAGAATCAATCCTTTGCACTCGAGAGGTGAATGATAGTCACCAAAGGATAGTTTCACAAATTTTCAGACTTTAGTTAGTTTGTTTGTTAGTCAGACTCAGAGGTTAAATAGTCATATATGTAAATTTTAGTGCATCACTTAACTAAACTAAATGACGTTTAATATAGGTGAATCTTAGTAAATATTTGGAATTTGAAAATTTTTGAAGTTAGTATCATTAGACGACTAACAGTCACCTCTCGAGTGCAAAGGGTTAACACTAGGTCCATATTCCCGGACTTCATGAGTAAAATTTACTAAAATAATTATCGTTATTCCTAGCAATGTTTGTTGAGTTTTATCGATGAAGTGATACAAATATTCTCAGATCTATTTCCCTCTCAGTTCTGCAATTTCAAATTCTTTATGATGTATGCCTATTCCTTAATAACGCAGAGCTTGATATTTGTATGGATCTGGAACAAATGATTCGTCTTCCCTAATTTATCCCGGTGCTGCACATATTCGGTAATGAAGCTTGATAAGCCATCCATCTATCATGATCTGCACCGCAGATAAATCATTGTTCATCTTGTTCGGTGTACCGGTTGAGATGTCCTCATGTTTAAACAGTAGCCAGGACATCCGAAAGAATTTCCATAAATGATTCGAAATCGATGCATCTCGTCCACGATATAGGGCACAACCCATGGCGGTGTCTTTCAGGTTTCCACTCCTAAATAAAAAGTTTGGGTCAAAATCAAATATCTGCAGCGTTTTACTTAAAATACACGTATTCTCAGTTTCTATACAGCAAAAGAGGGGTAAAAGTTTCTATGCTTAAACAAATAACAAAATTGTTATCGAAGGCAAACCTTTGCGATATATTACTTAAAATATACGTATTATAATTTTTATTTTTTTATTATTAATTTAATCTTTGCCTATTGGCTTAGGATATTTCCAGTTTAGAATCTTACAAATTTACATTTTATAACCCATCTTATTTTCTAAATTTGTAATTGTACTTTCTATTTCAAATTTGCTTTCCTATTTGACACTAATTGCGACTTTTAAATGAAAAAAAGATATTTCTTAAGATACTTATAGTATCGTAGTTTTAAGGACCAAAAAGGCGAAAATGTGGGTCGGCAATGTTTAGCTAGCACGAGGTGGGAAGAGGAAAAGGCCCATAAGGGTTTCCTTGTAAAGGAAAAGTGCCTACTGTTGAATAGAAAACCGAGTTGTAGAGTCGTAAAAAGAGCTGAGGATTAAACATAGAGTTGCGTGATAGAGTTGAATTACAATTTACTGTATATTGTATATTTTTGTCAATATTCATATTAATAATAGTAAATAATCTTAAGAACAATAGTGTCCAATAACTCTGTTTATTCGTCTATAGTACGAGCAATACTTCGAGAACGTCCCACGATTGTCGACGTGTATTTGCATGCCCGTAATTGTTCAGGATTTTGAGTGGTCGATTGAATCGAGCCCTCGCAGGAGAACGACGCATCGAACGCCAATCACCGACGTCAGGCATGTGTACGTAACCTCCGTTGGTCGATGCACACGTATCAATTTGCATTCAGTATAAATAAGTCGGGCGTGTGTGGGCGTTCTGTCCTAAATGCGCCCGTATGGATCGCTCGAATTTACCGTTTGCGTCGTTACGCGCGAATCAGCACTCCGATAACAGCGACAGCCTTCTCCTGAACAATAATATTGTCCACGAAACAACTGCATCTGTGATTTATGTTTATCGCGTTCGGTTAACGGGACGCTATCGTTCCCCGAACAATGTTACACGTTCCCATCCTCGAAGCAACCCTGTTCGCGAAGGGGAAGTAAGAATTTAGGTATCGTGGCTCGAATACGTCGTTCAGAGATACAGTAGAACGTCGATTATTGTTTTTGGAAACGTTTAATTCATTTTCATACCCTTCTCATTCTTTCAGGTGAAATAGCACATTTGAAAATTGTTTAATTTTTGTTTGCTTGGTGGCACAATCAAACATTTGATCTGAAAAATTTGGTTTGATCACAAATTTGACCTGTTCTCCGTTAATAAGGATTATTGAGGATCTATTCTTCGCTATTCAAGATCAAAGCGACGAGAATTCAGTTGCATCACTATTTTTCTGCGATTAAGAGTGCCAATGGAATTTTCTCCATTAATCCCAGTGTGTTCTTAACTGTCCCCCAGAAATGCGATAATAACTTGGTTGTTTGTTAAAGAAAAGGGTAATTCTCTCCTAATCTGTTTTCTTAATAAAACAAAATTTTCTTCATTAATCCCAGTGTGTCTTTAACTGTCCCCCAGAAATGCGATAATAACTTGGTTGTTTGTTAAAGAAAAGGGTAATTCTCTCCTAATCTGTTTCTTAAATAGAATAGACTTTTCTCCATTAATCCCAGTGTGTCTTTAACTGTCCCCCAGAAATGCGATAATAACTTGGTTCTTTGTTAAAGAGGAACGGTAATTCTCTCCTAATCTGTTTTTCCTCGACACACATGATACCGTTACAGAATCATATTTGAAGATCGAAAAATTCGTTTCCACGTGCTCCCTTTTGTACACCGTGGATTCCACGGCAATACCCGAACGAGAATTCACGTAACAGGATGTGTACGCGCGTGTGTCATTTTATACTGTGTACAGAGGAATTCTCGTAGGAACCGAAGCATCACGGTTTTATGCATACAACACGCTTCGAGAGCCACTGTGTGCGAATTTCCGGTGCGCACGCTATTCCGACTGCACGCGACGGAAATATTCAAGCTACGAGAAGCTAAGGACGCTGTTAAAATTTAAATTCTCTGAGAAATCGCACGTTAGATTTCATCTATGTCAGATTTGTCCTTCGAAAGACAAACCTATGTGTTGCTATTTAACCCTTTTGCGACCTACGCGGATCTTTCATGACCGTGGTTTTTATCACAGCATCGCAAAATGATTATAAATTTGAAACTTCTTTAATCGTTTTTGAGTATTCCAATTTTACAGTCTTAAATCACGTGCCTCAGGGTGTTTCACTGAATTTTTTCATAATTTTTTGCCGATTCCAAATATGTGAAAAATCATATCGAACTTGATGGACCCTAGTGTGACATTCAGTTAGCTGAGAAAGAAAGTGTACCATTGCATGTTTTTATTTGAAATATCTAAATTGTCTGGGCGGATTTTGGAGCGCATCTTCATAGTGTAATAAAAGGGAAAATAGATTTCTATAATTTTTTGACACCAGGAAACCAGGACAAATTTCGACCACCTGTCGCATTCAGGAGGCCTAATCGGTATCCAGAACTTAGCGCATCGTCATGTCCACCTGTCGGATTTCCTCGCGAAATGTCCGGCACATTGCTAATTAATTGTCCGCAGTTTCGATCAGCCGGACGTAATCAAATTAGGTTGTGTGCCTGGCCTCCGAAATTCGACGTTAATACGTTTAACAGTTTTTTCTTTTCTTCTCTGCTTAATTACGTAGCTCAACATTTTTTTAATTCCCAATTTACAATTTCTACAAAATTACTGGATTTTTTTACGGTATCCTATTTTAATTTTTAATTTTTTAAAATTTTTATTCAATATAAATTGACAGAGTAGATTAATGTACAAAGTATATCAATACAATGAGGATAGGTAGATAGGTTTCACGATTGAATTCAATTTATTCTTATTATTTCATTCAATATTTTATTTTTATTTTCTAGTGATACAAATAGGAAAAATACATTGTTTTATTTATTTTTTGCGTCTTCTGAGTCCTTATTATAAAATTTAAATTATAAAAACTGCGAAAGGAACGTCGCATTTGGCTACAGCCTTTGTCAGAAGGCAGCGCCTTTCACCTGGAAACCGATTGCGTAACTTCACCTTTCTCGCTTCCACTGATCAAGGTTCATCTCTTGTCTTCGTTGCTATCTCACAATTTAATCGCAGGCTATCCTCGTTGCACCAGCAATCTTCTATCAGTGTCCTCGATACTGCACTCCCTCTTCTCTCGTTTCCCATTTTTCTTCTGCCGTCAATGCCTTTACAGTGTAGTAAGATGTAAATCATATTTCTCTTCTTTGAACAAAATTCTACACGAATTTCTTCTAGTTCCTATTTTTTTGTAATTATCACGAAGTACAAATTGTAATAAATTGAAACTATATGAAATTTATAATTGTACATGCATTTTATAATAAATAACAGTACAATATAGTACAAAGGTACAAATTATAATAAATTGAAGATGTAAAATTATAGCAAACTTATAAATGTATATGTATTTTATAATAAATAACAGTGCAATATAGCGTGACAAAATAAACGCACAAAATATTCTTTTAAGAATAATTGATTAAAATTGCTTATGATTAAAAAATAGGATTGGAAGAATTTTATTTCTCGCAACTGTTACAAACGTTTATGTACAATATAAATATTAGTAGCTTTGTGAGAGCAACGGGAATGTTGACAAATTGCAAGGACAAGGCCAAACAGCGTCGATACAAATTCCAAGAAACAGAGCATTGACCTCATTCGCCAATGATGTTACGCTTTGTTGGAAAAGGTTATGTCTTGTAAGGCAAAGTCACAGCTGTCCGCTGCCTCAGGCGTTGGGCCGCGCGTAACACGTGTGCCGGTATACTGCGCAACGGCTTCGCGCAGTTTAACACGGGCCGTGGTCACCAACGCAGTCTTTCGATCGTAAAGCAAATTTTTTCAATTATCTTAATGGATATCGCGTGCAATTAATATCCATATGTAACAGAGTTTAACCGTAGAAGTCTAAGAAGCACAGAGTCGTTCGGTATGCGTTGTTTCTATTAATAGTGGTGTGTTGTTCGTAAAAATAAAGTGATACGACGCGCGTCTTAAAGTGTCAAACGAAAGACGTTGCGTCTCGAGTGAAAGCAGTGCAGTTAAACCATATAAAACGTGTTTTGTGTCGTGAGTTTAAGGTAGAAACGTAATTTTAACGATCGTGTACATCGTTTATCACATTTAACCTTAGTTTTCTTATCGTGTACTTGAATATTATATCGTGCATCGATTTTGGAGCATCAAATTGAATTAGTCGTTTCGTAAAAAATAAGGGTGGGGGATTAATGGCGGACTAAATGGCGGGAGTTTTTATAAGGTTAATATCTTTCTTTTTTATTGATTTTAAATTTACCAATATTTCATTGTAGTTAAACGTATTGGGACATTTTATCTTATAGTATTAAATGAATTTATTTCCTTATTATTATCTACATAATATACTTAAATAAGAAACTCGAATGTTGCATAAAAATATAACAAATCTTTCTTCTGAAGCATACCACTTTGTTATCTCTCAAAAATGCCTTTCGTAGATTATACGTAAAGATAAGATAACAAGAAGAATGTGTCTGTTTCGTAAGATTAATATCCGCCCATCCTTATTCGATACAATCTTGATTCAGGTATAAATTTATATCACTGAGTCATTCAGCAGGATGCTTATCGATATTTTTTTGATTCGTTAATTATAAAAAGTTGTTGACAAAAAGCTTGTTTACGATGAAACCAAAGATACTAAAACGTAATCATTTCTTAATCATTTTCTAATTTACCATACGGTACCGGAATACTTTTACGAGCACAAGCATATTTTTTCTTTATGTTATTTTACGTGGAATGAAGTGAAAACCTTTTTTAAAAAAACGATGTACGTCGATCGTTGATTACAAACATACGTGGAATTGAAATTTCGCGTTAGTTCTCGGGAGTGAAATAAAAATTAAAAAGAAAGATGTATGCAACGTGAATTCTTGGAATTGTGATTCAGTGTGCGGTTAAAGTGAAGTTGAAGCGAAATTATAGCGAGTCTTCCACGAAACGAGTTCTCCTCTGAACGATTATGCACACACATGTACCATTGCTGCACCCGATGATGCGTTCGTAGCCTCTCTTCTTGCTTGCAAGTCAACGAAATGTGAGTAGAAAAAGCCAAATAATATTGTTTCATTGTAAACCAAATTGTAAATCGTGCGTCTGTTAGGAATATTATGCGATATCGTTTTCAATTATAATTTCATTTATTGGCAACCGAAGATAAATATAATATCGCAGTAATTAAAATTTTATCACAACGATATCAGAGTAACGCAACACGTTTTTCATTGTATTATCTTATTTTAAGACGTTTAATTTAATTTATTTAGTATGCAGGAAAAATTCGTTAGTACAGCAGCGGACAAAAGTTTAAGACGAGAGGACAATGTAGTACATAGTTTTATCAGGTCTGCAAATATTGTCTGTACATTCATTGTTATTGTTATTACGTCAGAATATTATTTACTGATTAGCACAGATTGCAAATTTCGATTTATCGTGTTATTCCTTATAAATTAGTTAGTTTTATTTCTTTGACTCCTTGGTCTTAAACTTTTGTCCGCTGCTGTACATACAATCGTTACAGTTACGCGGTAATAAAATTAAGAATACAATAAATTACATAACAATTAATAACATAATTTTATATTAAACGATACAACAAAATAAGTATAATAATTAAAGTATGGTAATCAAGGGATGATAAATTATCTCGTAAACTTACTTCTTAACCAGTTAAGTGTGTTTGACGACTATATCCGTCATGGAGATATGGCATAATTTTGTATCCTGACGACTATATCCGTCACGCGTAAAATTTTGTTACAATTTGATATTTAAATCGTAATTTTCGCGAAACTAAATTATATTCGTAAAGTTTAATATGTTTAGAAATCAACATGAAATAAAAAAAAACAAATAAAAATTATAAATAATTTGAGTTGGATCTATAACTATATCCGTCATCGCCTGATTATCGCGACACACACTGTGGGGGTGCTTTGTAAAGAGGTCGCCACACTTAACTGGTTAAACGAGATATCAAACGTTTCTCGATATTCACGAGAGTTATCGGTAAACGCGGATCTTGTCGATCAATGCTTCCTTTCTAAAAGCTCGACCAATCCATTCGGTGGCTAGATCCAGGATGCTTACATAACATAGGGGAACTGTCGTACGAAACAGCCAGCATTGCATCTGGGATCGTCCAGGCCAACTGACGGCAATGCACACCGTCGACGACGGTGATACATGCAGGTGTTGATCCCATTTCCGGTCGTGAGAGCGGTTAACGCTGCCACGAGTCACGTGTGTTTGATTTACTCTCGTCCACGTATACATACATACGCACCCTCGCATACGTTTTGTCTCTCTCTCTTTCGCAATTTCGTCAACGTTCATTGTATACAAATGGACCACTCGGTATATCGAATTTTGATTACCAAAAGCGTAGTTAAATTAAGATGCTGAAGAAATTCCTTTTTAGACGTTGTATATAGAAACAATTTTACAACTTAGCAACTACTATGTTTAAAATTACATTCTTTCTGCCCTTACAGTCAAACTCTTTCTCCCTTCACAGTCAAACTCTTTTTGCCCTCACAGTCAAACTATTTCTGCTTTCACAGTTAACCCTTTGCACTTGGCTGTCCCCTCTCATGGGACATCGTAATCCTAGCATATGATAGTTTCGCAAATTTTCAGACGTTAGTTCAGACCCGGACGTTAAACAGTCATATATGTAAATTTTAATATACTACTTAACTAAACTAAATGAAGTTTAATATACGTGAATCATAGTAAATATTTCGAATTTGAAAATTTTTGAAGTCAGTATCATTAAACGACTAACGGTCACTTCCCGAGTGCAAAGGGTTAAACTCTTTCTGCCATGCGCTCGCATTTTCCTCGTCACATACTCTTCCAAACACTCATTTCTTCTCTTTCTAATTGTCAACCTTTCTCACTCGTTGCATTCGGTTACGTTCACCTAAAATTCCTCAGTCGCTCAATTTTTCTCAATAGCTCATCTTTCGCGTTTTATAAACGCTCGAGTCCAAACTCTTCACATCCACTCGATCGCATTCCTACATACATATTGCTAATCCCTCTACACACAATTTCGTAATACCGACAAAAGGAAAACTTTGATCCCCGACAAAGAAAAATTGAATCAAGCGAAACGTGGTGGTCTCGCAGAATTACTTTCAACCAAATTGGGTTCCCCGCCTCAAAAACTCTGAGAATCGCCGCTGGTAGAGCGTGCTTAGATCCCTTTCCAGATTCGAGTAGACAACGTTGTGCAATTTTAAGCTCATCACTCTGCCAGGCTTTACCTTTTCCCCTCTACGTCAGTTTTCTCTTTCTCCCACGATTCACCGTGGTCGACGTGGATAGGTGGTGTTGGTGGGTGTCCAGGAAGCGCCTGGATGTTCTCTGGCGGCAAACTTCGAATAAGTTATTTCAACTGTGCACGGTGAAACTGATTCCGGAATTAAACGTACGGCAGGAAAGGTCGTTGGCGGGGTTGCGCTCGCGAATGTAGAAGCGGAAAAGCGACCACGGTGTGAACGACTGGCTTGGGAATTAAGCGTGCCGCGTACAGCTGCCTCTTTTCGAAGTGGCTGGCTGTTAACTTCGACGAGCGCGTTTGTAGTTCCCGTGACTGGCGTGTTGAACGGTTTCACATTGTTTTTTAATGCGCAACACCACGGGAGGATCTGTCGATCTTTCAGCGTTTTCCCTGTTTTTTTTTTTTTAACCCTTTGACTGCCACGCTGAAATCACTTGTTTCGCTCAGAACGCTACGAGAGTAATATTTCATAGAAATTAATTTTTTATTTTCGAGGTTCTAATAAAAATTGTTAATTGTTTAATGGCGCACCTTTTACTTCAAAGTTTCCTGTGATTAGCGGTACTGTTCAAAATGCAATATTTGTTAATTTTTATTCAAGTCTTACAATTGCAAATAGTTAAAGCGCTAGATGAAATATTTCATAGAAATTAATCTTTTATTTTCGAGGTTCTAATAAAAATTGTTAATTGTTCAATGACGCACTTTTTACTTCAAAATGTCCTGTAACTAGCAGTACTATTCAAAATGCACTAATTGTCAATTTTTATTCAACTCTTACAGTTGTAAGCAATTGAAGTGCTCCGGTCTCTAATGACCACCAATATATCATAGAAATTAATTTTTTATCTTCAATGTTCTAATAACAATTGTTAATTGTTCAATGGGGCACTTTATACTTCAAAGTATCCTCTAATTAGTGGTAACGCTCAAAATGCAATAGCTGTTAATTTTTATTCAACTCTTGCAATTGTAAGCAATTGGAGCGTTTTGGTCACTAATGGCCACAGTGACAATATATGACCAACGTGGCAGTCAAAGTGTTAATAGAAGCGAAGGCCAGGAATCGTCATTATATCTATATTGTGATATATCATATTTGAAGCGTCGAAAAATGTGAATATTTGTGGATATCCACGTGTCCAACGATTGTCCCCTTTTTGTGTCTTAATTAGGAAAACATCGTTTGACGTAGAGACGAGCTTTAGCCGGTATCGAGAACGGTACACGCGCGTTTTGTGATTCTAAAAATTTAACGAAACCCCTTATTTTATTCGCTGCATCGGGAAGCTAGTCGGGGCGCGTTGAATTTTTTACCATTTCCGATACATTGCTCGAGCCGATGATTCTTTAACGAGGCAAGTTCCAGCCAGAGGGATCGATGCCGTCGTATTGGCGCGGCCGCCTCTTCATTATTTATTCTTCTGATTTGAATACAGCCACGGGAAATGTCTCCGTTGCCGCCCCCGCAAACACTTGGTAACTTCGGGCCGTTGACTTTATAATGTCGTGGTCACCCTTCCTGCGACCTCCGCGAGATACTTTCTCGTAATCCTCCGTGTAGAATTCGAAACTTCCCAGATATTCGATATTCCGCGATTCGCCCCCGTTTCGAGTTGCGCGTGCTAGCTAGAATTTCGAATTAAAACCGTGCACGTCGACGGGGCAAATTTGTAGGCGGAGTTTTGGGAAATTTACGAAAGACAAGGGGAGATTAAGAAATTTGTAACGAGTTACTTCGTGAACACCTGGAAAATTGTGCTCGCAGTTTATTGGAAATAATGTTCAATAAATAAAATGAAACTATCATTTAGGATTTTTGTTGATTTTATTAATTGCACGATGGAAAGCGTAAAGGCGAACTGAATCGTACTAGGTTTTGTCCTCAGACTGCTTAGTGTAATGGTTGAAAATTCTTACGACACTTTCCGGGTTTTTAAGCTCTTTCGTTATGTTCTCTAAACATTCTAACTTTCTAATTATCAGACTTAGATTCTTAGAACGAAATCTTTAGGGAAGTTCGTTAAAAGAAAGCTTTGAGTTTGCGCTTGTATTTCGAAGTTACTCGAGTAACATTCTAAGCTATAGACTGTGCCAACGTTTTTGTACTTTCTGACGTACTTTCTGATCAGCCACACCAAATACTCAGTCACAAATCATTCAGTAGCCTAAATTACGGTCTAGGCACTTTCAGTAACCACCAAAAATATACGGTCGCTAACAAGTATTTCACCCCAGAAGATACTAACGGTGTGCTCCCCATCGGTATAAGTGTCCGCGAGTAAAAGAATTAGCCCTTGCCCGGAACAGAGAGAGAAGGGACACGCCGTTTTTTTTGTTCGTAGCAACGCAGACGCATTTTCAGGAAACGCTTAGCTCGAGTTTCCCTTCTCGCTATCGCCGGTTTTAAAACAGCATTATTCAAGAAAAATTCCCGGCGCCGGCCACCGCGGAAGATTGTTATCGCGGCCAAGCTCCCGGGGCTTCGTTTTATACATATTTACCGCGCTAATTACACAGCACGCCGCGGATACGAGATCCGCATTACGACGCATAAAAGATACACCGGTTGGTAGGGGGTGGGTTGAAAGAGGATTTACATTATACCCCGTTAATTTCCATCGCGGAGAGGGAGGCGCGTTCAGAGAACGTTGCTCCTCCGGCTTTGTCGGTGATTACGACGGCGAGAGGGGCTGAAGGGGGTGGCGACGAGGAAGAGGGGGAGGAGAATACAGTAGGAGGAAGAATTTCTGTGTCTCTTCCAAGGAGAACGTAAGGGGGATATTGCAGGGGCGGCCGAGCACGAGCCTCGAAATTATGCGACGCGCACGCAGCATTCAAAGCTTTTTCATTCGCCACGGTCGCTGCTGCGAGCAAAGAGCCTGGGACAGGGGGTTGAGGGGGAGAGAGGGACGGTGGAAAGAGTTCTCGATACACCGGGAGATACGTATGAAATATTCATGGAACTGAAACGCGAGTCTCACCCCTTTCGTTAGAGAGGAACGAAGGTTGGACGGGGTGGGTTCAACCGTGGACAATCTTGTTTTCGAGGGGGATGCAAATCGTGATGTCGATGTCGATGGCCGATGGCGATGCGTCGCCTCTCACAGAATCTAGTTTTTTTAAAAAATTTTTTTCTTTATTTAATTGTGTATGGGAACACATCCTTTAGTGCAGCGTGAAGAGAGAACAGTAGTAACAAAATTAGAAAGTAACTTTTCCAATGTTCAATGTAAATACCGTATTACATTGAATATAAGACGCACATTTTTACGTGTAAAAATATATAAAATATATTTTTTAGTTCTTTAAGTATATATATATTTTTGTTTATTCTACACTTTATAATAAAAATACTTAATTCAGGTATTTCTTTTATTTTTAGTTTGAAATATTTTAGGATAATTTGTGTTTATGACAATTTAAATTTAATAAAAAAAAAGGAACGGAAATGAAATTCTCCAACGATGAGGATTTTTCTCTGCGCTAAACGCCCACGTAAATATTGTCGGCTTAAATGAATAAGTAAACGTAGTATAATTATATCAAAGATACATGAGGATAAGAATACAAACGGGAAAAGAAAAATGGCGAAAGGAAGTAGATTGGATAAATTCCTGGGAGTGCCGGAAGCACTTCTAGTAACTCACGGAAAGTCACGCGCTGATGGAAAAATCTCGCTGTCGCGCCCCGTTTTTTTTTCTCGTTTCAACGATAGGGGTGCAGTTGTTATGGCGTGGTCGTGGAGGGTTGTAATCGTTGACTCGCGTAATTGAAGAGTTCGATTCGTGTCGGATAACGCGGCAGTTTTGTTTCGGCTGAAACGAGGCTGCCTAGGTGGATAGGGATGAAGGATGGTAACGCGACGCGTTCTATGGCGTGCCAGGGTGTCGTTTCCACGGGGGTGACGGTATGGGGGTGTCGAGGGAGGGCGGAGAAGTTAGCGTGGGCGGAGACAATGATGGTAATTCGATGGCTACCTCGCTAATGTGATTTGTTGCTACGAAAAGTGAACTGTTTGAATGGCTGGTAATGAAGTTTGAGTAATTGAGAATTAGGATGTTTATTGGAAATTCAAACCTTCGCAGATCTCTTTTTCATACAGTGCTATTCAAAACTGGTGTTAAATTTTGTCGTCCATTCACAAGAGTATGTAACAATGTGAACTTAATAATCGACAGACTAGTTTTATTCTCTGGCTCTATCTTAAAGCGTTGACAAACGACTCTATTGATCTACAACTCTAATTAAAGAACTATTACATACAACTATTTTTTACATTTACATTTTTATTTTCAAACTGGCCATATGCCAGCGAGAGAATTATTAAGGTATGATAGTAGAGAATCAGTTCGATCGAAAGTTTTCTCCGTTCGCTTATTTTCTACGAGGGATACCTTGCTTATGAGCATTCTTTCATTGAAACGTCGAAAATATCGATAGCAGAGGAAGAGCTTGTGTGCATGGAAATTAAAACATGTTTGCCGGTTCACGACAGACCGCACAAACATTTCTCGAGCAAACAGGCTCGATACACAGCCTCTGAAGCAACCTGTGGGAGCCGGGGGACGTTCTCCACGGATGACGACTAAATTTCCTGGTTTCGTTTTGGGAAGAGGCGTACAGACCAAAGAAACCCCTCGTTTTAAGCATTCAAAATTATTAATTTTCTACAACCACCCCTGCAACTTCTACGTTTCTTTTCATACCCGTGTAATTTGTCGAAGAGCGAACTTCAAAAGCTAAACTTACAAAGACCCTTGCGAAACGGACGAATTCTTCGCGAAAAATATTCCTGCAGCCGTTTCCTGGTTCTCGAGGCATACTTCAAAGAATTTGTGGCGGTTCGATCCTCGGTGTAGCCAGACCGAGAGGTTAACGCTTCATGCAGACTAGCTACTGTTCATTTGTCTTCTTTGTTTTTAATTGAAAAATCGATCGTGCGTCGAAAAGTCGCTCGTCTGCTTCTAGCATAAATGAAAACGAAAAAAAAGGGGTGTTTCGTGGCTGTGTCTTGTACACGTGAATAGGAGCTCTAAGTTCTTCTACAAGATAACACTTGAGAGAAGCTGTTACTTGTCCCTCTAGTGACAAATTTGATTTTTCCCCAATTTCTCCCAAAGACACCAAGAGAATCTCTTACTCCATAGTTGGCTTCAAATAAAGAAAAGTGGATAGCTAGTTGCTTATTTCGAGGCAGAAAACAGTTGCTCATTACGAATCAAGACTATATATGCGAATCGTGAAGGAATCGAGCATTTGCGAGAAACTTAGTTAATGAAAAACCCACCAGTGGGTAGGACAGGAAGGTCGCCACAAATTTGATTTTTCCCCGATTCCTTCCCAAGAGACCAAGAGAATCTCTTACTCCACGGCTGACTTCAAATAAGGAGTTGCCCATTACGAATGAAGCCTGTATATGCGAACCCTGAAGGAATCGAGCACTTGTGAGAAACTTGGTTAGCTGTCCCTCCAGTGGGTAGGACAGGAAGGTCGCCAGAAATTCGATTTTTCCCCGATTCCACCCCAAGGGACCATAAGAATCCACCGGCTCCGTCCACCGCGGCACGAAACGGAACAGATTATACGGTCATCGGGGAGGAAGAATTTTTCTGCGGGCAACGGGAGCAGCGTTAATTAATTATCGCCCGGGTGGTAGCAGAGGTCTCTGTCCCGTCGTTACGCGCTGAAAAATGCGGTTTCGCCTGGGCGAACGAGCTCCGAACCCCATAAGCATAGTTGGCTGGCCGGGATATACGGTGGAATTGCCGCTGGTGACCCCGCGGACCCAGGGACAATGAACGAACGGTGTCTGACGGTAATCTCGGAGGAAATAAGTCCCGGGATTTCTTCTCTTCATGGACGAAAAAATCCCGCTCGTTTGTTGTGCGCGTCGCTGCAGGGACCAGCTGACGCATGTAATTACTCGCTCACGAACGATCGAAGGGTTGGCGAAGAGGATGAAGAGGGTTGGGGGGGGGGATGGTGGCGGGCTGTGTGCACCCTAAACGTTCTCCGCTGTTGGCTGAAACCTAGTACCCAGAGGGAATTGCGATCGGGCACGATGGAAATCCACCACGAGTGTTCTCCCCGTCTGACGGTCGTCTGCGTGTTGGGCAATCGAGAGGGTTGTGTGGGTGCTCTCGCTCGCATTGATTCTTTTTTAAGGCCAGGATTTTCGCCGGAGTTTTATTCGTTTCGGTTTGCCAGGCTCCCTGTGGGAGGAAAAGTGGCGCCGATTCGCAGCTATTTCTGTTGTAGGAAGAACCTTTGTAGAGGGGCGGGAGAGGGTGTCGCATGGGCGGTTTCTTTGTTTTTGTCAGGAATCCGTAATAGGGTTATTTTCGTTGGGAATAGCGCAGAGAGCTCAGGAGTCGGAAGTCGAACGAATAGACCGGCATAGATTCAAGATAGATTTATACGTGTTTCCTCGATTTTATTTTCTTTGATTCTCGTTTCATTGCTACGTTTCTTTTTCTCAGAAAGAAAGTTGAATTCAGATTACGGTAAAGGGTTAATTGGACTCCTAACCTAAACACGGTAATTTACGGGTAGACGATACTGGCAATCGTCTTCGACTCCACGGAAGACGATCCTCCGTGCGACAATAAAAATGTAGAATACTGTGCGATCGAAATATATTTTATACGTGCGTTTGAAAGAAGTTATACTTTTAAGGTACAATCTTTCCATGAATCTCTACGGGAAATGCAACGGCGGCTGCCTCACCCTATTCTATTGTGCATAATACATTTAGTTTAATAATCCTTCCTAAGATTAAATAATGACCGTTTTCATTTCCCTTGAAACCACGAATTCTCAAAATTATCCTTTCCTATGTATATTTCACAATCGTTCCTTGAATCTCTACGAAAAACGCAGCGGCGATTGTCTCACCCCGTACAATAGCGCATAACACATTTATTTTAATAGGTCTTCTTAAGTTTAGATAATGACCATTTTCATTCTCTGTGAAACCACGAATTCTCAAAACTTTCCTTTCTCTGTTCCATCGCGTTCCATCGAACACTCGTCGATTCGCGTCGGGTCTATCACATTTTCGGATTCCACCGCGTAGGCAAACGTACCTAGGGCCGCGACGGGGTAGCATTTTATCGCGTAGGAAATGTCGTGGCCGTGGGGTGGGAGGGAGGGGACGTCGGTGGTAGTAAATCGATAATGCAGCGTCGACGTGTGCCGGGCTCTCCTCGCATACCTGCATCCATTCTCCCTGGCCTCTCCGTCCCGCCGTTGCACCAGCCTCCCGAAAGGCAGCAGCCCTGTAAGCAACTGTATCCACGGATTCCGTAGACGTTGGAAACATTCTTCGCGGAGAATGGTTGCTGAAGTATTAAAACGAAAGGACGGTGGGGGTTGTAGGGAAGGGAAGGGAAGGGGGGTGGTAGGAGGCGAGCAGCAACCTTTCCATAGGCTTCTTTGACTTCTCGTTGCATCTCAAAGGATTCGAGGGATGAAAGGAGGCGGATATAAGGGGGAGATAAGGATAAAAAAGATCCTGCCGGCTGAGTCTAATCCAGTATTTCTGAAATTGCCCATTTTCCGCCTGACTCCACCTGTTTCTCCTTTTTTCCTTCCGTCTCCCTTCCGCCCTCTTTTCTAGTTAACTCTTCGCTGCTGGCTGTCTTCGGTCTCCTTCGTTCAAGCTGCATTCTTGACTATAATTATGACAAGTAGTACCTGTATACGTGAAAAGAAGATAGATTGTAGTTTGATGGAAATCTGATAAAGAAACGAGCGACTTATTGCGAATAATTTTAGATAAATTCTTCTCTGTAATAATCTATTCGAAGTTGGAGAAGATGTAACTCGACTTTAACTCGTATTCACGTGGGATTTATTGAAAGCATTGTTTCACCAAACAGATATCGTTTCGTTTAACTCTTTACCTTGTCAGTTGTTCGCTTCTTCAATGCTGTATGCTATACACGACAAATCAAATTTGACAAACAATCGTAAAGCGGAGGGTCGAAGATTTTGTTTCATACGAGAAAAGCGACGGTGTAAACGCATCGTTACGCGTGTGACGAAGAGTTTCGTGATCGCGAGTGGGATCGATACGCTGCGCATTGTCTCGCGACTGAATTATTCACCGGGAACCTTTCCGACAAGTCCAGCAAACGGGTTTCCCAGAAACTTTTCGGCCACACTCTCTGCTTCAGAAAGTTGACAGGGAACGGTGATGGACAGGGCGGGTTCTCGTATATTTTTCGTGAACGCAAATACGAGGGGGCTTGCATTTTTAATCAGCACGATGCATTAACAACGCCAGACAGGATGTATCAGAGATGCTTTTCGACAGAAGTTTTCCGTTTCGAGTGCCCCCGGGTGTTATACATGATTTAGGAAATGCATTCGCTAACAAGCATTTCGAGCAGAATTTTTTCCTCTATTTCAGTCGAAATGCTTCCCTTTCGGGACTGTTTCTCGTCCAAATACCGTGAAACGTATTTGTTTCGTTCAGTTAATAGATTGAATCCTTCATACACACCTGAATACCATGTTAATCTTTTTATTCCCTAAAACGTTTGTTTTCAACCGATGGCACGTTAAGTAATCCAAGGTGGGACACGAGTCGAGATCAATTATATCAAACGTTTCAATTACGCACTATAGGGTCTGCTAGAGCGAGCTAATTCGTTCTAAAACCTCCATTTGAAGGGAAAATGATATGCCGTTTTTTACATTTTGCCTAGAACACTTTTTATCCAGAAATATTTTCATACGTATAAATAGACAACACCTGAAAAGCGGCGCGTAACTTGATCAAATATCGGTTAGCTGACACGCGAGAAGAAAACGATGGAGAACCGCCGCTCTAACAGATTCCCCGGTATACAAATCACAGAAAGGAAAAACAAAATTGTTTCCAAGTTTTACATACCGTAGTTGTATACCTTAGCTCGCTAAACTTCTCAATGAAGTGCAAATATATTCGGAGCGCGCTGGTTATACTTGCCGACGCAAGAGAACGAAACCAATGCAAAATAATCGAAGAGAGAGGGGGAGGAGAGAGAGAGAGTAGACAGAGAGAAAAAGTGAATAAAGAGGGAGATAGAGAGAGGGAAAGAAAAACTGAAGGAGAGAGAGAAGAGAGAGAGAGTGAAAGAGAAAAAAGAGGGAGGGAAAGAAAAAGTGAGGGGGAGAGAGAAGAGAGATAGAGTGAAAGAGAAAAAAGAGTTGAGATAGAGAGAGAAGAGAGATGAGAGACTAGAGAGGGACAGAGAAAAGAGAGATAGAGAGAGAAAGAAAGAAAAAGAGAGAGAGGGTTCGTCTCCACGGTTATCGATTAGCCTCTTCTAGAGATTTTGCCTCGCAAATTTGGCGCGCCTGAAGGAATCGCCACGGTTATTATTCATGCGGCTGTGCGTCATTATCTCCTGGCTATCTTAAGCGCTCGTTCTCGCTTATTGATTTCGGCCTTAAAGAGTGGCCCGGTTGAAAGACAGAGTCGGGGGAGGAGAGAGGTTTCGAAAGCCGAGGGAGAGAGAAAGAGTGGAACGAGGACGGAAAACGACGATGGGCTTTAATTGGATTAAAATTTCATCGACGGGACACACAGCCGGTGAAGCTTCGAACTTTCGTGGCCTCGACTTTCACGTTGGATTACGAAATAATAGCTGGTGGACGGTGGCCGGGCAAGTGTATCGTGAGAGCAACAAACCTCGTGCACAGGGTAACGATTTTGCCCCAAAAAGTAAAGAGAAAACGTGGGAGAAAGTTCCTTCCTTCGAAGCTTCGTTTCTGTGTTTTTCTGCTATAATTTTTATTTGCTCTGCTTTTTCACGAACGACATAGTTTCTATTGTAGGGATTATTTGTATTAAATCCTACGTGGATATAGGTTAAACTTCCTCGATACGAATTTGCACGAAACATTCTCTTTTAAAACTCACTTAGCACCCTCTTAGAACCCTTTGAACCTTTTGCGTTTCACACAGGTACTTCCTTTCTACGGAGTTTTTCTGTTATAATTTTTATTTGCTCTGCTTTTTCACGAAGAGCATAGTTACTATTGTAGGGATTATTTGAGTTAAATTTTACGTGGGTATGGGTTAAACCTCCTCGATACAAATTTGCACGAAACTCTTTCTTTCAAAATTCCCATAATACCCTCTTAAACCTGTCTCGTGTACGCTTCTCTTTCTGCATTCTTTTTCCTTCATTCAAGCTTTTAATCTACCTCACTCGATACATTCGATCACGTCCACCCAAAAATTCTCAGCCTCGTATCGTCTCAACTACTTTTCATTCGCCTATTAATTACCCAATTTAAACAACCCGTCGTTCGTTCTTCATTCACGCTTCATCCTGAAACACTCTTCGTTCGCTCACTTAATCATACTCGACCCAATCATACTCTTTGCAGTCGCATTCATACCACGATACACGGTATAATGGCTGGTTTTACATCACCGGTTACACGACACACCGTTCATTGTGGGGACCTCGCGAACGAGAAAAAAAGCTAATCGTTTCGAAACAGGAGGATATTTGCCTTACACGATCTACCGGCCTGTAATTTTTCGCTGAATTGGACAATGTGTTTAGGACTTCTTTTTCCCGGCGGTCGATCGACCGCGTAACGTAATGAGGGTGTACCCGAACATCCGTGAAAATGCCTCCCTCGCTTGCGCGCACGGTGGCTCGTTTCGTGAAAGTGAACGTGCAAACGGCGGACGAAATTGCTGGGCACGTGGAAGGCTTGGAAAGTTGCTCTCGGAAACTGTTCCAACCGACAATATTGCTGAAAGTTTCCTCGGTTATGGAGAAGCATCTTTTCGCGGTAGCGATACAATCTTTTTAATAATAATAACGATGATGATGCTTTATTAACGGACATAAGTTCTTCGGTATCGTAGAGAAAAATATGGCAGCATAAAAATAACGCTTACGGTATGTTACAGTAGATTGAAAACTAATTCTTAAACATTGGAAAAAGTGTGTGTAATACGGTCGATTAATTAAACTGTGTTTTGCAACACGTACACGGTATACTACCGTACATTCGTATAGCTAGTTTTGTGAGTGAAAATGAATTCTCTGTTGTCTATTATCGCCTATTTTACACTGAAATAATGTACAATGAAGCCTTCTTCGGCTAGCCCAATTTGGTTAACATGGGGGAGGAGGTTATTGGATGCGCTTTTCTGGAAAAGCTTGATACGGTCAACGGGTCTTTTTTTGGTCCCTTATTTTTTTTTTTCTAATAATAGCTTATTCATATTTTAGGATACCGTTCAGACGGAACAAACATATTTAGCAGAGTAAAGTTCTAAACTTCTATAAAAAAATCAATACCGTTTTCGATTGTAATTCGCAAGCGTACCTAATATATTTTATCATTAATATAGAAGTTAAGGGATCAATATCTATCCTGGTATTCTAGGTTTCATTCACCCTTGTTTTAATTTAGACAAATCTATGAATCGTCACTTTTTTATGGTATCAGTCAGAATAATAATTGAACGCTACGAACCACTCCAAAGTTGACGTTAAAACTTTTTTAAGAGCCAACAAAGAGAGGGAATTCGTTGCGAAACGTCCATGGTGTAATTCTCGAATCGCACCTGTGGTTCGGTACTCTACGGATCGTAGCGAACTTTTATCAGCCCCGGCACGTTTCAAGTATTTCCACGAGTTTCTTTAAAGACGCTCCCAGCTAACTTTACTCTTCATTGCGATCCGCAACGAGCCAATGTTTTAACTGCGTTTTACGAGTGCGATAGAACGACGAGCGTGCTGTAGCGTTTTCATCGGCGAACGATTTTTATCATTTTCTTATTTTTCTTCCGCACAGCTCAGAACTGGCGAACCTGTGACTTTTCCCCCCACTTGCTTGGTTCTTAGCTATTCCCCACTATTTCATATCAGAAATCACTCACATACGTGATACATAGGACGTGAAGAAACGACGTCAAGTTGTTTCCGACTTGTACTAGTGTAGCTCCCTCCGAACCAACCCTTAGGTCCGGAAACGGGTGACCTCGCGTCCGCGATGGTCCTTTCGTTGGCGATCGAGAATGGAAACGTTTCATCTGGTCCGATTCTCGATTTCTACTTCGACTTCTTCCGTTTTTTTTTCATCCGGCGCAAGGGTAGACCACCCTATGACGCTATTTCTGTCTTGTACTGGACGTAGAAGCTCGGTGGACCGTATGAAAATATTACGGGCGAAGTTCTTGTTTTGGAAGTGGCTTTAGAATTTTCATGAAGCACTGGACCGAGCTCGGTATTATTGGAGAGAATTCTGGACGATCGAGGGAGAGGGTGAAATTTGGGTCGTGTAACTGCAAGTTGCCTCGGGTCGCACTGGAAATCTCTTCGTTCCTCTCTTGTCTCTCTCCCTGGGAAATTCTTAATCCAGACGTATGTATGTGTCCTATGCGTTATTGCGAAATTCCAGGGATCGCCAAAAATTTTGTTTATCTTCAGGAAAGTAGAGTTAGAAAGCAGAGGAAATAGCTCGTTCCCCTTTTATAACGGTGAAAATTCTAAACTGTATCTCTTCATAAGGTATCACTTTTTTCTTAATTCTGCGAGTATTAAATTCAGCAATCTGCCAAATTCGCCAAATGATAGTTTCGTAAATTATCAGACTTTATTTAATTTATTTATTAGTCAGACCCGGAGGTTAAATAGTCGTATATGTAAATTTTAGTATTTGACTTAACTAAATAAATTAAATTTAATATAGGCAAATCTTAGTAAATATTTTGCGCCTGAAAATCTTTGAAGTTAATATTATTAGACGACCATCAGTCATTTATTTCTCGAATGCAAATGGTTAACCCATTATTCGCCAAATTTTTGGCACACAGCTTGATTATTTGGTATGAAATCAAGCCATAAAGGACTGGGTCCACAAAAATCAAAAGTTGTTGGAGGAACAGGAAATTTATAAGTAGAAATGGAAATAGATATAGGTATACTTCTATCGCTCCGTCAATAAAAGTTGGCAAGAATCGTTAGAAATAATAGTAATTGTTTTAGCAAATTTTGTTCATGAAGTTCGAAACACTTGAAATTAGACGGGTCCCGTAAACCTATTGTTAAATTGCATCGTTCGATACCAATAACGTGCAATTACAATATTTTCGTGCTAAATAAATCGTGTCTGTCACGATGATAAAGCGAAATGAATTTTCGGATCGTATAAATTACCGTCGGAGGCTATTTCCTTTCGGCGCGAAAGAGGAACGGACGATTCCAATTTCGCAGTCGATAATGTATAGACAAGCGAACGGTATTACAGACCATTACTCTCTGTTCCCACGAAAATCTCGGTACTCTACTTGCAAGCTACACCGATCAGCAGAATCTCGGCTAAGAATGTTCCTTTCATGCTCTTCCCTCTACCCCTTCTTCTTTTTTTTACCTCCTTTCTCTCCCCGTCTTCCTTCCTTCCTTCCTTTCTTGCTTTCGTTCGATCGCGTCCGC
The DNA here is from genome assembly GCA_033822845.1 of Tetrapedia diversipes. Classification (NCBI taxonomy): domain Eukaryota; kingdom Metazoa; phylum Arthropoda; class Insecta; order Hymenoptera; family Apidae; genus Tetrapedia; species Tetrapedia diversipes. The sequence continues at coordinate 115,941 of JAOPTO010002393.1, read as the reverse complement.
ACTTTCTGCCCCAACCCCGGTCACCGCGTCCTCCACCCCCGGGCCCGGTTCCAATGAATTGTCTGGAAGGGTGGTGGGCAACGGTGGCCTGGTCGAACGATGATATACTGCTGGCGATCTTTGGAGTTAATGCACATTTAACATTAGAACTATCGACAATTTAAGTTTATTTATTTGCATGGAAGGGATGAAATTGAAAATTACACGAAAAGAATACCGAATGCATAGAAGACAAATCTTTATTTATTCTTTTTACAGAAAATTGTAGTAAATTTTGGAATCTTTACTACGGTGAATTTATAAGATTGCTATGAATAATCACCAGTTGGTCATTTTGATTGCTGTGGTAGATTTAGTGTTAAAGTATGTATGTATTTGCATGGAAGAGATCAAATTGATAATTGCAAGAAAAAATACGGAATGCATAGAAAACAAATCTTTGTTTATACCTTCTGTATTATAGTAAATTATAGTAAATTATAGTAAATTTTGGAAGCTTCAGCACGGTGAATTTTTTAAGATTCCTACGAATAATCACCGATTCGTCATTTTGATTGCTCTGGTAGTTCAAGTGTTAATTGGACAATCCGATCAATTAGGCCAATTAACGGGATCCCTGCGTCGCGGATACACCTGGAGTCTTCCCCGTGGATTAATTAACGGAACGCGTCCTTCGCGTTAGCGGGGCTGGCAACGATTTATAAGAAGGGTTAATTAATACACGCCACTCATTAACGGTACGCCCGAAAATTAATGCTCTCACGCCCTTTGAGAGGAAAAATGAACGACCTTAAAGCTCTCGTCCGATTGCCTGTAATTTCGCCTCCCAGGGAACTTTCAATTTGGGTCTTTTTATCGTGGAAACTACTCGATTTCACGGTTAATTAATCCTTTTCTGGTACTCGTAGAACGCGGGATCCTTTATTTTATTTTATTTCACTTTTCGTTCTTTTTTTGTTCATGTCAGAGCACTTTAACTGTTTGTCGAGCGAAGAAATACAGTTCCTTTTTTCCGTGGTGTTTTTTTTTTTATCGTCGTTGGAAGAGTGTGAATTAATCCTTTTCGAAATTTTCGTGTTGGGAAGAGGCGCGAGCCGAATTTCACGACGTTCAGGATTTTTGTTTTCGAGGTGTAATACGACAGGACGTTATCACACGCGCGTCATTGTAAATTACATCAAAACTATCCGCCAGGGAATCACTGTCGTGATTGCGGTTACCACAAATTTTGAGAACCATAACGTTCCACGCATAATTCTATCTGAAATACCACGTCTCGTTTCTAAAAGGAATCTCGAGGTTCTAATGTATCTAATATAGAATATTAATTAATTAATAATATGGAACATTAATTTTACTGTTCGATATAAAAATTTCCAAATCCTCAGTTCTTCAACCTACGTATTTCCAAACCTTCGAATCTAAGAAACTGAAAAATTCCAAATTATCCCATTTTTTAATTGCTCCCGTTTCTAA